>HG993124.1:114536318-115736318 GCA_905231855.2 Eristalis tenax
AAGATAAACTGGGTAATTATTTGCGCTGTGGACCGGGCTAAGGCGACTACTGGTTAACAATGGCACGGGGGGATCATCGAGCATGGCCGAATGGTGACATGGTGTTCAGGTGATTTGTTGGCGGGCTGCCATTCGGAGGGGTCTATCCATGAGTTGACAGCAATCAGATGGAACACAGGGCAGTGCAAAGAATTCGTGCGCATTTGGTGATCTGTCTCACTGGCTGACAGCGTGTACAATTACATGCGTTTTGTTTTTCAATTGTTTGGTTTGTTAATCGGATTTACGACAGATTTGCGGACGAGGTTCATGATGTTGTGTGTGCATGTTTGCCGGTTTATTACCTCTTTGGACGTAGGAGCATGGCTTGAGGAATAAGGTATGCGTGACGCAGAGGGCAACTGAGTGGTCACAGCCCGTGCTGTGATACCGGAAACAAATGCTTGCCAATCTGGCAGTAGCTGCTCCGTCGAAACACTGACAAAGCTTGGGGGTACAGCTGTCTGCCTTTCGGGGCTGGGATGAAACTCCACAACTAGTAAGGGAAGTCTATCTAGAACCACCCAGACAGTAGCCCCATCTGAAGGCAGAGAAAAAACTTCTTCAATGACTTAACTGGGTTCAGCTTGGTGCGACATGTCTAGTTTCGAAGCCGTATCATGTGCCGTGGGCTCGAAAGATTCAGTAACTTCACTTAATTTGATGGTAAGGAGCACTCACTGCCTTTGGCTTGGAATCGTTTAAACCGACTAAGTCTCCAAAGCGGGAGAGGACATACAAGAGCTGACCAACATACAGTGAGAGGAAGGACTGCCTGGTAAGTTGTCAACTCATCTGCGATTGACACATCATTCATAGAGACTACGACTCCATCTCGTTCGCTTCAAAAACAACGAGGAAATCTCCGATCATGAATCCGCATTTCCATGCCTCCGAGGAAATGCAACGGCTGATCTAATAAATGCAACTCTTGAACGGTTTTGTTGTCGAAAATAATGAATATTTAGTCTGCATTGGGCCCAACTCGGACACCAAATACAATGTAGGCAAAATGGTGATGGAAGCTAGAAGATGAATGATTGTCACTGCCCTAGGAAGGGCGATTGTGAATTCACCGAGTCCTTAAATGCCAAAGAATGGTTCGAACAACGTAGTTGTGTGCCGATAGATAAGACAGCTAATTTTTGAATATCCTAAAATGGAAGAGGAAGACGGAGTCTCTGGTATAAAGATCAAGTAATGGGGGATGCAAGACAGCTTGGTCTTGATGATTGGAAGGAACGTGCTCAGGACTGTCAGCGATAGATGGCACCAATTGCTCAGGCTCGGACCCATGATGACTAAATAAGCTGCTCCCGTCAGGTGCTATCTCGCAACAAGGTACTGTCAAGTTTTGAGCAAGTTTCATCAAACGGACCCCTTTTTGTTTGACAACTGGATGGCGTAGTCGGTTAAGTGCCTGCGCCCTAGGTTAATGGGGTCTCCGGTTCGAATCCCGGTGAAAGCATAGTTAGTACGATTTTATCTGGTTTTCAAATCTGGTCCAGTCACCATGATGATGAAATCACCGTCACTGTCACTGGAGTGGTCGTTCGGTGGTATTAGTCTGACTGTGGGTAATCCATTGTGATACCAACATGGTCTAAGAGGCCTGGTGAATTTACCAGTAGTCCCCTTCCAACACAGGAAACCAACTTCACAGTGGACAGTGGGACAAAGAAACGGAAGCAGCTGAAATACGATTCCTTTCATTAAATCTGAAAAGGGTATACTTTGATGATGAACTACCTTCATACGACCTTGTAGCAAAAAATCCGATAAAATGTCAAAAAGAAAAGCCGAAAGTCCCTTTACTACGCGATAAGTAAAAAACCCGATGAGATCGCGACTATGAGACGCGCTGTGATTTCTCGAACCTGTTGGTAGACCTGATATCTGGCCTTCAAAGAAGATAAGGCGGAAGGCACAGTCCAGTCCCCCAGTCTTCTTAGGTATACGTTTTCACCGTGATTGACGAACGAGTAGGACTCCGGCTGATATGAAGACAAAACGAAGTGGGTCCTTTCTAGGATGTCTGTCTAGAAAAAGCTTCTCAAGTCATAAACGTGAGAGAACAAGATCACGCATAACACGAGTGGTTGCTGAGAAACTAGGCCCTGGCCTAGTTCTACCCGCCATATTCTTATATTATTATTATTCTGTCGAGTTTATCAACGGATGGACTAACCATCCTTGGGCCATAGTGTGAACAGAAGTGGCACAGTACACGAAATTTTATACCATGCATCCATGGTGCATGGTCTTGGGGGCCATCTTTTATGGGTCACTTGCGGAGTCCACATACGTGTCGGATCAAACGTGAAATCGGCAAACAACACCGTGATGATCCGATGCAGACCAGCCAAGAATCGCCGAATAGCTAGGGTCCAGGTTTCTGGCTTGAAGGACCAGAATCATATCAAACAACACCCTTACCATGACAGTAGTCCTAAACAGAAAACTGAGCATTCGACAGAAAAACTCTGTGTCCGATATTTAGTCCACGAGGAAGGCGGAGGGAGAACACACAAGGAAGGTACAAATTCATGGGTTACAGTGACTCGGGCAAATGAAGGGCACTAGTGTTCCAGCTAATAGGGTCATCGAGTCCGAGCCACGTGGCCCGGGAGGAAGAGGAAGACCGAGCTTGACCGTGAACGATAAAAATCGGCTTTGACTCCGGTTCAGAGTCTCGTGGAATTGCTGTCCAATGAAGGAATTAACTAATAGTGCCTCGATTCGTGTCTGTTCGTACTCACTGAATGCCCTCCCATCGTTCAACCTTCTTTGGGCTACATCGCACGTTGTAACAAAAGTGGCACTGTACAAAATTTTACACTTTTGAGTTGGAGTGAGATCTAGGTTCCGATATGTGCCATACACCCTTTGAGCAGATACCTGCCCCGATAGCGCGTCTAATTTCCATTAGAGCTGAGAAGGTCCCCTAAAATTCCACTCACAATTGAATTAAGGCTCAATTATGAGCTAGTGCTAGAGTGGCTATGTAGGGAGTTAGTAGTAGCTCACTCATGAGCTAGTGTCAAACTTTAACGAAGTGTTTCGTCGTAATGAGCAAATGCGCGCCTAGCCACATGTCAGGGATTCTTCCCGTGTTTCCTATATTTTTTGGGAGAAAAAGAGACAATTTCTCACGTTTTCAGTTGATTCACATAACCGATCTCTTGATCTGCCCATTTTTCACATTTTTCCTTTTATCTGTCAAATTCGCATTCGAGCGGTGGGTTTCCGAGCGCTCTAGCTCATGCTTAACGAAACATTTGTGTAGTTGTGTGCCAGCTGCCAAATATACTCAACGAAATGTTCGTGGAGAACATTATAGGTTGGCCCATAGGGGAAGCTCACTCCACTATGTGCGTTTGACATGCTCATGCTCGTTCAAGCGCATTATAGTTGAGCCTTTAAGTCCACAACTCAAAATCGGACATATTAGAAAATTAGGTTTTTTATTTAGTGCCACTTTTGTTTTCAGTGTGCGACATGTTCTCACTCGATTTTTGATTCAGAATTGCCGTCTTGTCAATGACGGAAGATGGTGCAAGTCAAGTAAACCAAATATGAAGGCGCCTAAATTGGCTGGACACTTTAGACTGATAATGCCAAATGAGGATAATCGGTGGATATCAGAAACCAGAGGCTAACACACGCGGAATATCTTCGCTGTGCCACTGAAGAGAGAGAATTACACTCCGTGAGACCTGGAGGTCAAAGCCACTCAGATTTACATAAGTTTAAGTCACTTGAGGTTTTTGAACTAAGTCTTATTCAGAAGCAGACAACCTTTGTCCTCTATTTGCCTAGCCTAGTTTGATTCCACAAGGCTCATTACTACAGTGAAACTTCTCGAAAGCGGACAGCAACCGGACCATCATGATTGTCCGTTATGTAGGGGTGTCCGCTCTGAAGGGGTTGAAATAAATTTATGACTTCATGGCGGGACCATGATGAATTGTCCGTAAAGACGGGGGTCCTTTATAGAGGGGTGTCCGTAAACAGATTTATTTGGACAGAGAGGCTACAATTTAGTTTCTAGACCGTGCCATTTTTTACTCGAAAATATCATTCACCTCTGGACTGTCTCTTAACGAGATAGCTGAGCTGACATACCAAGCAATCGCGAAGTTGATGAACTCGTGGTACAGTCTCCTTCTCTCTTCTCTCACCAACCACCTTCTCAGTGGACATATTTTCCCAACTCAAAATGGCTACAAGACCAAGTGCCACAAAGTAAATATGGCATGCACTTACTCCCGAACGAAAACTCAGTCTGGCCAGGCTTAGCAGACAGTCATTAAGAACTGTGTTCACTTGGCATACACACCCGAAGGATGATGGCCTAGATTATGAAGAGGAGGAGACTACATGTGACCTCCCCTCCCTAACATCAAAAAAATAATCATCACTTCCAAGTCTGCCAACAAATGTGCTCCGTGTTGCCAGGTAAAAACTTGACCTTTCTTCCAGAATCTGTTTAAAAAAAAAGGTAAAGTGAGAACCATTTCCCGATATTGACACACTCCTTGACACTGTCAACGAACTGCACTTTCTCACGACAGATTTGCACCCACATTTGGACGATATGAACTCGCAGACACTTCGATTTAAGTAAACGTTGCCCACTTCCTCGCTCAGTGTTATCCCAAGCATGTGCTGTTGGTTTAGGACAGTTGAAGTTCCCCAAATGCTTTCAAATGATGAACTTACCGGCATTGCATAATAAGTCGTGCGTGCCATTCTTCCACTCCTTACACCATCACCCGTGACAATGTGGAATATATTTAGTAAACCGTTCCCAGCAATTAGATTACCTTACATTCGAAGTATAGTTCGCACTCAGTCTTCAGTTACAAATAAAAACACCGCACACAGTATCCACTTTCGAATTCATAACACTGTCAAAGGCGAATGTAGGTCAGCCACTCACGTCACTCTGTCAACCTTCAAGCGTCCCGTGCGACTGGCAAATTCTCCTCGGCCGTGCCCACTTTAAGCCAAACCCTCTAATCACTCCCAGCAGCCCTTTGTGTGCGCACTCCGCGTGTCCTTTGTTGACAATGTTCTCTGAACACCCTCTTGTGGTCACAATTACCGGCGGCGCCGAGTTGTTTGCAAAACTGACGGAGACGACAAATTCAAATTTCACCGCAGAGTTGTCTAATTCATTTACCGCCGTTTAGGTCATTCAAACCCGGTCTTCGCTGATTCACCACGCAGGAATGTGTGCGATTCACTGTCGGCCCACGCTTTGTTTCAGTTTTCACTCAGGGCCAGCCTAGACCTAGACATGAATCCTCCGGCGGAACACTGAAGACTGTCCGGCGAAGTTTCAACATCCTCGATAGTATAGTGGTCAGTATCCCCGCCTGTCACGCGGGAGACCGGGGTTCAATTCCCCGTCGGGGAGGAGTCGTCTCATTTTTTTTTTTCTGTCATCACTTGCCTTAGTAATTTTTTTTCGCACTCGCGTGTCAGTTAGTTTTGGCATTCGCACTAACATAGCTCACATCGCGTTCGGGTTGGTCACGACATTGTCGGAGGTTCATTGCCACATGGATGCCCGCATCGGTAAGCCACCGTCCGGCCAGTTAGCCGAGAATAAATTGTGTGACCGGGGAGGAAAGAAAGTGTGATTAAAGTGGGCAACATTGTGTGTGGTAATTATGCATAACTCTTATGCGAATTAGTTGAAGAAAGCCAGTGGCCGCGCACGCCAGCTGCGATAAATCACAAAATCAACCGAAAAGCTGTTCGGATGATGTAATCGAGGCTAGGAAACCGTTTGGACGTGGGGCTGGGGTCGGCGCAGGCACCCGAAGTCAACGGGCGTCAAATTGGATCAAAGAGAAATTGAATGAAATTAAAGCTCTTACGTCAGCCGGAGTGCGGTGTGAGCAGAAATGTCTGCCGGGGCTGGGGCTGAGTGTGATAACAGATGGAGCGTGACTGCATAGTGTTAACAAGAGCTTTTTTGTGTTCAGTGAGGGAATGTTGTTGCATACTCTTAGGTGCTGGGGTGGATGATAGCTGCTGTGAGATTTCTGCGGTATGTTCTTAGGGGTTTTCTGATGGAGTTTCTAACAAATTAGCTCATCCCCACCATCCGCTGGAAAGGCTTCGGATAGTGCTGGCAGTTGTAACGTAAGAGCGATGATTTTATGAATTTCATTTGGAACCAATTGATCTCAGCCTGGTTCATTTTGTCATCTTTGGCGACGTCTCCGGCTCTGTTTTCACTTCTGGCACTTCCATGGACAGCGGCGGATTTTGCTCTGTTGTCAACGCATTTTAACTATCGCCACCACCTGTCACTGCCAAATGTAGCAAGAGTCGGCCTAGTTTATGCAGAAAATAACACGTCAGCGAATAGGCACAATGCTGAGTGCCCAAGAGCAGCTTTGAAGGAAAACTTGAGTAATGAAGACCTGATGGGGCACCTCTCCTCAGGTGTGACGGATCATGTCCTGTCGAGGAGTTGATCCGAAAAGGTATCTCGACAGTGCCCTAGTGCGTAGTCTAGTGGAGACATGAAGGACAGAACGGCAGAGTACGTGAAGAAAGTCAATACTCCTTCCACATCAAGCTCAGGAGGAGTTGTTTGGCCATGTCATAGAGTAAGCTCTGGTGCAGGAATTGGGGACCAGTCGAAAGGAGTGATACAGAGAGCCACTGTAAGCCCGGCACATGATTCTATTATACAGCAGTAAGCACAGGCGACGTTGCTGTGCCATGAGCTAGTGCGTACCAAGCACAGGCACTGTCGAACATTGTTACATTCAACATACTCGACGTCGGAGTACTGGCCCCGGGACGTTCATTATAACCAGAATCCATTAAGCAGCACAGAGATAACCTCCCAAGCAACGAGCTAAGGCCAGAAGTCACCTGAAGACTTAGGTGACGTTATGCCTTTGCAAAAGGACAAAATCGACAATCGGATTGCGCATCAACTGCAAGAACAGGAGTCAGACCCGGTCTGCTACGCGGAAGTCACTGCCACTGTCAAGAACTCTGAATCCGTTTGCCCAGCTCATCCCATCATCAGTTACTTGGAATGTCTCTATGGCCTGAAACACAGGCCTCCTCTACTGGAGACCTTAGAGGAACTGGAAAGGCAGATCCTAGCTGCCAGTGCTACCAGTGTAAGGACCGGTACACTGAGTTCGACTTCGGTCCAAGTGGATTGGAGATCATTCATGACTGTCGACAGGACAGGAGAACTGAGCTCTTTTTGATGAAGGCAATCCATGTGTACTCCTTGAAATGTAGTGACGCGCCGCAGATTAAACTGAATTTCTTTTGCAATACGCCTGAAAAGGCTGAAAGTTTGGTGAAATGTGGACAACGATTCGTCTTTCCAAAGCTTTCTGAAGGATTGATGGGATGCTGACTGGTCTCATATTTGAGATGGACATGGGAGCTTCGTCCGGTCTTATGAAGGAAGAACACCACAGGGGATAACCCCATTCCGCAACACTGTGCTTTCCAGAGACGTTAGTCGCTAAGACCCTTGTTAGGGTAATCCCTTGTTAGATGATGGAAGACCACGCTGCCTGTTAAGTGGGTATGAAGTTTAACTTACAAAGATTAGCTGGTTGATGTGGCTCGTGCACTGTCTAGCGGTTATTCTTCTTCTTCTACAGTCCGGGTGGACCCGGGCCTCAACCAACAAGCCTCTCCAGCCAGCACGATCTTTCGCCAGTCTAGCGGTTATTACTTGCTTCATATTGTTGGACAAGCTGAAGGAAACATTCTTTGTGCAGAAGCCTCGCAGGTACTGCATGCAGGTGAAGGCGGCAGACGTAGAGCATACGCCGAATGGGTGCATGATCGATCATCAGCGTTTGTGTTCGCAATTTTCTTAATTTTTTTCATCCATGACGCCCATTATACGTTAGCAAACTACATTCGAAATAAATCATTGCGTCCACAAAAAATCAGTGAATGGAGTGAAAGTGGGGTCCATCCAAGACTTAACCGTCACCTCATTCCTTTAGTCCAATGTCTCTGCCACTGACCAGCTCTCCAGCTTCTCTGGGCCAAAGATTCTTCACACAGACTGCGAACGTAGCGAATGCAGATATATCGAATCTTCTTAAGAGCACGGGGTGGTTTCAGCCATCACGTGACACAGGATAGGTAAATAGATGAAGGGATTCACCATGGCCCCTACGGCGTCCGAAGTGGAAGTGGTGTTCAACCATCACACTCCCGTTCCTAAACAAAAACCTAACCTGGCATGGCTGTGAATGGCTGTGGAAGGCATGTGGTTCCTACAAGACTCTGCGACATCTCAGACGACTTGCCCTGATCTAGCTTGCAAGTTGCAAGAAGAGTTTCCGGGGCGAGTTATTTTTGTCGTTTTTCGTGAAATGAACTGACCACGGATCGAGGGATTAACATAATCCACAAATATGTGTCGTTTTGTCGAATATTCATGCAGGCCGAGTTAATGGCCGATATGTGCCAAAAAAGTGAGACTTTGCTGACACGGGTCCTGTACATTCGCATGAGGCTCGAACAGCGAATATTCATGCAGTTTCGCCCGAGTTAATGGCCGATGCGTGCCATAAAAGTGATACTTTGTTGACACGGGTCCTGTACATTCGCATGAGCCCCGAACTTCGAATATTCATGCAGTTTCGCCCGAGTTAATGGCCGATATGTCCCACAAAAGTGGTAATTTTTTGAAAAGAGTCCTGTACATTGGCTTGAGCCTCGAACTTTGAACGCGAACTTTCACAAGCAACCAATTTCCTGCAATTTCCGGTTCCAAATTAGGTACCGTCAGATCCGCGTGGTACCACTGCTGCCTTTCTGCTTCTGCTTCTTAACCTAACATAAAATCTCAACAACAGTCGGTTTCAGTATCCTTATTAACGATTTTCCAGTTTTTCCCTCACGAATCAATCATCCTATTTGCGGACTGTCAGTCCGAGTTCGCAATACACAGGAGAGGCAAACGCGTTCCACAAATGCACGACCAAACAATTCGTGGTGAAGTGTCTGTTTGTGCTCATTGCAAACTCCATACGAATAAAGTGTCCGCGTTAAATGGGTTCAAACTAAGTTTACATTCGAAATCACAAAATGGATGAACCCGAATTTTAACAATGGTCAAGTGATGAATGTGCTTGCTCAAGTGAGGCGTGTGTCCAAAGCTACACAAGAAATGGCGACTGTCTGTGTTGAAGCCACTTGTTAATTTCCTTTTCAAGTGCAGTTTCGAAACTTGTCAAGGGAAGCAAAACACAAAAAAATAAAAGCAATCATTCAGTCTTCGACTTACCTTATCATTACTTTCCTCTAATTCTAAGATTCTAAATTCTAAAAGTTCGTTTTGTTCACGTAGCTCATGTGTTTCCTCCTGTAGCTCGTTCTCCCTTTGTTCTAGATACTTAATACGTTCCTGCAGCTGGTGGTGTTGCTGTTGTTGCAGCTTTGCTGTATTTGTGGCCTAAAATGAAAGAGTTGAGCATTAACAAAATCCTCGCCAGTCACAGAAGTGTGAACGTACATCCAAAGCAGTCTTTTCAGATTCCTTGATTCGGATTTTAGCTAGTTTCAGTTCCTTTTGCAGTGTTTCATTTTCCTTTCGAATGGACTCCAATTCGTTTTGTACTTTTTCAAGATCTTTTGTGTAGTTTCTTATCTGTGAATGGAAAGAGAGAGAGAGAGAGACTCAAGTTAGTGTGGCATTTCAAAAAAAAAATGTGTATAGATTCTGGAAGGAGAACGAGAGAAGGAGATAATGTCCTCTGAGGACTGGGTGAGAAGCGCATATGAAGAGTAAGATCAGTGAGTTGTACTTCATGCCAGGACACAGCAGAATCTCGATTATGTGACCCCCGGTAATGTGGACTATCCAATAGTGTGAACTGAAAGAACAATGCGTTGCCTATTCTAAAATGTGAACATTTTCTTTATCATAATTTGCTCAAGGGATTTGCTAAGACCTTTAAGTGACCGGAGTCAAGACACTGCACGGGCCGCATAGGGGGAAAAGAGGTCATCGACACAGGCGCTTTTCATGGAGCCAGTGTTGCCGCTGCAACAATTGAGAAAGTCGCACAAAAAATGTGCACATTGGTCTTAAATATCTGCGGGTTGTTGACTGTGGGAAATATTGGTCTGGGAAGAGCATTCCATATTCGTGTGGATGAAAAACGAGCCGAAAGTAGGCTTAAGGGTAAACTGATGAGCATTCCTGGCGAGACGGGTATTGCGAGGGAATTCATGGAGAGGAGGAATGCCATTAGCTAGCTCACGGACAAAAACCAGATGCTACGTCGATGTTCGAGCGAGTCTAATGATCACGCGATATTATTGTCTCCCATAAGTTTTATCGCTCGCTTTGGGATTCTGTCTAGTAGCTGCAGGGTGGTCTTAGCGCCACCAGACCAGATATGTGCGTAGTACTCAAACTTGGGGCGGATATACGCCTTGTCAGAGGGAGTGCAATGCTTCTTGCATCGATTGAGGAAACCAAAACTTTTCGCAGCATTTGTGGTGACCTCAAACATGTGATCGTTAAACTGCGTGTTGTGTGAAAGCTTTCATCGACACAGGCGCCATTCATGGATAATGACTGATTAACAAGGGTTTGCTTGAGTGACAGCAGACAGCACTGAGTTTCTGAAGCACTCGATTGTTCTTTCCCTAGTTGATTATGCTGTCAAGCTTAACATAAGCTGCCGTTCTAATTCTACGGCCGAAGGGCAGGGTCGTAAGTCTTGGAACGACTATGAAAAACTGAGGGTGCTGTCATCAGCGAAGGGATGGATTGGATTTGAAGTAGCAGACTAGAGATCATTTATAAAAATGAGAAAGAGTGTCGGCGACAGAACAGAGCCTTGGGGAACACCAGCATTTATTTGGTGGATATCAGGCTTGAACCCGTCCCGAACAACGGTTCGGCAGGTAATTCCTAATTCATCGATACTATAGGCACGCACTTTCGACAAGAGAGCTTGATGCCAAACTCTGTCAAATGCATCTTGGAAATATCAAGCGCATGGTGCAAAAATTGGTTCCACTTTTCGGTGAGACAAGCTACCAGATCACCAGTACCCCTGTTGCTGCGGAAATGCACTGTCTTGTGCTTGATACTCTTAACTCTATGAGGAATGAAGGATCTCCAGCAGAAGAATGTTGGTGATCATATCAGGTGACCACGTCACTATCGATGAAGTATAGTGACCGGTTAAAATTCCTAAAGAAGTTGTTAAGTCTGCTCCAATCGGCTTTCTCGTACGGCCATACTGTTCTTTTAGGAATTTGTTCTCTAACTGTGTGTGGTGATAGCGAGAAATTAGCTGATACGACACAATGTCAGACGAGCCTTTAGACGACAGTATGCCAACTGGTAGGTATTCGTGTCGTCTCATTTATTAGCTGCGTCAGATTGTTTACCTCAGCAATATCACCTCAGATTTATCTCAGATAATGGCGTACTATCTAGGGTTCGCTTGAGTGGCGGCCAGTGTTGCCGCTGAAACAATTGAGAAAGCCGTCCCAAAAATAGTTTCGGGACAAAAAAAAATCGCATCGTCCGAAAATGCTACTAATTTTAATGTCTTATCATGCTTAGGGGTGGTACAGTCCTCCCGTTGCATTTTCTTATATTGGGTCTATAACTTCGTGCGATTCGTGCGATTCGCTAAGAGATGGCGTAACTTGTATTATTCCATTGGAACATGCGTTGGAAAGCTACTGTCATTCATTTGAAGCGTAAACAAACTTTTTT
Source organism: Eristalis tenax (assembly GCA_905231855.2). Classification (NCBI taxonomy): domain Eukaryota; kingdom Metazoa; phylum Arthropoda; class Insecta; order Diptera; family Syrphidae; genus Eristalis; species Eristalis tenax. The sequence goes on from HG993124.1 coordinate 114,548,119, forward strand.
TTTTTTCACTCAAATACGTCGAACTCTTTGCCTGAAAACTGTTTTTGCGGGGAGTTCTTCTTCATTACTTTAATATGAAGAAAACTGCTTCCGAAAGTCATCGTATTTTGGTGGAAGTTTATGGTGAACATGCGCTAGCTGAGCGAACGTGCCAAAAGTGGTTTTGAAACACGGCCAACCAGCCAAATCAACGGCAAAGCCGAATATCCATTGCGCGAAGGTAATGCTCTGTATTTGGTGGGATCAGAAGGGTGTGCTGTATTATGAGCTGCTAAAACCGGGTGAAACCATCAACGGACAACGCTACCGAACACAATTAATCCGTTTGAAGAGAGCAGTAGCCGAAAAACGCCAGGAATATGCGACCAGACACGAGGCAATAGTTTTCCATCATGACAACGCTCGGCCCCACGTTGCTATTCCGGTCGAGAACTATTTGGAAGACAGTGGATGGGAAGTTTTACCCCACCCGCCTTATAGCCCAGACCTTGCCCCTTCTGACTACCATTTGGTCCGGTCGGTGCAGAACGCGATACGGTTCACATCAGAGCAGAATATCAGAAATTGGCTTGAGTCATTCTTGACTGCCAAGCCGGGGCCCTTCTTTTGAGATGGGATCCACAAATTGCCAGAATGAAGGGAAAAGGTTATAGCTTCAGATGGGCAATACTTCGATTAGTACTTGATAAGTATTAGATAAACCGCTTATGAGAAACCCAACGGCTACGTGTTTAGTCAAAGAAATATGTTTCATCTAAAATAGTCGCCGGAGTCATTGTATGGTGTCTCGTCCCGTCGCGGTGTCAAAATGGGACTAAAGTTGCATAGCGGCAAACCTGCTGACAGAAGACAACAGTGTGAGTTTTTGAAGAAATGAATTCCTCTTTGCTTTTCTTTCCCCCATTATAAGTTCCGAAGGTTATAAGGCGGAAGGACGGGGTCATGAGTCTTGTGAAAACCTGAGGGTGCTGTCATCGGCAAAGGAATGGTGTTCGCAGCAGCAATTAACATCACGTATGGTTCTCTCCAAAGTGCCACACAAATACATGAACCAGCATACTTATCTTCTCTTACATTCATTGTCGTAATCTCTCTCATCATACTTAAAACATGAACTGTACAAATTGTCAAGCTCACCTACACTGCGATCCCGAGTGAATAAACATCGTTCATCTCGAGTGCTTCCTTTCTTTTTTATTTTTGTTTCGAACAATAGTTGGTTCAAACCAGTGCCTCATCAAAAAAAATTGATTGGATTAGATGTAGCAGACAAAAGATCATTTATAGAAATGAGAAAAAGTATTGGAGTCAGCACAGAGCCTTGGGGAACACCAGCATTTATTTGGTGGATATCAGACTTGAACATATCCCAAACAACGGTTCGACAGGTAATCCCTTATTCATCAATACCATAGACACGCTTTTTCGACAAGAGAGCTCAATGCCAAACTCTGTCAAATGCATCTTGGAAATATCAAGCGCAACGATCTTGCTGTCGCCTGCATTGTGCAAAGATTTGTTCCATTTTTCGGTGAGACAGGCTACCAGATCACCAGGTTGAGCTGTTGCTGGCGAAACCGTACTGCAATAGCTGAAACCATAAATGAAGTATGATAAAGATGCCCAACTTCACAGATGATTGACACTTAGTCATGAGTTTTTGACAGTTATTCAATTCGTTCTTATTTTTCTGGCTTTAGCAAACAATATAAAAAATGGTTGTCAAAAATGCCGTTCTCTGGTTGGTCAATTTCGCTTCAGAAAACGATATAAAAAAGGGTTGCCAGAAATGTTAAGGGGCAAGAGAGGTAGAAGTTGGGCATCTCTATCATACTTCCGGTTGCAACGATCGTGGACTTTTGGCCTGTGGACTTATGACCCTGCACCAAAGTTGGCACGACGTCGCATTCTAGTTTGGCCCTATGACGCTCTTCAAAGCGACATTTTTCCAGATGACACTTTCAAATGCGTCATTGTACCAATTTGGCATAATGTCGTTTGGCACAATGTCACGGCACCATTCTGAAAAAGTCGACAAACACGACAGGGTTCATCTTAAATACCCACGAAATTTTTGAATCTCCGACCTGAGCTCATTTCCCGCCAGAGACCATGACGTGCCACGTCTACAGTTCCCATCAACGGCTCTTATGACTCAAGAGAAGCCGCTACCAAATGCTCATTCCACAGGAATTGTTTACGATCCTTCGCATTTCGTTCCGTACCACAGCCACTGTGAAATCGAGTGAGGTCATCAAACATTTGATGGTCGAATCCATGGCCACTAAATCGGGCACCCATTCAGGCGATGCACGTTTATGGCGCAATAAAACTCCGAAAGGAGTCCCCATTCAATGCATTTAACTGCGATTTTAAGCGTCAATGCCTTGGCATTGAATTGCCAAGCGCAAGTTGCCACCCTTTAGTGGGTCGTTACCGCATCCAGGCCCTTGACCAGCACACGGACAGAGGCATGCCTCGACTGATCCTCTTGCAGAAACTGAAAATGAAGACCTCTCTCTCTCAACTGCGCCGACAAAAGGACAGCGGTCGTTGGTTACGACCGCAGCTAACTTTTCTTGTTTGCAGCGATCGAAGGAATCACGACTCCCGCTGACCCTTCTCCCAAGCAGACAGCGACAAGTCGCTTCGCTCAAAAACTCATAAATTTACATAATCCCCATACAAGACTTCTTGCGAATGGCGAATGTGTCCCGCCTTGGAGCGAGCTCTCCCGCCCGTCGCGTCATCTCCTCCCGCACGGCACGAACACGAAGCCTCGCGCGCACGGGATCAATGCGCCAGACGAAGGTGACTTTCGGGATTACGCCTGAAAAGTCCCATCGACTTGGGCGGCTCCCCTGGGAATTCGCTGCAACCTATATGTAGATGTTGACGCTCAAGCAGATACTCACCGTTTGCCAGATATCCGTGGGCTCCATGCCGGTCGGTGGTGGCTGTGGACTTATGGATGGTGGCGCTGATGACAGTGCCGAATCTGAATCGGAATTCTGATGATCCTGCTGCGGGACAAAAAACACATAATTAGCTGTACGACTGATTGAGGCGTTTATTGCGAGGGGGACACATACCTTCGACCCGTATGCATGAACATCGTTGTGAGCTTCCAAGATTCGTTCAGTGATTTCGTGTGGCTGCAAGAAAGACGAAAGCAAAAGGCAAATACAGTCAAGAAACGAACAAGAAGCGGTTGCACAATGGATTTAAGAGGTTTATGGCTGAACTTGAACTTATGCGGCGCGCCGTGCACGGTGTGCTACCGCAGACAGGCCGTACACACCCGAAAAGTCATCGATGCAAATGATGGACGTGATTAAACTTCGCCTTTGTTGGGTTTCAAGGTTCCTCTGCGGCGGGGCGTGTGGCGTGTGTGACGAGAGCTGATGGGCATGATGTTTGGGGCGTGGATCTGTCCAGCAGCGCAGCGATGGGAAATCCGTGCACACAATAGGCACTTAAGCAGCGCGTAGGTGTGGGCGAGGAGATGGATATCTCTGGAATACGATTGAGATACGCATCTTCCTTCGGATAGGATGACGATACGGAGTTTGATGCGGTCTGTCAGTCGCCGCCGCTGTGATTCTCGGTGTCGCGGCACTCCTTTCGGACCGTCAAAGGGGAGGCGGAGTGTATGGAGGAAGTGATTTGATTGTTTTCATCGGTCCTCAAGACACCGATCTTGGGCGTGATTTGACGATTTCGGAGTATGCCAATTATACGCATGAGAGACAAGCGACATCTATTGACTTTGGCCCCAGTTGTCTGAGAGAGATCAGCTTACAAACGACACTAGATCGTTAAGATTGTAAAGGAATAAAGTGGGTTTTATACTCACAGACATGGAAAGACGTGGTTTGCCTTAGATGTCACGGCTGGCGCTACCGAACTAGACGGATTTTACGGATTTTACCACGGTTTAATAGCGACGTTTGAGAAGTTTGCGGAGGCTTTTGCAATTCGAGCTGCCATCCGGTATTAAGTTCAACCTCTGTCTTACAACTCCTACTCTCACTTGCACGTTGGGTCTCACCTTCTATAGAAAATATGACATCCAACCCCAGTGGAATTTCGTTGCTAACGAGGGAGATTCGAACGAGTTCCTGTGTCGGAGCTCATTTCTCTTAGGCCTCTTAGACACTCCTTTCACATGATCTTCACCATATTTCGGAGACGGAGGTCCTAAAAGCGTGAGTTTTCCTCCCTTCCCCTAAATTTAACTCTAGACGCACAGATGTGAGGGCTGGCTGTGTAAACAATTTGTTTGTCTACGTGGCAGAACTCAGAGACTGCGGCATCCGGCCATATCTTTAAGGTCTGAGGCAATTCTTTTCTTATGAATTCAGATCTTCGGAGAGAGGATAGTTGCAGTTGTGTCCCCCTTCCAAGGTCTTAGGCTTCGCAAGAAACGAGCAATGGACGCTCAATAAAAGACCATACATCACTCAGACTTGTTATTCAATCGCTTGTCCTTAAATCCGTAAGCGGAACATCGAATACTTGCCTTACTGAACCCGGTTAAATTTATACCATTTTACTGGGGGTCAAAGAAATGGGATTGTCCTCCCCAGTTTAGGATTGACTTGAACACCGGAAGAAAGAAAAACTGCCTCGGATACGGACGGGCTTACTGAAGACAGCAGAACTCGTGGAACTCGCCGAGGCCTTAGACTGCCTTAAACCTGACAAAACCCCAATACAGAAGCGCAATCGGATGGACACAAAGAATATGATAAACCGCATTTTCTACGCCCATTGCTGCATTGAGTGTTCACAACCCCGGGGCTTGTTGTTCAATGCAGACTTAGGCGAGAAGTCTTTAGCTTCAATTAGCTTGTGTTATTTAATTTTTTGAGCAGATATCCGACTAAAGTCCGCGTGGAACTCGGAAGTGTGCGGAGCGATGGGTTTCGGCTAGTTTCGGCAGTGGACACAGTTCTATTCACTACACAGGTCTGAGAGACCTCAATCCAGGCTTATAACTCGCGGTCAATAATAATCAAGCTGGATTCGGTGACATCTGATTGGTTAAGCCGAGTAAGCCTCTATAATCCCTTCTAAAAGTTCATAGAGTTCACGGTCACAATGGATGGGATTTCTTAGGTCTGGCCTTTCCTAATATTTGTCGGAACCTGCCGTCGGTTCATCCTCGGCAAAAGCAAAGAAACTGTTGAGAAGTAAATGAACTGAATAACACTGTGGCTTAACACAGAAACAGCCCACAACAAAATGTCCCGATCGACTCTCTGAAAAGATTTCCAATATAACGAAACTTAACGAAACTCAGTTGTGGTTGATACGTTCACAGCGTATCGTTCGTAGAAGCTCACAAAATGTTGAGAGAAGCTGTTGTTCAGGTTCCGTTGTGTCCGGAATTGAACCAGTCCGATAACCTAGCGCGGTCGTAGCATTGTGGGTCTTGTCCACTAGATCCTACGCCGCACTCTACTAACGTCCCACCTCTTTCGTTTCACTAGCATTGCGCAAACGGTGTAGGACAAGCTTCACAAAATTAGCCGTTCGCAGACGGCATTAAAATGTAGATCCCCTTCCACTCGTATGAGACCAATTGCTAGCGTTATACAAGTGGTTGCTATAGAAACTTTGTCCTGGGCCCCTTACGGGCTGCAGCGCCACCTACATAATTATTAATATTTACCGACAATCTTGTGGTAATACGAAATAGTAGAAACTGGTCATGCAGAGCAAACTAAACGCCAGCGAAATCTCTATTGCATGCGCAGTTTCTGGACAGCTATCTGACCTTAAGACGTTCCTATGCATACAAATTGTTACTGCCAACAAACAACTGGACAAGATGACGAATAGGATACTGTGGCTGCCGCTGGACAATCTCTGTCAAATGTGAGTTCCAGTCAAAACAATGTACACTTGGTTGAGGAAGTCCTTACCATGCACCGAGCTATAAGCGCACAGACATAGAGTTCAGGACCAGCATATCAACTGCCTCAGTTTCAGTTGCACTGGCCCACGTGTTTACCAAGTCCTCGTCAATTTCACAATTTGCACGAATGTCCCAAAGTATCACTCCCATTTTCATAGCATAAGCTTAGGCTGACGTTGAATCGAAAGGCAGGCAAGCAATCTTCTTTTCAATCCCTCCTCAAACACCACCACTGCCCCAAAATCCATCACATCACCTGGCGCGGCGTACACTTGCAAACATCAGTAGACCCCCACACCAGCTCACCACCACTGCTCGCCATGCTGTGCTGCAATTGAAAGTAAGAAATCAAAGTCAACTTACCATGGAATGGAATTCCTTTTCGCCACACGTCGTATTTATGAAACGTTTCTCATTGTTCGTATTTATTTTATTAGTTACGTTGCAATTATTATTAATAATGTTTTTATTGCGCTCAATATCCTTGAGTTTTTTCATCTGAAAGTAAAAGAAGAGAAGCCGGCACCGGTTAGACTGACTGACAGGCATAAACATTAATTTAATGAATTTAATTTGCGAACTGGTTCCATGAAGTCACTTGAAGTTCACTTGATGAGGCACAACATCAACGCAATTGTCGCTTAAGAGTCGGGCATTTGACCCGCACCCTGTCAAGTCAACAAATTCGAAGTGGATTTCGTCACTCAGTCGGCAGATAATCTCATGGGTAAGGTGTAGGAGCTGGAAATCGACGACATGCGGCTTTGTGAACAGCCAAGAGATGAGTACGTACGTACATAATCGTGCAGTCGATTGCAACATTGTGGCAATGGAATGAAGTGCATCTGCTACGTGATGGTGGATAGATGGTAGCGGAAATTGCAGATTTATGAATGATTAATGCGCTTGAAATGATTTATATCTCACTCAGTGTGTGGATACAAGAATTAATGCGTTTCACTGTGTGGATAGAACTTCAAATTATTCATGCATGTGATGTGGGAACTCTTACGCCTTGTTGAGGTATCCTATTGCGCAGGAATAGGGAGGTGGAGACGGGAGGAAATAGGATAGAGAGAAGAAGTAGTAGACTGCAAACACACCTCACGCGTCAGTCATCATTGGTTCTCGCAAGTAAACTTAAGCTTGTGTCAGAATCTAAAGAAACTTACTTAGTTAGACAAGGAGTGCAATCAGACATAAGCAAACAAAGCCAAAAGACCAAAGAAAAATTACATTTCGGGGGTCTCACCTAACCTATTTGTAACAGATTCTGGTAATTTAAGTTAGATTTCACAACCAGTTGTCATTTAAGAACTTAGAATGTGATTCATATCGTTCTCATGTAGTCTAACAAAATTTAACGAAACTTAACGAAACTTAACGAAACATAGTTTTGCTCACTACGTTCACAGTATATCATTTCTGTGTATTCGCTTATGTTAACTTAAGTTCACTTACACCCATAATGAAGGATTCAATATATTAAATACATTATATTGAATTCTGGGAAGAAATCTAACCGACTTACACAGATGGTATCCGATCCCTAAATTTGTTGAAGTAGTATACCCACAGGTGAATCTTGTTATGGGTAGCAAGAACACTCCACTAACAGAGGAGAAGAAGGGGCTTCTTTATGAGTGGTATCTTCGTTCTCTAGGTGCTTTGCCGAGCTGCCACGAGCTTCCAATAACGGCTTGGATATATAGTGCCATTGATGGATGTCATATTCCTACTAAGACTTTCGTTTTTTTTAAATCAAGCTGATCCCATCTGGTGAGGCTTGAGTTCGAGTCGACCGAATCTTGGCACTGATGTTGGTGGTTGACGAAGTCCTTGACTACCTCCCAGACTAGACTGCGTGGGTAAAAAAAAATAACAACTCATGGGCGACTCGTTATGCTCGACCAATGACGTCAGAGTCATCGACGTATGGCAGTAACCAAAAGGAGTTCGGGAAGATCTTGACGAAAGTGTTGGGTGGAGAAGTCACACAGTCCGTAGACTTGTGTCAAACTTTTCTTGACATTGAATGTCTCGGTAAGGTCGTTACCTGCGTCTTGCTCGGTAGCGAGAATTCTCTTTGGTCATCCTAGAAGACTTGACGCAGGAATGTCAAACCTAGACGTAGTGGTGAACGTCAAGAAGTGTTGCACGAGGGGTCTGGACTTAAAGTTAGGCCATCGGCGCGCTTCCAGTTCCACAACTATCATCATCTCCTGCTCATTCAGGGTGTTTCATGCGAGATAACCCACGCATTTGTGCATACTCTTGTAATCCAACCTTCGTCGAGGAAGAACTGAACTCCCATGCCTTCTCATAGATCTGAGATCAGTGCTTGTTGCTTTGCTGATGGCTTCCCATTCTTGTGTTCAAGCTCTCTTGAAATGGCAAGTGGAACGTGAATGCGTAATTTAATAGTTGTGTCAAATATTTAAACGGTTGCTAATTGCGAACACAGCGGCAATAGAATACACAATTATACTCGAGTGGCTCCGAAAAAGTGTTTAATTGCCACGCCACCGTGACTGATTAGGCTGGTTACAAACTGACGAGCCAATCGAATGATCAACAAACCCAAAAATCGATGAAAGCAATGACTCGTCAATAAATGACTGTCGTTAACAGGCTACAGCTGCCTGTATGATCTAATCTTGTTTCGGGTATGAAAACATCGTGAGTGTGTTAAGCAGAGGCTTGTAGGTGATTTGAGTGAACGGCAGAGCTGATTCCTGGTGCCTTTGGTTCCTGAAAACTCTGCGTCGTCGGATATTTAATTGGGTCTGCGAGGAGAGAGAGTGTAGGAGAGGACGCAACAGCTTTTCAATGAGTTGTAGGAGAGAATGTGGTCGGCTATACTGACTCGGAAACATCTCGTATGCATGGCTCCTGTTAAGAGGGCTCGATGTTTCTAGTTCAAGGAAGACCATACCTCCGGCACTAGTCGCGGTCAGGAGATGACTGGAAGGAACGTGCGTTTGACCTTCAAAGTTGAAGGGCAGCATTAGTTCAGGCTCAGATTGTGTAGGGGCTCGAGGCTTGAACAATTAGTACACAGGCTTTGCCCTTCAAAGGTCCTGTCATTTCGGGTACGCATACTGTCAAAGAATAGCTAGACAAAGTTGGTGCAGCTGCTTCGAGTTTCGGGTAGTTTTAGCTTGGACAAAAGTACCCGGATGATGTAGAAGAAAAGCTACGAGAAACAAGACGTCCGACTATCTTGGCTAAGCAGGCACAAGCGTGTTCTTTCCTTCTAAGCTCCGAACGAAAACCGCCGGGGCTCCCGTACCCCTGTCTACCAATTTTTTCTTCTGTACCCAATACATTCCAATTTCAAATCGTCCCATTTCACCACAGTCTTTTAGACTCTGCAGAATATTTAAAAAAAAAACGATACAAATTTGCAGCCGAAAATGATATAAAACGAGGCAAGAAGATGAAGCAGATGAACTAGTTAAGGGATCTCGGAAGCCGCGGGCAAAGTGTGCCACACAAAGTAGCATTTCGGGTCAGTTTGCCACTAAAAGTGTTTTCGGGGAACCATAAAACTGATCACACTCACGAGACGACGGGAGCATTATGGACATTTATGCAAATTGCTGGTGGTAAACGCTTTTAGCGCACACATTTTTATGGCGTAATCTGGTTGAGATCTGTGAAGCTATCTGGACAAACTATAATTCACCGAGTCTTAGTGTATCATAAGAAAGAGATTGAGATGCGGCTTTCTAATCAATGTATGGATTTAGTGTACTTCGTCGTTGTGGGTAACTTGATTCGAGAAGCCATCTGGTTAGTCTTGAGCGCTAAATGCAGACAAAGATGGTCACGTCTTACACAATTGGAAGTTGTAAGAGGAGTTTTGAAATTCAAAGTGGAGTACATCAAGGGAGCACACTGACACCACTATTGTTTGTGATGGTTATCAGCGGTGTACCCCGTGCTTCATTGACGAAAGGGAATTATTCGATGGATTATGACATCTTTTCTGAATCACGTTCATTATGCTGACGCCCTTTACTCGATAATCCATAATCTAGAAGCTGAGGCAGATGTAGAGGGGCACAACCAAAACGCATACACTTGAACATTGCCGGACAGGAAGGTGAGAAAACCCTACAAAATGGCAAAACCAGCTGAACTACAAAGAGTTGCGTCATTTCTCCCTGTTCGGTCAACATCTTTCAAGTCTGTTTAGATCTTGGTCGCGTACCTAAAAATCTGGAGAACCACCACCGTGCTCTTCATACCCAAGACCGGAAAATGCTCGTCAAACCAAAGGATCCAAGGCACATAAGTCTGACATCCTTTCTATTAAAGACTTTGCTGACGATCATGGTATTGCGTACGACTCCCCATAGCCCTGTGAACCTTGACACTTAGTCATTGACGAACTGTCGATCTCATAGCATGCCTGCAACAAGGTCAAATCTGTGGAAACATCCCTACACTCGCTTGTTGGCAGCGTAGAAAAATTCCTCGAGCATAATGAATTAACTGTCACTGTTTTTTTTTAGATATTGAAGGATCCTTTAACAGCATAGAACCCCATCCAATTACCTCATGTTTCACTTCTGGGACATTGTAGTTGTGGCTCTGTATCAAGTATCTCTCAAAATGTCACAGAAGCTCATCTAACTTGGCACGAATGCATGGGACATTTCCACAAGATATCCTCAACGAATGGTAATCTTGTGGTTAGTCCGCAGATATTTTTGATCATTTTTTTAGTGTCAGCCTCCAGTTCTGGAAGATCTTTCTCTTTCTTTAAACCTCTTTCCGCAAAGAGAACTCCATTTTTCACTGAAGTTGCGCTCTTATGGCTCTCTGTTCTTTAATCAACAAAGTCCTGGAATCGAAACAAAATTATGCCGGTCTGCTTGTAGACATAACCAAGGCCTTTGACATGGCTAATCATAGTGTTCTGTTGAGCAAACTGTGTAGGGCTGGTTTTCGGGGACTTATTCACAGACGGCTTGCCTAATATCTGAAGAATAGAAGTCCAAAGGTTAAGGTTGGTAATTGTTTCTGTAGTTTAAGAACAATCAATATTGGGGTACCTCAGGGGTCTGGTTTAGGACCAATTCTTTTCCATATCCACATCAATTCCTTGATTCTTCAGCCTTTTGCAGGTAAAGTTACAGCCTTTGCTGACGGTCATGGCATTGCGTACGACTCCCCTGGCCCTGTGAACCCTGTGCTTAATATTAACTTTGATGTGCATCTACTGAGGTTGTGATTTACTGATCTTTAGCATTAAATCTTAAGCTTTAGATCTCAGGATTCACCTGACTTTGATTTCATCTTCCATGTCGTTAATTGTGCTCGTCACAAAATGTGAAACTGCACTTGATCTATTATTTCCACCGAGTCATTGTTTGGTGAAGGTACAGCATGTGATCCTAGATGTTTCACAATGGATAATGTAACAAGCTACAATGTGGTCTAACCACATTGTGAACTTGAAGCAGTATCTTCGTTCTCCCATCAGTGGCTCGTATCAACTCCGCAGATTCTGCAGAATCGATAATAAGCTAAGCTGGAATCTCAATCTGAAGGCTTCTTCTGCTCAGTTCAGCTGGGGTTGCAATCCCCAGTAGGCTACAAATGGGGATTACAACCACGCATCATCCATTGGATCTTCGTCTCAATTGTCAGACCGACACTTCTGTATGGAGTCTCAGTTTAATGGACACCACTAAACACAGCTGTCAACTGCACGCTACTCAAACGGCGGATGCACTCAATATACTCCTCCATCTTCCACCACTGGAAACCTTCAGTAGACATGTGGCAGCCAGCACAGCCCTGAGACTAGCTCCGAACTCTCCTTCGGCCACTCAACCATTCTAAACGAATTCAACTTTCTCCCCAACGACACCGACCGCCTACTACCCCAAGCTATCTTCGAGAAGAAATTCTCCACCAGCATCCCCTCCAGACTGGACTGGATATCTGATTATCAGACGCCCGCTGCTCCCCTGCGCATCTTCACTGATGGGTCGAAAACAGACGAGGGTGTAGGTGCAGGTGTCTATTCTCAAGACCTTATCCTGCGCATCTTCACGGATGGGTCGAAGACAGACGAGGGTGTAGGTGCTGGTGTTTATTCTCAAGACCTTAGCATAGCTACCTCCCTGAAGCGTATTCCGGGCAGAAACCATTGCAATAAAGGAGGAGTTGTCCTGGCTCAAGAACCATCCAAAAGAGATATCACCATCTGTTCGGACAGTCAGGCCGCAATCAAGTCCCTGCGCAATGTCATGTTTAATTCGAAAACATCCCTTACTTGCCGGATGTCTATTAATGAGATGGCTGAGCAATTGAACACACACCTCATGTGGGTGCCGGGACACTGTGACATACCGGGCTATTGCAAAGCCGACCAACTTGCTAGGTGTGGCACATCCTCCACTCAAACAAAGGAGGTGTTCCACCTTCCCTGCCAATCGCTACAGCTCACCACATATTAAAAATACACACAATCAACATCACTAATCGTAAAGGGCTAGAAGGCACCACTTGTCTTAAAACAAAGGCCATCGCTTAATATCAAATGATCTCTCAATCTGCTGCGACTCAGCAGATCTTCACTCAGAAGGCTCACCATCGTCAACAGGCCACTGCACAATTTGCACCCATGCCCGTCGGTTGGGGTCCCCTATAATGACTTAAGTATAACAGAATACACAGAAATACAAAAAATAAAACTCTGCTATCGGCCTGGAGTGGACCTGGGCCACTAGGAGCGATCTCTGGGTTCGCGTCTCAACACCGTCAGTAATTCCTTGCGTCTCCAAACCTGCACGCTGCACTCACAAATTGGCTGTTCAATCCTCCTTTAGCGGTACCACACAACGTCCGCCACACCCCCTCATCAGCCATCTTCATCATCCATCCAACGAACTGCAAATCGGTTGTTATTTGTTAGTTCGTCCGGCAATTCCAGCCAAACCGCATGCTTACTTTCTTTCCGTGCATTCCGTGACCATGAAATCCTCATGCGATTCCCCCATGAGCCAAATCATTTCTCATTTCTTCGGTTAATTGATTTAACATGTTACGCCTTGACTCATGCAGGCAGCCGGCACTTGGCATTAACGCCAAAACGGAACCGCTTCTTCTTCCCATGGAGAATGCAAATCCACGAGATACCATTTGAAATTGTATCTCCCTCCCCGCCCGTGGCCGCGTCATTTGGCGGAGAAAGTCTTTCATTTAGTTTTGTTCATTTTCTGCGGCTTTTTGCGAGTGCAGTCCGTGTTCCCCTCCAATTCACGCACAAAACGCATCTTTCTTCGCAGCGAACCGATGGAAATGCACAACAGCAACAGCGATGCAGGTTGCTAATGATGTGGGAACAGCCAGCAAAAATATTTTCACAATAATTCGCATTTAATTGGACGTCACCTCGCATCGGACGTCGTTCCCGTGCCTTTGTCTTCTTCGCCTGCTCCAGATTACCCACGAGAGTGCTGAACCCGCAACACCGAAAGATGTTGCTGGAGATGCGACTGAAGCCGCCCTCCGCCCGTCGGCAAGCGGGCATTCCACAGGTGATTGGACCAAATAAGCACACAATGTTTTCGCGCTACCGCTAATTGGATTACAAATTATTGGGGGAGATGTCTAAGCCGCTTGTTGCAGTTTCGAGAAGCCCTTTCACGGCGATCTTTTGGGAGCGAACTGGGCGCACGGCGGTTTGGCGAATTGTGTTTTGGGCGAAGACCGACAACGCGTCCCACATTCAGGCCAACTAGCATTGTCCACCTTTTTGTGGCATTCCGCGTGCTCATTGAAGGCAAATGCGATTCAATTAGCCGTTGATTCACAGAATTTGTCGACAATGATGGCGGCATTGCCGTTATTTGGACTAACTTCACAAAAAGGCACTTGGATCCGGTTCGGCTATTGATCGCGGATTGACCCCGAAGCGGGACTCAGGTAGTCGAACGGTGACAGATTTTTCTTCTGGTCATTTGTCAACACAAGAGAGAACATCTCGGATTGAGTCGAGAAGGATTTGCAAGTCAAATGTGCGGCGATGAGCGTCTATTGTTTCGCGAATGACAAAGGTTGCAAAGAATGGCTGGCGGGACGACACGTTGAGTTGTGGGGGCTGGTGTAGTGGGTTAAGTGGGCCATCACCCCACAGGTGCATGCATGTACGTTGACTTGTGTAACTTGCTCGGAATCGTTATGAAACGGTTCACTTTTGCGTGTGGTTTCTTTTCGGAATACCGATCGACTTTCGCTTCGGAATGGCACCCTCAGGCTGGAAATTGTTTCTTGCCTCTTGAATAGGAAACCTCGGGACAGCGGCCGCAGGTTGTTAGCCAATTCACACACTTGCGGTTAGATGGCAGATTGGGGTGTTAGCAGCTTTCTAAAGAGAAATACGTTCACTTGTTCATAAGTACGTCGGAGCAGAATTCACGTTCCACCGCAGGTGGCTAGGGGGAGCAATGGACCGGAGGTAGTGGCGCTTGTGGTGTGAGAATAAATGAGCAACATTTGACCATAAGGCATGGGGTGGTGCTGCGGTACGATATGAATTATTTCTTGCACTCTGACGTCAACTGAATGAGTGCCCTTGAGCGTCGGCAAACACTCTCACGCAGGTCAAGACCAACCAGAGAAGGAATGGTGACCGTTGGTCAAGGAAGCCGGCAAATTTAATTTCTAGAAACGATTTGGTAAATATGTCTCTGGGTGCAAGTGCCAGATGCTGCGGATGGTAGTCGGAGCGATGACTGCTCACAATCACCTGAGATACCATGGACAAAAAATGGGACTTACCCATGGTACCATATGCAGAGGCTGTGGGGGCGAAGAGGAATTTGAGGACACTCCTCATTTCTTTTGTCAATGCCCCAGTCTTTGCCCACTGAGACAAAGAACAGTGGGAGAATTCTTCCGGAGATCCTTATAACATCTATTTGCAGGCTTGTCAAGTTCTCTGGATGGCTGGACGGGACAGTACAACAACAACGCCTGCAGCAACTTCTATAACGCACGTAGAGGAGAGTGGAAAAGTTATCATCCCCCTATGGGCATCACAATGGGTCCGAAGAGTTAAGGGTCCAACTGGACCTAAATGAGGCCTCGTTAAGGCCTCGGCAAGAACGACGTCTGCCCTTATGGAAGGGGAAAAACGAAGTTTAGAAAAGAGGAGGAGACAGTGGATCCCCGTCTCGGCCAGAATGTCGTCCAGTGTGACTTTTTGCCAGTTACTCGACGGGACGGTATTTTGTGAGAGCCCTTCGTTGACTTTGTTTGTCGACAAAGTAGTCAATGTGAGTTCCCCAGCCATTGGGTTCGTCATGAAGAATTTATTCGTAATGTGCCAATACCCAGCTGTCAAATGTCATTTAAGCGTAAAATGCAGCCTCTATTTGGGTACACTTCCAATGTTCGACAATTGTTTTCTCTTCGATTGCTCCAAAAACATGTTTGAGTTTTTTCTCTCTCTCTCTCTCCCCCCCCCTCTCTCTCTCTCTCTCTCTCTCTCTCTCTCTCTCTCTCTCTCTCTCTCTATCTCTCTCTCTCTCACCCGTCACTCCAAAGTGGGTTAGGTCAAGTCCGCAAAGTCAAACGACACCGCTTGTCACTTTTTCTCACAAAACGCTCATATTGTGCCCATCCTAGTGCTTCCAATTTGCATCTCAAATGTTGACCCTAAAACTGCGGCTGTCATTTGACTGTCAAGTGCGTCGCGTCTGAGCACATCTCCATCTTCATTAAGCGGTTACGATATCTCATGCAACTGCTGCATATACATGTCACCTCCAAGCCGCGGGCTGAGCCATCCTATCGCTCGCTTGAAACACTAGACTAATGAGGTAGTGTGAGCGAAATGAATAGTACACAACAGAAAAAAAAAAATGTCAAGGTGATTATGATTGCGAGCGCGGTACGGCTCACCACACAGCGGCAGGCACACCGGCTGACAAGTCGGGTATCGGTGTTTGTCACGCGACCGAGTGACAGTTCGGCTACATTATTTCGTCTAAGTGGAGTAATTAGATGTGTGAAACGTTTTCTGCATGTGGAATGAGTGCTCGGTTACGTGGTTGCAGCTTAAACACATTCTGCCGTGGAAAATACGGTAATCGGCTGAATCGAGGTTGTGGGAACCCGCCTCATTGATACCCGATCAGCGGGGAACAAGTGCTCGATCAGTCGACGGCATCCACGCACCACCGGATGCGCAAGTGTAGCAATCGCGGACGAAGAAGATTGCAGAGTAAAGACCCGAACCCGACTGACATTTGATCTTTGATCGTCACACATCGCTCGCTGCCATCGCTCATTTCAATCACCCGTTCATCCGCCCACAAATCGGCGCATCGGCGGATCGCAGATCTTCACCAGCCTTCTGCTTGGGATCACAGTTCGCCGGTACGTCGTCGCCGGCCGTGCCCAAGACAGTTGAACTTTTGTAACTCTAAGGCGTGATTACGAATTCGGTTTTGTAAGCGGCGCATAAATATTCTGCACCCAGGCTCGGATTAACACCGAGAACAACGGTAATAACCGCGATTCGTTATTGTTGCCAGTGCTGTTGGTCGAAGGCATTCTATCCATCAGATGCACGGTGTGTCTGCCGGACTGACTGGCTGGAGCCGCCGAATGGCTGACAATGCACCGAGATGGACGGATTATTCAATGCGGTCGGTTGGTATCGAGGAATGCAAATCGATGAGGATCGGTATCTGGCGGATGGTATTTGCCAAGAGTTTTTCCACTGCTTTGACTGGAGGGTGAGGGAAATTTATGGTCCGCACGGAAGTGGTTACTCATGGCATGGCTGATGGGTGACGTTCGATGTCATGTGACCGTTAAATAGACGTTAAATGAGATTTTGTTGTAAACGAATGGGTTACGACAGATTAACATATTCATCGAGTTGTCATTGTGAGTCAAACAAATATGATGAGTGGAGAAGGTCCAAATGGCTTTGATGAATTTGCTCGGATTTTCTTTGAGCTGACGTCTGCATGAATCACACTCTCCCTCGAGAAGAGGTTAGGTGGCTGCCCGAAGAAGAATTTGACTTGTTGGCTTTGAAGTAGAGTCTTTGCGGCTGTGCCGAAACAGTGTCTCTCACTGTCACTGAATGTTAAGCATCAATTGTGATCTGTCAGAGGTATTGGCATTTTAGCACGAAATACGTACATACTCAGTGCACGCACTCACTTGCTGATGATATTTTAAAATGTTTAGAAAAGGGCTAGAAATTCGCAAGAACCTCAATCTACACATCTACCGACTGAGGCATATCTGCTGTGGAAACAAAGCTAGTGTGACCTTAAGTACCCGCCCCACTCAACTGTCCGAAAAAGACCGCCAAAAGAGTGCTACTTCGTCAGAGTGCTGCTTAGAATCCAGGAACATCAATTCAGTCAACAGCCGATCAAGCAAAGATCATCAAAGTTACATTTGAACTCCCTCATAATCTGAGGCGTAGTCCAACAAGCATAATGTGCTGTACCCAAAAATTCAGAGAAAGCCCTCCCATCGAAGCAGTTCAGCTCCAAAAATAAAATAAAAAATGTGCTCTCACATGTATGTGCTCTCTGCGGCCCCATGACCTGAAACATTTTCCCACCAATGGATTCTCGGAACGGGGTCAAATCATTATCCATTACAATTCATAAGCATTTCTCCACACAAGACGCGTCAGTCAATCATGCCCCAGGCGCACACCTCAGCTCGGACTTCACTTCCGCAAACCAAAGTGGTCTGCATGTGGCACAGCGACGCACGCTGCCATAACCTGTTCGGATCACTGACCGTTCTGGTGTAGGTGGGCTGCTCCTCGAACCCCAGATAGTCGAATGTACTGACCGCGGCGGTAGCAGCAGTTAGAACAGCTTAATTACATTCTCTCTCCATCTCGTCCATGCGCAGCGTTTCATTACGCATAATTGTACCCGCCGCCGCTGCCGCCACGGTGCTCCTCAAGCGCTATCGACATTTAAATACCGAACCGTAAAGTTTGGGTCATATTCTGGCTCAGTTGCTGGAGGTGTATGCACGACGGACCTGGGCACCGAGGAAAAAAAAGGAAAAAACCGGTGGTTCCTCCAGCTCGTCTCCGTACGTAATTACCACTTCACAACAAATCATTGTCAGGTTGTGGCCTGTTGTGTGGTATGCCTAGGTAAATGTGTAACTGTAACGTGCCGACAGTGTGCTACACACGCGGCGCGGCCCGGCAACATCACTCATACGTCAGTCGCAACCAGATTTTGCGCAGAGCGGAGCGCAGACCAGCTCAGAGCGCTTTGTAATGTGTGTGAATACGACTTGGCCGTCCAATTCGGACCGGTTATTACCTAAGCCATTTAATTCATGTCATATCCCCGGCGTGTATTGTCTTCGTTCTGCGGGAACAATTGCAGACCTCCGCCGATGGCAGAGCGGCCTGCGATGCTAATGTCACGGCAATGCGATGAGATCTCTTAATGGCTGCTCTGAATGGGGGGATCATTTGCTTGCTAATTGTAATTAACTGTGACATGATCAGCGAATGGTATGTACTTTGAACGGGTCTTGTTTTAATGAAACTGTCTCAAGCGATGGCGTGGAATGATCTGGGAGATGGTCTTTAGAATGGGGCTGGTGTGGCTTGCCAGTTAAGTGGAAATTTGCCGAGCACAATGTTTTGCATGTTCTTTCGATTGGACATGGCCTCGATGACGACACCAACGAATCTAACAAGCAGCCTGTGCATCACAGATACGATGTAACAACATCGCGCATACAATTCATGGTGGTTGAAACCGTTAGTGGCGCAAGTTTTGTCCAAGAGAGGCTATGTGCCAATCCAGGCATTTCAACCGCCTTGCAGTTTTGTGTGAACCTGACAACATTTTCAAATCAAATGAAAGCAGCTTTTTTAGGTTCTAGTCTAGATAGTATACAAGGGAGGATCATTTTTAGGTTTGTCAGTTCCGATACTGCTTAGAATGGCGTCGACCAGTCTATCCAGTTCAGAATTCAATCATCCCCTCAGACGGGCGTCACGAAAGCGCATTTGGTCAAGATTTCCCAGCACATTCTCAAGACTTACATGCGATCCAACTCACAGACTTCCCTCAAACTCCATTTCTTACCTGAAAAAGAGAAAGAAAAATTAGTTAAATGATGTCTGATGCCTTAATTTAATAAGAGGAAGATTCTTTGATCAGAAAACAGCAACCCACGGACACACCACAAGAATCCGCTGAAGAAGCCTGCTCTTTCCTCTCTCTCTCGAGCCATTTGCTGCCACGCAAGCCTGTGTCCACTGCCAGCCGAGCCATTCATCAGCCCAGCAACACCGACCATGTTCTGTCTGCGAAATTCAATCGCGAGGCAATTAAGAATTCTAATCGAAGTCGTTTCAGTCCGTGCCACGACTACAATGTTGCAAGCATACAATAGTTGCCCGGCCAACTGCAGCTTGGATTCTCCGAAAAAAGACGACACAAACAGAAGTCGTTCGACAGCAGTCACTCGGGTTTGTCAATTCGACCATGGACTGGCGTCTAGTTCCCTAGAAAAAGAACGCTGCCGTCGGCCGATGAGGAGTGGGGCGGACGTGGGGCGCCACGACGAAGCGACCTCCGATGTGCTCAGCAAGTTGTTTGCTTCCGCGAATTGGCATGCGCACCGCCTCTGCCGCCACCACCGGTATCGATTGGTCGCTAGAGGGTGCGGGCCATCGCCATGGCCATTAATTCACAAACATTTCGTTTGCGGTATCGTGTGTTTGCGTTTTGTCTATGTCATCGCGTTTGTTGATAAACAAATGCGCAAGAGAAAGCCGCCACCGACTGACGGTGTACAGCTTGTGCCGAGTTAATTGAGTTTAAGGAGTCGACGACGACGACGACGACGACCATAAAAGGGAAGGCCGCAATCTTCTGGCTAAGATTATTTGCGGCCGACGAGGAGTAGGACGGCGGCGACGCCGCGGCGTGTAGACTTTGAGAGACTTGTTAACGCACCTTTGTGATGCGAGGGATCTGAGTGTCTGGCTGGTTTGAGTGTCGATTAGTTGGATGGACGGTGAGTGCGGAGATGGCTTGCTGAGTTGTTTGCATTTGAGTTATGCAACATGTAACAGCTGCATCTGAACCATGATGCGGCGTTGAGTAAATACCCGCTAGTGGATGCAGGGTGGGCTGTCAATTTAAAAGTTGCATCAATGAGAAAGGGTCAAGGATTGAGGCGAGGTCGTCTTGGTTTGTTTGCGTGGTTATAACACTGATCGAGAGGGAAATGCATTTTTGGGCTGGAGTAAGGTAATGATATAAATCAATGAATTTGAGAGGAAACTGGCGGGGATCAGCGATATCTCAGAAATTCTTTGCAATCCTTTGTTAAATTAGTGAGTTGTTGTCATATGACACTGATTCATTTTAAATACACCAATCGCGATCTACAATATTTCAATGAATTCGCAAGTTTAATTCTTTTCTATCCAATATGTCCATTTTAGGACAATGGAGCGAATTAGTAACAAGGGCGTATCTATTACAGTGAAACTTCTCTAAAGCGGACAGCAAGGGGGCCATCATGATTGTCTGCATGGAGGGGTGTCCGTTATGAAGGGGTTGGAATGCACGTATATCTTCATGGCGGGACCATGATCAATTGTCCGTAAAAAGAGGTGTCCTTTATGGAGGGGTGTCCTTAAAGAGAAGTTTCACTGTGTTATAATTTTTGTTGAGGGTAAATTGCAACGCGACCTATAGATCTATTGTGCTCCCTACTCATACCTTTGCTTTCTTAAAAGCTCCCCTCCCATGTAGCTCTTTTCAGAGTTTTCAGGGTTATATGCTGCTGTTGCGCCAAGGTGGGTGAGATTTATCCTAGAGTATTCTCTCTAAGTTA
Organism: Eristalis tenax; assembly: GCA_905231855.2. Classification (NCBI taxonomy): domain Eukaryota; kingdom Metazoa; phylum Arthropoda; class Insecta; order Diptera; family Syrphidae; genus Eristalis; species Eristalis tenax. Next base: position 114,568,931 of record HG993124.1, read on the forward strand.
GTTTCCTTTAGGAGTTTGAGAATAAGAGCTGGTTCTAGTGACTTCAATTCTTCCTCTGATATTAGGTGCTTGCCCAGAAATCTTTGCCTTTTGCGGTCAAGTTCTGAAATTTCATTAGATTCTCCGCAGAATCTGCAGAGACTCCTTGTTCCCTTAGTTGCGCCCTGATTCCACAGTGCCCTGTTCGAGAGCATGTTAGGACAAGAAGGTTGAGACTCCTTGTTCCCTTAGTTGCTCCCTGATTCCCCAGTGCCCTGTTAGAGAGCCTGTTAGGATGCGGAGGTTGTTCGTGCTCATTCTGATACTGTTGACCCAAGAGTTTCTTGGCCTGCTTTATGCCATGAGCGTTGGTCCAGGAAGGGCGTATCTTAATATCTCCAAAGTTCAGCTCTGAATCAAGATAGTAAAGTCGTCTTAAATAAATGTTCCACCTCCCAGCACCACAAATAAGTGTAACAAGGGCCAGACTGTAAAGACAGTCCTGCACCGTTCCTCGATGTCGACGAAAGCAGATCGCATTCGTTAGTCCGTCTTTCTAGTTCAGGCCGGGCTGACGCGCCGGCGTAACTACTGTGATCGTGAATATATGTATACCAGAGACTGCTACACAGTGAAAGCGGACAGCAATAACCATCATTATTGTCAGTTATGTAGGGGTGTCCGTTATGAAGGGGACAATGGTGAATTGTTCGTAAAGAGCAGGGTAACATGTAGAGGGGGTCCGTTAATTACTTACTGCACAGTGAAACTTCTCTAAAGCGGACAGTAAGGCGACCATCATGACTGTCTGGCCATCATGATAGTCCGTTATGTAGGGGTGTCCGTTCTGAAGGGGTTGAATACACGAACATCCACATGAGGGACCATGGTGAATTGTCCGTAAAGAGAGGTGCAAACTCTAGAGGGGTGTCCGTTAATTAAGTACAGTACAGTGCAACTTCTCTAAAGCGGACAGCAACAGGACCATCATGATTATTTGTATGTAGGGGTCTTCGTTATGAAGGGTGCAGATGGGTGTCCGTTAATTAAATACTGTACAGTGAAACTTCTCTAAAGCGGACAGTAACGGGACCATCATGATTATCCATTCTGAAAGTGTTGAAATACATAAATATGTGCATGTCCGTAAAGAGAAGTGTCCCTTATGGAGGGGTGTCCGTAAAGAGAAGTTTCACTGTACTTTCATTCTTAGCCGGATGTTCTTGCCTGGGATGGGTATAAAAACCAGTACAAAATACATTACTGTGTCCGTGGTTGCAGGTGCATGTGGCAGAATCTCCTTCTACTGCCTTGAGCGTCTTTGACGATAAAGATCAAGGAATCAGGGCCAAGGCATTTAAGCTTGAAGTTTGAAGTAAGGGACTTGGATTGTGGTTTGGTGTTATGAATACGGACATGCTCTAGACATCAGCCCAGTATGTGCAGCTAGAACCGTTATACGTACAGCCTAATGACACGAAACAGCTGAAAAACGGATCTACACTTAATCGTTCATCAGAAGCATATTACAGTAGTTTTGAAACAAGATGACTAACCACTGTAAATATTTGCTAAAGGGGTCGCGGGGGGTTAACCACACACGAGACATCTCCAGGCAACTCGATCCTCCGCAATAGACTCTAACTCATCATGACTTATGCCCAAGCGTAACCAGACTCGGTCCAACCACCTCATCCTGGGTCTGCCAAGCGCCATTTATTTGGTGCCTAAGAGCTATTGAAAACAGATAACCTCTTAAATTTTACCGAGCACAGTTTTTGTGCAACCAACCAAGGAAAAGCTTAAATCTGCATCAAGTTCAGTGGTTTTACTGAGTTCGGTCTTAGTGCGTATAAGCGAGGCCAGGCGTTGACCAAAAAAAATAAAAGAAACGTCGTTGGCAATATCCATGCAATGATATTGGACTGGATCAGATTATAGAGGGCGAGGTGGTTGAGGCTATTGTTGTCTGAACTGAGCGGGCATAAAATATTTTAATGATTATTTGAACATGAGAGAATTATCCGCGACTTAAATTATAAAAATACCCGATCTTACACCTGTGCTTTTGCTTGTGTCGATGACAATTAGAAGAGCGAAAAGGCACGACGCCCGATGGATCTTCCACGATTCAGTAGCTGAGACGCTTAGACAATGTTGCTTATATGACACGAAGTCTGTGGAACTTTCGACAGCAACGAGCGAGCATGAGAAAGGCTGCTCATGCAAAGGCGCTCACAAAATGTCTGGAAAACCTGAACTAACATAGGACCGGGCTGAGTTAGTAGAAAAATATCGTCCTATCCGGTGATGATTAACAACTGAGGCTTAAACTCAAATTCAAACACAGACACTTCTCGTAGTTCTCCCAAAGCCTCCCAGCAGGTACCCGAACTATGTTGTCTTGCACTCCACGCTGACCGTTGAAGTACGAAGTAACGTTGCTGGAAAGTCCTTCTCGACACAGGATAGCTTGTAAGCCTTAACGAAAAAGCGTTCACTTATTGAATGAGCTACCACAAAGCTCTCTGCTTTCACCGCATTTCATTGCTACCCCTCATAAGATCCGATCATAAGGCAATGTCTCGTCTTCTGCATTCGATTTCCTCGCGATTGCAAACTGCCATCCGTGTAAAATCAGTCACTCATAAAACATACTCGCATAATTGCAGAAATAATTGATGGGCTATCCGGAAAACTTTCCCAATCAGTCATTTGTCATTCACTTGCGGCGGCCTAACAGGCAATTTCCTTTTCATTGGCATCCACTTAGTATCGCCGTCATTCCCACATTCACTGGCTGCCGGCCGCCAGGAATCTCCATTCCCATCCTGTCACGGCTTATGAAACAAATTGCATAATCCACTCGTATATGCAGCTGAGCCCGTTGGGTCTGGCTGTGCGGCGCGGCGCGGCGGTGAATAAAAACTGCGTAGACCTAAGCCAGCTGGTGGCGAGGAAACACGTTTCCTCCCATACACGTCTGCAGCAGCTTGTATCTTTTCATCAGTCTTCTAATTGCTTCTCAAACTGCGATAAGGCAGCGTAGAAGGGACGACGATATAAACCACTTGGCGACCATTAACGAAAGACGCATAGCACATCGGTGCGTCTTAATGATCGCTCGATGATGAAATGCACGCGAAACCAGCTTCAATTGGATGCATTTACAAATATGGGCAGCCACACCGCATGACCGGCTATTAAAATGATTATTAGCTAATCAATTTGATTGAACGCAGCACGTCGATTGAGGATGAAGGCTGCCATGGCGGTGCAAATGGGCAAGAAAAAGCAAAAAATGACACTTTCACTTGCTCTGCGTTCCAATGACTTAATGATCTTCGCGCGCTAATCGCTCCGCAAACCGTGGCGGTGTTGGCAATTCGGTATTTCGCACGAAGTGTCATACGCATTTTGCAAATATATCTCTGCCGCTGTGCTGATCAATTGAACGCCGTCAGCGGTGTCATTAGTGACTGCGTCGTCGCAGAGTGATGAGAGAGGGAGATTTTTCACCCAGCTGGCTTAGACGATGGGAAAGTGCAACTGTGGCGGTTCCAAATGAGCCAAGGAGACTGGAGAATGCTTTAAGGCTCCAATCGGTTTAGCTTTTCCATGGCAAGAAAGTAGCTGCCACTAATTATTGGCACTAGACACATTTGTTGACTCTTTTACTTATCCTCCACTTCATCATTCATCCTATCCTCCACCCCATTCCCCACCCCATCGCCCATCTCATCCTCCACCCCATCCTCCACCCCATCCTCCACCCCATCCTCCACTTCATCGTCTACATCATACTCTACCTCATCCTCCACGTCATCCGCCACTTTATTCTCCTCTTCATCCCATCCCACCTCATTCCCACCTCATAGCACTCTACAAGTCCGGTCGCCTGCTCGTTGACCTCGAGTCACATGAAAGTTTTCAATTTGGCCACCCTGCGTGTCGCACCTTTTCTGCACCGCAACACAAGAGGCAGTCGCCAACTAATCACACCACGGACCGACCGCCCGTGAGGCCGTTTATCCGCATCGGTCAAAAATGACAAAATTCCAATTAAAGCTAATTCGGTCCCAAATCCATTGCCAACTCCGCCTCCTGGAAACTTTCCTAGCGCCTGCCACGGACACTGCAGGCGAATGGGGGAAACAGATCGTGCCCATGCCTGTGGCAGCAACAATCTGGCTGCAAACACCACGAATGCCAGCCGCAATACCGGCAACCACCTGCAGTTTGCCGATTAGCGGACCCATGCATTCGGCCGGCTCACGACCGAGAATAATTTCACTTAGTCGTGCGGGACGGCGGCGCTGCACACTCGAACGGCTGGCGCTGAGTCTGTGCACAGAGCCAGGCCAATGGCTCGGGGAAATTCTTCAAACACTCGGCCATTTAGTGGAGCCTAGTTCCAATTCCCATGTCAATGGACACCCTACTTCCCTCGTTTCAGCCGTGCCAAGTGCCGAGTGGAAGGCCTGCCATTTTCTAGTCCATGCACATGCGCACGCGCGTGCTCAAGTGACACCAGTCACACCCCGCCCCTGCCTCGAGTGCCGGAAAATCACCTGCCAACGGGGTTCAACGCATGCGCGAGGCCTAAATAGCCGAATGGGTGGAAAATTTGCAAACGCTTGGACCCCGCGAGGCATCTCCGGCGACGCGCTGACCGAGCAAAATTATCTGTCATCAACGTTTCCACAACGGAGCGTAGCGCATCAACTGGTGCCGAGGTATCTCCATCATCTGCATGTCGGCTTCGGGATTTGAAGTGACAGCGGACAGTTGAAGTCCGCGGCTGCTTGCATCGCTCGCGATTTGCTCCAGATGCAGTCCCACTACGTGCTTGTACGAGCTACGGTGCGTCGTGCAACGCTTTGTGCGAGTTATGCAAATGGACAATGCGTTACAACACAGCGATGGAGAAACAACCGTGCTCTCTCGTCTGGACCATGGGAAAGCCGCAGTCGCATCAAACAGCCGATTCCTCGTGACTAATTAAACCCGAAAGCCCTTATCCGCCAGCCGCCACCGACGCCGCCGCATAGACGAACATAGATACATGTGTTAGATATCGGTGCGAGTCATGTGAATGAATGAATGGGAAAACAATTAAAGATCGCACCGCAACAGATTAGCAGCGTCTATGGCGTCGTGGCGTCTTGAAAGTGAAGTCGCATGATGGATGAAGATTGCACAACGTTTTCGCCAAACGCTATCGGTGATTTGATTTATTCCATCGTAACTCTTGCCAGCAGCGACACTCGCTGGCGGTCGGTTTCCCCAGTGAACGCGGTCCCAACAGACTCAGCTGCATGCGGTTGATCTTCATGCTTCACTGCTTCGAGTCTGGCAACAGATGCGCCAGGACGGGCAGATACCCAGGCCGAAAGAGAAGAACGTGACAAATGTTCAGATGATCACCTCGGCTAAGGGATCTTCCGCTATCCAATTATTGGCGACATTGTTTTTTGTTTCTCTCTCTTTCTCTGTATCTTGACAAGAGGAACATTGTTGGGCGATCAACGCTGGGGTCGGCTATGGACCCGGAAAAGTCTGACGGCACTTGGACTTTCTCGTTTGCCTAGCGGTTACAGAGAGGCGATGACACTGTTCTTGACAGGGTATTAGTCAAGCATGGCGTCAGGGAGACCTGTCATCAGTCAGACGGAGATGGAATAAATTCTGTCGAAAAAACTGGATCCGGATTAGAGGGATGTAAGAGAGTAGAGTGCGATCATAGAAAAGATCATAGCATACCCATGAGAAAATGGGTGAAAAGTCACTTCGATTTAATGGGTCGAATATCCGGATCCGGATAAAAAAATGGGGCTCCAATGAATTTTCTTTTACAACACTTGACACATGGCGTAACATAAACTGACCCTAGACGAAGAAAATTTCAAGATTCATTTCAAAGCCAAAGCCAGAATTGAGAGTCAAAGAATTCGGATCCGGATATGAAAACCATCTGCGGGCCACCAAAGAAGGGCTTATTTAGGCATGTTTAGAGCACGCATATATAACTTGAAAAGAAACTTGAGGAAAGGTGAAAACTCATTTCAAGCAAAGGCCAGAAAAAGGCTGTCAAAAATCCGGATCCGGATGGGAAAATAAGGCTCAAATGAAAATTTTTCTTTTCCAATCAAGCGTAGCACATGAATTAACATACACTAAGCGTAGCCGTAGCGATATGAAGATCCAGTTCAAAGCCAAAGCCAGAAAAGGCATACAAAAATCCGGATGTGAATAAGGGAACCTGCTCTGGGTCCAATCTGAACGGCTTTTCTAGTCATACATGACGCAAATCAAGTTGACGGAGGAGAATAGCCATTTCAATCCAGAACAGAGATTGCGAAAAGTTGGAGATCCGGATAAGAAAAACAACTATGAGCCCACAGTGAAATGTTTGTCTAATTACACGCAAGGCTTAGCCATGTATGGATCAATATAGGAATCGTTGTCAGCGACGGTCAAAAGAAGCTCTCGAAAAATCCGGATCCGGATGAGGACCTCCGTAGGCCCCAAATAGAAGGTTTTTCTGACTATGAATGACATATGCAAATGACCTTGGAAGAGAAGAAGGGAAGACAAAGTGTGTTAGGGAGCCAAGGCCAGTAACAGATTGGAAAAAAAATCCGGATGCAGAAAAAAACTCAATGTTTGAAAGCTTCTAGCAAACTCTGACGTAAAAGATTAGTTGCTCAAAAACAACCCGACTTCTCAATCGGGTAAACCAATCATTTTAGAAGTGAAGTCCGGATCCGGATTAGGAAACGTGCGCCGAGCTGCTATCCACAGTCATCTATAATCATATACGCCTAGTGTAAAGGTATTCAAATAAGTATATGGTGAAGATGAACCTCAAGCCAAGGCTAGAAAATAACTTTTAAAAAATCCGGATCCGGATAAATAATCTTGCCCTGGACCCGAAATCTTGTCTAATGAGACACGACGTCCAAAGAAGAAGAACTAGTGATGACTGAAGACTAAGTTCCCACTCCAATGGCAAAAAAATGGTATAATTAATCCGGATCCGAATACCAGCAAGCTTTCCCGAGATACAAGGAACAGCCGATGGTGACCTATTAACTGTTTAGGGACGTCCCTCACCATTCGTATTCCATAACCTTATTTTACCACATTTTTAGCACAAACCAAATAGCACACAACTTGCGACCCAATTACCATAAAATCAGCGAATCCCATGAAACCTGAAACCAGCGTCACCCATAACCGGCAAAGCCCTTTGAACAGTTGCCAAAACTGGATGCAAATGTGTAGCTCGCCCCCACTCTTGCATCGCACGAAAAATTCCACTAAGCCCCACGTCGTCCCACATCGCTTGACTGCACTTCCATTGAATCGGTCGCACAATCGACAATCGATCGATTCACCTTACCAACATGGTGGTGAACTTCTTTTGGTCAACGGCCTGGTCACGCGAACGTCTACAGAATACGAAACGACGGTTTCAGGAATTCTGGCGACACTGCGGCAACGGGAGCCACAATTACCCAGCGATTCCAGAAGCAATTATAGAATCTCCAGGGTAGCAAGCAACCAAGCGGCGCACACTAACGCGCACGCGTACACTCACCCCATGGGGGAACACGAATCACAATTAGATCAATGAATCGCTAGAGCAGTTCACGAACGGAGAGAAAGAGAGAGAGGCACTGAAACGATGGAGATTTACATCGCTTGCTGACCGGCATTGGTAATGCTAGATCGGTGATCCTGCAATCATGTGATAAAAACTGAAATTTATTGCCCGATCCGCGGGCCTGGGAGAGGTGATGTGATGAGTTGATTCGGATGACAAATTATGCCGGAGTGGGAGGAATTTCAATTGGGAAAGGTGATCGGCCTCTGAATTGACGGGATGTCTGGAGCAGAAAAGGATATTCGGGCGCACGATGTGAATCCCAATGAGGGCGGCCAGCACTCTCTTAATCATTATGGCAGTGTTTACAGGGTTTTTCCTTTCGGTTCTTTTTCGGATCTCGAATAATGAAGGTTCGCAAAAGGCATGTTAAGTCACTTGCTTTGGGAGACGAAATGAAAGTAAAAACACGCAATGGGGTGTGAGCGAATGATTGATGACGCAGAAGCCGAATAAATCGAAGATGTCAAGGCAGAAGGGATGCAAGCTGTGTAAACGCTTGCGGACATGAGGGCATTTGAGCAACAAGACGGGTTTATGCATTGATTTACGCATTTTTTAGTCGTTAAGGGAAAATAAAGTTGTAAACCATTCAGTTTAAATGGTGAACATTTGATGTTCTTCTTAATGTTTATTTCCTACGCGCATTTGGTGTTGTGACGGACAAGGTGCTTCGGCGTCTCGCAGTTAAACATTTGACGATGCATGGACTACGACAATGTTGCTTGCTCACACCTTTTGCGTACTCAATCGTGGCCAGTGAAGGTCTGTTGATAATGTCAGACAGGAGGGAACAAAGTTGATGTTGTTGCTGGCAGAATTGTGCACCTCCATCCATAAAAACGACTCAGGCTGCTCATGCTCTCCAGATTTTCTGTCTGATCTAAGGATTTATTGGGACGACAGGTATTAGACAACTGAGCGGGTCAACTTAAGACAGATAGGTCGAGGACCTAACTTCGAATCGGTGACTCAACTAAACTCAGATTTCAGTTCATCTCAATGACACACAATTAACGTAGTCAAGTGAATCTAAGAGCGAACTTTACTTAAGAGTACCTATCACCCACCTTCAGTGTACCTGTCGACTCTAGATACATAGAGTAGAACACAACTTCTCCCGTGGGTCAACGTGGTCCCATGGTCCAACCACTTCCAGAATCCATGAGCATTGTCAATGACTCGAAAGAGGTGGGCCGTGAAAATAATTGTTGGTCATACGGGCCGGGAATCGAACCCAGGTAGCGAGGTTCAGCGGGCTGTTCAAGTCCGTGTATCCATGGAGTCCTTTTGGGATGGGGTGCTGATGTGTTAGCCAACTTGGCCTCGATGGTGATTGCTATCGCTGCTCTGGTAGAATCCAAGCAGCTCGCTGTTCGACATCGTTGGAAAGTTCTGCGCGTTTAGTAGACTTATCGCGTTGTTTTAGCGTTGTCCGAGGATTGTGTTTCTCTGGTTCCTGATTTCCTGTTGCAGGGGGATGATGCGTGCTTGGTCGTAAAGTCTATTGTTGCTTTTTGTCCCTAGTTGGGATCGAACCGAGCATCTGTAGCAAAATCAGTGTACCGGAAACCAGTGACAATAAACAAATAAAAATAATTAATGAAAAGTGCAGTTTTAGTGCTTCTACGTCCGCCATGGAGCAGCTGCAAACGGCCAATGAGGCCTTCAGCATGATTGTAGGCCTCATACAAACACCGAAAAAGGAAGCCGATCCGAAATTTGGTCGAAGAATTTGTGACCTGCTTCAAAGGTTATGGGATGAGGAGGATGACACGCTGGACTCGGATGCCGTGTCTGTGTACGAGATATGCAGCGAGTCCAGTCCGCGCCTTCCGAGTTTCCGCCCACCAGTGAAGATACCGACCCAATGGCGGAAGATATCACATGTACATCGCCATCCCCAGAACCAGGGCAAAAGAGGTGTCTGCAGATTTCTCCCACCGGACGACCCAGCTGACGATTGATCCGTCTCCACTGATGCAACCAACCCCACCGATGCAACCAACCACACCGATCCAGCCAATGTCGCCGACCCCGATGACACAAACAGCAACAGCACCACCTAAAAAACCAACCCTACCTTTACAATCGATCCCTCAGGCCCCAGCAACAAAGGAACCAGCAATGCCGCCAATAACGTGTTTCTCGCAAATGTAGCTGAGATCACCCGTTAGGGGTTGCTGTTGCTTGTTGCTTTGATGCCTTTGATGGTCCCTGTCGAAGGTGAGTCCGGTACATATTCGCAGTATTTTTCCTTCGAAAATTGCTAGCTTCGTCATGCTGGTCTTAGAGATGTTATGCCATTTTGGGAAGCCGTACGCTAAGATCGGATGTATAGGCTGCTTGTACAGCAGCAGTTTTAGTCCTCTGGCTTAATCAATTTTGCTTCCGCATCAAGGGATAGATGCGATGCAAACCCAGGTTGGCTTTCTTAAGGGTCAGTTTCGAATGACTGTTGAACTTCAAGCTTTCCGTGAAGTTAACGCCAAGATACTTGACCTCTTCGATTGTTAATATTTCTGTACCATTAGGGAGCACTACCTTTATGCTTCGACATTTGGCTGCTGATCTGCATCCACCTCTAGATGGTCCCCTAAAACACATAAGAACCGATTTTCCAGCATTGATACGAATACCCGTCAAATTTGTTGGCTGTTTGGATTTCGACCCTTCGCGCGGCTACCTGTGGTGACGTCGAGTTGGCATAAGTCAGCTAGTCCTCTGCGAATAGACAGCATTTTACTGTATCAGTTGGATGTGGTTGATCTGCTGTGAAGATGTTGAAAAGCCACGGTCCCAGCTTTGATCCTTGAGCAACTCCTGCCTTGGTGCTCCGCTCTGTTGACTTGCTGCCTTCAACTGAGACGTAGAATCTTCTGGAATGCAGAAAGCTTTAAGTTCTTCTCATGAGGTTGGAGGGGAATCTCATCTGGTTCAGCTTGTAGATGAGTCCCTCAATCCAGACTGTATCGAAATATTGTCAGTCCCGGCTGCTTTCGTCGGGTCTACGTTGAATAATTCCCGCAATTTCTTCGGCCGTTGGGAGGTCATCGTTTCCTGTCGGGTCGTCCGCTGGGTTGATTTCGCTGAAGATGATGTCTGGTGCGGATGAAGTCTCTCTCTCTCTCTCTCTCTGTTGACTTCTGTGACAAATTCCGGGTCATCGTGCGGCGGTGGTTGAAAATTGAGTTCGAAAAAGCTTGTTGTCAGTGTTTGTGGCAGCTTCTTCCTCTTACCGATGATTTGGTGGATTTTATTTTGATTTCGTGAATCTGTGGTGACGTCGAGCTCAGTCATTTTTTAGCCATTCACATCCCGTCGCCAACGACACAGCTGATCCCCTCACAAAACCCCCACCGAATGCCATTCATTGCGAGTCCGACGACAATCGTCCCCACATCTGCAGCAAAACTGATGCCACTTCACTCATTCGTCGCATAATCGCTTTTTGCCATATTTGGCGTTAACGCTCGGCTCGGTATGACACGCCAACGATGAGCACCGTTCTATGTCACATCATCCCGCTGTGGTGAAAACCGACACACCGGCAGCCAGCGAGACGACCACACTGTACTGCCATCGGAGATTTGCACACCTGCGGCGTGCGGCGGCGGCGATGGCTTCGCGACCCGCAACCGGCATCTCGTCTCGTTCTCTTTTGGTCAAGATCATGATCATGAACATGGCTATGACCGTAAATGAGGGATCAGTCAAGGAAATGCCGCTCGATCTGGCCGCGCGGTCTCCCTTGGGATCTCTGTGTCGTCCGCTTAACATGGTCACCGTCTGGTGCAAGTGCAGTTCTTGTTCCTGTTGCGGTGAAACTGGAAGCGAACAAGTTGACAGCTCGACCTTTGCATCGACGGCAAAGTCTCCAGAAGGGCTGGAATTCCGCTTGCAGATGAAGCCGAGCCTCATGAAGTCGGCGATGGTGCATAATGACCCCCTAGCATAGTGAGACTGCTTACATTTGCGTCCATTAAGTGCAGTCGCCGTCACATGAGCCATTGTCGGCAAACTCGTCTGACTGAAAATCGAACTCGGGATGGAATGAGTGATCGGCTTTGACGGGCAGACGACGCGAAACCCGGCATTAAGTCATTAAGTCTTAACCAATCGCCGCGGCAATTAGGAGGAGAGAATGCAGAAAACGCTAATGTGTATAATTTGGTGAGGTACTCATGAAAATTTACGATCAGTACTGGAATGAGTTTCGAGTTGAAGAACCTTTCTAATTGTCTTCCTGCAAGCAAGGCGCGAGGAAAGTCGATTGAGACGTGGAGCCCAGTCGAGGTGAGTGAGGAGGTGTTCTTGGAGTCTCATGGGGGCGTCTAAAAATGAAACCAGTACGCTGGAGATGACTTGGTATGGTCTGCCTTAGCTTATGTTGTCATGAGAGGCACTGATTTTTAATCTAAACCAAGGCAGGTGGACCCTTTAGAACAGAGACCTTTTTGACTGCGCCAGTATTCAGGGGATAAGTCTCCTACACAAGAAGAAAACGATCGGAGGCGATTTTTGCTCCTCGGAATGTTCGCACATAGACAATGCTGGGTGAGTGCCGAGGTGTGGCGAGGTAAGCTCGTACTGGCTATAGAGAGGTTTCGCTCCGTCAGGAAATTCAACAGCCTGAGTCCGTTTTCGCGTGAGTTTCCACGCTTCGCATTAAAGTCTCCTGTCCAAGCATCGTTCGTATATCACTTCTATGAGCTCATAGAAGTGGTCCTAGCCATCGTCGTCTATGTGATGCCGAATGAGGCCTTGATGCGGATTGTTATGAGGCGCTCGCTTATGCATCCAAAGCTGTCTTTGTCATAGCTGAGGTAAGAGGGGGTGTAAGGAGCTTGTGATGCGCACTAAAATGTAACTTTGTTATATCTGAGCCCCTCCTAGTGTAACATCCTACTCCGTACCTCCAAGCGGTACACACCCTGGGAGCCGAGCAACCCCCAAGCGTCGGTGGCTAATCGGAGAGGGTTTTTATTGGCTAGATGCCCGGAGTCAATAGCCTAACCAGAGTGTGTTCACCAATGGGGTACGGCTGGGAGCGGGTGTCAGACATGGAGCAAGCGAATCGCTCGGGAACCTTAATCTCGAACCGTAAGATCGTCAGACCGGCTCTTTTAGTCTGTAAACCGAGAACGGACATCGCAAGAATGGCTCTCACTTGGACACCGCAAGGCGTGCGGAGTCGGGTTGGTGACGATCACATTGGAGACGGACCGTGGAGAAAGACACGCCGGCAAATCCTGGCCGGAAGTGACTAGACTGGCCCAAGACAGCCTTGGAATCCCTGTTACGACAATACGCTGTATAGGAGTCGCCTTTCACTGTATTCAAATAAACAAATGTTATATGTTGAATTTTTTATATTTTGAAGGTTAAATAAAATAATAATAAGAGAACACAACAGTTTGCCGTCGGAGAGTTAAAATCACAGTCGACCGCTAGGAACTTTGTCTATCGTGCCGTCGGAAAGACGAAACAATCGACGAAAGCTAGAAACGTTGTCGAAACCCCTTCAGAGAAGCTGCATCTGATGTGCTGGTTCGACAGCGAGAGCAGGTACATACAGCGAAGTAATGCTCAGGCATCGCTGCACACAAAGAGAAAGAGAAAAAAACAGTGAGAGGGGCAGAGAGATAAAAAGAGATACTGAGAGAGAGAGAGAGAGAGAGAGATGCGCACATTAGAGCAAATGCGGAGGTGTTTTGTGTAAACTGCTAAACTCCGATGAAGACCCCAATACCGCTGTCAGGCAGAAAATTCGTCTCCACACAACAGAGACATTGATAGATGAGAACTCCCTTCCCCTTCTCCCTGTTACCTGACTGTCTGCAAAGGTATTTGAGCATTAAATGATTCGAGCTGGGCTCCTGCAACAAATCATTTGTAAGATAAGGCTCTTTAAAACATCGCAGTGTTGTCTGAGCCTTATGCCTGCAACACAATATTGCGTTGCTGCGTTCGACTTCAATGTTACGGAGGGATGCGATGACGCACTGCGATAATCAGCTGTTCACTCTCTCTCTCTCTCTCAAATACCAGATGAAAAATATTGTGTCTTCTGTTTTCGTTTGTGAAATGTCAAATCAAAAAATATTCTGCTCAAACAATTGTACTTTTTTTCCTCCTTGGTCCGAATTCAAATTGATTTTGTCGTTAAAATGTTTATCATCGCACCAATATGTCAAAAATTTTCCAACATGTTCGATAATGACATGCTCTCTCATTTTGTACTCACGTAGGTCGCCGCAGTATTCTGTGCATGGCCTTATTAGTGTGCTTTCTGACAGCTCATCAAGGTCGGTAATAAACTCACCAAGGTCTCTGTGATTCGAGAAAAAAATGGCGCTCTATCATTTTTCAACATCAATCCGGAGAAGAAAGTCCAGAAGTCACTCGTCAACGCAAGACTTACGATGTCAAAAAAGTCAGCAGAACTGCTGGAGGACATTCACGGGCGATATTAATGCGACTGATTGAACACAGCGAGCTGTCGATGAAGCGGTTTGATGATGAATGAAGGCGAAATTAAGTTTATACTGCCTTCAAGCAATTACCCACACTACAGAGTAGTCTCCTGGACTCAAGCGGCAACTAAGCAAAAGTACCATGCCGAGTTTAAACGTGAACAACCTTGATCATTCCTATTCTCAATCCACCTCAATTTCAAGAATAGACAAAGAGACCCTCGGCCATTTAGAAAGAAACGTTCTGATTTCAATCTTTGGTCCTAGCGTGGTTGGCATGTGGTACAAAAGATTCAATCACAAACGGTAGGGGTACTGTACAGGGACAGACGCCTACAAAGAACGAAGATAGAATTCTTGCTGTACTTCAATCATTCAGATTTAGGTGTCATTTCTAGCCTCATTCTCAAAACTTACATGCCATCCACTTCACAATCTTCCTTCAAACTTCATTTCTTACCTGAAAAAGAAAGAAAAATGAGTTAAATGATGTCTAAAGGCTTAATTGAAAAAGAGTAAGATCAGAGAATGACAACCCACAGCCCGTCGAAGAAGCCAACTCACGAGCATTCACGGTTTGTGGACATCTTTGCTCAACGCCAGGCCCAGAGACAATGGAGGGTAGAGATATCCAGCTTCGGGCATTTTTACACCTTGTCCATGTCGGCATTGAGCCGTAAAAAATAAGAGTGCAGCATTTCCCACATACGAGTACTCTTACAAAGTTCCCGGCTCCACCACTCATCGCCACACCGTATAAAAAACGCTGTCAGATGATGTCAAGGGGCAAGAGAGGTAGAAGTTGGATATCTCTATCCCCCATTATCTCTGGCCAGTCCTGTGTCCATTCCCCACAACTGTCCGCCGAGGCATTCATTAGCCCAGCTGTCTACGAAATTCACTCGAGAGGCAATTAAGGATTCTAATTGATGTCATTTCAATCCGTGCCCGTGCTCCAGCCAACTGCAGCTGGATATAACACGGCTTGGCCTTTCTGCAAGTTGAGTGATCTTCTCGTACTGTGAGTAGACTAAGGTGCCCTCTGGACCTTATAAGATTGATTCAGAGCGAAGCACAGTGGTTTAACAGCGGGAAAAAGGTCTTTGGAGAAAGTCCTCTGTAGCCTTCTCAGTTTTGTGTCTAAGTACTCTTAAATAACCCGGTCTTATGATTTCAAAGCCTTGTTAAAAATACATACTCTTCACTTATTTACAAGCGCCCTCCCTTTATCCAAGTTGGGAGCCATATTTTCAACAAAAGTTTGTGCCTTTATCCAAAGCTTCAAACAAAGAAATTCTGTATCCTTTATGCTTACATCAATCTATTTGCCATGAAATTTGAATTCTATAGCCAAGAACAGGCTTAATAAAATAAAAAAAAAACATTTTTTAAAAAATCAAGCTTCAAACATAGGCTTTAAAAAAATATTTGATGACTACACTTTGAGTTTAAAAAAAATCCACTTCAAGCTACGCGTAGTGACTTATATCAACATGTGCTTCATTCTTTCAAGTTTCAGCTCGGGAAAAAAATTAGTTGAAACTTCTTGCAACCTTCGGAGTTATGTTCAAATTTGTTATCCTGTATCGCATTAAAAAAAAACACGGTGTTGACTTTGGTCATTTTACAAAAGTCAGAAATTCACGTCTAATAATGGTTGGAATGAATGCAACTAGAACTTTATTTTTAGAAGAAACACAAAGCTTTCTTTTAAACAAAAATTTAAATGGATCCATGAATGGAGCTCTGAGATATTCAATTTTGTATAGTAGAGTCTTAATTTAGCACGAATTTGCAGGGGGTGTGTTGTATCGTTTGTTGGACTTTATACAAAAAGCTCCAATCGACTCCAACAGGAGACATTGTTTATCTGAAAGCTGAAATGCTCTATTCATGATGTAAAGGTCATATCCATCTACAGACAACTTTGCCCGCGAAAGACTTTTAAGTGTAGCAATATGTTTACCTAAGCTGCATATTGTGCACATTTTCTATTAAACCTCCAGAGGGATTGTATTGATGAAAAATAGAATGGAATCAGTTTTAAAATATTAATGACTATAAATAGGGATGTTCTTATCCATAGTTCCGTATTAAAGTGTTTTTGTGATTAGTCATCTGCAGACAAGCCATTCCGGGTTTGCAGATAAGCAAGTGTAAACGTTTTTTTTTTCTGTAATAAATAATAATCAATAATAAGAATTGGGCTGTAATATATGTTATCTAGGGTCCACATCTGGCAATGGGCATAAAATGGCAATTGGATTGTAATTAACAAATTACCAGTAACTTCCGGGAATTCAATCTAATAATGACTTCAGAAATCTCTAGAGTCGGTGTAGACCTAATTCGGCGAATGAAGAAGTAGATTTAAAAAAAATACAGAGTACGCCTGAGAAACCGCACAACTTTTTGTTGACAAGTGTAAATGGTACAACATGCCAGCAACCGTACATAAGGTTGTCATCCATGAAGAAGAAATCATTAAAAATCCAATTTCCTGTTGGATTACTCTCTGAGGAAGCCCAAGATTGTCGGAACAAGGATTATATTGGCGATTTTTCGGCCACTGCTCTCTTCAAACGGATTAATTGTGTTCGGTAGCGTTGTCCATTGATGGTTTCACCCGGTTTGAACAGCTCATAATACAGTACACCCTTCTGATGCCACCAAATACAGAGCATTACCTTCGCGTCGTGGATATTCGGCTTTGCCGTTGATTTGGCTGGTAAGCTAAGCCAAAATCACCAGTTTTGGCAGGTTTGCTCAACAACGCATGTTCACCATAAACTTCCACCAAAATACGATGACTTTCGGCAGCAGTTTTCTTCATATTAAAGTAATGAAGAAGAACTCCCCGCAAAAGCACTTTTTCAGGCACAAAGCTCGAGATATTTGAGTGAAAAAAAATTATTGTTGTTTAGGCTTTAAATGAATGACATATACTGAAATGACGTACAATGACAGTAGCTTTCCAACGCATGTTCCAATGGAATAATACAAGTAACGCCATCTCTTAGCAAACCGCACGAATTAAGCCTTCATTAAGCCTCCATTAAACCCATAAAATTGTGATGCATCGTATCCTCATTTCCTCGGATCCAGTAACAACAGTTTTAAGGCCATCGGAAAGAAGGAAGCCAACTACCAATGAGCGCTGACGCTAAGAACATCGTTACAGCATTATGAAACCACTACTTTTTTAAACTATGGACTTAATGTTTTATTTATGTTTTTTTTAGGATTATAGTATTTTATTCCAAATAAAAAGTTCATATCAATCAAATTTCAGAAAATCATGAATTACTTTTTTGTCAGCAAAATTTTGACAAATACGTCATACTGATCTCAATATGGGTGCCAAATTTCGTTAAGATCCGTCAAAAAGACCAGATTAAACAGACTTCCTCGCCCGCATACAAGCTAACCCACTGTGCAACGTAGCACTAGTCATGGATGGCAGGTATTTACCCAAAACGAGCCCTGAACTAATTCTCATTCTAGTTCGTCAGCTTTGCAATTTTCTGGAATGCTATGAGTACAGTGCCCCTGTACACATATGAGATGGATGCTAAAGTCAAGTGCTTTCGTTAAGAAATAGATGGCAGGTCGGGGAAGCTTTGGACTTCGAAGCAAATGCCTACAGTGATCGTCGGTTGGCTATGAGAACATACATATCTGTCGTTGGAAACCAACTTGAACGCCAACAAATATGTTTTATTTATATTTTGATTTTATCGCAGAACTATTCGACACCGCTGTTCACACCGAACATTCAACAAGCAATGCCGTCTTCTCTCCCTTTTCTGCGGCACTTTGAGATGCTCCTCTTAATACTGCCAAGTCTCGCAAGATGTTGTTACAAAATTGCGTCTAAACCAGGAACATTCTTTATTGATAGCTTTTGTGTCTGCTTGTATGGCGCATCACAGCAACAGAAATGAGACCGAAGCTCAATGTCCTCCAGGGCTCCAAACCAGCTGCTGAGACGACAACACTCACGCTATTGTCCATCTGAGCATCCAGGGCATAAAGCAGCATCCAGGGATGGACAGCTGTCAGCTCAGAAGTAGGATCTGTAGGGGATGCTGGTTATGCTGGTTGAAACTTTCTCGACGTCAGTTGTCAAGGATGATGGACACTATGTCCAGAATTTAGTTCTGTAGGTTTGATCCCATTTCAGTCTTACCGACGCCTCACTGGTCACTGCTTGTCTGCCGAATAGGTCTATCGACGAAAAATGAACCAGCTTAAACACAAAGTTATGGATGGGGTTGTGCGCTCTACAACATGGCGCAAACAAATGGAGACGAACCCCAGCTAATTTGGAGTACGTAATTGGCGGCTGATGGCAACAGATCGCTCCTGCCTCTGGAGAGAGCCTAGTTTGCTGAGGCCCCGGACAATAGCGCCCTCAGAAGACGAAAAAGAAGAACTTAATTAAGAGACATTGCCGCCCATTGCCTCCCCGATAGTTATCCCGCAAAGAATGAAGCCAGCAAATTCAGACAGCCAGCAAATTCGAAGCTCCCTTTGCGCGAACATTGCCCCTTCCCATCACATTATTGCGACAATAACTGCTCGACAGAAAATTGTTATCTCTAGACGAGTGTCGAACCCCAAGTGCTAAGTGCAATCTAAACCAAAATGGCGTGGCAGTGATCTCATGAGCATTTGGGAGAGAGCTCAAAATCGGGAATACACTTGAATCAAGAGAATTCTAAAAAACAGTGTTCTTCGAGTCGTTGACCTTGCATGCATTAGTGGAGTCAACTGACGTCCTCAAACGACTGCCAGCCTTCACGTCTCGTCTCCAGAATTCCCAAAAAAAAAAAGAACAACAACACAAAACGCCGCCTATCTGAGGATGAGTGGAAAAAAACCACACACAAAAATTCCCTAGTGAAAGTGCGAGACAGTCAATCCACAGACAATCCTACACATTCCTGGACCAGTGGACCCGTGTGCTCTCTGCCAGCCACACACTAGCAATTTGCATTCGCCGCGGTCGAGGAGATTCGATGTCATGATCACTTTTGCGAATACATTCGTGTCACCACCTCTCTATCGGGCGGGCGAGCAACGAGGAGAGTTCAATGCAATGATTTGCAGCATTTTTTTTCCGGTATTTCATGTCATGCAACACGATTCTACAATCCTTTGCCAAGCTCGATCGGGGATAGCGATCTTTAGAGACTCGTTACGATTCCTAGCCGCAGCCGCAGCGAACAAGTTGCCTGGTGGAAAGTAAAAGTGACTGGCAATTGGGCTGTGCAATGTCAATTTCAAGAGCTCCCATTACCACAGGCCACTCTTGCGGAGCCAGTGGTGGACACGATCACTGGAATGCATGTAATCTGCACACTTGGACAATTGATTTATGAACTCTCTTTTGGCGCGGATCTCACCAAAGCGAAGATGGTTATCTGCGGAGTGCAAGGTGGTAACCTGTTTCGGTTTTTGTTTCGAGATCATTGGCCTTGGTGATGTTGGAGATTTTCGTGATTCGCCAGAGTTCGTGGCTGACACAAACAAAACTTTGCGATCTGCTGGGTGTGTGTGTGTGGAGTTCTTGCGGATCTTGTTTGCGATCTTGTTGCGATCGAAAGTGGCATCGTGGAACAGGATTTGAGGGACCAGAATTTCGTCGAGATGGCGTTCGTCTCTTGCCGAGATGTGTGCCACGATTGGTGATCCGCTACACCATTTTGGTACGATTGAGGGAGAAAAGGGACAACTCAAACGTCTCAGGCTGATCACTGATCCTCAGCGAAGATCACCGCGCTTTGACACAGCGGACAGAGACAAAGGACAGGTGACTGTTTATTTGCACACCACATGCAATCTTCGTCTCGTTTCGGGGTAAGTTTCACGGTCATTGATCCTCCGCGAAATGCCAATCGAAGGGACAAAGATAGATCACTAGCAAGATCACTTATCAGAGCTGAAATGCCAAGATATTCGTCACGAATCCCTTCCTACACACAATGAATTCGACAAGCAAGTTACCAAGCCACCCTCACACGACTGGCTTCAATGTTAAGCTGTCACTCGAGGACAACGCAATTCACAGCCACACTTTCCCATCAATCTTCACTGAATGCGTGCCTTGTTTGGGCCAAGAAATGCGCAATCACTCGCGCTAACCTGGAGAAACGTTCGAATTCCCACAACCCCGGGATCATTGTGCCTACTCAGCTCCACGGAGCCTCGCAACTGGCGATCAATAAATTAATTCACACGTTAACACCTCACTGCGCCAACTGTTGTGTGCGAATACCTCAATCATGTCATCGCGGCGGCTAGCATCAATTTGATCACTTAACGACCCATTGACGCTGTTCATGTCAACGACTCCAAGTCGGCCCTATGCCAGTCGGACAAATGGACGCCAAAGTGAGTCCCGCTCAAGTCGATTGTTATGCAACATGTCATCCGTCAGTGACGTTGGATTCAGCCATTGTTTCGTGCAGTGCCTGCAGACGCCATGGCGGGGGCGACGACGGACCACCATTCGAACCCATCACGTACGTGGGCGCACTCGAACACCGCTGCAGCCGCAAATGGCCAAGAGCCCAGCGTACTTGTGGGAAATTTCGCGCGAAATCCATCGCGCACACATGTGCAGCGACTGAGGTGCGGTGCATACCGACGGCACTCACCCTAACTGTACGTCTGGCTAATGAACGCTTGGCGGTCATGCCATGGCCAAGAGAAACAGCCGTCTTGTGGCAAACTTGCGATGTGGGGGATACATTAGCTTATCTGGGGCTTCGGGTCAAGATTATGATTGTCACAAGGCGGCAACGGCACCGACGGCAACCAGCGGATGGCGAAAGATGCGCGCCGGTGGAGTCTGTGTCAGGTGGAGTGAGAAATTTGAAAGTTTCTCGAGAAGAACTCTCTGATGACCGTGATGTGGGATGGGTGCGTGACTTGTTTTGTTTCGTGTTCGACAAGGTGTCTGCCGCTAAATTGAGGGGTCACTGCGATATAATCAAAATGTTTCTTTATGCCTTGTGATCTCGGCTTGACAATTGGGCACAACTCTTAGCGTTTGGAATGTGTGCGCAGTCATTGAGTGTCGAGCAGTGAAACCCATAAGCCGGACGCAGGAAGTTTCACTTCGACGTTGCTGGCTGAAATTTGTTTGGCGACGAATTGTAGGAGGTTTTCGACATTGGGTGGAAAATTGATTTCCATTCTGTTTCTTAAGAAATTTAGGTTTCAGTTCCGACAAGGGCTCACAGTTTTTACCTTTGAAGGCGTTACAGTCCACGATGGACGTGGGCCTTAACCAACTAGTCGCGGTAGGTGCCACGATTTTTAGCCCGTAGCCTCCAATTACACTTGCTTAGTTGGCTGAGGTTCTTCTTCGCATTTGAGCGCCATTGGCTTCGTCAAGTTGGTCAGTCTTAGTCAGGGAGTATCGGGCAGTGTTGTCCTTGAGCCCCATGTAAACGAACTAGGCGTCCAGAACATTTAGCTACAAGAAGACGGAGCTCAGAACCGCTCAGAACTTTTGACACGAGGCGATTTTTTTTTGGTCAAAATGTGACAAATTCTTCTGAACCTTAATTTGATGCGTTCATCAAACAGCCAACCAGAGATTTGTTGCTTCAGGACATGGTAAGAAGTCAAGTCGTTCTAGCCTGGACTTTGATTACTGCCACTAGATCGCCACTAGACCTTCCTTAAGGACCTTCAAGGAAACCTTTCCAAAGCTTATAAGAGCACTGACCATTGCTCCTGGTTCTTACGCAAGGGTGAACAACGGTCTTGTTAACATATCGAATTGAACGACTAGATGGCGCAGTTAGTTAAGTGCCTGCCCTTGGTTAGTGGGGTCTCCGGAACGGAACAATGTGAAAGCAATGTTAAAACACTTTTATCTGGTTTTCAAATCTAGGCCAGTCACCATTTGCCGTTGGGGTCAAATTAACGCCATTACCACTGCAATGGTCGATCGGTGGTAGTGGTCTGACTGTTAAGCAGCCCCCTACCCTAACCAACCAATTAATCACCTCAAATTCATTATCATTTACCAAGACGTCCTGTCCTTGGCTAGTAGAAGGTGGACTACGACGTTCAAGTATAAATTCTCTAGGAAAAGCTGGCCTTCCGACAAGAAAGGCAGGACTGGCAGGACCTTAAGAAGTAGCTAGAGTCGTGTCTGAAAGCACGTGGCACTGGCCCAGAAGCATCCCCGCTGCTAGACTCGGAATACCGTTCAACCCATACTGTAGCAGTTGCCGCGACATCCACTCAGTCTGCCTCACATTCTCTGTGACTGTCCGCCACTAGCCAAATAAAGACATATAGCGTTCGGCAAACCTTTCCCTAGTGACCTCTCCGAGTTCGCTAATCGAAGCATGAGGAACATAATCAAATTCCTAAACTCCACGGGTTGGATTTAGCTAATCCAAGCAACCCAGGTCTACGAGGGGTGGCATCAAAACGGTGCGCAATGCGCTACTTGTACCCTGAATAAACCCGGGTGGCCACTTAAACCAACCAACCAGATGATTGGACGGGTATAAGCCATGCGTCACTTAGATCCTGCGGGACTCATTTTGATGGGAGTGTGTGTGTGTAGCAGAGTAGCTACACGGCTTAGGTAAGGGCAAGTGATTCAGTAAACAACTATGTGGGCTCTTTGTTGTGCCGCTGGTGTCCAAAAGAGTGAATAACCATTTTCGGAATCCTAAATGTGCGATGGAATTGATAGCGTCGAAACAAGTCAGTTATTGCTCAAGTTGGCTCTAAGCCAGCTCAAGACATTCTGAGTTTCGGTTGCCCCCTGACCCCTTAACATGTACAAATCACTACGCCAGAAAGGATGCTGTACTTACAAAAGTCTTACATGAACTATTCCAAATTTTGAACCAAACTGAACCCTGTTCTTCGGAGTATCACTTAAATTGGAATCCACACGTTGCCATGGTCACAGGTGCCTTCAGAGCGTAGACTCAGACACGCGTGTACTGCAGTGGATCCCAGAAGAAGTCAACAATCTGATTCACTCAGCTGGACTCAGTTGAATCTTACTAAAGGTCCATGCTGTGCCTTGATCTCTGGACATTTTCCAGCGCAAGTACACGAGACACTTGTAAGAGCTTAGAACGCAGACAACGCTGAACCATCCTCTCAAAGGACGGATCATTAACAATAAATCAAATGGCCACAAGACGGAGAGATCAAATAATTGTCGCCGCAGCTGGGACGACTCAAAGACATTCACTTGCTAACAGACTTTCACCTCAGACGCCTCAATAGAGAGACGCCGACTTTGAACCAAAGATTGGCTCAGCTCGTCTCAAATTGATTGGATCCACTTTCGATTCCCCATTCATCCGAGCACCTGCCACTGATTTTTTGAGGAAAGTAAACAGATCCACTCCCTGGCCATCGGACACCACTCGCCAATCATCCGTGGTCAACGCAACCCCTAATTAAAGTGAAACAATTGAAAGAGCGGAAGGAAACGACGTCAAGTGAAACCGCATCATCCACTTCCTGGCATCGTCGTCGTCGGATCACCGATCAATCGAGTGCATTCCACCCACCAGACATTTGCGCGCGTCTTCCGCCTCATCCGATTGTCGCTTCTCGGAGTTGCATGTCGCTTCTCACAACACGTTCGCCAGACACCACCCCAGCGATGTCAGCATCTTGCGACTGTTAATGAACTCCGCCAAGTCGAAGGGGACGCAGACTTTTGCATACGATTAATTAAGCAACGGTAGACGGGAGAATGATGCTGTTTATCCTGTGTAGCAGCTCGTGCGGGCCATTTCCGTTTCACATAAAAGTCGGCTGTGAAGTGACGCTCGCCGGCAATCTGCTGCACGGGATCGCGTCGAGCGCAGATAATAGGAGGCAACGCATCAGATAGACGCGTGACAGACGTGCTCTTTGATGACATAATGAAGGGCGAGTAGAGCACGTGTGGTGATGCATAAGACGAAGAACTGGCATCAGAACGCCGCCGTGAGTGATTAACCGATGCAGGGAATGGAACAGATACGTGTGCTGATGCTGGTGAAAGTATCTGAACTAGGGTTTATGGGCCGAGGCGATGTTCTTGGAAGAATGTACTTACTTTCGCGTCATTTATTTCAGTAACGAGAGTTTGGGGGTAGCATGTTGGCTAAACGGAAGCACAGCGATTTGTGATCCGTGGAAGAGGCTTCTTCATCGCTAGGTAGATGGAATGTGTGTGCAAACTTAAACGTCTCATGGGCGAGGGCTTGGCGCTTTAGTAAAAGGTTCAAGTTATGTGGCATTCCCATTTTAAGGCGCATCCCATCTTCTTTGTAGAGTGGCGCTACAATCTGGTGTGGGATTAGGGCATGGTTCTGAAGAAACGACTCGTGCTGGGCGTGAGGAGGGGACTTAACGACGTGGAACCTGCAAAATAGAGTGCATACACAAAATCGAGCCAAGGCGTGAAATGTAGGCGTCGACTATTATTTGGGCAGGAGAAGAGGATACAACGATTTTTAAGAGCATGCGAAAAAGTCTGGTCCAACCCCGCCAAGCATGCATATTGGTGGCGCTACAGCCCGTAGAAGGCCAGGGCCTAGCTTCTCAGCAACCACTCGTGTTGGGCGCGCTATTGGTCTCTTACGAGTGGAAGGGACCTACAATCGTATGTCGTGTGGAGTCGGCCGGTCAAATTTGAGGATATTTTTCTAGACAGTTTAAGCATTGTCAGTGGCTGGACAGAGGTGGGGTACTTTGCTCGTACTGGGATTCGAACCAGGGTAAAGTTGGTTCAAGTGTGCAGGGGTTGCCGCACTTACGGGGATTCGAACCAGGGTAAAGTTGGTTCAAGTGTGCAGGGGTTGCCGCACTTACTGGGATTCGAACCTGGGTAGAGTAGGTTTAAATGCGTAGGGGTTGCCGCACTTACGGGGATTCGAACCTGGGTAAAGTAGGTTCAAGTGCGTAGAGGTTGCCGCACTTTCTGGGATTCGAACCAGGGTAAAGTTGGTTCAAGTGTGCAGGGGTTGCCGCACTTACTGGGATTCGAACCTGGGTAGAGTAGGTTTAAATGCGTAGGGGTTGCCGCACTTACTGGGATTCGAACCAGGGTAAAGTTGGTTCAAGTGTGCAGGGGTTGCCGCACTTACTGGGATTCGAACCTGGGTAGAGTAGGTTTAAATGCGTAGGGGTTGCCGCACTTACGGGGATTTGAACCTGGGTAAAGTAGGTTCAAGTGCGTAGAGGTTGCCGCACTTTCTGGGATTCGAACCTGGGTGAAGTAGGTTTAAGTGCGTAAGTGGGTTATGCACTTACTAGGGGTTATGCCACTGCTGCCCGCTAATCGTGCTACCAACCCCGAAAAACCTCTTCATCCAGTCAAGGACAAATGAGTTCTATAAGTTTCTTCATAACAATGTTTGATCAGCCGAAATTATCAACAGAATACGAGTTAACGGAGAACAGTGATGGCGGTCTCCTAAGGATAAGGAGTGGCTTTTAAAAATTCTGAATGTAAAATATCTCGATCACAAGATCGGTAGACACCGATCTGGCTATATGCGACCACAGAGTCGGGATCAAAAGATTGTGCTACAGGTGACGCTAGCCAGTGCTGGACTCCTACAAACAGAGATGTTGATCATGACTGACTGCATGGCCAGTGTCAAGCGATGATCCCTACTTCACTTGCGACATCGGTCCGAGTTTAGTAAAGGATATCTGTTGTTCTAACCAAATTGTAATGTGCCCAAGTTTTCCTAGCACTCATTTAAACTGGCCCATCAAGGGTAGCCGTGAGTTGGCTAATTGGGTGCCGTAAACGTTCGCTGGGTATCCGGATCTTGGCAAACATATCACATTTCCGAATAAAAACCATTTTTGACTCAGCGGCAATGTGAGCTAGCAAAATTAATGCCAGTCCACAAGTGTTTGACCAAGCATCAATGAAGATTGACTATCTGACTATCTGACTTCATCTCCACCGAAATGAGTAAGAAGACACCGTCAAAATCAAAGGTCTTGGGTATAGGACTGATGTAAACCGAGTCTCTGTTACCGAATAGTGGTTCCAACAAGACGAAGCGATACATGTCATACAAGCAACGCAAGAGTGGAGGAAATATTTGGCTCCAACAGCCACCAACATGTGACTTGACACCACTCGATTATTCTCTCTCGGGATACGTCAGATTCTTAGTCAGCAAGCCTCTGTGGTCGAGATCGAGGCCTACATTCGAGACGCCTTTGCCGGAATCACATCGAACATTTTTGACTCTCCAAATTCGACCGGCTGCAAGAAGCACTTCCAGCGGCCACTTGAATAATGTGCTCATCCCTACTTAATGGCATGAAAGTAGCTCCAAAATAAAGTCAGAATCAATGTCTCAGGACGTTGTTGCTTCATTTAAATTTGATCTCCAATCGCCTGTGTGGCCGTTCATTGTTTTGGATTGATCCCTTTGGAAATCACTTCCCTCCTCCGGTGTTTCAAAATTCACGCAAGACTGTACAATATCGTCATGTGCGCACTAAAGAGCGATAAATACAGCGTGACAGCTTTCAATTCAGGGTTATTGAAAATGGAGCGCTAAACGCGATTCCAATGTTCATTGAACAGCAACAAGTGGATGCTGATTTTCAGCCATGCCTTCAGCTTATTTCATCATTTTTTGTTACTACCCAAGATTTTGTTTCTGTTTCGATAGACCACGTGCCACTGTTGGGAAACAGAATTAAGACTAGTCACAGGTTAGAGCGGATTTTTGAGCTGAAAGCATCATCATCCCATTGTGCTCTGAAAACTTTGCTGATCAGGCAATCTGGACTGTATCTGCTGCGGATCACATGTGTTCTCAACAGGAGACAGTGCCACACGCCATGCAACTCTAGGAACAATTCAAATGCTGGAAGAGGCATCTCTAGGTGATCAAAGGAATTTGCTCATTCTAAACTAGAGATCTCTGAAACCAACCACAAGCGTTGAAGAATATTTTTCTGTCAAATTTATGCAGAACAACAGACACCTTCACACACTTTCGAATCCATTCCAACGCGAAACCTCACCTTCCTCGACCAGACTCGGTTCGCCTCGAATCAATCAAATCCCTGACAGATGCTCGATCAACTGCAACCGCTGTGCCGCCCTGCACCCGCCTCACAGGGCGATGCCTCTCGCTCTGATGCAAGATTCCAGACACGTGTTCATTCAGTCAAATCGTGCCACCACCCTCGTTCAGCAAGTGAACTCCGCCGGGTATCAATTTCGAATTCCAAGTGAAAACCATAACAACGCCAAAGCCACCTACGTGGTCGGTAAGCCCCGCTCATTACTGCATCGCGCACACACGCTCTATCTGCGCTCAGACACGATCTGTGAGATCCGTAGCAGTCTCGTTTCACTTTCGATTTTCGATCCCAGACACCTCGGCTAAAGATGCAGGTGCCCAACTGCCGGCCAGACGCGCCAAACTTCATTAACGACAGGCGACCGGCAGACTGGATCAGATCTCTGTGCCCGCAAAGTGGACCGTAAATCTATTGTGTAAACTAATAGCCTCAAATACGATCGGCTGGCAATCAATGGTCCTCCGATGTGTTTAATTTATGCCTTCTCGATCGGCACCTCGTCGCATAGGCCTCACTCCACACTCCACACACCACACACAGAAGCGGCCTGAAATACCAGTCGCTCTGGGTACGTGAGTGATGGTTAATGGTGCGTTGTATCCATAACAGCGCGGCAAAATATGTTCGACTGGCCAAAAGTGATTTAAGGTATCTGAATTGACTGCGACTTTATGGACACCACCGCATAACGACTGTGCTCGGATGACGTGAATGGCTGAAGGATCGGCCGGTGGATTGTCTAAATTTGATGCTAAGAGAGCGAAAGTTGGTCTCTCTGCGGTTGCTGCTGCGACTGCTGGGAGATGATGGCAAGTGGATAAGGTGACTGAAAGGACTTTCACTTGTGCATGAGAATGCTTGCACACACACACACACAAACACACACACACACCAGTGCAAGTGCAATAGCGAGAGCTGCTTGCTTGCCTATTGACTTGCGCAATGTTGAGGAGTTCTTTGACTTGGTTTCCTTCACAAATTTGATGCTTTTTATTTTTTTGCTGTTTTTCTGGATAAATTGGGTGCTTTTTATGGCCCATGTCGCTGTGTTCTTTTAAAGACTTCTTAGTGAAATGCGATTCTTTAATTTTTACTTTTTTTATCGAATGTTTGTGAAGTGGAGTGTGAAGTGGTGATGAAGTGGCTTTCTCTGAATACGGCACGAGGGGAATCTAGTTTGACGCCACTTTTTAAAACAATTCTCAAGCACTCGCATTATTCCGGCATCTTTGGTACGAACGTTGTCATTAGGCAAAAATGGCGTTGCCATTTAACGAAATCAGAGAAATCTGTGTTTTAAACGCGAGCGCTACCTAACGTGTTTCTTGGAAAGTTTGCGTCTTGACACAATCTGTGGGAGGTGTGGCATCCATTTTGGTGGTATTTGTAGATTTACGGTCCATGGGTACCACTATGGCCCAAGAGCACCAGCAGAGAAATTGTTAGGACATCACTTCTAGGATCGTCAAAGAATGACGATGACGGGTCCAAATTCGGTATCATCGTGATGACATGAGAGTTTTCCGTTCTTGAGTGCGTCAACAGAGGATGTCTCATGCCTCAACAGCGACTATTTCATTTCCCAACAAAGCCAAACCAATTCTGTCCTTCAAAATGGAATGTTCCAAGATGTTTTTTAATCGTTTTGTCACAATACAAATTGTTGTTATCCACTCCCTGTAACTGTCCAGGTCTCCACTGGACATGAACCAAGCTAGGTTCATGCACATGATGTGAAAAAATCTAGTGGAGACACAAAAATCCATGTCCGATTCCGAGAATCTCGATTTTATGGCATGAGCTCTGTTTAAAAGAGCAAGAGCTCTGTTTAAAAGTCGTTCTAGTGGAGTGGCAAATAGTGAGACTAATCCTGTGATGTCATAAGTCCCCATTGCCTCACAAAGAGTGGTGTGTCACAAATTGACAGGTTTTCATATTCTGAGCAAAACCTCAGAGCTTGTGTGCATCACAAGAACTGGCACAGTTGTGATGTGCGATTGAGCACATAAAATGGGGAAAAAGGAGAAAATAAAGCGAAATGTAATAGTTTGAGGGTAATCAATATTTTTTAGACTGCCACGTGGAAATATTCTAAGGAGTTCTCCTTTTGCTTTGGACAAAACATGTTTCATAAAATTCTTTCAAATTCCGATTATTATTTATTTTTCTTCTCCTACATTGAGAGGACAAGGTGGGAAGAGAGCGAAAAAACAATTTTTTGACATGGAAACAAATTCACCACACCATGGAGCTTTTACCAAATTAGTCAAACCTCACAAGCGATGCATCACAACGTTCGCATTAGTGACCACCTCACAACTAAAATAGGGCCGCTAAAGTAGAAGTGTTAGTGAATGTAATTGTTGGCACTATTTTAAGTGAGATCTACTTCGTTGATTAGTGGTTGGTTGCGCGCTTCATAATGTCGACTCTCTAGCACCCACCGTTGAGGTGAAGCGACATAACATATCTTGCCCACGAAAAGAGCGTGTTTGATTCAGATTGTGGTTGTGATGTTGGGCGGGAATATGTCCAGTGAAGACGGTGCATTAAGCAACTGCGTCTGAATTTGAACAAATGTGTGTAAGGCACAGACGTTTGGCCATAATAGGTTCAGAGTTAAAAGAGGGCAAAATTAAGTATACCCTGTCATCAAGAAAGGACACACAACATCGACGACACCGCCAGAACGTCACCATAGGCAGCTATAACCTCGGAGGTAGTGAAGGACTTCGCCTACCTCTGCTCCCAATTGAACAGTACGAACAACACCGCCATTAAACGCTGAATAACTCTTGCCAAGCCAATTGCTGTTTGTTTTGGGCTCAAAGTAGCAGAAACACTCCCTCGAAGGACCAAGCTGAAATTATGTTACACCTCCATTATCCCCTAATCCAATCTTCTACTTTCAATATTTGGTCCTGTTTGCGTTCGGGGTTTTTCGGAGAAGAAGATTGAACCATGAACAACTGTACGGCGACATGAGCCTAGCCAGGCGTCTACCGATTCAACGCCGAAGATAGCTAGGCCATGTAGACCACATGGACAACACTGCTCAAAACCAGTGGGACAACACAGTAGAAGACGCCCAGGGAACCAATGGGGCACACAAGTGGAGAAGGACCTTGACCAACTTGGCGTACGAAATTGGAACCAGCTGGCTAAAGATCGCTCCAGCTGGAGTGCGTTGAGGCCCAGGTGAAGATGAAGATGAAGATGAAAAAGAAGATGATTAATAAGAAGAAGAAAAAGAAGATGAAGAAGAAAAAGAAGATTAAGGAGAAGAAGAACCAGAAGAAGAAGAAGAAGAAGACGAAGGAGAAGATGATGATGAAGAAGAAGAAGAAAAAGATGATGATGAAGAAGAAGAAGAAGAACAAGAAAAAGACGAAGAAGCAGAAGATGAAGATGAAGATGAAAAAGAAGATGATGAAGAAGAAGAATAAGATGAAGAAGGAGAAGAGGAAGAAGAAAAAGAAGAAGAAGAAGATGAAGATGAAGATGAATGAGGAGGAGAGGAAGAAAAAAAAGAAGAAGAAGAAGAAGATGAAGAAGAAGATGATGATGAAGAAGAAGACGAAAAAGATGATGATGAAGAAGAAGAAGAAGAAGAAGAAGAACAAGAAAAAGACGACGAAGCAGAAGATGAAGATGAAGAAGAAAATGATGAAGAAGAAGAAGAAGATGAAGAAGAAGAAGAAGAACATGAAGATGAAGATGAAGATGAAGAAGAAGAAGTCGAAGAAGAAGAAGAAGAAGAAGAAGAAGAAGAAGAAGGAGAAGAGGAAGAGAAAAAGAAGAAGAAGCCACAGACAACTAATACGAAGACGGTGCATTTTTGCATTTATTTCCACGTTACCGTGATCGATGGCAGACGCATACAAAAAGTGTCAAACAACAAGCGTCCGACCCGTGTATAGAGAATTTTGTGTAGATCCAGAATCGAAATTTATTAAATAAATCAGAATCAGGTAGTTTTCTTCTTCTTTGAATAGCCATCCCCTCACCAGTGATAAGTTGGTTACTCAAATTCACATTTTTGGGGTCTCAAGCTTTACATTTGTTCAATATTTTGGTATTGATCAATCTAAGTAAACAGCATGAGCAATAATTCAATCGTCATGTGCTTTTACGATGCCTTCCCAGTACTGATCCATGGTTCTCAAGTATTGCCATGAGCTTGTTATACAATCGTGTGTATACCGTTTTTCTCCTGACTCTTGCCTCTTTGCTATTGTGGATTTTGTAGCTCGGACTTGCCTTAAGTCGATGATTCGTCAACTTCATCACTCAACTTTTGAGTGCTTCACGTTCATCTTCAATTGCTGAGTTCAAACCTTTGTTTGCTTCGATCGCTTTATCTGAAGACAGGATGTCATCCAAACCAAAATGGTGGCCGGTCAAAATTGACCTGGAACATAAAGAGCACTCTATACTTATCTCCCGGGTCACAAAGTCACATTGTTGGTCCCCATTTTTTTTCGGGAGGTTCCCACTTTCCTTACAAGCCCAAGCACGATCCTATCTTTTAACATGATAAGGGTAATGGTTGGTGCCAATAGATGTCGCCACATTCACAGCTCCACCCCCGCGCCAAAATTAGATGGTCGCTTGTCAAATCTCATTGAACTCGCTGAGTAGACAGATTTTCATCATTTTTTCCGAAGGGCTTAATTCAATCCAAAGAAAGCGACAAATTTACAACTCCATCCAACAGCACAGACCTTCTCCATCTTCTTCTTCACTGCCTCCACAGAGCAACAACCCCATTTTGGTCCCCTACTTTTTATCGCGCCACAACCTGCCTGCACCACTTTGAGGTTACGGAAGTGGTCAGTGTAGTCCGATATCGCCTCAAAGAAAAACGCAAACAAAACCAAAACAAAAACACATATTCCATCATGCCTCGAGTCATATTTCTCTTCGCGGTGAGCTCTCGTGCTTTGCTTCCTCCTTCCAAACTAGATGCGATGCGCAGAGTATCGGCCAGGGGGCGGTCGGGTAAATAACTCATGTCTCACTTCTTGTGCGGACAAGACCAATCCCACTTGTTATCCAACTGCCGTCGTGGCGAACCACTGACCAACTTCTGGACGCTCTAAAAAAAAGTGTCATCGTTGCATTCCATCGAGCAATATCGCCAATCCAGGGGGACTGCCCGTGCCGCCGGAGGCATCTAGATGGAACACACTTGTGCGTAGCTATTTCCTGTTTCATCATCCATGGCCACATCCAGTTCTCTGGATCTCTGATCGGAATCAGAAAACAAGGCGCGGTGGTGCCGCGGCCTTCTTCGCGGCCTGTCATCTTCCATGTTTGATGGGCTCTCTCAATGGCATGGAATCACTTGTCCACGTTGCTGGAGCGATGGACGCAACTGGCTGCTCTGGATCGCAGTGACCACTCGCTTCTTCTTCCCGCCACTGCATGAATGAGAGTTGTAAGAAAATTAAGTTTTTCTGACGTTCTCTTGGAGAATTGTTTGTTTCTTCATTTATTTTTCCTTTGCTTCCGCAACTGACCTACGAACGACGAAGAAAGTTTTTGGCGTTGTTGTTTTGCTGGGCCGATTTCGTTGCGCTGTTCGGTCGGTTGGGTTGCCATGGAATTCCTTAGGTTTCGCCGCAGCCGCCGCCGCCGCCGCGACAGTGACGGCGGGTGGTCAGTCGACAGTCGGGTGAGCGAGTGTGTGCGTTCCATTGATTTTCTGTCACCTACTTTCGTTGCGGACATGGCGGATAGAAAATTGAGTTCTCAAAGTGGATTTTCTCGAAATGAAATGCGACGTCAGACGTCGGTCGCTGTTGGTACGAACAGGCTCGGGAGGGGACAGTGGCTTCGAATGGTTTATGGGTCGCGCATCGGTTTACATGGGCGACACGACGGTGCTGGGCGTGTGCACACAAGTGTGTCGTAACAATTTTCGATTGATTGGAAAATAATTTATTTAAATTAGCGGCTGAGGCGTGTGTGAGCATGTGTGTAGGACCAGAGTTTCGATTCGGTTCGCTTTGGAATGGCGATCGGAAACTTGTTTACAACGGATGTTTACAATGTTTGTGGGTTTTACTCGGAAGCTTTGGTGACGGAGTTGGGCGGTTGTTAATTTGAGTTAAGGCTGTTCAACTTCCAGCTGTTGGCTTGTGGTTAAGTGCACTCATCTAGGTCTAGTCCCACAGTGGTCCAATGAGTCGCACAAAATCCGTTCGGAGTCTGCATAAAACCGTAGGTCCCTGTCACTCGTGAGGGAACAACAGCTCACGAGTGGTTGTTGAGAAGCTAGGCCCTGGCCCTAAACCTTTATAGTTGGGGCAGTAACTGTGTACGAACAACGAAAATGGGGCTATCCCACGATTTTGTAAGCAGAGGCTACGGGACTAAGAGGAAATTGGGGTACACAGCCTCTGCCACTGCCCCAGTCACTGCCTGTTGAGACATAGAAAACTGTGAGAACATTTCTTCCGAGACCTCTAGGATCAAACACTTGGAAGCCAGCATTCATCGCGCTATTGCCGATCTACAGATTCTCACTATCATTGGAATACGTCTTGGAGGTCATCTGCTTGAAGCCACATACAACAGCCTTCCTAGTGAAGCCACATTGTATGCCTGCAAAAGACCAAAACAATGGACCTGCTATCTTTACACCATCGCCCGCAGACTCCATCGGACCACTGGACTAGGCAATATTCAAATCGCGGACACCATTAAAACAATATTGTCCTACACCGATCGCTTGATTAAATCAGCTCGCCTATCCAACAGCAACTTTGTATCTCTTGCACGACCCAACGAATTAGATATTCCATTCTTTGACAAAGAATGTGCAAAATAAGAAACACTGACTTGTCCCACAAACCCTCTGCGCGACCGTTGATGTCAACGCTGCTGCTAGGCCAATGAGACACCAAACAGGGGCCCAGCAGTGTGTGTGCACTCCCCCCACACCCCAACATCAGGTCCCATTCGATGATTTATCGATATAGATGCACATTTGGTACCCCAACACAAACCAAAGGCCGACGGCGGCGGCGGCATGGCGCAGTTTGGACATTCGTGCGCCAAAAAAAGAAACGCTCGCAAAAAATAAAATAAAACAACTCCAGCTACCGGTTATGTGTGTGCACGCGCGCATGCATACCTCGCGACCGCTTCCAATAATCTCCATTTGGTCTCACGACGACGGTCCATGTCCCACATAGCACAAAAGCATCGATTCTTTAGCAGCTGTGTCGGAGGCTGCAGCACCGGACCGACACCGGCCACCTTCGGCACTTCAACTCCCCAGTCGATGTGATGGCCAAGTGAAAGAGGAAACCTTTCCTTTGGCCTGTGTCGTGTACAAGCGAGTTTTTGCTTTCCGTTGAGTTAATGACGACGAAGAGGTGCTTGGTTTTTGGGATTTTTCACTTATTCGGCAGAAAAAAAAGCGAAACTTGGAAATTGAATCTTTTTTGTGGCGGTCAGAGTGGACTGCATGGCTCCGAGATGAAAGGAGACCTGAGGACAAGTGAAAAGTACTGTATTCTGCTGGCTATGTTTGTGTCTGGGCTCCGAACTCGTGCGACTGCGGCGCAATGAGGCCGAGAAGTCAATTAGGAGCATCGATGGTAACGAGATCATCAATTGCACTTGGCTTGGGATGGATTTGAATCTGGGTCACTATCATTGAATCGCCTGAAATTGCTCTGGTCACTGGAGGCCGAGTTGGTTTGTGGCGCTTATAACTGCCACAAATCACAGTGGTCTTGGGATGGGCGGCTTGTCTTCGCGAAGTGAAACCGCGAAATGATGCTGAGAGCGTAAGGTAGGGGGTTTCGGGAGAGATGGAGACCTTTCCCGGGGCGATTTGTGTCCGTGCTGGGCTGACACCGGCATCGGCGATATCCATAAAACTGGCTGCGTTACTGGCGGTTGACCACTGGACCCTTGATCTGGTGTCAAGGGGGAAATGAGGTTTATGAGGAAGAGAAAGAAATCATAGCGATGGAGAAAAGGGGATTAAGGATGTTGCTCTGCCATCCAGTGCTTGGCCATCCAGATCTTTCACACTAAGCAGTTGTAGACCCAGTACATCGACAAACCTAGTCTAGCATTCCTCCTGTGAGCACCAAAATTAAGCGGATGACGCTCATCCACAACCAATCGAGCTAATCTACCGTTTAACTGCGTTTCAAGGGTTCGACGACACACTCGATCGAAACGAATTTGCCATGAAAACATGCCGATAATCTCGACATCAGAGTTAATTGAAGTGACTTGAAGCTCCACTTAGGCCTGCGTTCCGATTGTCCCAAGAGGAGATAAAACGATTTGGAAATACCCAGCCATTGCACAGCGATGGCCACAATCAGAAAGCGAGGAAGCCGCTCTTGCGGTGGAAAAAGTCGATGCCACCCAAATCGCGTAAAACTCTCCATTTGGTCGTAAGACAATTTGCATTTATCTCAACACTCCTCTAGCCCAAGCCCACATACTCGCACTCAACCAAAGCCGCTTCGGTAAGAAATCTCAATTAATACGCGATTACATAAATTTTGCTGTAAATTTAAACGAAATAGCAAACATTTCAGCAAAGAGCTGGCGAATGCGATAAAAACAAAACAGCAGAGCTACCAGCCGCCCCAAGCGGGACGGGTTTTCTGCAGAAAGCCAAACTCTTCGGCGAATCGAACCCCGCCCCGTGTGCCGCGGCCATGCCCACACGCACACTTTGCGCGCGGCAGTGGCTTACGACCGACGCACTCGAATGGCGTCGTCGCATAAGCAAGCAATTGAACGAAACAAGTCGGCTCTCCGTCCCGAACCCTTGTCGGAATAGTGCGCCAAAGGTACGCAGGTATTTGCGCGCATTCAAAGTGCGCGGAGTGCAGAGCATGCGTGCATGGAGAACCACTTAATTCGCCACCGATTACATTCTCGGAATAAGTAGCGCGTACTTATCAATTCCAAGTACCGGCTGGCAAAACTGTGCGAGCCGGGAGTATGCTTGAAAGATTTAATTACTAGATACACGTACGCTGGCGATGGCTACACCTGTGCACTGCAGCGGGCCCACCACTTCGCTCACAGATTTGTGCGAACAATGCGAGTGGTGTGGATTGTCACGCCATGCTTGACTCGGCATGTGACACTTTTAAGGGAGATGGATTGCCACAGCTGGTAATCTCTAGATGAAAGCGGCGCGGCATTTTCCGGCAAACGAAAGTCACCATCGGATTTGAAGACGGAACGAGGCTAATTGCGTGCGAAGTGCTTATGGTGATGAGCACTTCCGTACGCATACGTGCTTAGGGGACGCATTCGTGTGCGGTAACGGCTTGTTTAACCCAGTGAACTTTGCGAGAGAGCGGCTTAAGAGCCTCCGCTCAATTTATGAGCAGAGTGCATTTTAATGACGTTGTTAGAGGAAGGCTCAGCCGAGAGGTGACTCATCAAAGAGTTGGGTTAACATTCTGGGACATCTAAGTAATTTTCAATGAAGAATGAGGGGCGTGAAGAGATGGAGCGTGTTGAGTCTGAGCTGAACCTGGGCCGTAACAGACAATCGTCTCAACTAGGACCACATCTCGCAACTTGTCTCCAGATTCGGAGTGGGGAAGAAACACTGTGTTCAACTGAGAATAATTTGCAGGGAGCCAGAGAGGAGTAGGAGCCAGAGACTATGCTGTGTGGGTAAAGTCGAGTTCACAGTCCTTGCAGGCAGAGGTACATCTTCGTCTAAGACTGAGAGCTAGGACTAAGACCACTTCAAACTGTAGCGCATATAAACGAAATACTACTCAAATCGTTGTTCTGTACGAACGTGGAGACTCTTGAAATTATGAGTAGAGGTGTCAAACAAAAAATCAGTCAATGAACCAATATGGTCTAAGTGCACTGGTGAATCTACTAGCAGCCTACCCTACCCACAATCTCATCGGTCCGTATGGGCCTTTGGTTGGTTCAAAGCAAAGACAGCCAAGACAAAAGCGGATGTCTCATAATTAGTTACTTATTCAGCCATAACCTATCACAATGGACCAACATGGTCTAAGTGTGCTGGTGAGTTCGGTGAGAGCGTGGGAAAAAACATTCCGTCACTGAAGGTCCGCTGGACGTTGACTGACCATTTTTAAGGCCGTTCATCATGCAACATCATGTCTGGACTTCATCTGAGTTAAACCCACACAATGGCTCTAGGTTCTAAATCGTTTCAGATGGGGTGCCACAAGAGTCGGTTCTCGGACCATGTATGGTCCTCAACCAAGAAAC
Source organism: Eristalis tenax (assembly GCA_905231855.2). NCBI lineage: Eukaryota > Metazoa > Arthropoda > Insecta > Diptera > Syrphidae > Eristalis > Eristalis tenax. The sequence continues at coordinate 114,606,422 of HG993124.1, forward strand.
AATTCTCTAACACAGAGTGGGAGAGGCATCTTGTTTTCTTGTTGCGTTGCATTGGCTTGAATTCGAAAATTATTGTAGAATAACTTTGCTTTCACTGGGATTCGAACCGGGGACTCCACTAACCAAGTGCAGGTACTTAATCAACTGCGCCATCCAGTCGTGCCTAAGATATGTGACATAGAACTGGTCAACCAAGGGATAAAGACTGTCTAAAGAATCACCCGTAAGACCGTGTTATAAGGTACTTTCCGGTTTGGAGATCAAATAATCAGTCGCAGTGGTTAGCGGTATACATTAGAGCCTAATTCCACCGTCTATTGAGTGTTTAAGTTGTCATCACCGAACATCCCACCACGACAGCCATTGATGAACCAGCACAGAGGCTTCCAAGCTCCAGGGTGTTCTTGTACTTAGGCGAGCGTACGTTCAGTGAAACCGATCAAAAAGAAGTTGCCATCATCTAACAGATTTGGCAAATAACCGGCTTTGGATCTGTGTCTGGTGATGCAGCTTGTGCTCCAGCTGCCATGGCTCCCTTTGACAAACTCGAGAACGATGTGCACGAATTAGGGTTCCCAACTTTGTTCCAACTGGTTACAAAACTTTTTAATTAAGCTGATAGAAAAAAAAGTACAGCCCCAAAAAAGTCGAAGTCTTTGTCCGTTTATATCTCAAGTTTGGCAAATCCAAATTTTATGATTCTTGTTTTGTTCGAAAGGTGTTCTTTTGTAGCAGGTTCCTATGTATACGAAAAATCATCAGGCCAATCGGAAAGATGTTCTCAAGTGCATGTTTCATTGAATTCTGTGAATTCATCGCAGAGAACTTCCATCATCAGTCTAATCGGGGGAAAAGAAAAACTAGCCCACATATCAATTGAATTTTATTTGAGGTCAAGTTTCCGCTTGAAGTGAATCAATTAGCAATTTACTTGGTAATTAACTTTTATTTCACGGTAAGTACCAAAGAAATCACGACTCATGCGGTATTAGACTCAAAGCGACTGTTAGAGCGATAGAGCCGTGCCGGTCGACTCAATAGTGAGTGTGAATGTATAGCAAGATCGCGTCCGTGGCGTTCAAATCATGAATGTGAGACTGAAAATAGCCACAATAGACGCCGATGTAAAAATTGCTTATATGAGTAGGATTTTCTTCATCTCGATTCAAAAGTATTTTGGCCCCACAAGGCGCTTATGACAGGCAAGAAGTCGGCTATGAGAGCCTCCTCATACGGCTGCAAAAATCACCTTTAAAGAACATCTTCTTACATTCTTCATCGACAACAAAGCTGGCATAGAAAGCAAAAAAAAAAAAAATATAGTTAGGAAAAAGAAGCAAACAATGGAGCAATTACATCAATCAGTATTCCTCAATCAACCCAAAAGGAAAACGCGACATCTACCCAACAAAACCGGCAAAATCCATGACCAAATGCTTTACACGCCTCCGCCTTGGACACTCACATATTACAAACAACCACCTCATCACCAGACCAAACCCACTAATTTGCCATATCTACCAAAGGAGCACCATGCTAGCCATCAAACATTTAGTATACGATTGTCCACCAATAAACTCTCCCTCAAGAAAACTCTTTCAAGCTGAATGCCTCAGTGAAATACTTTCCGTACCCTCTGAAATTAACATAAGAGGGAGACTCACGATCGTTAACATAAAAAGTAAAATAGCACTTTTGTTAATTTAAAACCGACCGAAAGCCCTGGTAACTAGTACCGTCGTTTTGAGACCTTAAGTTGTTATTTGTTGCACATTAATAAATAAAAATAATAATAAGAGAGACAGACATACCCATAAGAAGTATATTTCCGTGGTGACTAAAAAAAAGGTTGTCGTAAATATCCCCACAGATATGGACCTTGAACTACAGATCACCTGTCTGTTGGTATGCAGTTTTCAGAGGGAGAAGAACCAAATCGGACCCCACTGTAGACCGGCACATCAATTTCAGAACAAACTAGACCCCGCACTGGCGACAGAGCCTGGCTTTCATCGCCAAAGTACATGAGACTATAGCTACCAAGAACTTTGAAGAGAATAATCTTTAAGAAGACCAATAAATGCCATACATTCGACCCAAGCCCGTAGAATAAAAAAATCCACTCCGGAATGACAGGTTGACAGTGAGAACACACGATAGGAGGATAATCTCGAAAATACCCGCATACCCGCAAGAGCAGAGAGGTGAAGTAGCTGCTTTAAGATATATTGACCAATTCTTGATTCTGTTTGAACATCGCAAGTTACTTCCTTGTTTTGTCACGAGCCATGAGGCAAGGACTCTGGAGCAACAGTATTCACCCCAAGCATCATTCTTAAGCTTGTCCTATGGCTTATGCCTGTAAGGCCACATAATGAGCAAAGAGCAGCGCTACGACTAGGCGACGATCCTGAGCGGCGTGTGGCTTTTTATTGAATTTCATCGCCTGAGCACACTTCCAGGACTAAATATATTTTCTATGAAACATTCAGTGTCGCTCGCAAACTTTAACGAACGTCTGTCAGAGATCCGTGCCCATTAGCATCCGCTCTCGCGTGCTCATGCTATAGCCCAAATGTGTCCCCTTCTTCAATTTACCGCCCTCTCAGAAGGCACCGGTAGACTTCACTTCAAGATAAACCTTCAGAGTCTCAATGCGCATCCCTCTTTTTTCCCAGGGACCAGTGCATTGTAGAAGAACATGGTTCCTCGAAGGTATCCGCACCAAGCCCTCACCACGACATCATTACCCAATGGCTGTTCCCATCACCTTCCCACGTAAGCTCACTTCGAAACGAATCTGAATCCGAGTCCTTACCGCCTCAGGCATGCGCATGTGCAAGTGAAAGCAGTCAGAACGGTCTTGACATCGTTTGCAGCGGCAAGTCTCCGTCGCGAAACCGGAAAAACCGAAAGTAACCACATGCCTTCACCTCAAATGTCATAAACCATTAAAAGCCATCATTCATCATCTTCAGTGACTCCCCCTCATTCTCCCCCTGCCTTGTCAAAGGAACACTCAAACGCATTCACATGCGAGTCATAAATCAAAGCAATTAACCGTGTCATCGGATGCATGAGCCTTCTCGTGTCACATCAAACACCGCGCTGCCGACGTTCTCGCTGTCCCGCACACTTCACCTGTCATGCAAGTGACACCTACACACACACACAAACATGGGCGCGCGGCTGAACATTGTTCCATTGAAGCGGCTTAAGATCGAAGCACTTATCGCACGCTCTCATTACGCAATTAAAAAAAGTGAAATTTGCATAAGGAATGCACGATGTGCACATTGACGGCACGGCGGTGGCGTATTGCACATGCAAGTCCATGCAGCGGTAATAATTTCGAGTTTCCATTCCAATGAGCCAGGGGTCCTCCTTCTCTCCTCCAACCGACTTCTGCAGCAATCACAGTCTCGACCCGATCCCCACGCCATTGACAGCTGATGCGTCAGTGTCATTGACACCGGCTGTCAGCTGTCAGTCTGCGTCGAAACAGCGTTCATTCTATCAATTTGTCATAAGAGAGCGCGCCTCAATTAGCGATCTTTTCAATTTTGCATAACGTCGTCAACTTTCACTGCGCTGACCAACGATCCTCTTGCGAGATTGCTCAACCCCCGAAAGGGAACCGATTAATTGAGAGGCGCTTGCAAGGAGTGCTGCGCCCGAGTGAAACCTAATTATCGAGCAAGACCGAATCGACCGACAGCCGGTGGACCGAAACGAAGAGGTAGCCGCGGGTCGCTAGAGATGGGGTGGCAAATGGCACTTAATCGCGACTCAAGGGCAGGGCATGGTTCTCGCTCCGCAGCAAGACGGTCAACTGGTCACGGTTGAATTGAGTCCGGTGCACCATTCCAGTGAAAGTTTGAGCGAACTGCCGACTCCCGGCGGAAAATCCAAGTCGTTTTTCGACGGCGGCGCGTCGCGAATGCCATCAGTCTTCGTCGTCGTCGTCATCATCGACATCCCCCCGCCCGTCCGGTGGGATATACATAATTGCGCGATCTGTTTTCGATGGTTTTGTATTTTGTCTAGGGGCGTGGCGGGGGAAATTTATTTATCGAACGCTTGAGGGAGAATGGAGACTTAATTTACGGCTAATTGATGAGCATAACAGAGTGAATAAAAAATCGCTGGAATTCGACGCGGTTGACTTGAGTTTTCGATTGTGTCTGGCGCAGTGGCATACCCTCGCATTTTGGCTTGTTGTGCTGATGAGCGCATGCGATATGGATGACAGACGGCTGGTCAGCAATGTGCGGCCCGTGGTTATGCGGAGTGGCTTGCTTATGACATGGGTACTTACGAATACTTGAGTGCAAGCAGTCGGAGTTGTCTTACCTGAAATGAAACAAGAAAAATGTGTTTTTTTATTAGTTTTGTGAATGATTGAAGGGACATGAAAGTAAATGTCTAGAGATTGGAGTCCAAAAAGTCAGGTATCGGCAAGTCCACTAAAATGTTCGCTTTAAAATGGAATAATGTATGTGTCTCCAACAAACACCAGGACGCCGCGTCTTTGCCAAAAGCAAGGCGAAAAATGAATGTCAATAGATGGCCCGTCTTAACAGTTGTGCTGTGAAATAAACTGGAGACGAGCGGAGTACTGCAGTCGCATGAAAGCATGCGAGGTGGTTCTACCGACAATTGCTTGTGTCTTAGGTTAGGTTGAAGTGGTTGACTGCTGTACGGAAAGACGGCAACCACACTTAGGCCCATTGTGCTACCACGAGGATCTGTGAATACCTATTCCGCTTTTCATAAAGCGAAGGAAATGGCTGAGGTGTATGTTGCTAGTAGGGGATAGGGGGCCTCCAGAAGTCTGAATTTGCGTGAAGAGAGAGAGCACTGCAGTTGCAAACCACGTGTTCAATGGCTTTTTCCTCATCCTTGTCCCTACAGCTTCGGCAGAAGTCACTGTCAGGAAGGTCTAGTCTAGAGGCGTGAATTGCAATGAGGGTTCTAATCTAATCGAGTCGACCGTAGGCCAGAGTTGGTTAATGAGGCACCCTGTGCCAGTTGCCCATCTGCGATTCACTTGAGCCAGTGTTTCGAGCCTTAGCAGAACTTTTATAGATATGGAAGGTTTGCCTCCACCAGTGTACAGTTGTGTCCTTTCACTCGAATGTTACAGTGTCTCGGCACCCACTTGGCCATCTTTGTGAAATAGGCGGCATTTAAGTTAAGTCTTGTTCAGACAAAGTGGTTCGCTTGCAGACTAAGAACTTGATGTTGCGCCAGAGAAAAAGTCGAGTAGTGTCAAATCGCACGATCGCAGCGTCCAGTCGATGAACTATCGCCGTAACTTACCACAACTTAACTCACATCTTCGAGTGTTTCGGCATGCCCTTAAGGCATGCAGCGCATGTAGCAGTGTTCAATTCTTATCGATGTTATTGAGCTCTGGCCACTAAGGTTATGGTTCAAATAAGACGCTCTTTGATATTCTGCTCTGATGTGAACCGTATTTCAGTGAGGGCGTTCTGCATCGACCGGAACAAATGGTAGTCAGAAGGGGCAAGGTCTGGGCTATAAGGCGGGTGTGGTTCAACTTCCCATCCATTGTTTCCAAATACTTCTTAACCGGAAAAGCAACGTGGGACCGAGCGTTGTCATGATGGAAAATTATTGCCTCGTGTCTGGTCGCATATTCCGGACGTTTCTCGGCTACTGCTCTCTTCAAACGGATGAATTGTGTTCGGCAGCGTTGTCCATTGATGGTTTCACCCGGTTTTAGCAGCTCATAATACAGCACACCCTTCTGATCCCACCAAATACAGAGCATTACCTTCGCGCCATGGATATTAGGCTTTGCCGTTGACTTGGTTGGTTGGCCGGGTTTCAAAACCACTTTTAGCGTTGACTTTTGGCAGCAGTTTTCTTCATATTAAAGGAATGAAGAAGAACTCCCCGCAAAAACACTTTTTCAGGCACAAAGTTCGACATATTTGAGTGAAAAAAAATTATTGTTGTTCACGCTTCAAATGAATGACATATACTGAAATGACGTACAATGACAGTAGCTTTCCAACGCATGTTCCAATGGAATAATACAAGTTACGCCATCTCTCAGCAAACCGCTATGCTAAATATTAATATAGTCTGGTACAGTCTACTTCCTCACAGGAATGTAAACACTTGAATAAAGTTCATTCAAAATGTTGCTATTTACATTCAAATTGTAGCAAGAAACCTCTGGCATTCTTAGCTAAATCTTTGGCATGCAAAATTCCTTGCAAGGTTTATGTGGCCAACCAATTTCTCGTTTTGGTTTTATTTAGGTTAACTCAATGCGCAAGCGCTAAGACGTCACAAAAAAGAACTGAAGTGCTAAACAGTCGCCACCATGCTTCGTTTATTGACGATCGAGGTTGAGAGAAGGGATTTTCAAAACTTAGGTTTCTTATCTCAAGAAATTTGTCATCGCCGCGGCGTCTTGAATGTCATTATGTAGAATTGAATTTAGAAAACTTTTGAATAACGGATAAAAATATTGTAACCTATTTTACAATTATGCTTAGTGGATTTAGAAGGTTTAAACCTGCAAGCAATTGGTTTTTAAAGTCAGCTTAAGATTTGTTGGACGAGACCGATGTTGGAATCCAAGTAAGTCTGTTGGAATACTCCAACATCATTGGTTTTTAGATTCAAAGAATCCATTTGGGCTTGAACCTCTACACCGAGATAAAATTTGCCAAGAGGAACAATATTCGAAGACAAGTGGAATGCATCTGTAACAACACAAAAACGGTACACAAGAGCATTAAGCTACAGATGAGCGGGTTTTACTTCCCTTCATATTTCGTTGGAATATTTGGACAATAATTTGAAAATTCGAAATCTTGAAAATTTTATGATATTTTAGGGCAAAAATTTGGGAAACAATTTTATGTCAAGAAATCCTTAAAAAAAATAAACCTTGGAATCTGGCATCGCTGCTCCAGGTGTCCTGTTGAAAGAATGGTTAAAATCCTGTTAGCGAGTGAAGCCAGACACCAGACATTCTTGCAAGCTAAATTCAAAATTCGACTTTATTTCCAATCGCAGGGTTTAACCTCTCCTATAACCGTTCACCGTGGGCGTTGGACTTCGCCAAGGGTGCGTCTCTCCTTTTCATTGTATATATGGACTGGATGCTGCAGCGCAGCCGACGCGAGGAATGTTTCACACCGGCAGAGTTGCGGGTAAGTCATCTTCTCTCATTTAGTTATCCTCACATTTGCCCAGACGGACTCCAAAGCTCACTGTATAGGTTTGTAGTCGCATGTGCTGATGCTGGGGTGAAGAGTTTAGGGTAATTTGCAGAACGCCTATTCAATGGGCTCTACATGTTAGTGAAGTCTCATTGAAGCAGGTGGAGAGACTTTGGTCAGTTTCGTTATGTTTCGTTCACTTTCTGGACACGAAACCAATCGTATTCTGCTAACGTAAATGGTCGGCCAGTAACTCAAGGCTTCTCGTCTCTCAAGTTACTGACAAGCCACAGAATGTTTTTGCCTTCATTGTCAGGCGGCACTTCCAATCGTAAGAGAAGAATAACACGCGCAACATGAGTTGGTTGATGTAGAAACTAGACTCAGATCCAATTGCATTATTACTGGAATTAATTTTCCTGCGTTATCCACCGTTTGTTTTAGACCTGGGACTCAGATCTCAATCAAACGATATCGCTGGCTTGGTTTATCCTAGTTAGGCGATGTTGCCTGTGTTACATTGTGCTGATAGATCGTTGTCGAAAGCTGTGTTCGAATTAAGTGAAGTTAAGGAGAAACTTCTAAGACAAATGGAAACGACCATACCACAAGTTTGGTTTGGTTTTTTTCCCACAAGTGAATGGAGGAGTAATCCTGAGCTTTCCTGTAGGTTTGGTCAAGCTGGGTCAGTTTTGAGGCAGCTTGGAAGATCTGTAATCAGGAAGGCCGAGCATGGTGTCAGAGCCAAGTTAGCGGCTTTCAACTTAGTCTTTATTCCAACTATCACCTATGGCCATGCAATTTGGGGAATAACCGAAAGAATAAGATCGCGAATACAAGCTGCTGAGATGAGATTTCTTCGTACTCTTGTTGTTGCATAAATCAGGGATAGGGTGAGGAACACTGCAGTTTGCTGGATTATGTGCCCGCTGAGCAAACAATTTGCCTCGTCCAAGAAGTCATTCGAAATGAGTTGTAGTTTTTTAAGACAGAACACTGACTCTGACACATTATACATTCTCCAAGATCATCCAAGATCAAAGCATTTTTAGATCTTCAAACTTTTTGCCGCCCATTCCATTGCCTTATAAACAGGTCGTTTGTGCTTGTTGTTGCCCGTCCATTTGGATCAACACAGAATTTTTCAAAACACTCCTCCACTGCCAATGAGGTGGCTAGTGGCTACTACACAGCCAGCGGCATTTTCGCTCAATTTCGCATTTCTAAGTTCAATCTGGTTCTTGTTTTGATCTTACTCTCGTGTAACCTTATTTTATAGCTCAGCTAAATTGCCTTGGCCTAATCAAGGGCGAATATCAAATTTTATGTCGTTCCACACACCATCCACTGCTGAAGCATGATGTACGCCCTTTGAGCATCAAAATATTCAGATACGCTTCGCATTATCTCCCCCCACATGCCCGCGATTATAAGGCTTTTGCATGCATAATCGAGGGTGTCAAAGAACACCCGTAGAGTGAAGGAACCATGTTTGACTTGCAATAAACCACTTCGTTGCGTAAACGATTATATTCATCAATCGGCGATTTAACGCTTCTTCAACAATCAACTTGACCATAAATCGATCCATTAACTCGAAGTTCGGCTTCGATTATGCTCGCCTTCCTGGTCTAACTTGAGTCGAGTTTCTCGCATAATCGATGGATGTGATTGGACGTATGTGCATAAATCAGTTGCGGCCTGAATTTTGTATTCAAGTCGATTGAGTCTCAGCGATTCATGTGGAGAGAGAGCTGAATTTCATCAAAGTTAATGACAGCATACTGGATGTTGACGAACATGTGATGCGCGTGGTGTAAGACTTCTAGACCGACCACTTACAACTCCTTTAACAACTCTACTAGACAAGTAGCGCGGAGTTTACATCCTTGTCCGAGGCAGGCAAGAAGGTGCAAGTAATTCCAAGCAGATGTCGGGCATGGAGAGGTGGTTTTCTAAGCAAATGGACAAATCACAGTCACAGCAATATTTTCCTGTGTTCGCAGTCCACGCGGTGATGCGGTGATGTCCAAAGACGAGAAGACGGTCCGAACTTTTAGGCCGATTCTGTCGATCACACTCGCAACGACAGTGCGGAATTGAAGTATCTTAATGAAGGGCCTAGCAACCAGTTAAAAGGTCCATGAACTGGAAACATGCGCAATTCCAGCACGCAACGCATTCATTCGCATTTTGATGACATAACTGGTACCACGAAGCAGAACACAAAGAACAAAACCATCACATCACGCAGCAAGCTCGTCAAGCATGCAATTCTAGTTGGCTTTGCCGCCACTGTTTATCACAGACTGGACTGTGCGATGAATGGTCGAAACAAAGTGGTGTAAAGGTTACAGCGCGTGGAAAAACGATCGAAACTAGTCAGTTTAGGGCGTACAGTCGAGGCAATGTACACCCGCATTCCAGCCACCTCCCTACTCTTGCGTTTACCTACTTAAGTCCCTTTCCCTATCTGCAGCACCGTGCCGTACACCACTTATTTTACTGATGCAAAAGAAACACAACATTCCAATAAAACCCCCGAACATCATTCCGCATAGCAACACCCCCAGCATCGCTGTGAAAGAAACGAAGCGAATTGAATTCACCACAAGGTGATTTTCATTTTCATAACCGGAAAAATGGAAAAGTGAAGTCAGTTCGCTTCTGGTTATCTGCTTCTTGTTTGCATTTCTTTTCTCTCCCCGTCTCCTCCCCGCCGCTTGGCATCAGCATTCGCTAACTAGCAACGGGCGCATGCTTCGTGTGTAGCCAACGCTGTTTCTGACTGCAGCTCGGTCAGTGTCTGGTGGTAATTATATAATCCACAGTAAGCGATGGTTTCCCATGGGCAAATAATTGAATTGTATCGCTTTTGTTGGTCCACTGGAAGCGCTTTGATTGATTACTTTTGGAAACACGCGCTATTAAGCCGGACTGATTCGCTTGCGGATATGCGATTCGTGCAGACGTCCGACGATGATGACGGCTTGTGAAAGCGACGGAACGGTGTGTTGTGGGAAATTTATTGCACAAGTGATTGATGATCATTCGGTGACGTGTGCGAGCGAGCCCTAGCTTAGGAGGAACGAAGATCTTTTTCATTCGAGCCTCGCCCGGAAAGTCGAACAAATGTGAGTGAAAACGTTACGACATAACCTTCTGTCTGGTATGCGCACTTGTACGACATGCAATGACACAAAGTGACAAGTGCCATGAAAGTTGGAGTTATTGAACTCGTGTGGCCCCCCAGATGAGGAATTTTCGACTTTGACTGGAAGGCCATTGGCTGGGCGGCTTACTCAGAATTAGAAAGTGAATTTTTGGCATGGCATGGCATGGCATGGCATGGCCTGGAATTGAAAGTCTGTGCACTTCGATATCTGAAGCGTTGCCTGACTGTTGAGAGGAACTTTCTGTTGAGGCAGGAGAGCATTTCACGGGTATCCCCCCCAGACTTGGGTCACTTTTGACACATTCATGCCGTAGTCCCCGGACAGACTGAAGTCATTTTTGATAGACTTTAAAAAACTCTCCCCGATGTTGAGGTGGCCCTGCAACTGGAATTGCGTCCTCTGTGAAAAATGTTTTCAACGACGAAGCTCGTTACTGGTTCAGTGGATGTGTTAAAAACGACCGCATTTGGTCCGACGAGCAACCCCAGGCAATACAAGATCAGCGAAGGCACTCGGAAGAAGGCACTGCTTACTTGGGGAGTCATTGGCCCGTATTTTTTCAAAGATCACCGCGAGTACAACGTCAATGTTAAAGGCGCCCACTATCGTTTTCGAACATTTTTCCGCCAAAAATGCACGAGCTGAACCTAGAAGAAACTGGTCCATTGTACTGCCAGGCAGCAACTTACTTGTGCTGTAGTTTTCAGCAGGCGCTTCTGTGATGAAGACTTACAATGGCACGGATTTGTTTGCCGCCAACTTGGGTATTACCCGCATTACCCGGGTACCCATGGAACTCGGGTGGTTGTCGAATCGGTTATTACCGGAAAGGATCAAGAGCATTAATTGCTATCGACCGCTCCCTCCACCATTTGCATGTGAAGATACAAGTGTCATGCAAAAAAATCGACTTGCTACGCCAACAGCACACGATGTTTTCATGCAGTTGGCGACGAGAGGTCTGTAATGAGGAGAGTTCATAATGCCAATGCCGATCGTCTGTCTTCTAATTTAGATTGATGTGGATAAGAGCGGCTTCCTTGTTGCTCAGTCGTATCCACCTTCGCATCTGTGACACTGACAAGAGACCAGTACCAGTGACAAGTTCCAGTGCAAGTGATTTGATGTGATATCGTTCGAAGGCTCTTCCTAGACAATTAATCAAACGCGGTGTCGATCAATGGCCATGAACTTAATCAAATCACGTAGGCGATTCGGAGATACAGTGTCGATAAGCCATTGATCTTTCCAGCGACTTGCTATGATGACTCGCATTGAAGTTGAGTCCCAGCAAACGTCTTCATGCGATCACAATCTATGCAGGCATTGTTCACGTAATTACTGATCCCGAATCGGCATCCTTCCCCGTCGACTGAATGTGGGTCAGCAATCCACGGGCGCTCTGCTGTTCAAATGCTCGACTAATTACAAGTTCCATTCATCACACACGGCCCACGCCCTGGGCTCAAGACCTCCCCCTCAGCCACGCCGACTGATTAGACGCATTCACTCACACGAACCCAACCGCAATCAGGCGGAGATTTGTTATTAATTCCCGAACCCTTATGACCTCAAATTGGGTTCCTGAAAAATGGCCACGCATTTGTTCCTCCGAGAAGAAACGCCACTCGAGGCGCTCTCTTGTGCACGGTCGAACTTTCGTTGGGTACTTTCTGATTCTAGCTCGACGATAACAATGACATCCCGACACATCTGCTGCTGCATCAGGTGTGCGCTGTTGTCCGCCAGACGTGGTGCGTGCAAGTGTGTGCGAGGAGACATCTTAAATTACTGTGCCGCGTCTCACTTGCGATTGCGCTTACGTGAAAGGTACACGCGTACAGATGACTTCATGTGAGGTTTTGTTGATAAAAGAAATCACTTTCTTCAATGAACATCGGCAGTATGTATTTGAATTTTTCATTTCTCTGTGGCGGCTTTTCACCGCCATCGACATCGACCATGTGTTAGAATCCGTCATGGCATTTTCCATCTGAGAGCGAGAGCTTACAGCAGAGCGTGTGCTGCATCTATGCATCCATTGGCAGCACCTTTCGATAATTTCACTTGCAATAGCGGCTTGTGCATGTAAAATACACGATAATTGTGTTTGGAGCTCTGTGTCTGCTGGCCGGACGGCTGTTGCCCGTGCCATCCAAGCTCGGCAATCTGATGAAGATAAATGCGGCCGAACGCGGCAATTGTGTCTGCGGATTGTTCCGAAGCGACGATGCGACGGCGGCGCAGGGTAACAATGAAAACAGAAAAACAGCGCATTTCCAACGGTGAACGGGTAATATCAGGGTTTTTGATTGAATGTTAAGGCTAGGTCTTGGGAATCCGGTTTTGGTCTATACACTGTGAGCGGCAGGCCGCTAGGGACGGACTCGTGAAATATTTCCGTGTGCGGAATTAATGACTGCTATCAGGCACAAGACCGACGGCGCGACGAGTTGTGGCCAATAAATGTCATTCGAGTGAATGTCGAAACCACGTTACATTCAATTCGCCAGACAGCTGAGATGTTTATGATTTTCGCAGATGCATATGAAGAGTTTAGTTAATAACTTTTGATTGTGGTTTTTCTGCTAATCTTAAGAAATACTGTTGGATTAGCAGGTTTGCTTTTCTTCAGTGAGAGTGAAAGTCTGCCAAGAATGACATTTTACAGAAAACGATAGTGTTGTGCCTGCTGCTTCAGTCATTTCACTCCCGTTCGTTGGGCAGCTTTGTCCGCAGGTGGCTGACTGTCAGTAAGGAAGACCTTATAGGACACAGATTAGCTTCAGTTTGTAGTCCGGGAACTAACTGGGGCAATCCAGAAGCCATCTGGCATTCAACTCAAAAATAAGGGATTTCCCCGATAAGGAGAAGCTATTTGTGAGCTCTTTGCGCATCCTTTGGTAAATGGCTTCATTCTGTCAAGTACTTTGGTGGCGCTGGTAGTCTTCACTTGTGACTTTGATTTATTTCTCATGAGTCGGTTTTTATGCTGCAGTCGGAATTGATTTGGGCGCCATTTTGGTTTGGATGACATTTATCTCTCTGTCTGTCATTTAACAGTTGGAGGACGGGGTCGATAGCAATTTATCATGGAGCCCCCACATCAAATACGACGGGCTTAAGATATGAACGGACATACTTCATTCTTCCACATTCAGTCGCAGTTCCCAAAGAGTGCTGATGACAGTTTGTTGTCATGCAGACAATGTTTCATCGACCATGAGCATTAATAAAATATTTTCATTTCCAGAAGACTCATTCTTATGTTCCGACGCCATTTTGTTTGGCCGCCATTTTGGATTGGATGGTATTTGTGGATTGAAGCGGCTTGGAGTGGTGGAGGGTGGTAAAAAAAGAACTGCGTGGTTTAAGCCAGCCGGAGTTCAAGAAGCTATCAGAGAAGAAGAAGACCTACATAGACTGGATTCTCTTGGGGCACTCTGCTTCTCGGGATCGGTTAACTGAGGCGCGAAGAACTTGCAAATTGGCTGTGCGAGCAAGTAAAGAGCAGTCTTTGAATCAGTTCGCTGAGAAGTTGGAAAGCGACCATAGATCTGCGAAAAAAGGTGTTCTGGCAAACCATTCGCCGGCTAAGAGGATGGAAATTCAGCATCAGGAGTCAAATCCAAAGATGGTGTGTTTCTTTCCAATGAGGTGGGCATGTTACGTAGCACTTTTGGGAGCTGCTTAATCCCGGACAGGGTACTGAGGATGGCCCACCCATAGTCCTGTGGGGCGGAGAATAGACCAACAGTGGAGGAAGTCATTTTGGCGATTGAATCGCTAAAAGTTGCGAAATCCGTCGGTGTGGATGAAATCCGACTAGAATTACTTAATGCAATGGGTAAAGAGGGAGTTTTATGGCTTTCTCGTGTCATTAAAGTGGCCTGGGAACGGGGTAACAAAACTGGCGATTGGTAAACTGACGATTTGAAGAAGCGGGACTAAAGAGATTGCTCCAACTACAGGGGTATATCTCTTTTAAGACTCCCACCCATACCTCGACAACACGCTAAGGTGTTGGCAGCGCGTTTTAGAGGTATGATCGAACCCATGACGAAAAGTGCGGCTTTTGTCACGAAAGATGTAGAACCGATCAGCTTTCGAGTCTAAGAATGGTACTTGAGAAGGCTTGGAAGTATGCCAAACCCAACTACAGTTGTTTTGCAGATATGGAGAAGGCATATAACCGAGTCCCTCGAGGTAGACTCTGGAGGGTTCTGCAGGACTATGTGGATTGATGGACAGTGGGGCGGGCGGCAAAAGTTGAATATCTCGGTCCTCCATTATCTCTGGACTAGATGTAACAGCGCAGCCGAGGCGAGGAATGTTCCTCATTGGGAGAGTTCCGGGTAAGTCATCTTCTCTTTGCAGATAACTTACGACCAGACGGAACTTCAGTGCTCACTCGATAGGTTCGTGGCCGTATATGCAGAAAGCCTATTCAATGCACTCTACATGTTAGTGGAGTCCCATTGAAGCAGGTGGAGAGACTTTTGGTCACTTTCGTTTTGTTTCATTCACTTTCTGGATACGAAACCAATCGTACTCTGCTAACGTAAATGGTCGGCCAGTAACTCAAGGCTTCTCGTCTCTCCAGTTACTGACAAGCCACTGAATGTTGTTGCTTTCATAGTCAGGGGGCACTTCCAACCGTAAGAGAAGAATAACACGCGCAACATGAGTTGGTTGATGTAGAAACTAGACTCAGATCCACCTCGTATTACAGCGCCATCTACATCACTTGCATCATCATCCCTGGAATTAATTTTCCTGCGTCATCCACCGTTTGTTTTAGACCTGGGACTAAGATCTCGATCAAACGATATCGCTGACTTGGTTTCTCCTCGTTAGGCGATGTTGACTGTGTTGCATTGTGCTAATAGCTCGTTGCCGAAAGCTGTGTTCGAATTAAGTGAAGTTAAGGAGAAACTTCTAAGCCAAATGGAAACGACACATGCCATCAGAAGTTTATGTATCTCGGGGTATGTTTTTTCACAAGCGATGGGAGGAGTAGTGCTGAGCTTTCCTGTAGGATTGGTCAAGCTGGGTCAGTTTTGAAGCAGCTTGGAAGATCTGTAATCAGGAAGGCCGAGCATGATGTCAGAGCCAAGTTAGCGGCTTTCAACCGAGTATTTAGACCAACTCTCACATATGGTCATGTAGTTTGGGTAATGACGGAAAGAATAAGATCTCCAATAGAAGAGATGTGATATCTTCGTGTTGTTATGGGAATTACTCGCCGAGATAGGTTGAGACACTAGGCCGTGCGAGAGGGCATCAAACTTGAGCAGCTGCAGCAACCTTGAGGGCTATGCTTCGGTGGTTTGGTCACGTGGCACGAATGTACCTTTATCCCTTTAGTGGATTGTGTGAATTAGAATATGATGATGTTCGATGATGCAAGTAATGTGAAAACCACCTGGATTTCCTGTATTAGAGCACCAAGCGTCTTCCATTTATACAAGAAAGACATAACACCCTCCCCAAGAAACCGCATGGTACGGCATCGGTTCGAGATTAGGCAAGGATGTTATACCTCCTAGTGACGAGTGACAGTCAGTGATAAGAGTATAAGAAATAATGCCCTCAGAACATGTGGGTCCAATAAAACGGTGCCAACAAGTTGTGCTACAATTTTGGGAGCAAAGTTCGCGGACCGAGGACTTGTGATATTTACTGATTGTCACGATCTCCTGACTCACCCCTTTCTTTACCTTCGTCTGGAATAGTTAAAGGAAAAAACGGATGCCAATAGCCGATCTACGACTTTGAACCTTCATCCAACTAGAAGTTGTTGAAATGACAAATCGTAAATCGTTTTGAAAACTCTGCTGAAAGAGGTCGGGTTTTCGACCAGAGCTTTGCCAAAGAATCATATCTTCGATCAATGAACAAAAACATATCAAATTGTACTTGATTTGAGAGTTATTAAATGAAAACATCGGGCGGGAACATAAAAAGCACTCTGTACAAGCCACTTACAGCCACTTCACCTTTACAAGACCAAAAAACTAGACCTTCACACCCAAAAGGGTTGCCTACAGACTAAAGATGCCTCGAGTAGCATGTACCATGAAACTCAAACTACAATCCAATCATCTTAGCCACTCAATCAACTCGGTAGCCTCGAGCAAATTACAATCAATTGCATCAGTCTTCGTTCAGAGCACAACCAAAACAAATCGATTAACTGCGTTGTCATGGTCCATCCAAATTCCATTAACCAATCCCGCCCGTGATGCAAGCTTCACAGCACACTTTCCCAACAAGTTCCCCTGTGAAACAAAAATCAAAGCAAAATCCCACACACGAGTCTTAGTCTCACCATCGGTGAAACCTACAGCCGACGCTGCTTATGTCACAAGCGATGGGGCATGCTGCATGCATCAATATTTATGATCCAACGGGAGTGGTTGGATAAGAGCTTCCTGATCTGTCAGTGGACGATAAATTGTTGCCAATTCATCTTCATATTCATATTTATTGGCAAATGGATTTGCCAAAGACAGGCATTTCACTTTCGGCGCACAAATGACGTCACAAGCAACAGACAAAAGCGAAAGGTGGCCTTATGCGTCTTCGGAGAGACTCACTCTAGCAACTGTAAAATTTTATTGAACCTAATTAGCCATTTCTTCTTGTATAATGCTTTCTTTTTTTGGTGTTTGACTAGCAAATGTGGGGTTTAAGCGGTCACAAGTCGACGTCCTAACAAGGAGACCGCCCATGGGGCGGAGTATTTCGTAATCGCTAGAACTGAACTTCCATGAAGTGTGCACCGAATAAGTGGAGAAGGCATCTTATGGGAGTTCCATTTAGGAGCAATTAAGGTTGAAGCGAAAGTGCGAGTATAGAGCACTCTTGTCGACGGAGGGCGTTAATGGCATTTGGAGTGAATTTGAAGTAATTCAGATGGGATGCGGTGACTGAATCGTGGTTGTGAGTCAGTAGCATGATGTGTTGTATTCGGGGAAAGGAAAGGGTATGAATGGGTATTCATTTAGAAGGAGGCAGACGTTCTCTGCTCGTGAAACATCGTTTCTGTAATAAGATAAGCTAAGAACATGTCTTCGTAAGGATACTTAAGTCAACTTATGCAATCGTGTTGAGAAATGCTGAGAAATGATGTACTATGGTGTGGCCATAATATCTACTTTGGTCAGTTTCGTTAAGTTTCGTTCAGTTTGTGCACACAAAAGCAATCGCTTTCTGTGTATGTAAATGACGGTCTTTGTTTGAATACTCTCGAAATCACTTTGGTCAGTTTAGTTAAGTTTCGTTTAGTTTCGTTCACTTTGTGGACACGTCATAAATCGCTTTCTACGTACGTACATGACGGTCTTTGTTCGAATTCTCTCGAAATCACTTTGGTCAGTTTCAATCGCTTACGGTCTTTGTCAGAATCTTCTTAAAATCACTTTGGTCAATTTCGTTAAGTTTCATTCAGATTGAAGAGAACGAAATCAATCGCTTTCTACTAATGTAATTGACGGTCTTTGTTAGAATCTTCTCGAAATCACTTTGGTCAGTTTCGTTAAGTTTCGTTCAGTTTGTGGATACAACATCAATCGTTTTTTACGTCAGTATCTGTGGTCAATAAGTCACGACTCCTCATCTCTTGAGTTACGGACAATGCTCAAGGAGACCAGAGAATGCCTTTTTCCCTTCATAGTCAGGGGCACTTCCAATCGTAAGAGAAAAATAACACGCCCAACATGAGTTGGTTGGTGTAGAAACTAGACGCATGTCTACCTCGTACTACAGCGCTATGTACTTTACGAGCATTCCTAAGTCACCCACCTTTTGTCTTAAACCTCTCATTGATATCTCCTAGTTAGGCGATGTTGCCTGTGCTACTACCTCGTTGTCGGAAACTGTGTACCAATTCGGGAAGTCAAGGCGAAACTTCTAAGCCAAATGGAAACGGACACCTGCCATCATTTTCTTTCACAAATTAGTAAACCAATTGCTGAAATGTGTGCATTGGTGCACACACACAATTGTCTCGGCAAACAGATTCCACTCCCAGTGCAATGTCAACTCCTTCATCAGACCAAACTCTCACAGAATAATACTAGCCCACTGGAGGGCACGGCACTTCTCCGGAAGCTATAGAACCATATCTCGAGGGTACTTCAGCAAATGGTTCTCACTCCCACTCAACCTTAAAACCCGAATAGAAGCCGCGCCGCCGCACTGTCAAAATGCACTAGTAACTCCTACAACAAAGCGAACAGAAGGAAAAGCAAATCCCAACGCCATTAATTTATGCAGGTGAGACCTTGACGGACGAAAACGCCGCCGACGGTCGCGACCAAGTGTCCGACCACGCACTCACCACTCTTACACCGTTGAGAACAGGAGCCAAAACAAAAGCGAAGCTGTACACAACGCTCCACCGCGCGCCGCCCTGTCTGAGGGCACTCAGACTCACTCCACACTCCGAGCAAGTACTTCAACTTCAAAATTTTCAAGTCAACTTAACCCATGGCACTTTGTGTCACTCGGGTGGCCTGAATAACCGTGTGAACGCACTCCGCTTCCACCGCTGCGCCTGGAGCCTGCCTGTCAAAACATACGACGACGTTTTGTATCTCGCTGTCGCTCTGCACGTTCTAGATACATATTTCGTAACGTGCCGTGCATGTCATAAGTTTGGGCAAAATTAGTGGAAAATTTGCATTTTCTATTTCGCGGTGAGTGGGACTGTGTTCGCGGACCGGGTTCAACGAATGGAAATTCAGTCAAGAGCGGGAACTGCGTGCATTCACGCACATCTCGCGCTGCAGAGCCATGACGTTGCTGATTGAATTTATGGACTTCGATGTTATGCAACGGCGCATGGATGTAGGATTATGATTGGGTCGCAAAATTGCGATCTAATTCCATTGCACCCGATCACAGTGTGGGCTGAAAGTATGCACCTGCATTGACGGCGCCTTAATTGCTTGTCTTGTCGTCGTTGATTTTTCTGAGTCGGGCAAAGACCAACTATTTGATTTGCAAATTGCAAATTTCATGCGACGGCCGGTTGCTGAAATTGAATATTGACGAGGAGTAGTTCGGCGATAAATTTGAATTCAATGTTGGCCAACCGGTGATGGGTGCTTTACATTTCCGAAGAGGCAATTGATGCAGTCGAGACCGCCTGAGATTGACTACGAAAATGTGTGTGTGTGTGTTTTTTTTTTACTGTTTCGACCATGTGCTTGGTTGCAATGCAAACGGACATGTGTTCATTGATTCACAGAGTGTGGTGAAAGAAGTGGGCTTGCGGAATGCCGGCAGCATAGCAAGTGGTAGCATGTATTTGCTTTGATAGCCCCTGAAATTCGCAATGAATCTGTTTTATTGACACATTAAAGTGAGTCAATTCAAAGGCGCTCCAACTTTTGAGCCGAGCGCTTGAGTTGAGGTGCAAATTTTGCTCGGATGTCAGCCACATTCACTGCATTCCTTTCGGAAGTTGGACCATCAATTATTGGCGCCAGACCGAAGATCTCTGCTGGCGAAGCATTCGGGGGTGTTGAGGCTTCTTGGCACGTAGGTGTTTGTATGAAGGAATGGATTTAAAGCACACATCATCGCAGGCAGGCAGTGGCGATATAACGTGATTAGAGAAAATCAAATGGCTCCATCGAACACCCACTGGACTCATGAAGTAACAGCCATTCATTCCTCTGATGGGAGTGAAGTAATCTTTGAAATTCTATCAACATGTATAAATAAGTGCATGTGGAGTTAAGCGTAATCCTGTTTTGTGTCCGTCTTTTATCGGCAGACAGTTTGAGTGGTGAGATATCGTTCAACCATAATGGACATAAGAAGACTTAAGACTGCTTAAGCAAGTGAGAACAGAAATACACATGAAGGTGATGCACTGTGGTCATAATAACCACTTTGGTGAGCTTTGTTAAGTTTCGTTAAGTTTCGTTCACTTTTCTTTACATATGACAGAGCTAAATCAATCGCCCTCCATGTATATAAATGGGTGTCTGTTTTTAAATTTGGCGAAAGTTTCCAGAAGCAAGTGCGGCCATTATAAAATATGATTGGCTCTAGTAAATGTTCGTTCAGTTTGCAAGTTTAAGTTGAATCCTCTTAAGCTGGGCCTTTTCTCCGTGGACAAGCTTCAAATGACATTTTGTTGTCACCGAGTCATATTGCAGTTTTAGCATAATAGCAGAGCTAACTTGTTGATGTCACCGACAAAAAAATTCTACGCTGTGGTCGTTTGTCCAAGGAATGAGAATGAGGGAGAAGACCTTAACGCATACTGTACCATCAAGGGATTGTAGTCCGGAGCAGTTTCAAATCAGTGGACCACACTAGCTCGGCAGGGGCATCAATGCTTCAGCCAACGGGGTCTTTGAACCTCCTAGTTCGAGAAAAAGAGAGAGACCGAACCACCGACTAAGTCATCAGGGACAGCTTGGTGTTGGTGACTGGAGGCAGCGTGCCATCGACAATGTCCAGGCCCAGGTTCCAACCTCCATGAGTGCAGACAGCCGTCTCTCTGCCATGTTTTGAACAAATAATGAGAATTATTCTGTTTTTAAAAAATTACTCATTGTGGAGAGCCAGGATAGGTGTAGTAGTCTTCCAAAGGTTGCCTAACTTCATCATCTCCACTAAAGGGGTCGCGGGGATAAATCACGCACGAGAGATCTCCAGGCAACTCCATCCTCCGCCGTCGCGTCTACCTCATCAGGCTTTATGCCCAAGCGTAACCAGGCGAGTTTTTGGACTTGGTCCAACCACCTCGTCCTGAGTCTGCCAAGGGTTGGCCTACCTGATGTATTCGCATTCAAGGCCCGCCTCGGACGTCGTGATGATGGGGACTTTCGTGCCATGTGACCAAACCATCGAAGCATATGCTGCTCAAGGTTGAGTTCACTTAAATGATTGAGAATGTGAGCTTCTCGGAATTTGGCAACTGGCAGGTCCTAGGAGGTTCATCAACGCAGCTTCGTCGCGTCGTTTCTCTTCATCAACGCAGCTTCAGCATAAGTGGTATATGATGCCATCAAGCCTTCTGGTCTGTACCAAGTCCGCAACCCATTAATGCTCTATTTAGCCATAGCAACTCCTTGAAATGTCCGGAGTCCAGTCTGAGACAGATCACTGTACTAAGTAACATCAATTTGCATCTTATGAGGCCATCCGGACAAAAAAAAGATATTGGCAAGGTTGCTGCAGGTCGGAGTAGCTACTCGTATTCACAGTTGCCTCATATGGTCCTCTGACCATAAACTTACTAGCTATTCTTATAGTCCCACAACAAACCATCACAAAGCCTCGCCAAGATCTACTCATGAGACTGGTCGAGAAGACTTTTACAAAATCGTACAATGAGCTCTTTGTAAAGACACCACTCACAACATCGGTCTTGATTTTCGAACCATTCGCGGGTTCATGGACTTTTTTCAAAGCCTGCTTTTCTGATGTCTTTTTACGCCACTAACAAGATACTTGGGCTCTGCTAAAATCAAGGCGGCCCTTTTTACTTGCATGAGCAAGATGTAGGTCGATGTCTCCTCTTGATGGCCAGTCCACAAAGGAGTGGTGATGTCAAACCAGCAACCTTAAAACACAATGGTCATATGCTGGCTTAAATGTGTCTGCTGTCCTTCTGAACCACAGTCATCCACTTCAACGTAGGCAACCCTATTATTGCAATTTATTAGCAATTTCGTCATCCGCGGGTACAGAGTGAACTTCAGACATGCCACATGTCAGCAGGTTGGAAGCAGAAAGACACGCTCTAAATTGTATCGACCGTAAATTTCCAAAGAAACTAATTCAAAACCTATGGCTATTCAGGAGTTAAGTGCAAACCAGTTTTGAACAGACGCAAGAGACCAACCAACGCCTGATGGTCATCAGCAAGTTTATGAACTTTCAGAAAAGCGAAACGAAAAGAAAGGAGAAAGAATGTTGTGTCACATGAGCAAATGTTTACATCAAAAGTTTATCGCCCTCACCACGCACAGCAAAAAAATAACTTCCCCGCCAAAGATCGATGACACCGCTCTAATTTTTTAGCATGAACCACAGCTTTTGACGGCAAGTGTATCCAGCACTATTTAATTTCTCAGTTAATGAAATCAATTTTGCCAGATCAATGCTAATTGCTATAAAATGCTAAATTATTCCCCGTCGCAACATTTCTCAGTTAATTTGCAAAAGCAATTTGCGCTAAGACCTGACGATGAAAATGTACATTTTGCTCGCAAAGATAAAAGAGATAAAAGAGAAAGGCGTTGGACCTCTTCGCAAAGCAAACACTCGACACACGTCGCACGCAATAGGTTTTAATTTAATTAAGAAATAACTTTGCTCAAGGAGTTAATTAGTGTGAGATTGCAATACCTTCTGGGTTGGGGCAGAGATATCTTCAGAGCAGTGAACCGAAGTCTGGGTATTTGTTATTGTTTCCATAGCTGAGGTATGACTTATCGGGTAGCTTCAGTCAACTATGTTTAGAAGCGGCAGAGACATTCACACTCCTGCCAACCGCGGTTTCTTTGGGCCCAATTGAGCAACGGAGATGTCTGGCGAAGAATCGTGCTGACAATTACTATATCATTCCTGCTGTATGCCACAGAGGCATGGATAATCGCAAAAGGGAGTGAAGAAGTTTTTCGTGCCTCCGAGAGAAAAATTCTGCCATCTTTGGTGTTGTTTGGGTGGTTGGCCGCGCCTACCTAGGCGTTACGTGGTGTAGAGTGCATGAACAACTTAGCTTTAGCCCGAAGAGGATTCGTCTAGGAACCCGCATCTAAGTTAGAACAAACGAGAGAAGAAGGATATCAACCAACTTTGTGCTTGTAACTGGAGGTAGCTACCCAGAGAACAGGTTGGCTGCAGAGGCTTGTTGGTTGAGGTTCAGGAGAGAAGTACATTAAGCCAAATAAAGCATGGCGGCAGTGGCGTTGTGGGTCTGTGCGTCGACTCCTACGCCCGCACTGCCTGTGTTCGTTTGCTGGTACGATGAAACTGAAGCCCGACTATATAGAATAGAATAGAAAGGCTTCTAAAGATCAGTGATATATGTATACTATTAAAGGCCAACATTGCGCAACTATAATGGACGTAAAGATACTTAAGTTAACTTAGGCAATCGAGCATGTTGTGACGATAAAATAAAAAAAAAAACAGTTTCGTTAAGTTTCGTTAAGTTTCGTTAACTTTTGATTGCTAATGTGGGATCGATCTACTTACGTTAATAATTATAGGTATTGGTTCCCATGTAAGTGATGGTGCTTCTAGTTATTTTTCGTTCGATTGGGGCTTTTGTTGACTTATAAAATATTTGCGGGAGGTTAACGTCCTCACCTAGTGGGCGCCGTTTCTTAAATCAAGGTTCCAATTTTTCTTAAGAATATATACATTTCAAGTTGCATATAAAATACGGCTGTGGCTTTGTGGGCATGTGCGTCGACCCGTACTCAACTGAAACTCGTTGCCTGGGGTCGATTCCCGGCTGGTACCTGCGACCAAAAACTATTTTCACGTCTCCACCTCTTCCGAGTCACTGACAATGCTCAAAGAGCGTTAACTGTCTAGGAAAAAGCTTCTCAAACTTGGTCTTTCGGATTCGGCATAAAAGGTCCCTTCCACTCGTGAGAGGTCACACAACACGAGTGGTTGCTGTAGAAGCCTGGAACTGGCCCTCTACGGGCTGTAACACCACCCATAGTACTATTATTGTTATAATAATTGTTTTTACTATTGTTTATAAATATCTAATAGAAAACATATCCAACAAATGAAGTCTTGCGTTGGGCGCCAGAAGACCAGATTAATTTCTTTGTTGAAAAATTAATCAACGACAAATGTATAAGAGGGACCAGACCAACAGTCCCTTTGATATAAAGTCTATTTAGCTCGTCAATACCCTTTCCGATCCTTGCCAGGACTAGACAACTACATCATAAGCCGAAAGAGCTTCTATTGGATTTCGAAGTGCGACTATGAGTGGTCTAAATTGGTCTGGAGACGTAATCTTCAAATCTTTTTTGTGGCTTTGACCCAGGCCACATCACTCGCAGCTAGTCTTTGTCATCTAAGATGAGACTAAGCACTCAATGTTTTCGCACGTAAGTTGTCAAAAATATATCATCTTCTAGGTTGGATTTGGTGCCAGTTGTTGAGTGCAGAGTTCGATGCGAATGACCTTTTAAGGCGGGGTACAGCCTCGCCTACAATCCTCTGTCAAAGCATTTTTTAATAATGCACACAATCAGATGCATGGCGCTTCACATCGAACATTTTTCCAGACGCCTTAACAGTAGACTCATGCCGCATAACAACGCACATTTTGCCAGACGCTCAAACAGTAGACTCAGTCAACTCAGACTAAGTACGTCTCTAGGATAGGTCTACCTCACAACGACTTCTGCAGGAGCTAGATGGACACAACCTGCTTGAAAAATCCACCTTGGAGCCTTGCGTACTTTCTCGATAGTCTAACCGAACCTACCAACACCGCCTAGTAGCAAGTACTCAATGATTATAGGAATCTAAGTTACCCAAAGGTCCTGCTTAGGGCCTTGGTGCGATAGCCCACTGCAGTCAACTATCCTTCTAGGACCTACCATTATTGCCTGGCCACTGATATGAGGCTTCCTTGAAATTTGAAGGAGGTCGAACTTTGGGTATCACAGTGGCCTAGCATGGTCACCCTACCCTAACTCAACACGAGTCACTTCTTCGAGCACTAAGGGGGGACTATTCGGCAATCGATTTGGGCGAACATGGGGATATTATATAGCATTGGAATTCGATGAAAAACTTGAAACTTGACACATGATCTTAGACGGATGCATTTGGGCACCTAAGACTTCATACTCATCTTCGAACACCTTGTCACAGCTACCAACCACCCTACCTATACCCGATTAAAGGTTTACGTCTTATACATTGTTTCTGAGTTCTGTTGATATCGATTCCACGAAAATCCTTGACCAACCTTAAGTGCGTCTGTGGAATGGAAAGTCCAATAGGACCTTGTCGCACAAGCAGTGAGAAGCAGTTTGCTAAGTTCTTTTCATATCTCCCTGCTAGGAGCCATAGCATCAACGGCAGACTTTCTCATTCTAGTTAGACAGAGTAAATGTATGAGATATTGCTTGGGTCTGCAATGCTGTTTTAGACGTTTTGGTTGCATGAGTGGATACTTACTCGGGAAGGAATGTGTGACGACTTCGCTGTGTTCACACTTGTCCGGCATAACACGCTGTCTCGCTACCTCGATAAATTGTCGAAATTTTAAGAGATACGATGCAGTTTAGTATTTTCTGATGACTGTGGAATTTGTTTCAAGTCTTCAAGTCTCTCCACTTATACATTGTTTCTTAGTTCTGAAAAACGTCTGGGGTATGGAAAGTCCAATTTGTCGTACAAGTGCATTAATTATTGGCGACATCGCATCATGAGGCATCTTTGAAACGGCAGACAGTGGCAGTCTAAATCTCGAGCTTTTTGTTTTATAATTTAACAAGGGATTGTTAATACCCTTAAGTGTCCGGGTTCAAGACACAGCACGGCCCGAAGGTGTTGAGGGAGAAAGGGGGAGAAGGTACCTGTGCACATTGGTTTTAAATTTCTGCAGATTGTATTCTGGGGGATATATTGGGATGGGAAGAGCGTTCCACATTCGTGTCGTGCGGCTGATGAACGAGTCTCTAAATTTAACTGTGCGTCCGAAAGTAGGCTTAAGGGTGAACTGATGAGCATTCCTGGCGAGACGCGTATTGCGGGTGAATTCATAGAGAGAAGGAATGCAGTTGGCAAGTTCACTTGAGCATCGTTTGTTAAAATAGCGATAAAATACGGATAGAGACGTGACGGTAGGTTGATGTTCAAGCGAGTCTAATGACTCTGCAATATTGTTGTCTCCTATAAGTTTTAATGCTCGCTTTTGGATTCTATCTAGTAGGTGCGGGGTGGTTTGGGGGGCACCAGACCAGATATGAGCGTTGTACTCAAGTTTGGGCCTGACAGTGTGCCGAGTGAGTACGGATCATGTGGCCAAAGTTTCTCTTGGGACCCAACTTTTAACACACTCGGCTTGGCAGCCGAGGACATTTTCTTCAAACATTCCAGATTTCAACAGATAATAGCCCAAATCGGCTGGTCGCGCCGTGTATTGACCGACCATAGTGCTAAATTTTGGCACTCGACTTTTCTTTAATGATTCCCTTGTTGAGCTTATTTTGGTCACTATATTGACCATTATTCGAGTCTGTCTTCTACTTACTAGTCCTATCTTCCTACTCTGCCCATATTTGCCTCCCTTACATGGCCATCCACAAGGAAGAGGTAATGGTCCCTTTCTATTAATTCAGCTGGTTTGGTTATATGAACGTTTTTCAACTTGTCTGCGTTCTTACGTGGTGAATATCGACATCTGAGGGCATAAAGGAGTTGTGGTAATGGTAATGAGACTAAACATGACGACCCCAAAAAGTAGCCATTAGCACCCTTAATTGTCAACCCATTGTTTCACAAGACAAACTGAGACAAACTGAGACAAACTGAGCCAAACTGAGACCAAATTTATGTCAGAACCCATGTCATACGTCCTCCATCACACTTCCACTCAGCGTGAAGTGTGATACCACCCAAATTGAGACAAAAATTAAGCCCTATCCGCCTCCATTGGTGCCATCACTAATTTGTCCCAGAAACCCTTCAAGCACCACTTGCCAGACACGATCAGTGCAATAAACGCTTTCTATTTGCATTTCATATCATCTCAAGGGAACAAGTTCAATGTCTCCGCACACGCATCTCCGACTGCATCGTCGCGTCAAGTAGCTCAAACGAAAATGAGTTCTCCTAATAATCGATACACGTATCGACGGGCATCTAATCACATTCGATATGACTCTCATAGCACACTGAGAACCGCACTAACCGGCTTTCGTCGAAGGCAAACACACGGCGAGAACCTGCCCGGTGTGCCCCCCTTTTCGGCGATGAAGTGCACTATGACAGATTAATGAGTGCGTGCGCACAAGGTGTGTGCTTCTTGGGCTGTGTGCGCTTCAGCTTCTAAGAAAACCAAATAAAACAACGCTCAACCAGTGCTCTCTCGTATGACTGGAAAAGGTCAAGTTTTCGTGGTGCGTCGTGGACTGAATTTTTGTCCAGCTTGAGTACGTCACTCGCTGTCAGCGCCGACTGGCCCAAGGGGCTATGCACATGTCAAAAGGCACATATTTTGCATAATTTGTCCCAAAAACGAAACATACTCGTGCAGCGACGGTTACTCGTTTGACATATTTTCTCGCCCCAAACAACGAAAAAAGAAACCGCAAGTAGATTGCGTAACATTTCGTTTCTTCTTAATTTTTACCCACTTTGTGTTGGGTTCAGCTCGGTTTCAGGTTTATCAGAGTTGCTGCGCGATTGAGACAATAAATTTGAACGCGGGATCGGAAACGCGGGGCGGTCATCTTCGACACAAGCGACTGGTTGTGGTCTGCCGAGGAGAAAGGTGAAATGTTTGAAACCAACAACAAAAAAGAAAATGTTTATGTTTATTAGGCCGAATGTTGTCGGTTCGATTCGTGGTGAATTTACATGTGAATATGAAAAACTGTTACTTCACACATTTTCGTTTTTCCATTTCGGGTGATTTTGTTTTTATGAATTTACGAGCCTGTGAGTGAATGGAGATGTTTGAGATTTTCGCCGCCTTTTGTTATGAAGAAATTGTCAGTCGATCGGGTTTGACATGCAGACGGTGTCTGGTTTCTGTGCTTTCACAAATGTGGTCCTTCCAGCCGGATGCACTGAATGGCTTTTCATTCGAATGGACGTCGGACACAGTCGTTGAATACAAATGCCGTTGATGGAATAAGGAATGGGATGAACGGCTGGACAAGACTTATACGTCTGGACACATCTGCCTCAAGTGGGTTTCGTCTCAGGGAGGGAGGAGTTTTGCTAATTTTGAATCACTTCGGTCACACTTTTATAGAATAAATCAATATCATGCCTCCGGCACATGCAAGTGTGGCATTAGGTCTGAAAATTCAAATAGAGACCTCAAAAAATGACAAATGTGGCATACTTTGAAACAGTGTTCGTAGCATAAAGGCTTAAATCGACATTGATATCTTTATGATATCTTTTTGCCTCTATTTAGTAAAGTTTGGAAAAAGGCTGCTTGAGCTTGTGGAAAACTGTAGTCAATTCAGGGACCCAGTTAATTGAGTTCCACCTAAATTTTCTTCTTGTCTTGAGTTGAATCACTGTGTTAATGCGATGCTCAGGACCCAGAAAATTCAAATTAATTTAGTCAATAAGCAGCTACATAGCGCAGTATTTACTCTGCTGTCCTTAAGAGAGAATAAGCCCTTTCCTTGAATATACCCAAAATAGAACTTGATTTCGAGCGGCCTCCCAGTTATTTTGGTACGGACCAACTGCCACAAGTTAGTCAGTGGACAGCGAAGAATTTCTTCTTATTCCTCTGCATCGCCACTGCCGCTGTTACATTTTCTAACAGTGGTACTTCAGACCGTTGTGACTGGCATCGTTTTATCCCACTGGAGGTGATTCCGACGACTACCACGTCTATGCTGGGGTGTCTAAGCAACAAGTTCATAGCTCCACGTCGAGCCGTGACAATCCTCAAGGAGATCTTCTGCTTAGAAAGAGCTTCCTAACCCTAAGTTGGCATACAACTTTACGTACAGGATGGGCCAAATACAAGTTTCTACTTAAAAATGCAATAAAATGAACAAAACTAAGTAAGAACAAACATTCCCATTTATTAAGAAATACAACGTCGTACAAGTGGCTGCCGGCTGGCTTCGCAATTGTTCAAGACCTCGTTTATGGTGTCGGGCTGTAGCTCACAGATTGCTTGGATGGTATGGTAATGTGCTTGTGCTTGAATCGTTTCCGGATTGTTGGCGTAACATCGGCCCTTCACTGTTCGCCACAAAAAAAGGCGAAAAGGGTCAAACTGCAGCTCCGAAGTGACCAATTCCCCAGTCGTCTGATAACACAATTTGGGAATTTGGTGAGAAAAAGATCAATTGTGGCAAGGACTGCATGGCGCGCCATCCTGATTCAACCACAGGTCGCCCAAATCGATGTCTCCAATTTCAGTAAAAAGAAAAGTCGGTTATCATGGCTCTGTAACGACCATCGTTCCGACCGAGACCTTGTTCCCAGCCTCATTTTCGAAGAATAGTAGTGCAACCACACTTTCGGCCACAGCTGTGCCGGGGACCATGAGTGTTGTCCACTAGACTACCAGGCTCACGAGCCTTCTGCAGGCTAACAGAAACGGTGGGTGCTTTATATCTTCAATCAAGCTAAATCTAGATGGCCCACCCTGCACATGCTCTCAACAGCATACACCACAACACGAGTGATTGCTGTAGAAGCCAGGCTTCGATCCACCTCGGCCAATCCCATATTTAATAATAATTATGAAGGAGATTCTTACAATCTTACGTATATGTTGGCTATTTGAAAGCTCAACTGCAGGTTCTTCTTGACTTTCTCAAAGTCGTAGCATGGTGGTTTGATGGGTAACTGGAGTTCCCTCATTCCAGCTTACCAGGGGCAGACCCATCATACATTGATCGACAGCTGCGAACAAACAGCATTGAGTTTTTTTTTCATTTCTCGACACGATGCCTGTCTAGGGTCTTGCTGCTAATACAATCCGTATACAGTAATTTAAAACTTCATATAAAGTCATTTCCATGCCTGGACTATGATGATTAAGGTCACTAAACTAGCTTATTCGGGGCAGGATGACTATAACATTTAGTCTTTTTGACTTTGCATAAATATATCTCGGGCTGGTAACATCAAGAGTGAACCAGACGAACTTCTGTACTATAGCAAAAACGAACTATAAAAATAGGCTTGTGTAGTTCACGAACGACCTAGTTCGAAAAACAGCTCCAACAAGTGAACTATGTGAACTAGTTCACAATGTCACTTTATTTTAGCTCATTTAGTTCAGCAGTTCACCCAACTTAAGTACATCTTACTCTGCATACATGTATCTCAGAAGAAACAACCGAACTTAATCGAACTGAATTGAGTGCTTTGATTCCTGTGAGTATGGGCATTGTGCACAGCAGGGTTGGTTTTGTCTACCGCAGCGCGGGCATATGGAGCATCGTTGCGTTGCCGGTGGTGTATGTGAAAGTGTGTTAAAAATGTATGTGGACAAATGTGTGTTTCAATAAACTGGTGAAAAATGAGGCTTAGTGACAGCTAATGACAATTTCATGAGTGACTTTTTCGCACTGCAATTTTCTCATTCGACGCAAGAGAAATATGGAAAAAACGTAGTGTCATACGGGCTTTATTATGCTTTCTGAGTAGTGAACTACATCGAACTGAATGAACTAGAAGAACGAACTAGTTCAGCAAACAGATTTGAGCTAAACCGAGGACTCTCTTGACCGAAATAGATTCTTCTTCTTCTTTGTTTGTCGCTACAGTCCGGGGTGGACCTGGGCCTCAACCAACAAGCCTCTCCAGCCAGCACGATCTTTCGCTAGCTGCCTCCAGTTGTGCACACCAAGTTGGTTGAGGTCCTTCTCCACTTGTGTGCGCCATCTTGTTCTAGGACGACCTCTTATGCGTTGTCCCAAAGGCTCGGAATCGAAGACTCTTCGGGCAGGAGCTGTGGTGTCAATCCGCTCTACGTGACCTAGCCATCTTAAGCGTTGGATCCGAAGACGCTTAACTAGGTGCATGCCGCTGTACAGCCCGTACAGTTCGTGGTTGAATCTCCTTCTCCATCAATACAACGCCATCAATACAAACAGGACCAAAGATCGCACGCAGAACTTTTCTCTCAAAAAGACCAAGAGCTTCTTCATCCGCTTTCAATAGCGTCCATGTCTCTGCGCCATAGAGCAGGACGGGGATGATTAGGGTGTTATATAGTTCTAGTTCATGTTATGTTAAGGGACCTCACATTCCACGTGCAGAACCGAAAGTCATTGTCCTTTTTCCGTTTGCAAGGGTCGTCAACAGTAGATTCGTCCGTATCCGAGGCAGGTTGTTGTATCTGAACTCGTATTTTTTTACGTGGTGAGGAAGTTAACCTCTCGCACAACCTCCAAACTGGGAGGACAGGCCCATTAATTTAACCCACGGGCTTGAGGGAAATAGATTGCACAAGCTTAATTGCGAAGTTCCAATCAAGATGCCAGACCTCATTTGATGGTCTTTGATGGATATTTCATCGAAAGACGTCCGCAAAAATTCAATCTATATGAGTGACCGTATCCCAGATGAAAACTGTTGCATATCGCAGTCGCAGCTTAACAGCGAAAGAATAGAGGGGTGACTTCTTAAATGAGAAGCTCAAAGCCATAAGCAGTACAGTGCAAAGTCATCACTCACTGGTGGCCAGCGTTGAAAAAATCTTGGCACATGATTTCGACACAGGGAATCTTCTCCACTTTCTCCGAACCTGTCCATAGATAACTGCTGAAGATTTCTTCTTCAGCAATATCCGCGAGAAGCTATGATGCTAGTAAGAAGCTGAGATTCATAGAGTGGGTAGAAAGATGAACCCCTCGTAGGTCCACAGGCCTGCAGAATGGATATTTCCTGATGAGTGATTTGAGCCTTTCCCAAAAAGCAGAAGTTCAGTAAGAGGAATACTAAGGAACTGGATAAAGCGCCGCTATGGAATTGTTTAGAGTGGCGACAGCATATTTCCATTCCTAGAGAATGGTCGAGAGCTGATCGAGGGACCAACTTTACGTAGCTAGTGCTCCCTAACTACTTCCCGCAGTTGGTCTCACTCAAGAACAATCCATTTGTTCGTGTTCGATTGAAATGATGCCTGCTAGACAATGAAATGAGAGAAGATCAGCAGTGATTCAAATTGTTGTTCTCTACAGACGACATTAACATCATTGCGTGCCTACTGTGAGTTCAACTGTTATTGGAGCCAGATGTATTGAGATGAGAAACGTCTTCTTTCTAACCAACTGAGCCAAACTATTGCGATCGACAGAACATAGTTTTGAGGCTTCAAGCAACTTATCTGTTATAGAGCACACGTGAACCCACAAATGAGATCCCATGGCACTTTGATCTCTCTTTCGGCTCGAAGGACCAATATCCGGCACGTGGTGTTACAATTTGTGGTGGGCTTGAATGTAGCTTGTTCACTCATGTTGTGGAACCTATTGTTTACGCATTGTGGTGGAAACTAACAATTTATCTCGACGACTCTTAGTGGCGAGTGGCAATAACAATTTTCGATCTTCATCGTTGAATGTTGGGAGGCCATGAAATGAAAGTCCGGACGCTTCAAAGCGATCGTGAATTACTCCAAATGAGTTAAAGTTTGTCAAAGTTCCTCTAACTACGAGCAAGATGGATCAAGTCCCTCTTCATAGTGTATGGAAAGAGACAGTTTTGATTCGAGGATCAAAAGAACAACATTTATGGCTCTATCTGCGAAAGAAGTTGTTGGAAGATGGAACCATCTGAAGAAGTCTGAAAAGCAGTGCACAGAAGTTGCCCCACATCTCAAAACTACTTTGGCTAGAAAACCTTTCTAGATTGACCCGCCTTATTCGAGAAGGAGTAGTATGCCATGGACTTACAATCCAGATCATTGAAGGAGACTAAGGTCCGATCTCGAAGACCGATCCTATGACAAAGAGATCAAGTGATCGCGGATGTAAAACAAGATGTGCGTGATAACTGGAGGCAGTATGCCTTCAAAAGAAAGAAGCATTAGCTCACTGGCTCAGAAGTCAATGCACTTTCAAAGATTTGACAAGCGTATGAAACATTTTTCCCACTCACTTTGAGTTCACACAATTCGTCTTAAAAGAAGTGATCTTACCCATCGAATGGACACAACTCCATCCTGTTTCAAGCATTCTTCATCACTCACCTGAAACGAAAAAAGAGAAAACAGCGTTATTTTAGTGAATCCCAAAATCTTAATCTTAATCCAAAATCTTAAATCAAAGCCCACTCTGTGCGTACCTGCCGTCTGACAAACGACAAGCCCCCTCATTTATTTGCATACAGTCCTCCAAAGTCGATATGATTTGTGATTCGAGGCTTAAGCCACTGCAACCGCAAGCAACGAAACCAAAACAGCAATGGTGAGCACGTGCACCCGAAGCCCCAGGCGACGCAGCCGTCAATTTACAATAAAACTGTGTCCAATTACCCACCATCACACCACTGAGCAAGGCACGCTCGTATTGCCAGCCGAACAGGTGGCCATTGTTCACAAAACTCATCTCGTTTTCAATTTCAAATAAAATGAAAAACACCGAAGGAAGCGCACACAAAAGAAAGAAAAAAAAAAAGCAGAAATAAAGCGAAAATCACGCACACTCCTCAGCGAGATCAAAGCGAAGATCATTTGCGCGCAGTATGGCGCTAATGGAGTAAGACCGCCATTACATGGATGACTATAAATTTCCTCGGATTACCGCATCTGTCGGGGGAAACACTCCGCTTCCCTGCGAAATGACTATGATATACCAAATTCACGGCACGTCGCTGCCGTGTACGAGCGTGCGTTTTGTAACTCCTTCTGGCCGCAGATCGCTTATCCGGAACGAGACTTATCCACGCACATTCTTATTCAAATGAGCACTCCGCGCTTGAGGACAATCCACACAGCCATCCATTCGGTCATCCAGCCAGCGGAGCACCAGACGGACGACAAGAGTGGCATCTTTAGACTTCAAACGCTGGATAAATCATAATTCCGCGTGTCTGCGAAGCGCAATGCAATGCAATGCAATTACAGCAGAACTTAGCACACAGTGACACGGGGCCGGGTGGGGAGCGTGAGATACCTCTGCCGCAGCGTTTTCAATTTGCAATGATCGCTTCGCGTGTACAGGGCATGCGTGCAACTGAGGTGGCAACTACCTTTGTCCTTGGAAGGGACAGAAATATCCACATTTAGTCGCATTGCCTCTGCCGCCGAACGGGGGATACAATTACATTTGCAGACGACTGCGGTGCAGTCGGTTTTGTGACTTAATTACAGTCTGTGCCGAGAGTGCGCGCAAGTCGTTAAGTTTTATGGAAACGCATCGCTGAAGTGAATCCACCGTAAATGAGTTCTGCGAAGGCACATAAAATCGGATGCGCGTAGAGGAAGTGAATACTTTGGATTCGGGGAATTTTCAACAGGTTTGCGTTGAGATTTGAATTGAACTGAACTCTGGCTGAAGTTCGACATGGACTTGAGCCTGTGCTCGGTTTGGGGAAGGCTCTTCGAGTTTGATACCGTGAGAGTCAGTGGCTGATTGAGGTCCCTCTCCTAATTGGGCAACCCACCGGGGAGGCCCGGTCTTCCTTTACCACGTTTCCCTCGAGATTAGAGTCAAATGCAGCGAATTCAATTAGCCATGTAATGTCGCTGCACAGCTCGTGAAGATCGTGGCTCAGTGTCCCTCGTCAAGCACCGTCAGTGCATATGGGACTTCCGAAATACTTTTCTCCTTAAAACACTCTTAATGGCAAATTAAAAATTGATGTCTCCCATCACGAGATGCAGCTGATCTTCACTCATTAACGAGGGTTTAAATGTCACTCTAGATGAGAGTTAAACGATGAGAATACCCTGGGACCATCAAAAGCGGAGTTTTTTCTAAGACTTTCAGTATTCCGTCAGAGAGGTACTTGATTTCTCTCAAAAGACGTGGATGAGCAATGGTCCGTGATGACGTCGTGCGTTTCAGCACTCCCAGAGTCACAGTGGCCATCCAACTTGGAGGAGACACGTAGGTCAGGGTACATAGATGCATTGTGATCCCACGTGACTTACCAACTAGTTCATCCACTCAGAGAAGGTTGGGACTAGGAGGACCAGTTGAATGTTAGAAGGCCGCAGAGGTCATCGAAGAAGTAGGTTTCTGAGTGAAGGCAATTCAGGCTCATAAGAACCGCAGATGTTCACGAATTAAACCCCCTTCTTTTCTTGTTTTGATTCAAAGAACTCCTTTATGATGGTCACTAGGTAAGTAAACTCGTCCCCTTAAGGGCATACACTCACTCAGCTCCCTAAGTTGGGCCATCTCCATGGGTACCATTTTTCCAGACACAGATATGTTCATTCTTCATTCGATCCCATTTATTTGAGATGTCCCTGCCGATGCTTAGTGAGTTGGTGCGTCGACTACTGCGCCAGCAGTACCAGGCTTGATCCCCGAATTTACCAATTTCCATAATTCACGGGTCCACCTCTTTCGAGTCACTGACAATGCTCAAAGAGTACTCAAACGTAGCCCTTCCGAGTCGGCGTAAAATTGTTTATCGCGTCCACTCGTGAATGCTAGCTAGGCCAAGTTAGGTAACTCTATAAATATTGCCATCACTGAGTGGGACGACTCCATTGACATGGCTCAAGACAGCGTGACGTTGTCGTTACTGGTGTAAACAATAAACCACAAGATATCAAAACCTGCTAGAAACTGGAGGAAAGAAGCAGCATTTCTCAGGTGGAGCTGTTAGCCAGCCTGAAAGTCTAAAATGCAGCGTAAACCGCACCCGGTAGATAGTCAGGCAGCACTGAAGGCACTTGAAAGTAACACAATAAAGTTTACTTGAAACAGCGCAGTCTCCCTCTTATGGATTCCTGGACATCCTGGGAAACGAAACAGCTGAAGAACTAGCTAAGCGTGGAGTCACAATGTCGTCCGACAAAATTAAGCATCCGATAAAATTGTTCATCAAACAAGAGTGGAATAGTAGTGATTCATGCCTCAAAACAAGAATTTTCTGGCCCAAAATTCAACATCGCCAAAACAGAACTTGGCGTTACCGAGAGATAACTGCAGGACACTTGAAGGGATCATTACAGGCCACTGCCTGTAATCCTATGCTCATGGGCTAGGAATCAGTGGTGGTCCAAATTCTGAAGCATCGTCTTTGTTTTTTCCGGTTTTAGCCAAAACTCGATACAATATCCTAGGTCAACAATTTTGTAAATGCCTAAATGATGTGCGCATCGTGAAGTCTGCTTAGATAAAGCTACAGTGGACTACAACTAGGCTTAGTCTGTTTTAGTGGACCAACAGGTCTATCCCCAAACCTAACATAGCCTAGACCCAAGTTTACTCCATCTTACTAGAGATGGACAGCCGCGGTTGTCGAACTATTGCTTCTTCATCTCTACTGCTTCTACAAAGTTCATTGGGAGGTAGGCCCTCATGCATTGAGTATACTCCCGGTATAGGCTCCCACACGCATCCGTACATCCGGACGGGAGCTAGGCCGCCATGCATTGAGTATACTCCCGGTAAGGACTCCCACACTCATCCGTACATCCGGACGGGAGCTCGGCTACCATGCCTTGAGTATGCTCCCGGTAAGGACTCCCACACGCACCCGTCCAACAGGACCCCTGAACCCTGAATACCATATCTTCTTGCCATTAAACAGCATCCTTCGACAATCTTTCGACAAACTTTTGCGTGGAAACAGTTGAAGGCATTCCGCAGCCTCACACATTTTGGTTACAGGGAAAGGACTGCGCCATAATACTCGTACCCACTTGTCGATTTAACAAGCGTATGCTCAACGTCTGTGAATACCAGTGTTTTACCGCCTCTCGAACTTTAAGAGGTCGATTCTAGAAATTTGGTCGAAGATAGACTGTCTTTGAGTGAGCGTTGCAGCTATAAGCCGACGGTATTGGTACCGACGGTATATCTCGCTGTTGAGACCCACTGTCTGTGTTCAAAGGCGCGAAAATCAAGGAAAGCGTCTCAATGTGGACACAAATCTCTACTCGCGAAAGAACACAAAACACGGAAAGATCTGCAGGAGCCAGGCCTACGCACACAGGGCCACATTTCTTATTGCTTCCATCTCGGCGGGAAGTCAGCAACAATCCATGTTAATGTTCAGGTTAGGTTCTACAAGCTTGGAACCAATTCATAAGGCAGAACATTGCAGTGGTGGGATTCAGTGATGGTAGAGATCAATAACCCCAGTTTCCGTAGGCGGCACCTTCATGTGTGAGAAACCATCCCCACTTCAACGCCCCTTGGTTTCTCTCCATTTTTCGAGGTTCCAATGGGTTACAGACCCGTGGCCAAGATCGACTTGTCGGAGTATCTAGTGTAGGTACTCCAGTAAGTACCCATGCGCACTGCAAAAACTGTATGCTAGAGGCCAACAACAAAATCTTATTCCCTCAGAGACCCAACATAAGAGCAGACCTTGGTTTTCCGGTCTTCGATGCCGAGCCATTAGGACAACGCAACAGAGGACGTCCTCGAACAAGATGGCGCACACAAGTGGAGAAGGAACTTAACCAACTTGGTGTGCTCTACTGGAAGCAGGCTTGTTGGTTGAGGCCCAACTCCACACCGGAATGTAGCTCCAAACAAAGAAAAAGAGGAAGAACAGTATTGGCCCCTAAAAATCTGAATGACTTCAAAACGAAAACCACCAGCATCTCCCTCCATCATAACCCAACGATCTGCAAGAGCCCACACAGCATATATGCTAACTTACTTGCTGCACAGCCTGTATGAACTTACTGAAGGTCGAGACAAGTCACATTTGTGGTTAAAGAATGACTAGACACAACGCTGCCCATGTATGCACAAATGTATCTATTTACATTTTTAAACACTGCCTGCTGCTGCATTCACAACAGACCATCACATCGCGGTTGCGAATAGAATTTATGTGACAATGCTGGAACAGTCTAACGGAATTGCACGAGCAGATTCTTTGTCAGTCAGGGTTTGTCAGAGTCGTTCGCTGTGACTTGTGAGAAAACTGCGCGACGTATGGAGTTTATTTTTGATCTGCAGATCAGTCCCATTGACGGTGTGTACATGTGACTTTTTTTTTTCTTTGCAACCACAACTTTGACGTGGAATGGGTCGAGACGGTGATGGAATAATGTGGTGAGGGAGAGGAGATGGAGGAGATGGAGGAATTTGCTCAATTTTGATAATCATCACGACAGTTTAGAGCTCGTGTGACAAGCAGTCACCTTCAAATCGTCACTTCCTTTATGCACCTCAAAGGCAAGTAAATTTGGTGGTCGGGAGAGAAGTCACTGCGATTTTAAAAATCCTCTCGTGTAATGTACCCAGCTGTCAGTTGTTGTATAGTTTTGTTTTCATTTTCTTCATTTTTTGTACGTACATATGTTGCAAGGACATATGTTGCAAGGATTAAAGACCTCTTTGAGACAGCAAAACGTTCTCAATACTTTTGTATGATTTTTTAAAATTAAGACTAAAAATGAAGGCTCGTCTTTTCAACTCGAATGTCGCTGCTCAGTGTGATGCCAAAATCAGAATGGCAAATGACGTGGATGAAAACGCAGTTCTTTCGTTTCCCAAGTTTTTGACAATGTTTGACAGAAAAGATTGAGACAATGACAGACAGTTTGGAGAAAAGGAATAATCTGCATTTAAGCCCTTAAAGCCGGAGTAGCCGAAGGAAATGCTTTTGGCCCTTTTCTTTAACTGCTTTGTACTTTCGAATGGACACATTTGCTGGTCGCCATCATCACCATGCTCCACTAAAGGGGTCACGTGGGTAAACCACGCACGAGAGATCTCCAGGATCATCAGGAGTTAATAGAGAGAGGAGTAAAATAGAGATTGACATGTCAAAAGGAGATGGGCAACAACAATATAGATTTGCAGCTAGTCCAGTGTCACGTCAACCCACTTAAACCATCTAAATTACCCATTGTCAACTGTCTTGTCAACCCACCTCCGCCTATATCGGCAGCTCCGCTGCTATCTTTGGTGGGTAAGGGGAAATAAAATGTTTCCCCAGCCCGCTGCTGCAGCAATCCTGCCGATATAGGCAGGAGTGGAGAGAGGAGGGAGGTTGACAATGGGTAATTTAGACGCACGCGTATGAAATGGCGGTAGGCTAGGAAAACACGATTTCTTCTGGAAAGAGATGCACTGGCTAATTGTAAAATAGTCCAACAGAATTTGGGATGTTTTGAAAACAGATAGCTTTTGCTTAGTTTTCCACGCAAGGATGAGATGAAGCTTAAGGAAGGTACATAGACAATCCTGCATGTG
The DNA here is from genome assembly GCA_905231855.2 of Eristalis tenax. Taxonomy (NCBI): domain Eukaryota; kingdom Metazoa; phylum Arthropoda; class Insecta; order Diptera; family Syrphidae; genus Eristalis; species Eristalis tenax. The sequence goes on from HG993124.1 coordinate 114,645,875, forward strand.
CATTAGTGGACCCCATAGAACTGCTCTCACTTATGATTTCTTGAAAATGATTTATAAGCAAACATCAACCAGTGCATCTAAAAGGCCTTGCTCTCAATGCTGTTGACAAAACCGGCTGTTTCTCATACTCACGGCAATTCTCTCTCGAAGTTGAAACACTCACTTGGCGGAAGAACGTGCGATATCAAGTTATTACGTGCTAACTGTACTATGATCTGGAACAAACTCGACTTCAACGAGGAGCCGAGAAGCTCCTCTACCAACAACTAGCAATCTCCATCTACGGTCATCAAATTGTTTGAGGTCGTTCCACTTGTGTTCGGTATCTTCAACCCGGTTATCCTCTGTCAAACATTCCTCGGGTCGGAGCTAGGTTAGGTTAGGTTATAGTGGCTACCCGCAGAAGGCAGTCACACTTCGCCCAAAGTAGGCCCATTGTGATACCACGCGGATTGATTACAATTACAACCAGTTGGCGATTGTGACAAAGCGCTTCTGACAAAGCGCTAACACCTTTTAGCTCATTGAGGTTGTTGAAGTTGTAGGCCCCTAGGTGTAAATATCTACGACCTTCCAGCGCGCTACACGAGCAGAGTAGGTGATCTGTGGTTACAACCTCCTCTTCGTCCATGCAGCTTCTACAGAAGTCATTATAGGGGACCCCCAACCTACGGGCATGGGTGCCAATTGTGCAGTGCCCTGTTATGACGCCGGTGAGCGCCTGAGTGAAGATCTGCTGAGACTAAGTAGATTTGACCATATTTCCTTTGTTTTAAGACAAGTGGTACCTTCTAGCCATTTACGATTAGTGATGTTGATTGTGTGTATTTTTAATAGATGGTGAGCTGTAGCTACTGGGATGGACGGTGGAACACCTCCTATTGTTGGGGTGGAGGATGTGCCACTCTTAGCGAGTTCGTCGGCTTTGCAATTGCCCGGTATGTCACAGTGCCACGGCACCCACATGAGGTGTGTGTTAAAATGCTCAGCCATCTCGTTAAGAGACATCCGGCAATTAAGGGATGTTTTAGAATTAAACATGACATTATCCAGGGACTTGATTACGGCCCGACTGTCTAAACAGATGGTGATATCTCTTTTGGATATTACGTTGTTCTTGAGCCGGTTCGGACCTAAGTTGTCCATAAGCTCTATATAGCCCATCCAAATGAGGCGTTGGCCTCGCAAAGCTCATGCCGCCATACGCAAAGTTCAGTTCGTAGCAAATAGAAATTAGGATCGCACGTTGAAATTGTCTCTCGTAGACACTACGGACTTCTTTATTCGGCTTTGAGTGTGTCCATGCCGCCGTACAGAAGGATTGGGATGATAAAGGTCTTAAAAAGTCAGCTTGAGAGAAAGCTGTAAGTGAATCAATTCCAAATAGAGTCCGCTTGATGAAGACATGTACAGGCCAGACCCATTTATGTCGCTTCCTTCTGAAAGCTAGGATACGCCTCACTGACGGCTCTCTGCTTTCTGCCAATCAAATCAATATTATCCGCATATACTTTAAATTTGACTGGACTTCCGGAAGATCTCACCTTTAGTCTGAGTTTGGTATTATTTTCTTGGAGCAATGTTTCGCATCCCCTTGCCAAATGTCTAAAGCCGTTTTGGCACGAATGTTAAAAATAAAAATGGCGGCACATATCCCGTCTCTGTGTGGAAACAGCAGTGCTCAAATTCTTTTACTTTCTGGGTCCTGTCCGGACCCAATGGCTGGACTGGACGATAAGCAAAACAACGAAGCTAATTTGTGCTTCGGATAAAAACATTCTGAGCCGCGGAATGCGATCCTGTCTGCGAGGAAAATTAATGGAGGAGGATGATAATATGGATGTAGTCCGAAAGGTGAAAATCCGTCGATTACACTGGTTCGGCAGCTAAGAGGGCCTTCGAATCCGAGGCTCGTGGATATGCTTGGAAAGGTGACTCAAAATTTGGTCGACTTACTTTAAAAGCAAATGACAAACATTGATTTATGAACTCAAGTTGTTCTAAATTCAAATGTTATCCTCATTTACATCCTTCGTCTATTGTTATTATTAGTTTTTTTTTTTTTGGCAAACCAAAACCAAATATTGGATATACGGCATTCTTCACAAACTGTTCAGTTTAGAATGCTAATTGTACAACGGTAATGAGCGTTATGGTTGCGTCTTAAGTCAGTTAAGTCAGCTCTAGACAGCCTCGTTTCATTGCTCAGTTTCGTTAAGTTTCGTTAAGCTTCGTTAAGTTTCGTTCAGTTTTGCTTGCTGATTGGAACACATTAAGTTTCGGTCACTATTGCTCGCTTAATCCTATCAATCTGATTGAAACACGTTAAGTTTCGTTCACTTTTGCTCGCTTAAAAGATAGGATTAAGTGTAAAAGAAATCAGTCGCTTTCAACGTGCATAAACAGACGATAACCTTTTTACGGATGCTGGTGATGGTGATGCCGAAGGCATGTGATTAGGTTTACAGAACTCTATTATGGTTGATCTTTAAGAAATGCACATTTGCATAGTGGAAATGCAAATGACGATATCCACAGAGAACCTGAAATCACGACACACCAAGATGAAATTATTGCTTTTGTTCGTTAGCACAACCGTCGACAACTGGTAGAGAACATTAATGCTAGAGTTCTTCCAATACTTGACGAATGTCATGTCTTCTATCTTCTCCCAATGACTAAAATCATTGGTCTAGCACTCTTTACCAAAAAGGCGTGTAACTGCGGTGTCATCAGGAACATTCAATGGAGGATGACGTCCCTGACGTCCCTTGATTCAGAACAGCCCTCATGCACAGGTCGTCTGAAGATTTTTCACTTAATCTGATACAGTCTCCGCTTGTATATACTCCGCTTAAACGAAACTTTTGGTTATATGCAACAGGAAATTGATCACGGTGCAACGATATTGCTTACATCCGAACAACGTTTAAAATTGCACTTTTTGTGTTGCAAATAACGAGTCGACTGTAATGTTAACGGGCTTAGTACACACCAACAACGATCAGAAATCAGCCGACATCCATAAGGGAATGGTTTCAGACTGCTCCAGACATTTACACAATTTGATGAGACCGGTATAAGAAGGAACATCGAAAAAAACAACATCTTCAAAAGGGGTATTAACTAAATGTCAAAGACAGGAATCTAACAAAACAATCGACATGATTCCACACTATTAGCAGCTGATCAGAATGAATCTGACAGCTTGACAGTGTTACAGCCATGTTGCATCCGTCGCACATGTAATCAACAGCAAAAGTCCTCGCATTACCCGCTCCATGAATAACATGCAACTTTATGCAATTCCTTCTCGCCATGCAAGCGCAGTTCACTCAGGAAGCACACGAGCACACACTCTCGGCCGCCACACGGCCAAACTTCACTTCACTTAACCGCAACCGGCACTGATAGATGTCACTTCACTTAGTCGGAATTATTATTTCCCTTCTTTTTGTTTTTCCTACATTCAAAGCGACTTTTCGGAATTAAATCAAAAAACATTCTCGAACTCGAACGCGATGCTGGCAGTGTGGCAGCTACGACGGCAACGCTTCAAATCCTTCCAAAGCTCCGCCGAATGAATGTCGCTGAAATGCCCACACCAACAACGGACATGGGCGCAGTTTATGCCAACCGAATCCATCAACTAAATGTCGCTTTGATTTGTTTTGATGGAATTAGAATTAACCAAGAAAGGCAGAAGGAAAAAAGCAAATTAGCATTGTTATGGTATCGTCATTGTCCCACGGTAGTTGACGTGCCCGGCGAGTACACGCGAATAAAACGAGGAACACATAAAACAAAGACATTAAATAATTGACCGTGTAAGTGGTAGAATCCGAAAATCCAGAAGCAGCAGCGACGTCGTGATGGAGGAGCGGAGAACCGACAGACCACACCTTTCGGCTGTGCGCTGTGCGGTTGTTCTTACAAATTCAATTAACAGACGTCACATAAAGTGACACAGCGGACACAGAGAGCGCAACTCTCAATTGTGACGGGTGACGGGATTGGAATTATAGATGATTTGGGAACAGGCTTCGCCGGCAATCAGGTAGCGATTGCGGCACAGAGAGGGAGAGTTGATTGAACCGATTCGAATTGGTGGCCCATTAGTAATTGGATGGTGTAACGAGTGAGGCAAACCGAATGTGATTGCGAGTGGTGATGTCTGGGACGGATTAACGAAATTCTAGTTGGGGACTCATTACATCAATGGGACGAGTATGGATGGACTGATGGAAGATAGTGTTGTCGTAGGTCGCTCTGATGGATGTATTTCGTTTGAACAAGAAAATGGATTCGCTTGGCATACAATGCGCTCAAGTCCGGTGTTGGTGTGGGCATTGTATCGACATTCATTAGGCTGAGCTTTGGAAGGATTCGGAAATGTCATTTCATTACTAAGCTCAAAGTTTGTTGCAGGAGTGGGCGGGATGAGAGAGATTTCTAACGCAAGTGCTTCGAAAAGAAGTCAACTTTCGTAGAAATAGTCAATAATGACAGCCGTGCTTAAAGAATGACACAATTGAGGAATCCTTGTTAATCCTTGTTGTAACTTAAGAACTTCAAAGGGGAAAAGTGTGTATACTTTGACTCAATCTGAAGTTATTCTTTGCTACCTTCTCGTACTTCCTACCTACTCAACTTAGTGTTTTTTTCCCATTCAAAGCGAAACAAAAATTCGTCAAATTATGACCAGGGTCTGGTCATACTTAGGTGAAAGACAGCCAAGACAATAAGCTGGTTCTAGCAAGTGCTAAAGAATCGCTGTTACCATCACAACATTTTTCTCCTTATAAGAACTCTTCGTGTATGTCTTCTTCTGCACAGCGTGTGAACACAGAAGGATCTGCCCACAGAAAGTTCGGTCTTTGGCCCAATATTGTTTTTGATCTACATAAGCTCTCTGTGACCAAACCACCAAAGCACGTGGTACGAATGTCCCCTTCATCACGACTTCCGTGGCAGGGGTTTGAATGCGATTCCATCAGGTAGGCGACCACTTGGCGACCTGAGAGGACGGGGTGGCTGGGCCAAGTCTAAAAACTGGCCTGCTTACTCTTGGGCATAACTCCTCATGAGTTAGAGTCGATGGCGGAGGATCGAGTTGCCTGGAGATCTCTTGCGGCATTCGGGTCAGAAGATGATGAGTAAATTTGACTTTAAATGACTATGAATTTGAGCCACTTTAAGTTTTAGTTTTTTAATTATTGGGTCTATAACTTAATTCGTGCGGTTTGCTAAGAGATGGCGTAACTTGTATAATTCCACATATTTCCATTTTTTCAGTATATGTCATTCATTTGAAGCGTAAACAACAATATTTCTTATTTGCTATTCCGGTTAAGAAGTATTTGGAAAACAGTGGATGGGAAGTTTTACCCCACCCACCTTATAGTGCAGACCTTGCCCTTTCTGACTACCATTTATTCCGGTCGATGCAGAACGCCCCCACTGATATAAGGTTCACATCAGAGCAGAATATCAAAAACTGCCTTGAGTCATACTTGGCTGCCAAGCAGGCGCAGTTCTTTGAAAGATGGGAAAAAGTCACAGCTTCAGATGGACAATACTTTGAATAATACTATTGTACATGTTTTCCTTAAATAAACGTTCAAATTTTGAAAAAAAAAAATACGCGCTTTTTTAGTTTTTTTTAGTTTTTAGTTAAGAGTTATAGTTAATTAAATTGTAGACCTAATACTTCTTACAATTTTTTTGTAAGTAATAAATGCAAATACATATCTAAACTTAAAAAATTATTGTATTTACGGAAGATCTTTTTGGATACTTGTATTTCTGTGTTTTATATTTTTTACTAGACTAAACTAACCTAGACTTTAATATAATTTTCTGTATAAATACAGTAAGAGCTCCTATTGCGGGCTAGTCTCTTAAGCGGACAATCCCTTTGAGTGGACAATTTCTCAATACCATGGATCTTGAATTAAGATTACATACATTCTCATGGACGGACAACTCCCTTAACCGGACAAGAGTGCAGCGAACGTCGCTGTCCCCATATGGGAGCTTTCTCTGCACCAATATTTGAATTAACAAAAACGGTGCAATACAAGTTGTTAAGTACAATTACCCGTTTAAATAATCAACTGAACAAAATTCCCAAGCATTCGTTGTAGTTTTTTTTTGTCAAAAAATATTTCATTTAACATCTTTTTTTTTATTTGTTGTAGCTAAAGTTTTACATCTCCAGTTTCAATGAATTCATTTTTTAGAGTTTTAGGATTCTATGAACCTTTACAACTAAGATATAATTTTATACAAAAACATATTTTACAAAGTTATTTTCTTCTATTCAGGGGAAAACTACAAACAAAACCCTTACGCGATTGATGCTTAAAGCTAGTATTGCAATTTCCCGCCGCCTGCTCAGTTGTACTCTATTAATATTAAGATGCGTTATGAGCTCATTATCAGAAAAGGTACAATTTTCATAAAAAGCTGTTTTAGACTTAGAAGGAAATCTAGTAACTTGACATTAGCTTTATCATGAAGTTTTCTTGTCGTGTAGTTCCATAGATCAATAGTTTCTTGTCAACGCTAAGTTTTGAGATTCTGCAAATTAGCGGATAGAGAACTCTTATTAATTTATTAACTTTATCAATAGTACTGGATACATGTTTAACAAATTTGAGCTTTATCTAAAATTATATCCAAGTCTTTGCCGTTTTCTGCCCAATTGATGTCCAAGGAACATAATCTTAAATTAACGTTGTTTGGAAGATAGAGACTTTTCCTACGTTAAGTGAGCCAAATAGCCTGGGTTTTTTTAGCATTAAGCTTAATCTTCTACCTATGACAACATTTCTCGAATTTATAAAGGCCCGGCTGTAGTCGATAAATAGAGTCCCTGCTGCAAATATGGCAGTATCATCTGCGAACATTGCTAACTTATCATTGTTACCAAGGTAAGGTATGTCCGATACGAAGATATTGAAGAGAGTTGGGGCAAGAACGGATCCTTGAGGAACACCGTGCAGAATACATTTTGCCATCGATGTGTGATTTTGAACTTTGACAACAAACATTATGTCACTTAAAAAACTTTGAATGATTTTAATGATCGCGACTGGAAACTTATATTTGAAGTGTTTGTGAATTAATGCATCATGCCAAACCGTATCAAATGCCTTTTCAATGTCGAGCAAAACAAGCCCAGTAGACTCTTTCGATTTTAGTTTTTCGCACACCAGATTTTTGATTCGGACCCCTTGATGGTTCGTGCTATGCCCCTTTCTGAAACCGAATTGAAAGTTACGGATTATGTTTTGGTCGGGTAAAATTATATCAATTTTTGCAAAATTGCTTATGGATCTTAGCAAGCTAATGGCTCTATAGCTGACAAGGTTTTCTTTGTGTTTACCAGGTTTTGCAAATGACAACTAATGCTGTTTTTCACTGCACAGTAAAGTCACACAATCTAAGGCACGAGTTGAAAATAAAAGTTAAATAATTGATTGCTTTTGGTGGGATTTGCTTAAGTAACCTATTGTTGACTCTATCTTAGCCAGCTGATTTCTTGAGCTTAGAAGCTTTAATCAGTTCTTTAAATTTTGTAGCTGATACGAGATAAGATTCATCCAAGAAAACAGGCGAATGGGATGAAGAAGTCTTAGTGGAAAGTTCTTCAGACGTAGTGTGCTGATACTGTGTGGTTTTTGCTACAAGTAGAAGCTAAGAGATCGGGCTTCTCATTAGGCGAGACATAGATAATTGTATCATCTCTGAGCGGGGGGATATTGTTGCCCCTTTTTTTGAGGATTTTGGAGACTTCAAAAGAAGAAAGAAGGTTATTCCAGCTATATTCTTGTAAGCCGCGATCTCGTCCTTAATCGCGTTGTTTAAGAATTTTTTAGGGTTAAGAAATGCGTTAGTCCTTACATGATGGCATGACTAAGCCATAATATGCATCTCCCTCGCCAGATACAAGACAAAAGTGTATACTACTCAAAAATTGTTAAATGGGCTGCTCACTCACTCAGTCAACATAGTAATAATATGGATGGTTCCACGGTCAGCAGTAGACCAGGTCCAAGCTTCTACAACAAATGTTTGTCTCATGGGTAATGACGGTTTTACACCGACTTCGCGTCTGGCGAAGTTTTGAGAATATTTGTCAAGACATGTCAACTGTCTGGCCATTTGCCGTCACTCGGAATCATATTAGTTACAAACGACTGCATGGCACAGTCGGTTAACTGCCTGCCCTTGGTTAGTGGGGTCCCCGGTTCGAATCCCAGTTAAGTAAAGCGTTTATCTGGTTTTCAAATCTGGTCCAGTCACCATTTGTCGTTGGTTGTAGTGCCAACTCGGTGGTAGTGGTCTGACTGTGGGTCTCACAATGGACCAACATGGTCTAAGTGTGTTGGTGATTTCACTAGCAGCCCCCTTCCCTACCCTACATCATATAACTGATGGTTGACAGTTCCACATTATGGTCACATTTAAAACGACCATCACGAAGGAACCTACATTTTGCAGACCTTCCTGAATTACGTCACTTAGTCAGAAGGTTCTTCAATAGTCGAAAAATGGCTTCCTTTATTATGCCGAAATTCGGACTGATCTCTGGTCTTCTGGAACACATGATTTGGGTCAGCAGTTGTTCATGAGCCAGTTGATTGGCCAGCCTTCTTAGCCTTCACCCCAATAGACCAATTTCGAACCAATTTCCGTTTAATCCCACATCCATTCAACAGGAAGTTCTTGATCCACATCTGACAGCTTAATTACCGCCCAAATCGCCGCTGCAACAAATCATCAAACAATGCACTTCCGTCCGTCCGCCAGTTCTAGATCCAATTAAGCACGTAAACAAATTGGGGCCCACCCAGTCGAGCCCTCACTCATAAACTTTCGTTTCTACTCCACAATCTTCCGATTGAAATGTCACGACTGTCAGGCTCATCGGAAATTAAGACGTCTCCCATTCGACATGCCGCAGCGTGTACCATTCACCCAATCCCGATACAATTGTTGTTCTTATGCATATAATCCGATTAAGGAGAACTTCGTGGAAAGTGTTTTGTAGTGAGGTTTGTTTTTCTTTTTTTTTTTTGGGAACGCAACAGGTTCTCCTGGCATTGTGAAGCGGTGGAGCGGCGTCACGCAATGACTCACCATGCATTGAGATATTTCATATTTTCCTCGATCAATTTGGAAGTTATAGTGAAATCAACCGACCTATTGTGACGGCGACTGTGCCGTGCATACAAAGCGGCTTGTCTGTGTCGTCCGGCGCGATTGTTCGTGAATAAAAGGCAACATTTGTCACCGCTGCCGAAAGGACGGTGCTAATTATCGATGGTGGTGCCTCTATAATTGGTCGACATGGTCGGAGGGGTCTAGGAAGTGGTTGTGCGTGTGCATGTGTTGGGCAATCAGGTATTTCACGAGACATCGCTTGCTAGAGCCGCCATGGCACCTCCATGTGCGGCGAGTTGATGGGGGTTTGTGAAACGCGCTGCAATTTAAGATGCCTCACTTATTTGAGGCTTAGCCTTCGTGGTTAGTTTGTGGCGCTGATTGGGTAACGATTAGCTTCAGCTGGGTGACGAGATTCAAAGTTTGTTCACAGATTCTCAAAACTTGTTCCTTAATGGCAAAATACCGTGAAATGTGATGCAGGTTGGATGGTTGGTGATGTGGAACTTGAAAGTCACACAATCGGTCCTCTGAGTGTGTCAAGGTTGACGACTCAGAAATGATTGATGTCTGACTTGAATTTTTGGGTGTGGATCTAATCACAATATTGGGGGCTGTGCAGTGGCTTACAACTAAGAATTGGGGGTTCATAACCATGATTTGATTGAGCACATCTGAATGACTGTGATAAAATGCCTGAAAGTGTCAGACTTTGGTTATCCTGACATTGTCCGGAAGCATTTCATTCGTCTTCGAATTAATCTCGCCTTACTTTGAGGTTTAAAAACTAAACTTTAAACAACATATCTTCTAATACATGTCGACAGCTGAACCGATCCATTCTAGTTTGCAAGAAAACTAAATCTGAACGTCAAGAACGAGGGAAGAATTCTCGCTGCTCCATCAAGGTCGTAAAGGTACGAGTATCAGTGATTCAAGTAAAAAAAACCTCTTTGACAAGCTGACGCACAGAATACACTTAACACAAATGACACGATCTTCCAACAGTCCGTATAACTGCTCGCCGAACATAGCGAGTCGTCAATGAGGCGATTGCTGGCTGGCCAAAATGGTATGTATCAGCTGGACATGGCTGTTGGTTGAGAGCGCAGTGAAACTTTGTCCTCGATTGTCAGTGTATTTGAATTATCTGTTTAAGACTGAAAGACAATAAGCTTCCTTCTGTTCAGAATCGTTAAACTGTAGCTCCCATCTAGGTCCCAGCACGATCAGCACAGTATAACTATTATTAACACTTGTTGAGACAGAATCGATGAAGACGATTAGTGAGCCACAACCCAACATTCAAGAAGAAATTGACATGTCATGGTGTATGTTTGGTGTTCCACAAGGCAGACACCTAGGTCCGCAGATCGTCGTTTTAGCGGTACTTGATTTCATAATTTTCTAAAGCTCCCAGTTAAGATCTGTTAATTAACCGGACCACAAATCATCAACCAGACTAATCATAATCAACATCTCATACTAGGTTTTTGTATTCCAATAATCCCCCTAATTCTCTTACTCTTTCCACAAGTCACCGTGACAAATTTGTATTCAATTGGTCACTTAAACGTCATGTAAAGTGAATAAGATGGTCGGAGTGGGCGTGTCTGAGCAAGGTCTTTTCCCCTTATTCTCTTAGTCGTGTCACATGTCACTGTGACAATGGTGTACTATCTTAGTCACTTTATGTGACATTGAAGTGACTAAATGAATACAAATTTGTCACAGTGATATGTAAGACGACTAAGAGAATTGGGAACTGGGAATGTCGACAGTGAAAAGTGACTGCCTTTACAAATTAAGGGGGATTAGGTTGTCTGGTTTTCAATCACGTACTTCAGAGGTGAGCAGAGGGTGAGATCACATTGTATACCGACGGCTGTTATAGGGAAATGTAGATTTTCCATTGGAGACTCGTGAAGCATTTTTGTAGCAACCCATCAAATTTTGAAATGTCCCGTCAAACGATGGGTTTTCCCAAAATCCTAGTTCAAGAAATATGAGTAACCTGTCGATGCAATTCGAAGGCCAAATGTATCCCTTTAAAAAATATATGACTTAAGGTTGCAAAGTGCATAATTTTAGGAAATATGACACATCAAAGTTGATAAACTAAAATTTTTGAAAATCCCAACTTTGAGCTAATGGTACAAAGAAACGGATCTTCAAAACTCAACAGAATTTTGGCTTTCTTGGATCTCATATTGCACTTCGTCACTTCGGAACCTCCGAGCGTCGTCTATTTTAAAGGTGCTAAGCCACATTATTCTCTTAGTCGTGTCACATGTCACTGTGACAAATTTGTATTCATTTAGTCACTTCGATGTCACATAAAGTGACTAAAACAGTACAAATTTGTCACAGTGTCATGTGAGAGGACTAAGAGAATAAGGGAAATGAACATGTTCAGGCACACCGAGCCCGACCATGTCCGCTAGTACGACGCCTGACAAGGTGCCCTTAGGCAGAAAGATATTTCGTCAAATTCTTTTAATATGTCCATGGTCTGAGTTACAGCACGTTACACAGAGATTTGAAACCTAATTGCATCTTTCTACTGAACTTGTGATTATATTTGTTTACAAAAAATATATTGTTAAAATTAACCTTTGAGGAAAAATATGTTGATTAATAAAAAAAAACCTCATTAGAGTTAGCAATAAAAAAAGTTTAAATATATCTCTTAAGTTTACTGACTAATAGTATGTTCCCACTAGAGGCGGGATAAGAGACACACCACGATGGACACAATTTGATCTGACAGGGAAATCCCAAAAGCAACAGAGCTGTATTTACTTACACATTTATTCCAAACAAAACAATGAATGAAGACCAGAAATGAAGTATGATAGAGACGCCCAACCTCTACGTGGCTTGCCCCTTAAAATGTTTGACAACCATTTTTTATACCGTTTTCTAAAAGCCAAATCGACCAATCAGAGAACGGCATTTACGTTATTTCGTGAATAAATGTCAAAAAGCCTCGATTGAGTAGGGTTCAATCAGCTGTGAAGTTGGATACTTCATTTCGGATGAAAACACAATCTGTCAGAAATCTGCTACTTAACTGGCATAATGGTGAGAAATCTGCTCGTCAACTGACATAATGGTTTAGAAATCAGCTAATTTTGTTGGCATGACTACACGGGAACTGTCATAATTTGTTATAATACGCAATTTCATTGAAATTGAAGTAATTTTGAAATATTTTCGTTGTACGGGAAAGTGCGCGAATTCCGATTCTAATGTCGAGAAAAATTGCCAAAATTACGTAAGTCTAGTAGGAACTTACTATAAGACAACTCTTCAGCTTATAGTGGGATTGGTGTCTGAACCTCTTGTGGAACGAAAGTCACGTATAGCCTTACTCCCCGCTATTACTAAGCCGACAGCTTAATCTACGCCTCATCAAATCCTACTCGCGGGATACCGTCCAAATAAGATTACTCTTGTTTCTCCTTATTATAAGCAGTGCGTTTCTCCCATTAGTGCCTTATTTAAGATTGCGAATTTTATCATTTGGAAGGCCTTGTGCGACGAAAGAACTTATTGAGTGGTTCTTTCTAAGCAACCCCTAACTCATCACATGCATAAATCTTCTCCACCGTTAGATCCACATCTAGACATTGAGACACCATACAAAATCATTAAAGACAAACGCAAAACTTGTTGCAGCATGTTGCAGCCAGTTGACATAAACTGCTTACATTCTTATCAGAATTCGTTAGCAATATAAAATATGGGAGGTTTTTGTGGTGGGGGAGTTTCAGCATCAAGGGGTCTTAGTCACTAGTGATGGGAGGAGTAATGAAATGCTGGGTCAATTTTAGAGCAGCTTGGTAGGTCTGTAATCAGGATGGCCGGTGTCAACGCCAAGTTAGCGGTTTTCACTATTTATTCCAACCCTCACCTATGGTCATGAAATTTGGGTAATGACCGAAAGAATGAGATCGCGAATAGAAGCTGCTGAGGTGAGATTTCGTCGTGGGAATTACTCGCCGGATAGAGTGAGAAGCACGGCAGTGTGCGAGGAACTCAACATTGAGGAGCTGCTTCTTCGAACGGAGAGGACTATGCTTCGGTGGTTTGGCCACGTGGCACGAATGTCCCCCTAATTACGACTTCAGAGGCGGGCGTTGGATGCGATTCCATCAGGTTGGAGACCGCTTGTCAGACCCAGGACGAGATGGTTCGACCAAGTCCAAAAACTCCCCTGGTTACGCTTGGGCATAACTCCTGACAAGTTAGATTCGATGGCGGAGGATCGACTTGGCTGGAGATCTCTCGTGTGTGGTTAGTGGAGAATGCGGGTCAGAAGATAATGATGATGATAATAATCCACTAAGAAATTCTACAAATTCTCAATCAAAACAAACTCGACAATCATGCCAAATTACAATCCACCTCCATTAACGGGTAGTCGAAGCCTAAAGACCCCATTCCAAGAAATTTTCCAAAGGTCCATAACCTCATCCGTTCCTCCATCCAACAAATTAAGTCCCAAAAAACGGTCGGAGAATAAATGCTTAGAACGCTTGTAATTTTGTTCATGGAACCCATCCATCCAAAGATCTGATCTTGCAAAGTGATCTCGGATGTGATCGTGAAATGCTGCTCATGCATGAGTTTGGTTTTGAAAGCAAATGATTGGACTCACTTCGGATTACATAGAGAATGTATATTTATCTTAAATTTGATATCCTAAGAATTGAAGTGAGTGATGACATTATTCTGAGATAAGGCCATCGCCAAGGCACGCCTCTGTACCTCAATTGTTTGCTCGTCTACAAGTATGCGGGGTGTTTCTTTAAATCGAGACCCGTGGGAAAAAGATTTAATTGAAGGCGTTTCTTGGGAGAGTTTTTGAAAATCGTGAAGAATGACCTAGAATTTAACAGATGGCCTCTTTCAAGGAGGCCTGCTGATAAAAATGACTGAGTTGTGTTCTGGTATCTGGCTGGATTCTTCATGCTAGTTGTAGCATGCCCTTAAATATATTACTGAGTGTAGAATCCTATATCACCGGCTGCTGGTAATTAGAGTCGTAGGAGCATACGCCGGGGGTCATACATTCGCTATTACGAGAACCTTGATGTTCAAATGGAAGCAGTGTGGCAAGACTCGTCAAAACACACCACCTTATGCGTCTCTTTTCCAATCCACACTCCAAGACAAAATAGCACTTAATTCAAGATCCATTGATCGAAGCCACATATTGGCGAATCTATGTGCGAGAGCAGTCTTCCAAACCAGGAAACGCTTTGACCACAATTCGCACCCACACGTGAAAAAAGAAGTTGCCTAAGAAACAATCGGACACATGACTTATGATGTGGACAACCAGTCACAAATCATGTGCAAACATGTCGTCAACGCTTTTCACACTAAAGCCCAGCAACCCATCACATTGTCATTAAGTCACATCAATATCTCACGAAATGACAAACTATGTGTGATACCTGCGGCATTAAAGTGGCAGCCCACAATGAATGTCACAACTTGATGGGGCGACAGTTTTATTGACTGCCGAACAGGCTGCCTAATGGCTTCACTAGCGATTAGTTTCCATCACTCTCTGGGAGAGTTACTGTTTGAAAGAGTGATTTATTTTTGAAAAAGAAGACAATGTGCTGTGCGAGCTAGGTGTCTTCTACTCTCACCTTCTCTTGAACTGTTCCCCAAAGACAGCACACATTTTATGCGTTCTACTAGGGCAACCTTTCGCCACAGTGACGTGTTTCGCGAATCTGTCTGGTGACGACAGTTCGTTTCGAATAAAGTTTGAGGTCAATTCAACCCCATTTTAGACCGCTCTGCTGCTGCTTTACGATCTGGTTTCTTCTTCGGATCATTTAAGATTGCTTTGAGGGATCATTTCACATCCATCCTTCTCTAGGACCTTTCAATCAGCGACAAGTTCCGATTACAAGGTCGTTGCCTTCTGCCTTTGTTTTTTGCTTGTACCAGGATAAGTGAAAGTCATAAAGCCATGTCCGAATAACGACCAGAGTCGCCTAAAGTTGACCGGCTTTGGAGAGGTCACGCCGAAGGAGAGTCGCGATAATCCGCATAGTCTTGCCGTGATATGGATAATGCAACGAAATTTCGACGCAATTTTTTTAGTCAACTAGTTTAGGCGTGTTTGTTGACCAAACCTAAGGATGACTCAAATTCGCATTTTAACACAAGCCTTGCTATGTCACAATATGGAATTTGATCGAAATCATTTAAGCCTCTATTTCTACACACAGTCATTGCATGCGGGGGGGAGGAGGAGGGGAGGACAGTAGCAGACGTCAGCAGATGCCAACAGGACTTCAAAGGCCATTAAATCAAAGACAACAACCACTTAAGCTCGTAGACCTGCTGATCTGCATCACAAAGCCTCGCGTGCGACGAGAGATCGTGGTTATGCGAACCCTTGATTTGCAATGAACTTGAGAAAAAGCGTTCCAACTTCCAAAGCTATAATCACCATTAACTCGTGCTGACGACAAGCATCTACAACTGATCGGAATCGATTCAAGTTCGATCAGCGTTTGAAAATACAACGAAACAGGTGAAGAAAATCTTGTTTTCAATTTTATGCTGACATAATCTCATCCAGGGTCATAAAATTTCCATATCTTATCCATCTCCGGACGTGGCGCAGCTGCATAAGCCCAAGCGAAGTTTCTCACCAAACAGCTTTCACAGTCAACGATAACCGCCTGCATATGATGTTTGAAATGACGCTGCCAGCTGGCACGGAGAGATGGGGAAAATGTTCATCATTATTCCGTCTGATTTGATCTCTTTCTAGGAGGAAATACGTTTTGGCATGAGATTATGTAAGGCGGTGCATGGATGCTGATGGGAAGTGAATGTGAGTCTTCCCAGTGAATTTGGAGTGAGCTTGATGATGGTGATGTACTTCGTGTCCAACTTGAGGAGAATTGGGCGCAGGTTTAGGGGCAGATCTAGATCTTGTGGAAAGAGTACTTTTGTGCCCCTTTCTGGAATGCCTTCGGTGCATTTGGGCTAGCCTCTAGTTTGACTTCTAAGCTCTCTTCACAGCTCTCTTTGGCAAACTCAGTGTTGTGACCCTATTGCCATTAAACTCTGACGAACCTTGCAGCTTCATGCTCAGCATCTCGACGAATGTTGTTGAAGATTGCTTTAGCCAGAGCTGCCTCGAAAGCATACTGACATTTGAGGTTTCCCGAAGTCCACTATAGCAGGCTGAAGTGGGTTCTAGGATACCTCACTGTAAGCCCTCGTTCGGTATTTCTTTGGCAATGGAATCTTGTTCTTGTTGGTCGATGAGTCGGAATGCAGAGCTTAGCCTTCTTCCTGTCTTTGGTGATTCAAGAACATTCGAACCGCCTTCGATGGACCTCGGTCTTTTGACAACGAGAGCACCCTCTCTGGGATGTGGATGCATCGCGCGTGCTGTTTTTCCTGTTTTTTTTTTTTCCCAACGACTCACTCTAGCACTCTCCCCGCAATTGCCTATGATCACGTCTTCTTATAACGCTCTTCTCAGGAGCATTGGGTTGTTTGGCCTAGTCAGCTTATCATTTGCTATGACACCCGTCGGAGCAAAATGTAGACACACCTCGGATTGAGGCTTGGTCAGGCATGAATGTCTTCCATCTTCTGTGACTGTGGTCCAGGACAACAAAGTAAAGTTCCTTCATTCATCAATTCTGAATTTGGACGCGAAAATTGAGACATAGTCCTGGGTAAGTATGTGACGGATCTACCTGCGTCCTTGGTTAAGGCTTCCATAGATGGTCGGGCCTGTCAAAATCAAAACCGTCGGTGGCATGACTCTCCAGGATGCAGACAGACCAAGCGCATGCTCCTAACGTCAGTAAGAATTCCGCGGCATTCTTGTTATCTCTTGGCAGAAGAGCAGAAAGAACCGGGACACTACACCTTTGCCAAACAGTGTGCTTGGCCTAACGTCTGTAGGAAATCCGCGGCATTATTGTTATCCGTTGGCAGAAAAAAACTGCAGAGGACTTACAGGCGTACTAACTGGACTGGACAATAGACCTTCGCCAGACATTAAAGTTCGATGCCTGTGGAGAAGACGGCGGCACTGCTCCGATAAGGTGGCAGGCGTTCGGTGCTGATCTGGTGAGAGCTGAAGATGTAGGAGGAGCATATCACATAAGCGCCTACACCGGGCAGTTTTTGAACCTGAGTCCTCCAGTGTAGTGTTAAAAACCTCCGACAAAAAAATAGCAGCATGTGCTCCAAAAAAAGAAAAGCAATGTGTCTCCTCACTCTTAGCAAAACTGTTGACATGTATTTTAGGAGAACAGAACTTTGTTTCGATTCGTAGATGAAGCTGCGGTGACGCTCGAGGTGGACCTTAACCAACAAACCGCTCTCCCGACAGCTTAACTAGGAGACCGATATCCTGTCACCTGTTGCCTGGCTTGCAGATCACACTGACTCAAGTCATCACTTTCTAGGGCCACGGCACAGATGAACCTCCCTCGTGAAGCTTGAAGACGAGAAATGTTTGTGGAAGGGCAAAGTGAAGATTGCTCAGATGACCGCCTATTAGCTGTTTAGAATTTTTTTTAGACCAAATTGAGTCAAGCACCTCCTTCCTTTATTAGGCCACGCCATTCTAGGTACTCGCTCAAAGAGTAGGGTTGCCATGAGTCCTCTTTTTGGAGGACATGTCCTCTTCCTAATCCCAGCGTGGAACGTCCTACAGCATTCTAAGAAATTGTAACTTAAGAAAAAAACCAATCGAACTCAAAAAAAAAAAGAAAAACACGCCGATCAAGGTACCCTCTTAAAGAGTAGGGTTGCCAAGAGTGCTCTTTTTGGAGGACGTCATAATTTTGACAAAAAAAAATCTAGTTCTAAAAAAAAGAAAACACGCCGATCAAGGTACACGCTCAAAGAGTTGCCATGAGTCCTCTTTTTAGCCCTGGCGCGGAATATCCTACAACATTTAAGAAATTGTAATTTTGAAAAAACACCAATCGAACTCTAAAAAAAGGAAAAACAGAGCCAATACAAATCTGATAGAACACATAAAATGAAACAGATCTCATTTTGACACCCATGTGTCAACCCCCTCAAATGTCAAACTGCTTTTTTGTCTGAGTCCATTGAGACTTAGTTTTTGCATTCATTTCGTCTTATTTTTTGAAGGTAGACGATGTTCCCCATAGTCCGGGATTTTAAAACTATTTGTCCTAGGCTAGCTTAGACTGCCAAGGCGACCCCATCAAAAAGCTCTGTCAGAGGTTTGAAGTAAGAGGGTTGGCTTATGGAGATTATTGCGCCATCTTAGACCCCTTAAGTGGAATCAGATCTTCCAACCAGTCTTCAAACAATCCGTCGACAAGGCACATTCTTTCGCCGTAAGAGAGTAATGTCTGAACATTGCTGAACACATCCCGGACCTAAACTCACTGCAACACGTTCATATGACAGCAACTAGTCAGGCCTAAGACATCATAGACGCAAGTTACATTTTTAGATATTCCTTACTTTCTTCAACCATTTCTCAACTCCGCCGAACACATCCCGATGTAAGCTGCCAAAAAGTTAAGACAACAAATAAACAATGAAACAGAGGCAACTCGGTACGAAAGAACTCAAAGCTCTTACGTGAACCTCAGCCCAACCAGTTTGGTTTACAACAAACGTCACCACAGCCGACCTCATTCACAAGCCCTGATGACCGTGTCACCCTGCGTGTGTCTATGTGACCACACGGAACCGTACCTCTGATGCAATCCTCTTACCAGGCCTATTAAATTTACAGCCCGGCGACTAATTCCAAAACATATGCAAATGGCATCGCCGCTGTCCATAGGGCCCACACTTTTCCTCCCATTCGAAGTTTTATGTCACACACCAGCCCATGGCAGCAGCGCAGCGATCTTAAACGTTATCGCAGCGAAGCTTACACCATCTTGCACTCGCCTCCACAAAGGATCGTTACGATCCCGCCGTCGTCGCTGAAGACACGGTAAGCTGCATCGGATTTGAATAAATTATCCAGTCCAGTCCACCTGCTCAGCCAGCGTCTGCTGTGACATTCTCAATCAGTCCTCATCAGTGCACAGGTGGCGATGATGTGAAAGTGAGTTATGCCATCACATCTCGCACCTCAAGTGTAGAGTCGAGTCCGACGCCAGTAGGCACTCTCCCACACTTCCCATCGCATATAATCGCGGTTTGCAGGCAAATAGCCTTTGTCAGCCTAATTGCGGCGATTAGACGTCATAAAATGCACCGTTCGAGTATCTCGCGGAATCTCAATTATAAGTGCTTAACGCTAAGCGTAAAATCCCCGCGGCGTGCTTGAAAATAAATGAATAGACTCCAGTCAACACCGGACCACCACCGGCTGGTGTTTAAGTCAACAACAACTCCCGGAGGATAATTAATCGAAATTTGGATCCGAGAGTTGAGAGTGTGAGTGGGGAGTGTGAGAGATGTTTTCCTGCAGCACACTTTCATTTTCACTTCACTCGGAGATCACTTAACGAGTCGATACCATCAAGCTCCGGGTGACAGCAAGCTTTGGCGCGATAGTCGAGTGCGATCGTCCGCCTCACGTCTTGGAGGGCCGATCTACGCACTTGAGACTTTCTTCTTCCGATAAGTTCCATTTGGATATGTGCGAGTCAATCATTTTCATTGAATGGTGAATTACTGTTGACAGACAGGGGTTGGTGGCAGGTGGTGGACAACAAAAGCACAAACGCACAAGTGAATGGAATGAGACCCCAGATCGTCAATGCCATGAAGTCGATCTTAACGTTTCTTTAGTTGAGTGAGATATTTATTAAGTCGGATCAACAGGATACCAGTTTAAATGGAAGTACAAAGTGCGTTCTATGTTGCAAGTCGATTCTGTTTCACCGTCATTTTGGCATTCGATGACGTATGTCAGCTAGCTATTAAGGGCCGAAGAGCTTAGCAGCTAACGAAGCATAACCATGGCAAAACAATGAGACTTAAATCATAAAGCTTACCGACAGTCAACTAAACTGGAAGACGACTGTTGGGCGCCATTTCATTCTGGGTGACATCTGTCAGTTGGCAATTAATAGTCGAAGTGTGTTAAAACAGTGAAACTACAGCGCAGTTGTCAAAGGAGACAGCAGATTAGGTACTATTTTGTTTTCGAAGATATTTGCCAATTGAACGGGACTGAACGCGGTAAATAACGTTACGGTGAAGCTAGCAGTGTGATTGCGGTATTAACGTCATACGAAATCCTTCATTCGGGCGCCATTTCATTTTGGGTGACATCTGTCAGTTGGCAATCAACAGTCAGACAACTTGGCTGTCAAACGAAACAGCAGAGTAAATGCAAGCCATTTGTTGCAAGTACCATTTTGGTTTGGATGATATTTGCCAGTTGAACGGGATTGAACGAGGTAATGGGCGTAATGGGTGACATCTGTCAGTTGACAATTAACAGTCGAAGAGTAGCAAAACAGTGAAACTACTGCACAGTTGTCGAACGAGACAACAGAACGAAGTAAATAACGTTACGATGAGGCTCGCAGTGATATTGCAGTGTTAGCGTCCTACGAAATCCCTTATTCTAGCGCCGTTTCAATTTGGGAGACATCTGTCAGTTGGCATTTAGCAATCGTAGAAGCTGAGTGATAACAATGAATTTCTGAGCAGACAATGTTGCAAACATGTGTTAAATCAACGAGACTGCAGGGTAAACGTGCTAGGAAGCACCAAACTTTTTGCGGATCGGAAGAAGATGATGATGATGATGAATATTGGTATCCCCCGCAAAATATGAAGTTTGACTTCAACTCGGACAAATTCTCAACACATAGCTATCCGAAATACCCAATACCTTCTGGGGAATCGATTCAAATCACCTCAGCAATCAACTCAGTAAACAGCTGTTGCAAGCTTAGCTATAGCTAATGACCTGAGTCTAGAGACATCATCTTCAAAGTCTTGATGATTCCCGATCCCCATGATCTCTGCCTCAAAGACTTATGTTTTCAAATTGCAAGACTTCGTTGCATGCGACTTACAACCCCATATATTGGGCTCTCTGTATGAGACGCCTGAGCCAATGGAAGTTTCATCTTAAAAAAATGGTCTTGAAATTTCCCCATCTCCCAAGTCAACGCTTATCGCGTTTGATCTGACTTCCGCTCAGTTCATTATCAAGAAACAATTAATTTCCGATCCAATTCTGCCAAGCATTCCAAGGCCGCTGACTTTGAAGAAATTCCAAAACTTCACAAAGAATTCCAGAAGCGCAGACTATGCGACGTGATCTTATGCGACTTCTCTTCTCTGTTGTACGCAAAGCAATAATTCCGAAGACGGAAATTCACTTCAATTGCACTTGCTCATATAAATGTACTTGTTCGGATGCACTTAAGTATATCCGATGGATGGCAGACTGGAAGTATAAGCCGGAAAGCAGAGAGCACGTAGAGACATAATTCAAGGTAATGTCTGTAGTCACTCGCTTCGAAACGTACTCGCATGTCTGCGTGCTATGCAATTTATACAGATTTTGAGTTTCATTGCGAATTTCCTTTATTGTGAATTGAAGGTGTTTCACAGATGTGGACGTTTGTGAACGATGGCGTATAGGTCGAAGAACAAGCAGAAAAGCTACTCTCCTCACCCATGGAGGGCTCAAACAGCTTCTAGAACATTGCAGAAGGTGTTAATTTGAATCCACCGGCAAATGGTGACTGAAAAGCTGGTAAATGCATTTTGACTTGGCTTTAACTGGGATTCGAACCGGGGACCCCTCGAATGAAGTGCAGGCGCTTTTCCAACTGCGCCATCCAGTACCTTCCAACAACCTTGAGATGAACTTTTGTGCAATTGTCTCATCTCGAACAGTAGGAGCTTACAGGTGCTGAGAGCGACAGAGGAGCACAGCTAGCTGGGATGTCTTTATGGCCCGCTATTCAACACAGCCGTATTTTGAATTAAACGCGGTAGCTAATGACCTGAATCTAGAGACATCATCTTCAAAGTCTTGATGATGTTGTAACATTCCGCGTCAGCAAGGTTGGAGTCTTCCCGATCGCCATGATCTCTGCCTCAAAGACTTATGAAGTGCCTTTGTTTGAACTGAAATAGACAACGCAGCCTACTCCCTCCACAGTTTTGGAACAGTCCGTCTAAATGTGAAGGCTTTTCTTAAAAGAAGTCTGACTATTCTCCCAAAATACACAACCCACAAACAGGGGTCTGGACTCGGAAGCTAATCTTGCAAAACTAGCCGAGTTCATCTCACCAAGTACAGTGGAATGTGAATGATGCTCTACTGCCGTGATAACGACTAGTTGATGGCTGAAAATATCAAAGTGAGTCAAAATTGAAAATAATGTCTTGTGTATCAAACGTGCGTTCATTGCGCATCTCTTGGATATATATCCAAAGCATGTGCCCATGCCTTTCACTGCCATCAGAAGAATATGGCCAAACTATGAAGCGGAAGAAATGATTACTGTAGAAACCGACAAGCGAAACCAAGTCAGTTTAGTAAAATTGTGATATTATTTGAGGGGTAGTGGATGTAAGGCACACACGAGATATATCCAGGCCCCTCGATCCTCCGCCATCGACACAAAACTGAGCGGCTGTTCTCATCTAGCCCCATCTTCAGTGACCCACATGATCAAAAGGTCTCCAGGCCACTCGATCCTTCTCCATCGACACAAAATTTAACGGTTATTCCCATCTCACCTCATCTTCAGTGATCCACATGATCCATTAAAGGGGCCACGAGACAAATCACGGCCGAGAGGTCTCCAGCCACTCGATCCTTCGCCGTCGACACAAAACTGAGAGGTTATTCTCTTCTCACTTAGTCTTCAGTGGGACACATGATCCTGGGTCTCCTGGCCACTCGATTCTTCGCCATTGACACAAAACTTAGCGTTTATTCTCTTCTCACCTAGTTTTCAGTGGGACACATGATCCTGGGTCTCCAGGCCACTAGATCCTATCGACTCTAACTCAGGACTTATGTGCAAGCGCAACCAGACAAATTTTTCAACTTGGTCGAACCACCCCATCCTAGGTCTGCCAAACGAGTACCGCCTCGGAAGTCGGGATCATGGGAATATTCGTGTCACCTATGGCCACGAGTATGGTGCTTAAACAAAAATGTAAAAACACATTAAGTACGTCCCTCGTCATCTCCCGTTCCCTGTCCAGATGTATTTAATATTTATGGGTCTGGGCAGACCATTCCTCTCTATTTACCCCACCGCTCATCGGATGACTGAATATTAAACATTCCACAAAACTCCCATCAAATATGAGCTCTCATGTCCTCACAAATCATCATAAAGCAATTCCGACCATCAATCTCAGTCGCATCTGAACAGTAACACAGAGACAGACTTAAAAGTGACATCATCGGCCAAGCTCAGGGGTTACCACGTCTGCCATAAAGCCGCAACAACTTAAATACGTACCCGTACCCATGTACAAAGTACATATCTCCGAGACGCGTGCTCTTATAAATCGTCTCTTTTTCTTTCTTTTGAACGTCATTTCCGATGTCAACGTGAGTTCATTCAATTATCACGATCATTGCCGCATCTAGTGAAGGTTGTTAACGAATTACTCACATGTCATAAGCCATGTAAGCATCCGCACCGCGCACACACATCCGCACAAAAATCCAACAAGATGACGAAAAATTCGGCGATCGTGCAGTCATGCAGAAAATTTGCCGACTTCTGCGGTTAAATGTGATTAAACTGACATCTGTTTACGAGTGTATCTGTCGACAGGCTCACTACCGTTTCGCCTTCGAGATCACTTAAGAGTTTATTTATCTTCCTCCATTCTCGGTTTCTTCAGATTCGGCAGCAGCCGTGACGAGTCGCCGAATTCGATGAGTTCAAACGTTTGCGGATATTTACGAGTGCGTCGTCTAACGTCCCTAATTGGGCATAGCCACCGATGGCGTTGCCATGGATTTAGGCAACATAATGAGATACACAGAGCATCGTTTTACTGTTAGCCCGCTGGAATCTTGTTGTCTGTCGGCACTTTGGGCTTTAACTGGATTTTCTTTCTCTTACAACTCCACATGGGACACCGCAATAAGTGGGACACAATTTTAAGCCATAAACTTTACGATTACGATTAGGGCAGCAGGTGACGGATTTCCGATCGCCGCTAACTGCACGCAGAGCTCTTGGAACATTGACCCTATCGGCCGATAATACATGTGTGAATTCATTTGCAATCGATTTAATGGCGTTCGATTTTTTTTTGCTGACGCGTTACGCAGTGCTTGTGCTTGCTGGTGGATCGAGGGGACTGAGTGAACGGAGCTTGTTTTGTTATGTCAATCGATTGGCAAACAAGCGAATATTGTGTTTGTGGAAATGTCAAGGTTTGACTTAAGTATGATATTTTTTTTTTTGTGTGTTGTCAAGCAAATGCTGACGTTGTGTGGCAGCATTTAATGTGACGGTAACTGTGAATGTGTCTACCTAGGTTGGTCCTAGATTCTAGTGTGTCAAGGCTCCTGGTTCATAATTCAATACACCACCTCTTTGGACTCATCGACAATCCTCAGAGACTACAAATGTGCTCAGAAAGCTTCTCAAACTTTTGCGTTCGGAGTCGGATGAAACTGCAGTTGCCCAACACTCAGGAGAGATTAACAGAACGAGTGGTTGCTGTAGAAGGTAGGCTTTGCTTCAAGTGACTTGTGAAGGTGGCTGATGGACTGACAAATGTTCTGCATAAGTGCAAGCCTCTCTCAACCAACATCGAATCAGTTTTTTGTGGACATTGGACGACGCCAAAGCTGCAAGTTTTTACTTCTACTCCACTTCACTTCTAAGTGAACTTCGAGGATGTTGGACAGAGATGTTGAATATACAGAAGTTCCGACAGTTAATTGAATCAACAAACAATGAATTGTTGGAGTTACAATAGACCATGGACCGTGAAAAGAATGTAGTTGCTCACTCAGGCTGTGGCTAGAGTGCATTGACAACTGAACTCTGGCCCGAAGAGCCTTCGATTATGAACGTATGGGACAACGCGACAGAAAATGCCCGCGTCTAACGTGGAGCCCTCAGTTGGAGAAGGACCTCAACCAACAGCAGCTAACTAGAGATCGCGCTAGTTGGTAGAGGACCAAGTCCACCCCGGACTGTAGCGCCATATTCAGGAGAAGAAGGTAGAATAACAGGAAAAACTGCTAATAAGGTTGGAATACATCATTTAAAAAAAAAATAAGTCACTCAGTCTGTTCATAATTGTTAAGCAAAATTGATCCAAAGGCGTTACTATTCCATAGCCCAAGTACATCCCTTTTGTCATTGATTTGAAAGAGTCGTATTCTTAAACTGTGGGCAAAAAAGTCCCAACAAAACATGTCAACACCGGTCCAACAACTGCTCTTGAATTTCAGTCTATCTGTCTAACATCCCTGACCTCGGATTTGTTAGTAGCGGTTTTCCTTTTGGAGTGTAAAAACTAGAAGTGGGAACATTTGAGCCAACCAGAGAGACATTTATTCCAAATTTATGGAGAGAATGACTGGGGTGCCACAAGGGACACCTATTGGTCCAGTTTTGTTTCAGCCATGTAACATAAGGGCAAGATCTTTCGACCAACATCCCTGACCTTGGTTTGATAGCTGCGGTTTTCCTTTTGGAACATAAAAACTAGAAAAGAGAACATTTGAGCCAACAACTGCCCTTCAATTTCAGTCCATCTGTCTAACATCCCTGACCTCGGATTTGTTAGCAACGGTTTTCATTTTGGAGTATAAAAACTAGAAGTGGGAACATTTGAGCCAACCAGAGAGACATTTATTCCAAATTTATGGAGAGAATGACTGGGGTGCCACAAGGGACACATATTGGTCCAGTTTTGTTTCAGCCATGTAACATAAGGGCAAGATCGCTCGACCAACGTCCCTGACCTTGGTTTGATAGCCGTGGTTTTCCTTTTGGAACATAAAAAACTAGAAGTGGGAACATTTGAGCCAACCAGAGAGACAAATATTCCAAATTTATGGAGAGAATGACTGGGGTGCCATTAGAGACACCTATGGGTCCAGTTTTGTTTCAGCCATTGCACAATCTATGTAGGACAAGATCTCTCGACTGCACAGGCTCTTGAGACAAGTCAATTGAGTTTATTCGCCACACTTGTCAGTTGATATTTGACTGCTTTAGAGATTGACTGATGGCAATCATTATAGAACAAACGGAGCGATAAAATGTTACATGTTGGTAGACTGCATTGCACCCAGATTGGCTTGAGCCTGCCTATGAATAAATTACACGAAATCTTATTCCGCACGAAGAAGAGAATGAGATGACAAAACACTCAGGCACTGAACATCTGCTCAAGAGGAAGAAGAAATCACTGAAAAAATCAGCCGAACGTAGACATCTGTCCCAGTTTTTTTCCCAACCGGACAATTCAGAGGAACAAAGGTTTGAAATCGAATTCACCCCAAATATCAGCACAAGGGCGCGAATACATGGTCAGTTCTTTTAAACAAACTGTACAAAAATAAAAGGGAATAAAAGGGGATCTCTACGAAATTATTCATGTCCAGTCAACTTTTAGGACACGGATGGCACCGAGCGGCAGATGCAAGACCTTGGAAGAAATGTTTTACCTTTTAGCATCGGAGTACGGATTGCATATAGGACCTTTGCAGCGATTTGAAAGATCTTCGGTGTGTGAGACTTGGCCAAAATGGTAAAGTATGAAAAATAGGCTGAATGAATTCTACATTTTGTGCCTTTACCGATCCACTTTCTTCTCCGCTTTGTTCTTTTGCTTACACTTAAAATGTTCTTTAGCTGATAAAAGTGAGCGATGCTAGATGAATACAATTTAACGAGGGATTCAAAACGAATTGGAATTGATTTAGTCAGAGAAAAGTTTCTTTCCATTTTACTAGGGTAGGGAAAGCGGCTGGGAGTGAATTCACAGGTCCTCTTAGACCATGTTGGCCCATTGTGATACCCACAGTCAGACCACTGCCACCGATCGACAACTCCCGTGGTCCAAATGGTGACTGGACCAGATTTGAAAACTAGATAAAAGCGTATTAACTTTGCTTTCAGTGGGTTTAGAACCGGGGGCACTCACCCAACTGCGCCATCTAGTCGTGAACAGATGTTCCTTCTGCCTGAAGTACACTGCAGTGGTTCAGTAGACTGGCGAACTACGGGAGCCTGAACCTGTGATCTTATCCGTTTTGGATCCATCTGTCTACATGTCATCTTTGACTAAAGTAACGCTAGACTAATGCACAGCCTAAATCTGTGGGTCTAGAAGCCTGGAGGGGTACCCACACAACTCACACAATCCGAGTGGGAGTGTGCAGTGAATTCGAAAGCGACGGTAAACAGGACCGAATGTGTGTGTGCGTCGTCCTGTCCTTTAGCAGATAGCTGTGGGTCTAAAAGCATGCTTTTTCGAAACCGGGAGAGCGACTAGAGATAGGCTATAACTTTCGACTCATGATTCCGAGATGCCTGAACTGATCACTGAACTCCCAAAAACTGAATATGGCCATCATAAAAACAAAAACACTCCTCATCTCGGCTTACCTTGAAAATGCTATTAAATCCGTTTAAATCCGTTTCGACAGCCAAGTCATAGCTGCAATAATCCATACAGAAGTAGTTAAACCCCCTTTTGTGATCCACCACCGAACGAGTACACACTTTTCAAACGAGAGAAAAAACGAATTCTAATTGTCTAAGCGCAAGACCTCTTCCACTAATTTTATGGTCAAGCTAATTAATGTATTTACACATGCGCGTCACAATCGACACACCAACAATATTTCACACACTCGTCAGCAATGTCGTCCAGCATAGCTTCTTGTGAAGAAAGTATGCGCGATCTTATCTTACAAATTCAGCTCTCTTCTGCGAGTGTCTACCAGAGTGTGTGAATGTGAACACTCCTCCAAAAAAAATTTTAACACAGTACACCCAACTATTTTCACTGACCCCAATCATAGAGGTGGTAAGTTATGCTTTTTAAATCCACTTGTTTCAATCTTTTCTACGAACTTTTTTTGTGTCTGTTTTGAACTCGGACACCTTTTGAGACGGAGACTTCCTCACTTGTACTTTTTTTCAGCGTTCTTTTTTTTTGCGTTTGGTCTGGAGATAGACGTCGCCGCAGCCAGATATTGGATACAGTACGGAGTATGGAGGGAATTATTATTTCCCGCTTCAAGAATATGATTTCACGCACTAGTGGGCTGATGCACGGTGTAGTTTACATCTCAATACAGAGCCGAGCAAATCAAATCCCGTGGGGGCTCAGACATGTCTTTCAATGACAGACACTCACACACGCACACAGGGGCCAGAGGTCGGGGGAAGTAGTAAAGAATGAAAACAAAAAAAAAAATATCTGAATAATGATGTCAACTTAGCCCGGTTTGATCTATCTGGACGATAATAAATTCCGCTCGAATTATTTCCCACGAAAGGAATACACACAGTCAGTCGACAGAGAAACCGAGTCACGGCACACCTTCGTCGGATCGGCAAAAAGCTTGTGTTTAGCTCATCAGTTTACTCATCTCTGAATTGTTTACTTTGTCAGATTCGCGGCGAATTGCGAATGCACGTGATTCACTGTCGCATAAGATACGGATCGAGTTAGATGCTAACCGCACACACATCCGGACAGGGGTTTGGTCTTCTTGGAATTTGTCGGACTGGAATGTTAAGAGAAATCCTGAGCAGGGGATGATGAGGGGATTGGTACCCACGCAACGCACACAATCCGAGTGCGAGTGTGCAGTGAATTCGAAAGCGACGGTAAACAAGACCGAATATCAAAGGACCAAGAGCGAGCGAACGAACGTGTGTGTGCGTCGTCCTGTCCCTTAGCGTATATTTCAATCAACGTGTGACAATTTTTTTGTTTCTTTTTTCCCAGTCTCCTTCTTCTTCCTTCTTTGCACGCAAGGAGGGTATCGAATGTCACTTGAAAACCAAACAAAACAACGTTTTCTATTTTTAGAGGGCCCCGAAACTGAACTGTACCCGGAGCGTACCCGCGATTCACAGACGAAATTCGTACCTCAGCGCGGATGACTTTTGCAAATCATAACAAAATCTAATTCACCGATATGTGCACCTGTAAACGCGCGCGCGATTGTTTGAAAGAAGCAAGCAAAAAAAAAAATAGAAGAATAAACTCCGTAACGGTCTAAATCGCATGCGCACCTGAACATATCTTAAGTCAAACTGAATGAATCGGCCGCACGAATCGACTTCATTCAGTGTCGCCGCAGCAGACGCTCTTCTGTCGCACTGGTAACTGTGGAGTGGAAGAATGCCTCTCTTTGGGCGGTTCTCTTTCGCTTGTCGCTTCTCTTTGCACAAACAGGTGGAATGGTAACCGGCTATCGGGTATGCACTCCATGCAACCATCCCTGGTCGATGATGGCCCAACATGTTTGTGGTTCGTGGTGTTAATTGGTTCGAAATTAGGTTTTCAGCAGACCGCGGTATGGTGGGGCGTCCGTCGGTGTTGGCTCCGTTTAATTGTTTGGGTCAGCGTTTGCTGGTGGGTTTTTGTTTACTTTTCTTTGCGATCGAACGCAGATGCAGACAGACGCTGTTTGTTTGGACTTTGGAGAGTGGAAATTTATTAAATTTGCAAAGACACTCAAGATCTTTGAACGTCTACACGGGAACTCGTTCATTATGCAGGCATCTTTGAATTTGATATTTGATTGGATATTTGTTTCTTTCTTCTGAATTGAGCTGGGAGATGGCGGGTGTACATTTACAAATTTAAACTGCTGCTGGTTGCAAATTCTTTGACTTGGAAGTGATTTGTGTTGGAAAAGAAGTTTTTCTTAGTTCGGATACAATACTCCGAGCAGATGCTTGGCATTTTCCGTTCTGTACCCTAGGTTGGTTAGAGTGGCGGACTACCTTAAGGGTAGCCCAGTGGCGTAGCGTGGGTTGGGGGCCCGCCCGGGGCAGACCCATTTTATGCCGCGCCTAGTAATTTGTTCACACACTAAAAAACCCTTGTATACGGTTTCATACAGTATAAGCTCGGTTTACGCAACTAATAGAAATTACGGCGGTTGCAATAACCGACGTTGTTGCACTTACTGGGAAGAAGTTTGATATGTTAGACTGAGTTTTTTGCGATTCAATATTTTTCAAAACTGCCCCCCATTTTGTTTTTTGTAGATTCAAAATATTGCTTTATAAGTAACAGGCTTGTTCTCAAAATGTTTAAATGCTCTTGGCCGCTTTACCAATGACAAACAGGTTTACCCTGTGCATTGTGCACGCAAGGAATGTTACGTTTTCCTTGCTTACTCCTCGACCTGGCGCTGACGATTCACTCAAAGTAACACGTGTTTTGTTTGGCAGCATCCTGTAGAACAATCCAGATTCGTCCGCATTGTAGATTTGATCAGCGGTTAATTTAAGTTCCTTAATTTTTTGATGAAATTGCATTACGAACGGTTCAACAAGTCCACATTTATTGGATAAGTTTTCGCCACAAATTTTTAACATTCGAATATCATGTCGTTTTTTTTTTAAATTTTGCAATCTTTTCTAGCGTTCCTTATTTCGTTGTGCGGTATATTTCTGAAAGCGGAATATGTTTAGCTCTTTGCCTTTGAAACCATCCATATAACGCCTTTACATCTGCGGATATTCAGAAGTCTTAAGTGTGACGCGTTTTCCTGGTCCAGATTCAGCTCTCGCCACAAATTGTCTAAGACTGCTTCCCTTTGCTTTTATCCGGCTTATTGTTGACTGAAACACCCTTATCAACTTCGGATAAAATTGCACTTCTTTTTTTAATACATAATTTAGTAATATTTCTTGTAACAACCATCCCGAACGAAAGTGGAATGAAAGTGGAACCCATCTAAGGACACACACTTGGATGTTTGAATATATTTACAAAGAATTCTGTCTAGACCCAGACGAAACTAAATTACTGTAAAATAACGACAGACGTAACCAACCAAAAGGAGAACTTACTTACTTCCTTAAGGTGGTGCTACAGTCCGAGGTGGACCTGGGCCTCAACCAACAAGCGTCTCCAGCCAGCTCGGTCTTTAGCTAGCTGTCTCCAGTTTCGCTCGCATAGTTGGTTGAGGTCCCTTTCCATTCGAGGTGGATTCGAAGACTTTTCGGGCCGGAGCATTGGTTTCCATCCGCTCTACATGACCTAGCCACCTCAATCGTTGGATATTCACTCTTCTGGCTAAGTCGATGTCGCTAAACAGCCCGTATAGTTCGTCATTATATCTCCTCCTCCACTCACCGAAAATCACACGAAGAATTTTCCTCTCGAAGCAACCAAGAGCAGCTTCATCCGCTTTTGATAAAGTCCATGCCTCCGCGCCATATAGCAGGACTGGGACGATTAAGGTCTTGTAGGGCGTTAGCTTGGTTGTTCGAGAGAGGGCTTTGTTTACCAATTGCTTTCTTAGCACAAAGAAGCAGCGATTGGCAAGAGTTATTCTTCGTTTGATTTCAGCGCTGGTGTCGTTGTCTGAATTGATAGCGGTGCCTAGGTAGACAAAGTTTTGGACTACCTCAAAGTTACATCTGTCTGCTGTGACGTTCTGACCGAGACGTCGGTGTTGGGTGTCCTTTCTCGTTGACAGCATATACTTGGTCTTGCCCTCGTTTACCGCTAAACCCATCTTCGCGGCCTCCGTTGCAATACCCACAAAAGCGCTATTGACATCACACTGTGTTCTTCCGATAATGTCAATATCGTCGGCATATGCGAGTAGTTGGACGGACTTCTGAAAGATTGTTCCTCTGGTGTTGGCGTTCGAGTTTTGAACAATTCTTTCAAGAACGATGTTGAAAAAGTCGCATGACAGCGCGTCGCCTTGTCTGAATCCTTTTTTGACATCAAAGGTCTCGGTTAGGTCTTTACCGACCTTGATGGAGCAGCGTGTATTCTCCATCGTCATCCTACACAAACGGACGAGTTTGGTAGGGATGCCAAAACTAGACATTGCTCTGTATAGCTCGTCTCTATAAATGCTATCATACGCGGCCTTAAAATCGATGAAAAGGTGGTGGGTATCGATTTGTTGCTCCTGGGTTTTCTCCAAAATCTGCAGTGTGAATATTTGGTCGATGGTGGATTTTCCTGGCCTAAAGCCACACTGGTATGGACCGACCAGGTTGTTGACGAATGGCTTTAGGCGTTCACACAGTACGGCAGATAAGAATTTATATGCGATACTTAGGAGACTGATGCCTCTGTAGTTGGCGCAGTTCAAAGGGTCTCCTTTTTAACCAAAAGGAGAACATGCAAATAAAAAACAGATGAACAAGTTGCACTGATCGAGGTAACCTTTTTGAAAAGTTGCACTTATTGAGTCAATACGTGCTACGACTGTAGTGTTGCGAAAATCGAGGAGTTGCGCGAATCGAGGGTTGCGTTAACCGAGTTCGTACTGTACCTACCTAGGTTAGGTTGAAGTGGTGGACTGCTGTACGGAAAGACAGCAGGCAAATTTAGACCACCACAGGTCCATTGTGCTATTCCGCAAACACGTTAGTGTTTTCAGCGAAGAAGGTGGCTGACTCTGATGCTGCTCAGTTCAGCCAGGCTATGAACATAATAAAAAAAGGTTTCTTCGTCATCCTTGTCTCTGCAGCTTCTACAGAAGTCGTTGTAGGCGAGGCTTGCTCTAGAAAGACAGCACAATGCATCTAGCTCTGTTCAGGTACTGCAGCTTTTTTTTTTTTGTTTCTTTCTAATTTGCGCACACAAGGTATTTTTAATACCCCTAAGTGTCCGGGTTCAAGACACAGCACAGGCCGAAGCTGTAGAGGGAGAAAGGGAGAGGAGGTACCTGTGCACATTCGTTTTAAATATCTGCGGATTATTAACAAGGGCTGGGAAGAGCACTCCATATTCGCGTCGTGAGGCTGATGAACGAGTCTCCAAATTTAACTGTGCGTCCGAAAGTAGGCTTAAGGGTAAACTGATGAGTATTCCTGGCTAGACGGGTATTGCGGGTGAATTCATAGAGAGGAGGAATGCAGTTGGCAAGCTCACTTGAGCATCGTTTGTTAAAATAGGAGAGAGACGAGACGGTACGTCGATGTTCGAGCGAGTCTAATGACTCTGCAATATTGTTGTCTCCTATAAGTTTTATCGCTTTTGGATTTTGTCTAGTAGGTGCAGGTCCTCAAGCTTTGGGGTATATACGCCTTATAAATTAAGGCCAAATCAGAACGGGTGAAGTATTTCGATTGAGGAAACGCAAATATTTCGCAGCATGTTTGGTGACCTCAAATATATGATCGTTCCAACTAAGTGTGTTGATACCAATACCTTTTGTATACTTTTGTATTTCCAATAGAAGGACGTGAAGCTGAACGTGACACATTTGGAGTATTATAAGTAATTTCGGCAATTTGCCTCGAAATTGGGATCGATATAACGAACCAATTTCAAAATTGCCTGAATTAGATCACTTTCAATGAAGTTGCGTACGAAATTGTGTATCATCACGGCTTCCGAGGCAGACGTTTAATGCGATTAGATCAGGTAGGCGACCGCTTGGCAGACTCAGGACGAGGTGGTTGGACCCACAACTCGCCTGGTTACACTTGGCCATACCTCCTGATGAGTAAGTGTCCATGGCGGGGGATCGAGTTGCCTGGAGATCTCTCGTGCGTGGTTTATACCCGCGTGGAGCATGAGGGTCAGATGATGGTGATGATGAGTTTCCGTACAGTAATATAAAAAAACAAAACCAGCTGTGCTTTCACCATTATACCAGTTAACTAGAAGATTTCCGACAGATTGTGTTTTTTTTTTTCTAAAATTGTCCACACAATGTCGACGTAAAGACATTTCACTGTCAAACCAAATTGAGTTTAGGGCAATTTCAGAAGAAAAAAGAAAGTGAAAAATAAATCTCCAGCAGATATTTTGACTGCATACAAATCAGATTCTTAAGTAGTACGAAAACTCAACAAGGATATTCTGCCCTTTTGCTGTCAAAAAGAACCTGACTGCAAAAAAGCAATTATTTTGTTCCCAAGAGAAGAAACACCTAAGTTTAAATGTTGTCAGCGTTCAGTGGGTGTTCTTGTCAAGCAACGCAAGGAACGTCAGACATTCAATGTCCGATTACTTATCGTGGAGCAGTGTTAATGCTGGTAAACTTTTTCAATAAATTCATTGGACTGAAAACAATCCTAACCGCTGCAATGTACCGCCCATGGCCTGTGCCCCCCCCCCACCCCCCCTTGCTACCCCACAGGGGTAATCACACTTAGGGCACACGTAGGCCCCCACAAGACCCAATAGATCCTAATAAAGCGATGGAATTGACTGATTCTACTTAGTTCTGCCGATTCATAGAAATATGGGGCGTCCAAGTGACCAAACCTGTGAGATGAGAGGGCACTGCAAATGCAAGGAAGGCGTGAAATGGGTTCTTCCTCCTCTTCATCGCCAAAACTTCTGCAGAAGTCGTTATAGGGATCACCTAGCAAGACACGACGTGAATTCCAATTGCACTATGCCCTGTTATAACGCCCATAAGGGTTATACGATTCGGTCTACTCATTCTGAGCAGGTTGCGTGAGAGTTTTGGATAGATGTGCCAGAAGACCATCTACGCTTAGTGTGAGTAAGCATTTCAAGCTTTTTTTCAATCATGGATTTGCCCGTCTGGAAAGAATTCGTCTGCTTCGCAATTGTCTGGGATGTCACTGTGTCCCGGCACCCGCATAAGTTGGGTGCTAAAGTACTTGTTCAAGTTCTGGCAATTGAGAGACGCCTTGCAGGTAAATGTGACTGGACTCAGAGATTTGATCGCTGCCTGGCTGTCCGAAGAGATGACAATATCTGAACCTAATGTTACATTGATTTTGACAGAGCTTCTTTAAACGCTACAGTCTCTGCCTGAAAGACGCTACAGAGGCTAGTCGGAATGGCTATTGATAATGAGAGTAAACTCCCACACCCATGTATAATGGAAAATTTACTTGTTGCGAAGTTCGAAAAGTTGGAATAATATAACAGACTTTTTAACGACTTTAAAAAGCTTACGTAATATAAAGGGTGGTTAAATTTTAAGGGCCGATGTTGAATGTGAACCACACCTAAACGTCAAGTTTTTTTCTGCATTTCATTTGACATTTCTCAATTTCAGACTAACTCAATTTGAACCATGGAAAGATACACAATCGAGCAACGCGTTAAAGTTATTCAGCCTTATTATGAAAATGGGCGTTCAAATCAAAATGCATATCGTGCACTTCGTGATTTTTACGGTCAATTTAATCGCCCAAATGTGCGTTCAATCGGAAAAATCGTGCAAAAATTTGAGCAAACCGGGTCTGTAGGAGATGTGAAAACACCAGTGCATGCTCGTACAGCTCGTACTGCAGAAAATATTGCTGCTGTTCGCGATAGTGTGGCTGAAGAGCCGTCCACCTCAACTCGTCGTTGCACCTCTCACGCTCGTCGTTGATGAACATTATGCATAAAGGCTTGCATTTACACGCTTACAAGGTGCAATTGACTCAAGAACTAAAGCCCCTTGACCATTTCAAGCGTCGTCAATGGTCAGAATGGTGGCAAGAAATGGCAACAGTGGATGATAAATTTTCGAAGGAAATCATCTTCAGTGATGCGGCACATTTTCACCTCATTGGATTCGTCAATACGCAGAATTGCCGCATTTGGGCGAATGATAATCCAAGAGTGATTGTCGAAAAACCAATGCACCCACAAAGAGTGACTGTTTGGTGCGGTTTATAGGCTGGCGGCATCATCGGGCCGTATTTTTTTCAAAATGAGGCCGGTCAGGCAGTTATAACGAACTTTTTATGGCCCGAATTGGAAGATATGAATGTGGACGATATGTATTTTCAACAGGATGGTGCCACTTGCCACACAGCTCACGAAACAATGGCTCTTTTGCGCGACAAATTCAATGGCCGTGTTATCTCACGTGGTGCCGATGTCAATTGGCCGCCAAGATCATGTGATTTGACACCGTTTCTTTTCTTACTTGAAAGAGAAGGTGTACGTCGATAAGCCAGCAACAGTTCAAGAGCTAAAAGATGAGATAATTCGGCACATTAACGGCATAGAACCTCAATTATGCTTCAGCGTCATCGGAAATTTGGACCATCGGAGGGAGGTGTGCCGCCGAAGTCGCGGCGGCCATTTGGCCGATATTTTGTTCCATACACAATTGTAAAAGAAATGACAATAATTTCCTAAATAATTTGTGTTTTATTCAAAAACAACATCGGCCCTTAAAATTAAAATTAAAACCACCTTACGTCTAAGCAAGAGAAAAGTTATGTATTACTTAATGTCAGTCTGGTAGACGGCTCTAAGGCAACCAATTCTTAAATAGTCATTATACTGACTAGCTAACCTAAAGCCATTCCGGTTTTAATTCATTTCTAGTGATGCCTCAACGCCCCTTTTGATGGAGCGTGTCCTTCGTGTGATTCATCAAGCCAAACACGCGCAACAGTTTACGTCAGCTTCACCCAATAAAACCTCAATAATTTCTCTCCCTTACAATCTAGAAACAGTCGATCGAGAAACATTTTCCTTAGAAGTGGCATGATCCCCGCTGCTCACACAAGAGCTGGCCAAAATGACGTGATGATCGTATCTCAGAATTCTTCCTACGAACCCCTTAGCCACTCAGTGACATAGCCTCGGTCAAGTTTTCACAATCGCCTAACGGCCACCTTCCAGAATACCTGACTCATGCCGTGTCACTGCATCGAGCCTCAGACCTCCCAGCCGATAAGCAGTTGCATAACTTCGAAGCCCTGCCGACGCGCCTGGCCAGTCAATAGGTTGGAATTCCCCCCCAGCCTGGTCGATCCGTTGAATTAAAATATTTTCTAGATGCGTCATTGCATATCATCACACGGCTGATGGCTCACTTGAATTTTGATGAAAGCTGGAATCGACACCTTGTGTCCTACGCCAGCGAATGCGATGCACATTGGTGCCCGTATACATGCTAGGGCCCATGTGTTAACCAGTCTAAGAATGTGATGATCTTAGCGCGTTTGATTAATGTTCGCTGGGGATCGCGCATTCTGACGAGCGTGTGTTTGGGAATCGACCCGACATCGAAAGTGATCTGTGAAACTGGTTTTCTGGCAATTTTATTGTGGAATCTTAAGCATTCAAACTGAATTCTGTTCCCAGGCCGAATATTAGTTCCTTGTGGGATAGCTGAGCGAATGCGATTTACGATGTCATTAAGTGGTGGTGGGGTATTAAATGTCCTCGTCCCACGCTTCCCATGGCGAGAATGAGGAGCTAGTTGGACAAGTAATTACTGTGGACGTTAAAGTGTTCAAATGGCTTTTCGGAAGGAAGTTTGAATACATTTAAGACCAGACTTGACGTCGTTTGATTCACTTTTATAGTAAAATATTTCTTAAGGAAAGAATTACTGATGAAGTTGCCACTGTCACTGCGTCATCCTGTCACTGCAGCGTGCAAGACTTTAAATTGATACACAAGTCATCACTTACGAGCATAGACTATGTGGACTTAAAATTCTTTAATACCTCTTCTTTAAGAATCTTATTTAATTTTTAAATGAAAAAAGGTACTTTCTTCGCATTTTCGTAACGTCATGAGCGTTAGAAGAACTTTACATGAATCAGCGATCTTGGAACCGTACCCACTCACTCCGAAGAGTTTTTGCCTTGGGAACCTGATCATCTGAAATTTCGGATTTTACTCAGGAAACTCAAGTAAGATGTTGTGGCTTTTTGCACATTCTTCCTGTCAGTCCGGGGTGGACCTGGGCCTCAACCAACCCTCTCTGTCCACTGCCTCCATTGTCGCACGCCAAGTTGGGTCAGCTCCTACTCCACTTCCACCTTAAACGCGGGCCTCCTATCCTATATTGTCCCACAAGTTTGGAGTCGAAGACTCTTCGGGCCGGAGCTAAGTTGTCCATGCACTCTAGCTGGCCCAGCCAACTTCGACGTTGGATCCGTAGATGCTTGACTAGACTCATGTCGCTGTACAGCCCGTACAGTTCGTGGTTGAATCTTCTCCTTCAAAGGTCGTCAGCGCTAACAAGGCCCGCAGAACTTTTCTCTCGAGGGGACCAAGGACATCGTCATCCGCTTTTGAGATTGTCCATGCCTCCGCTCCGGAGAGCAGGACTGGGATGATGAAGGTCTTACATAAAGTCAGCTTGGTCCTTGGAGAGACCAGGGACAGCAGGATCAGGATGTTCAAGGTCTTATATAAAATCAGCTTGGTTCTTGGCGAGACCAGGGACAGGAGGACCGGGATGTTCAGGGTCTTATATAAAGTCAGCTTGGTTCTTCGAGAGACCAGGGACAGCAGGACCGGGATGTTCAAGGTCTTATATAAAATCAGCTTGGTTCTTGGCGAGACCAGGGACAGCAGGACCGGGATGTTCAAGGTCTTATATAAAGTCAGCTTGGTCCTTCGAAAGATGACTCCATTACTCCATTGCCCCTTGAGCAAACGGCGTTTGGCAAGAGTTACTCTGCGTTTGGGCTCGTTACTGATGTTCTTCGTACAACTCAAGCCGAGGTAGACCAAGTCTTTGACCACCACGTTATAGCCAAGTTATAGCTGCCCATTGTGATGTTCTGTCCAAGACGTCGATGTTGTATGCCCTTTCTTGAAGTCAGCATATACTTCGTTTTGCCGCTAAACATATTTTAGCCGTTTCCGTCTCAATGCCAACGAACGCCTCATTGACGGCTCGTTGTGTTCTGCCAATCACGTCAATGTCATCCGCTGGTGGTGCCTCTTGTGTTGGCCTTTGAGCCTTGCACGATCGTCTCCAGGATGATATTAAAGGAGTCACATGACAGCTTGTGGCCATGTCTAAATCCTCCCTGCTACCCTGTACTTGATACCCGATATTGCCGGCTACCCGAACTCGCAAACTCGGTTATTACCCGCGGAAACACGGATACACGGATAATCGAAGACATGGGCACCCCAGCTTCAGGATTCTAGTTTGCGGTGACAAAAATAGACAGGGCGACGTGCTGTATTTTTGAGGTAGTCAAGGACTTCGTCTTGTAGGGCGCCTAAACAACACGGCTCCATCTCGAAGAATCTTGGGCTCCACACCAGTGGAACAACACAAGGGCCTAATTCTTTGAATTTAAGTTTTTCTTTTTGAAAATTGGTTCCACACCGTGGACGTTTCTGGATCCAACATATCTGCCCCGAGGTGTCACCCGACTTAAGGAAACGCGCCGAAAGCAGCTAATAAACAGCAAAGTTTGTTGCTTGCAGGCTCAGATCCAAACTCGGCTGAAAAATTAGCTTGGCACACCTCCAAAGTGGCTCACGCTCACTTCTTTTAGACAATGATCATCCTGCCATCCTGTTTATGACAGAAAAATAGAACAGGCTCAAGCAGTCGCTTGCGTCCCATAGCTAGGGCGATGTTATGTCGCCATAATCTCTCTCATAAACCTCTCCACGTGTAATACATTATGTTCCACATCTAATCTGTCAGTTAGAACCCGTTACTTAAGTCTAGGGTCTTTTCCCGCCTTTTTCCTTTCAAAATCAACGATCAACCGTTCCCCGGATCAGATCAGCACAAGTGTTATCTCCCGAGAAATGGGTTCATCACAATTCTGTTGGACTCATCGATCTTCTCCTCATCCAGAATGGAAATCATCCATTCACAGCTAAGCCATAAAACATGATTAGAAAGTCATCACCAGGTAAACAAATTGGCGTCAAGAACGATCGAGGAATTCCTCCCAAACACCAGCCAACATCCATTCCTCGCTGCTGGAGACGTCAATAAAAAGAAGCGTTTTATTGGCCGCCACAGGTTGAGCTCTCCTAAATAGTGTCACCCGAAGATGGACGTCCCCATCCACATCTTTAACCCCACGCGGGCCGATCGTTACAATTTCGTCAATGAGTTCGAGAACGGAAACCGAAAGCTGTCATATTTCTCGGTCGGTCGCTGTCTAGCGCCATCTGTCACGATGACATTTCCCAGAGAAGAATCCAAAAGAACCCAAATGGGCCGGATAACGAGGTCAAGCGCAAGAGAGAATAGATCGGCTGGCAATCAAAACAGAGCCAGCAACAAGCGACTAATCAAACGAAACAAACAATACATTTTGTACAAAAGCAGATGAGAGGAGAATGAGAAGAAAAAAACAAACAACAAACATTTAAATAATGCGATCGCAAATGAGGCGATTAGTGGCACCCGTTCGCTGACAGCCAGCCGCGGCACCACTGGTGCGCAGCCGCAGCGAATTTAGGTGAACGAAAGTTGTTCGCGTCTGCAGATACAAAGATACAAAGATACTGATGCTCATTATTGAGAATTTCTAATATTTGCTTCTCCTCTCCGCTTGTTTGTCTTCGGCGGGGTGTTTGTTGATTAACGGTTTTGGCGAGGCTATGACCATTGTCTGCCGCCGCATAAGGCCTGGGAGAATTTGGCGAACAAATTCGCTTTTATCCGGACATGATTGCGCTCATTATGGTGGGTAATCCGCAATCGAAAGCGGTCCAGAATGGCCGTGCAGATTGGCTGAAGTACTCTTTTGGCAGCGGGCTGGTCGGCGGATTTTAATTGACGACACATTTGTCATGAGGAATTGTTTTGAAGTTTCTCTTTCGTTTGAAGCTCGCTGTGTTTTGATGGAAATTCGCTGCGCAAATGTTCGCACTAATGGATTCTGTTTTGCAGAAAATTTTAAGGTGTTGCGTGGCTTACCTACTAATCTGCTGAGTCGAAGGAGGTCACACTTAATGACCGAAAGCATACATCTGGCTGTTTTCTTTTTGCGTGAAGACCACGTTAGACACAATTTCTGTTGGGAGTGACACTCTCTATTGGTTAGTTCAAACAATGAGTCGTTGCAATCGTTTGGACTGCCATCACTCGCTTGACTTGATCAACTTGTGCAGGTGTCAACGACACCAGAGGTATTTTTTAAGTATGAGAGATTTTGAATTCGAATTTTTGCCGTTGTCTTAAGCATCGTAAATGACAAGATGATTGCAGGAGGACTTCATAGAATGGTTATAGTCGCGGTAGAATGCTCTAGTGAGACTTCGTTCCCTTGCGTAGAGCCTCATCGTCTGTCAAGAAATCAGACACAGTTGACTGTTTGTCGATTATTTACCCCAAGATGTACAGCCAAGAACTGCTCGGTTGTGTTGTGAAGTCTTCACTTCTCGAATAAGGAAATGTCTTCACTTTCTAGAGTCATATCAGCATAAACGTGTCCCTGGGGTGTTGCTTGATGCATTGGGAGGTGTGAATAAAAATTGTGTGCGAGTGTTGTGTGTGAGTGTCCACTCCATCTACGTGTGAGTGAGTGTTCCCTCAGCTTTTTGGAGGGAACCACAGGAAGTGTCCACAGCTTTGTGTCACTGTCAGTCGGCCGAGGCTGATGTAGTGAAAGCTGATAATGTAGCCCCTCTTCAGCAGCTATCCATAGCTAGTGTTCGCTTTTGTGCGTATTCTTAAACGCGGGCTTCCTCTGTAGCGACTTGTAGCGGAAGACTGATCGGAACAAACCAAGTTGCCCACGCCCATGCGTAGGCGATTCATGGGATTCATGGCTGTAGAGTTCAAAATTGCCCCCAACTCAAACAAGACTACAGATCACATGCAAAACCTTTCTCTCGCTGAGGACTTTTTCATCTGCTTTTGAAATAATGGAATTCATTCTGAGGCTCAATTAAGAACCTTTATGAAGAGACAACATTCAAAAAACAAATCGCATATTCCAAAAGTCGACATAAAGAATCACAGTTTCTAACAAACTTGTGCCGAACTATATGTCAGCTCATTTGCCAACCAAATTCTGATACACTCGTAACTCTCAAACTTTCCGGGCAGCGACGTATAAGCTGCTGCGCAAAAGACTGTGTTAGCTTAGTTGACATAAATTAGCTAACGATCACAGCGAATTTCCAAAGCAGCAACCGGGTGATGTCTCTAAATGGCAAGCAACCAGGCAACATACTAACAGTAAGCCTTGCTCTAGCAACCACAGTCTTACATCATCAACAAGGCCCTACCATTAAGCCGTTTATTAGATCCCTTATCACATACCAACTTGCAATTAGAAACCGTCCGTTAATCGCAAAACCATAGGTTCAGAAACAAATACACTGCTGGATTGGGCATTAGAAAAGTAACTTCCTATGAACTTATACAGAACTGCGGATGCTGAGAAAAATACGTGAAAGAGCTGTCGAACGAACGAAAACTGCTCAAACAAAAATATCCAAAATTTTCGAACGAGTTTACCTCAAAAATATTAACCCTATTCTTTCCACCCGCCGACTTTGGCAGCCAAGTATGAATCAATCCAATTTTTGATATTCTGCTCTGATGTGCACCGTATTTCAGTGAGGGCATTCTGCATCGACCGGAACAAATGGTAGTCAGAAGGGGCAAGGTCTGGGCTATAAGGCGGGTGGGGTAAAACTTCCCATCCACTGTTTCCAAATAGTTCTTAGCCGGAATAGCAACGTGGGGCCGAGCGTTGTCAAAAAATGATTGTTGTTTACGCTTCAAATGAATGACATATACTGAAATGACGTACAATGACAGTAGCTTTCCAACGCATGTTCCAATCGAATAGTACAAGTAACGCCATCTCTTAGCAAACCGCACGAATATCTAAATTATAGACCCAATACAAAGTCGACTTTCCCGACACTCAGGACTGGCTCTGGCCAGAATCTGAGCCAGAAAAGTTATGTAGACGAATCTTTACGGATGGCTCCAATACCAATGAAGGATCTGGCGCTGCCGCCTTCGTTGAGAGCGACAAAATTAGACTGTATACCTCATTAGGTAAATTTGCGTCGGTTTTCCAAGTGGAAACCTATGCTATCCTAATGATCACGAACTACATTGTTTGTGCGTCTGTAGTAACAGCCAAGCTTAACTTAAGGCCTTGCTCAACCCTTTGACCAAGGGTGCGCCTTGTCACCTCTCCTTTTCGTTGTATATATGGACTGGATGTTGCAGCGCAGCCGAGGCGAGGAATGTTTCATTCACATTGAGAGTGTTGAGGGTAAGTCATCTTCTTTTTGCAGATG
This sequence comes from Eristalis tenax, assembly GCA_905231855.2. Lineage (NCBI taxonomy): Eukaryota > Metazoa > Arthropoda > Insecta > Diptera > Syrphidae > Eristalis > Eristalis tenax. The sequence goes on from HG993124.1 coordinate 114,689,180, forward strand.
ACTTAAGTATCCTCACATCATCCCAGACGGAACTTCAGCGCGTACTCGATAGGTTCGTGGACGTATGTGCTGATGCAAAAATGAAGGTTAACGTGGAGCAATCGGAGGCAATGGTCATCCCCAGAAGGCCTGTACATGTTAGTGGAGTCCCATTGAAGCAGGTGGAGAAGTTTAAGCATCTCGGGGTCTCTTTTACGAGTGATGGGAGGAGTAATTCTTAAATTCCTTGTAGTGTCAATTTTGAAACATCTTGGTAGATCTGTAATCAGTAAGACCGAGCATGGTGTCAAAGCCGGTTTTAAACTCAGCCTGTACCCAACCCTCACCTAATTTGGGTGATTACCAAAAGAATAAGACCGCTAATACAAGCTGCTGAGATGAGATTTCTTCGTGCAGTTGTGTTAAGGATAGAGTGAGAAACACGGCAGTGCGCGAGAAGCTCAACATTGAGGAGCTGTTTCTTCTAACGGAGAGGGCTATGCTTCGGTGGTTTGGTCACGAATGTCCCCTTTATCACGACGGGCGTTGAATGCGATTCCATAAGCCGGGCGACTGCGGTGACAGGATGATCTTGTCAGGTGGGTAAACAGTTTATGCTTGTCATCTCCGCAACGCAGTGGCAGCCATGGCTTCGGGTGTTAGCTCGACAGCTCAAGGACAAAAAAAACTTTTTTCCTCTATTCTTCTTGCAAGAACAGGCATGCTCTCCGTAGCGATGCCTGGACAACCCTGAGTCGTTCCTTCAAAGGGACAGACACAGAGATCATCTGCAGAAGATCAAGCCGCGAGCACTCAGCCAAAGCAAACGTCAAGAGTTGTTTGGACACAAACCCGACTTTGCGATGAATCAGGGCATGGCTGTTGGAAAATTCAAATCAGAAACGTTTCGAATATTACCATGAGCGGTCTGTTCCAACACTCATCAACCTGCCCCAAGGGCGTCCCAAGACGTGAACAGCTTGAATTTCAAACAACACCATGTTGTGGAGCCAATCTCTCATCCACCACCCAGGCAGCTGTCTCTTGTGGCTTTGGCGATTAATAAAATTTACCGAAGTAGCGGCTCTTGGATAATTTGAATAGAAACCATTTATCGGGCCTGGGCACGCCTCATTGAGGAATCGACGAACTTTTCCAGCGTGGACGGGGATGGAATGCCGACACTAAGCTGTAACCAGAGAATCGCACGCTCAAGGCGGGTGATGCTGTAGAAGGAACCCACCTTATGGTTCAGAAGAATATACCTTTGGTCAGGACGTACACATCAGGTTCGAAATGTCAAGAGTCCGGCAAAGATGCACGATCAACAGATCACGTTCACTTGGCGCGTGTGTTTCTCTTCTAAGATCTTCGAGGCTCAGCAAAAAGAAAAATCAAATCATTGTAAACAGAAGCGTTGTCCGAGGATTCTAGGAACTCTAATGATCCCGTTCACGCTTTAAAATTACACGCAAAGCTGCGCACACATCCAGCTTCCGACAAACCACCGCTTGTCGACCATGGCACGTTGCAATTTTCTTCCCATTTTCCGACGATAATATGTTACATCTACTAAACGCTTCACTCCTCCGTCGCTGAGTCTCGAACCAAATCAATTTCCACTTAATGCCGCTAGCAAATGGCAGCAAAGCACTACCATGCGGGCCACAATTTGTGCAACCATCACTTTGAACTTCTTAGCCTCGGCTACCTATCACCCTGATTGCCACCTTCCACGTCCACATCCACATGCCGTGCATCGCGCCACCAACGGATAGGCAATGGCCAACCTACAGCACAGCACCGCTCCGCTTAACCTCGCCAGGAGATTACAAGATCATTGGCCGTGGGGAAACTCCACGGAATTAGCATCTCCCAGGCGAGCAGACCTCGCAGAGACCACAGCGGCCAGAGCTAATCCTGTGCATAGTGGCAGATGGCTGCGGCCAGATAGCCCCCGTCGTGCGATCGATGCCCATTCAAAATCGATTTTAATGGGAATGCTCGCATCCACGGGGTATAATCCGCATTTGAAGGCAAACCAAGGTGTTGCCCGGCCAATTACCGTGTTCAATGAGATATTGCGCCTCGATGGGATGAATAGAGACATCAGTGACGAGGAGAAAGGACACTCCCAGAGGCGCATCTCGTCTAGACCAACAGCCGCATCGTGCTTGGTGGGCCTGCGGGCGCGAAACCTGAGGGCATTCTGAGAAATGATTCGGGCACTTACCTCGATTGGATGTTGAGCCGCATTTCTTGGGTGTGTATCCTTTTTATTATGATTCGTCGTTTGGTTCGTTTTGTGTTTCTGTAACGTTTGTGTCTCCCTTTTGAGTTGCCCGATGTTACGTTCTTTGGTTTTTATTTCCTCCAGCTGTGAAAGAGATTAGCAAACAAGAAATTCATTAAAAATTGAATGACCTTTGGGGGAAAGCGTGTAAAGGAGCTGAGAATTTGAGAATTTGGAAAAATCACTTCTGCAGACTGTTAAACGGCGATGACGACACAAATTCCGCTGTCAGGCAGAATGTTCCACTTAATTTGGACGAGGATGACCAAGAATTCCGTCCCCCCGACTTAGGCGAGGTCAAGATAGCGATATCTAGACTAAAGTCGAACAAAGCTGCTGGAGCGAACGGACTGTCCGCGGAACTGTTTAAAGCAGCTGGAGATGATCTGGTTGGGCGCATGCACCAGCTCATCTGTAAGATATGGTCGGAGGAAAGCATGCCCGATGAGTGGAATCTCAGCGTCGTTTGTCCGGTCCACAAGAAAGGACACCCTTTTGACTGCGCCAACTATCGAGGGATCAGTCTCCTTAACATATCGTACAAGATCCTCACTGCCGTCTTGTGTGAACGCCTGAAACCATTCGTCAATAACCTGATAGGTCCTTATCAGTGCGGTTTCAGGCCGGGAAAGTCCACCATCGACCAAATTTTCACACTGCGGCAGATCCTGGAAAAAACCCACGAGATGCAGATCGACACCCACCACCTATTCGTCGATTTCAAGGCCGCATATGACAGCGTGCATAGAGGCGAGCTATACAATGCCATGTCTAGTTTTGACATTCCAGCCAACTCGTCAGATTGTGCAGGATGACGATGGAGAACTCTCGCTGCTCCATGAAGGTCGGTAACGAACTCACCGAGACCTTCAATGTCAAAAAAGGTTTTAGACAAGGCGACACGCTGTCATGTGATTTCTTCAATGTCATACTTGAGAAGATCGTGCGAAACTCAAATGTCAACACCAGAGGCACGATCTTCCAAAAGTCCGTTCAACTGCTTGCCTACGCGGACGACATTGACGTGATTGGACGAACACAGCGAGCTGTCAATGAGGCTTTTGCTAGCATTGAAGCGGAAGCGGCTAAAATGGGTTTGGCAGTTAACCAGGGCAAAACAAAGTACATGCTGTCATCACGAAAGGACGCACAACATCGACGCCTCGGACAGAGCGTCATAATGGGCAGCAGAAACTTTGAGGTAGTCAAGGACTTCGTCTACCTTGGCTCTGCAGTAAACAGGGACAATAACACCGGTACCGAGATCAAGCGCAGAATTACTCTTGCCAATCGCTGTTTCTTTGGGCTCAAGAGGCAATTGAGTAACAGAGCCATTTCTCGAAACACCAAGTTGACTTTATATAACACCCTAATCATCTCCGTCCTGCTCTATGGCGCAGAGACATGGACGCTATTGAAAGCGGATGAAGAAGCTCTTGGTTGTTTTGAGAGAAAAGTTCTGCGTGCGATCTTTGGTCCTGTTTGTATTGATGGCGTCTGGAGAAGGAGATTCAACCACGAACTGTACGGGCTGTACAGCGGCATGCACCTAGTTAAGCGTCTTCGGATCCAACGCTTAAGATGGCTAGGTCACGTAGAGCGGATTGACACCACAGCTCCGGCCCGAAGAGTCTTCGATTCCGAGCCTTTGGGACAACGCATAAGAGGTCGTCCTAGAACAAGATGGCGCACACAAGTGGAGAAGGACCTCAACCAACTTGGTGTGCACAACTGGAGGCAGCTGGCGAAAGATCGTGCTGGCTGAAGAGGCTTGTTGGTTGAGGCCCAGGTCCACCACGGACTGTAGCGCCAAATAAAGAAGAAGAAGAAGTGTAAAGGACCTGAATGCTGAATCGGAAGTAGCCAGTAGCTTGTCTTGACGACGGATTGGGCTATGATAAGTTAAGAGTCTCTGCAAAGATTTGAAAAGTCGCAAGGAGATGCTATGTGTTTTGTGGTATTTATAGGTAGCTGGAGGAGCACAGATGTGAAACTAACAAACTGCAAGAAAGATGTTTTGGTACGTCCTACATATAGACTGAAGACTCTTTCCAATGCCAGAGACTTCAGCACACGATGGATTGAGGTCCAAGGTCCGGATGAACTCTTACTGAAACCGCAGTAGGCAGTTCCCACCGAGTTTGGAGTGGTTTCGCTCTCAATGTTCAAGTAACTCGCTCTCAAGTTATAAGTGCCCGCCAAAACTAATGTCGATCGCTCTGAATTTTTAAATGGTAAGCCAGAATAGCAGTGTGTTGACAGAAAATAATTGTGTGGGACCACCAGAGAATAGAAAGAGATAAAATGAGAAAATTAACTAAGCTGAAACTCACTCTGTAGGTTTATTTGGTTTGACATTGACAACCTCTCGTGGACGGATGAATCCAAGGGCGGCTGCAACAAGGTTTATCAGAAGCCGCGAGGTGTCCAGATCCCGAAAATGTGTGCCAAAACCTGGTGTGTTCGGAGAAAGTCAATGAAGTCCTGTGGGGACTTAGCATAAGGCTGTAAGCATCTCAATGACATGACATTTTACATGATTACCTCCACAAAAAGTTATATCCTAGCTGTATTCTATTGCTCACACTGGAGGATAAATGTGACCTCTTCCAAGGACCGGCAAAGTCTACAAATTGACCATGCCACGCCTAGCCTTATGGTCTTGACGCTGTATTTGCACATCGAAGCGATGAAGATGGAATGGAACGGGCCATAGCATTTGCCTCGCCCACTGTGGGTACACATGAACGAAACTTTGCACATATTGGAGAAGGAAGCATTGATCATTATTTTTGGAATAAAACATTTTCATCAATATGTAGCCCGAAGAGAGGTTTATTATCATCGATCACACGCCCCTTTTGTCAATAGAAAAAAGCAAATTCCCCAAATAAGGGGGGTTGTTGCGTTGGTGTTTGTTGCTGGCAGCTTATGATTATAAACTGGAATAAAACTATTGCTGACTGCATGAGAATACCCTCGGCGATCGATGCCCCAACATATGGACTGACCAATATATTAAGGCTGTCGATGTATAGCAACCCTCCCGTAACAGCGGCTTAATTCGCCAGTGAAAGAGCTCAGGACACTGTAATGTCACGTGTTTGAGGGCTACTTTTGCATGAGTGGCCTACTACCATTGGAAGGACCCGGTAAAGTCACGTGTTTGACGGCTACTTTTGCATGGGTGGCCTTCTTTTATTGGAAGGACCCGGTAATAAAGACAAAACTTTCAACACACAAGAGCTGCATATTGCAGGGTAGCCGAATTGGCGTGCCACCAAAATTCCAGAGCTCCGTGGATATCAGCCCTAGATCAACTTGATGAACGCGTATGCCCGCCGCTGTGTACGTCTGGTGGCGAAACCTGGACAATCAAATTGAGTTAACCGTTAAATAGTACTCCCGATGTCAAGGAAATAAGGCGAATCCACCAGCTGCTCCACCACAGCTCATCCCACCCACAGAAGAGCCCTGGAGCACCTTACACCTTACACCTTGATTTTGCCGGTCCTTTCCAGGGATATACGTTTTTGGTCGTCGTCGACCAGATGTCTAAGTGAATGGAAGCGAAGGTTGCCCGAAGTATGCCATCGGCCGTAGCACGGTAAGGGAAATTTTTACAACACATGGTCAACCGAAGAGGATTATCTCCGATAATGGAACATCATTCATATCAGCAGAAATGCAACAATTTTATATTTTAAATGGCCCGTCTGCGTATCAACCTTCCAGCAATGGTCGGGCAGAACGGATGGTTCAGTATTTGAAAAGCATAGTGGAGGGAGACATGCACACAAAATTGCAGCGCATGCATTTCAAACAGCACAATACACACATTACGCTGAGCTTCTCATGAGACGCCGACTGCAAATGGCGCTAGACGTTTTACAGCCAGATGATGGCCAAACACCCATTACACCTGATTCAAGCAGTAAGGAGAGACATTTCGAAATTGGAGAACCTGTTTATTTCGGAAACTATTACACTGGGCCATTGTGGCTGGAGGGCAAAATTATGGACGTCATTGGCCCAGTATCCAATGCTGTTCGATCTGTGGATAATAAGGTGGATCGCTGCCACGTTGATCAAATTAGAAGGTACCCGCCTTCTTAACCAGTCGTTCCCAATTTCAGACGGAGAAACTCAAGAACCTGAGAGCAAAAATTGGCCATCAGATACCTCGTCCCTGCCACCACCCATAACACCAGAAAGTGTTCCAGAAACAACGTGCCAAAATACGCGAACGGAGGATCGTGTACCGAACAATAAGTTATCAGCCACCACCACCAGTGCAGCAAACGTATCTCGAGTTGTAATGAATCGTGGACGAGAAGGGGGAGATATCACCTCCAAAGGATACTTCAAATCACATTGTCATCGACACGGAGCCCCAGAATGTAACTCGCTATGGGCGAAATTGTGAAAAACTGAGAAGTCGTCACTGTTGCGGGTTTGAGTGTAAATGTATCGTCCTTTTCTATTTCAGTGTTCGTTACCCACTTGTTTCATTCCTGTCACCTCTGCGTCTTCTTAGTTTCTAAAAATCGATAGAAATGACGGACATTCAGTGGAAATTGACGAAGAAGAACTATTTAGTAGCGACGAGGAGTTGAATGACCCAAACTATATGTCTATCGCACTAGAAGACGAGCAATGCATTTCACAGTCCATTAGAGACTGTCCCATGAAAACTTCAAACTGGAACATGCAAAGCACTTCATTTCCGTATCTTTGAATGGAGCCCCATGAACATTGACCAAAGGCAGGTGTGTGGTTCGGTCGTGGACATGGAGGGCACTGTGCACGATTACGAAAGATGCTGCCTGGAACATTCACTAAGACTAGGAATACGGAATACGGCATAATACTAATTTTCCAGCAGCACAAACTGAAGAACGAACTTGAATTAAGCAAAAACGTGGCGAAGAAAATGTTAATAAATCCATACTTGTTGCTGCACAGAGACACAGTTTGCTTGATCTGAACAAGCGAGTGAGAAGAATTCCATCCACCCTTGAGATTCCTCCTTCCCGGTCAAAACTACGACACCGGCAACCATCAGGTCTCTGACACTTAAAACCCTTCCTTTTGACGAAAAAAACAGTTCACTGCCCCGCTCTGCAACCCAACTCAAGGTGATTATGGGCTGATTTCAAACAACATCCTCTTTAAACCATTTCGCAACAGGCCATAATTTACCAACGCACAGGTTTACTACTACAAACGGACGCCCGAGGCCTGGAACCGCATATCTTCTCAATGAACCACAATCGTGGGAATGGAATCAGCACCATGTCCACACCGTCGTGTGAGGACAGAATGGAGAGCAACGTGATATTCAGCCACCAGTCAGAGTCGTAAAGAAACCAAAAGCCACCCGAGGACACTAAGCCACAACTCAGCACCACCACGTCCAAACCAACGCACTGGCAGACACTGCAGCGTCTGGAGCATGTGGAACCTAATTGAAGACTCGCGTTTAACTCGAATTGATTGCCAATCACTATGCCTCGACGACGAGGACACGTCGCTCGTCTTGTTGTTGTCCTTCTCCCGGTCGTCTTCATCCTTTGCCGAGAGTGAAACGTCAAACAGTGGACCTTAGGGCAAAATTTTGAAGAAACGCAAAACCGCACGAAGGACCAGCGCGCAGACGAAATGAAACCGAAAGGGGTCACTGGCCGAGAGACGGAGCGCTCCTCCTCTCCATGGTGCATGGATGACTAATAAAAGTCCATTAGATGATTTGTGTCCGTCCATTCTACGGTCGACTCTGGGCAAACACGATGCCCGCGGAGTGCGTTGCGCTCTGCACTGCACCGACGTGTGCTCGACGGCGGCGGCGGTTGTGTGTCGTAAATCAAAATTTGTGTGAGTGCCTGAGCCTGTGTTGTGTGGTGGCCATACACACATCCCATTCGGTCATTCGGCGGTCGGGCCGTGGTCCATCCCGTTGTCATCGTCATAATGGCCGACTGTTCCAGTAAAAGGTGAGATAAGACGGACAAGCTACAAAGTGGATTCGCCGCAAGAGAGACCCCCGGCCTCTGCAGGATTAATGACAAACAAGCCGGTCGCGCCGAGTGATAAGAGTTGATGTCGGCAGTGTGTCTCTCCGCGTGGGCATTGTCACTGTCGGAAAGTGGGGGACGGGGTTAGGGGCAGACCTTAATTGTAAGACTTACCAATCGTGATATTTCAGTTTTGGCAGATTTAGATAACTGAGTCAATCGGATTTCATATGAATCTTTGAGTTCACGTAAATCGGCTGCTTTACGTCGCTCAGCATCATTGCTTATCTGGAATCGAAATTGGAATCGAATTCAAATCGTTTTGCTATGAAATTTAATTCTTGGAACAGCAACACACACGGGCGATGAGCGAACACGGGGACAATACACGAACAAAAAAAAAAACACAAAAATGCTGGGTACATTGGACGGGGGTTAGGCATTAATTGGGATCGCGGTTAGACGCAGCTGGCGGGTGTGGCAAGCGTCACTGAGAGCGGTTTTCATGCAAGAATGGGTTGTAAGCAAGGTTTACAGAACAAAGGAGGGACTAGAAGGCATGCAAGATGTGCTCATGCTGAGTCATGGGACGCGACTGTCATCTGTGGGAGGCTAAATTTTGGTGGTTAAAAGGCATGCACTGTGCGGGTAGGGTGCACTTGTTTTGGTTTGCAGTTGCAGGCTAGCAGGCAGTCTTGTAAGATGGACGCCTTGCAGGCTAGCCTAGCCAAAGAAATCCCACCGGGATCTGGTCTGGACCTGCATCAACAACTCTCACTGCATACTCCGATCGGGAGTCGACGCCATCCAGCATAGCATTCCAAGGCTTCGGTCATCCTGATCTACGACATCTCTTGAGCGTCAACATAGTCTACCACGCTGTCGTGGGCTACAAAGGACATTCCGAGCCGGTTCCTCGTCGGTCATGCAAGCTAGGTGCCCTGCCTATTGGAATCTAACGGTCTTCCTCTTTGTCACAATACCAGCTTCGATGTGGATCGCGTATAGTTCGTGATTGGCTCTCGAATGCGGCTAAGAGATCGGAGTGACTTTAACTAAGGGCCCAAGTTTTGGATCCATACAAGAGTACTGGTAGGCCTATGGCCCTGTACACTAGAAGCTCAGAGGTTATGGTCAGATGTCTGGATTTGAAAAGTCTTGTCAGGCTCTGTTGGACTTCAGCAGCTGCCTGCGCATTTATTTTTTCGTATTATTATCGACTGCTACTTTTGAGCCAAGGTACTGGAAATATCGTGGACCAACTTCTGGCAGACAACGCCACCAACACGAGGTAGGCCAGACCGAGGCCAGTCGGAGTTCATTGTCGATGTTGATTGGTCTGGACTGCAATCCGGCTATTTTAACTTTGCTTGTTACACTGGTCATGGTCAACCTATCTAGTCGTGTCAATTTATTCGGGATGACGAATTCTCGCATGGCTTTGGATGGTTCTACACTGGCTGTGCTATCGTTGGCGGTTTAAAAGTCTATAAATAGACACTGGCTTGGAATATTAAATTCCATAACCTGCCTACGAGTGAAAATCTGATCAGTTATGCAGGCGTTGAAACCACGCTGGTAATTTCCAATGATGGAACTGCGACTGCGTATTGGGCTGTCCGTTGGGAGGAGGAAAGAATCTTTGTAGACGGTACTGTAGACGGCTGCACGTTGTAGGATCTCCCTTCTTATGTATGGGGCATTGTTGCATTGTCCGGTCCGCACCATCCTTACGTTCCAGTAGCTAGTTTGCATTCGTCATCAAACCAGTCGCTCCGATTTTTGCGGCTGCTGCCTAAGACGGAGTAAGCAGTACTAATGACAATGTTTGTAAGGCGTGTCCATTATTCATCTATGTTTGACATACTGGCCTCAGGACTTACTCGCCGTCCTTCGAACATGTTCGTCATACTGGCTTCAGGACTTACTCGCCCTCCTGCGGGCATGGCCGGCATACTGGCCCCAGGACTTACTCGCCCTCCTTGGACATGTTCGTCATACTGGCCCCAAGACTTACTCGCTCGCCTTCGAGCTTTTCGATAGCATGTCCTAAAATGACCTAAGCATGACCGCATGTCCTAGATACGTTCGTAACATCATCAGACTCGAGTAGTGACGGCAGTCTATCAACACGTGGTCGATCTGGTTGCGGCTGGCTCCATCAGGTATCCAGGCGGCTTTATACATATTTTTTACGCGGGAGCCTGGTACTCGCAACGACCAAGTGCTTCTATGATGCCAATTCCTTGTCATTTGTGTTCTCGTGCAAACTATGAGTGCCTGCGTAAAGCCTGGACAACGGCCCCCGGCAAAGGATGATTTCAACATCATACCCTTGGACATGCATTGACGGTCCTCTCGACTTGTACGAAATTAATCTCTTTTCCTTTTTCAGGGGAGGACTCCTCTGTAGGTCCGTGAACGTTTATGCGGCTCGCACGACTTAAGTGTTCTTCAGTGGATAAAAGAAAAGAAACACTGTGTGGTTGGTTTTTTTACAAGCCTTTATTGCTTAAAAACACCTAATCAACGAACTCCTAGCGGTCCTTGGCGATTCTCTTTTATTAGCAGTTTCTGCTGACGGTGCAACATCAGGCGAGTCGAACATCCAGCCTGCATTGAACCGACAACAGCAGTCGATGCAAACATTCGACTTGTTGACGACGGCATCATGTAACTGCACATAACTCAGACGAAAAGGGCTATGCACCGCTTATGGCGGTAAAGCCGATAATGGTAGACAGTATTTATTCGCTGATTTTTAAGCCTACTCCGAGCATATGATGTTTTGTATGACAGCTTTATTCTTCTGCAAAACACCATTCCCTGTCCATCTGATTTCTTGTAGTGCTATTATTCCAGCCTTGTATTGGGACAAGGCATCGACTTGCTGTTGTGCAGCCTAAGCTCTGAAGGGCGATCTAACGGTGCAGGAGACAATTCTAATATCATTTCTCCGTTTTCGTTGCGTGGTTTGTCGTCGAGTGATCAATCTTTTTCCGAGGCTTGCTGTCATGTGCGGTGGAGATAACCTGACCATACTGGCCAAGCCAATGAGAGGGCTTTTAACTGGAGGCCGCCACGTAGAGGCAATGCTCACTCTTCCATCACTCCCAAATAGTTACGGCTCGGGCATATTTTCGTATGCTACATGGCCCCCTGTTCGGCTGATGGCTGACCGCTGATACAGGGTGTTTTTTTTTAGCGCAAGCGAACTTAGAAATTCGTTATGATGTATAAAATTCAAAGCCTTGTCAATTTAAAGGGTTTATTTTAAGCCAATAATCGTTTGAATGTGATTTCAGGCGTTCTCCACTCGGACGGATTGATTTTGACCGTTCATGGCGTCAATGTTGTCATACTTCTTCTTCTTCTCCTGGGCCTGGATCTCCACCAACAAGTCTCCCTACCACGACGTCCTGCTAGCTGCCTTCAGTTACGCGAACATGTTGGTTGAGGTCGTTCTTCACCTGCGTGCGCCACGGTAGACAGGTCGTCGACTGTTGTGTATACCTACATTTTCGTAGTCGAAGACAGGCACCAATGATGAATCACAGCGTCGAGGAACACGCCGGAATGATAAACCTTCGTTATGCTAAGTAGAACAGCTACCTGGTGCCACAGACGCCATATTAAGGCTTTCATGGTTTTCCTTCCAAGTCAACTATTCAGCTTTTGGAGGCCTTCATTTCAGCTCGTAAAATATCTACCACCCTCCGTACGTTAACACAACACAGGATCTTCCAAAGCATCGTACTTGTCCTTGAGAGGACGCATGAGAACCCAGAGCAAACGACCGTTCTCTCTTCCTCTTGTACGCAGTCATCAACTTCGGCCACATATCCTTGCAAAATCTAGCTAGGAGCACGGCTGTTGGGAATGAGTCATGAGGGTCATGAGTTTTACAGTCTGCATTTTGGAGAAGTTAAAAGGATTCAATCCAAGCGACGAAATAATCTTCAGCGACGAGGCCCAATTTTAGATGAACGAGTACGGCAATGGCTCCTCAGAAGGGAAAAGTTAGCGCGCGACCGAGAAGATACTAAGGTAAGGCAGGAAATGATGTCCACAAGTTTTGCGACTACCAAAGTATAAAACAATGACCCTGAGAATTTCAAGGAATCACTTCTATAGACGGCTGCACCCAAATAGAGCTCTAAGGCAAAGTTGTCCCTTCAATCTGCAGAATATCATCCCCCGTATCTAGGGGGTTAGCTAGCAATATCGAGACAGAAGTCTCACAAAGTTGCTGGAAATGATCTGGTTTGGTGCATGAACCAGCTTATCTGTAAGATGTGGACGGGTAAATCATTCTCGATGAGGCGAGTCTCTCTTTAACTGCGCCAACATTCAAGGGACAGACAGGACTTTTAAATCTCTGTTTTAAATCTCTACGGCCTTATTTGTGTGGCTTGTGGGCCGAGAAGTTCAGATCTTCACACTTGCCGTGGATCAGAAAACGGGACCCAATACCTATTCGTCGATTTCCGTCGACAGGCGCGCCGTGTCGCCTTGAGGAGGGAGTACTAAACGTGGTGCAGACTTAGGGAGTGGAATAGGAGTTGAAAGCGTAACTCCTACCTCCCCTCTCCGAGACTGCGCTACTTTATGCACTCTTGCCATAAACCAAAAACGTAACGAAATTTAGATAACCAATAAAAGGCCTTTCTAAGTGTCACTTTTGGCACAGGTTATTCTGTAGACAGTGCAAATAACCAAACAGCCAGGGGCAAACGTGAACTTCACAAACTGCACTTTAGTCTAGATCCGACGGAGAATCGCACTTGGCAACCGCTTCTACTCGAAGGACCAAGATCATGCCCTATTTTGCCAGGATTGCTATAAGGAGCCGAAGGCTGGGACGCTAAGCAAAACAGCAGAGACAAATTCTCTGTCGGTTATATGGTCCCATCGGCAAACTCTACGAGCTGTACCACGATGTGAGTGTAGTCGAGATGGCAAAAATCAGTCGACTGCACTGATTTGACCACACCGAGCGCATAAGCACCAATGATCCAGCGAAGAGGTTCTTTAAATTCGAGCCCCCTGGCACGAGAAGGACCGAACCAGCACCACCAACGATGGGGCATCGATATTGTTCAGGATCAGACCTATCATGGGTCGCAAGCCTGACAAGTGTGCAAGATTCCGAGAAGAAGCAAAGGATTTGCATTTATCAACGTTAAGCTCGTGATAATTGCTGTCGCACCAAATGTTGACGGGATCTATGTCAGTTTGGAGTGCAAGTGAGTCTGACGAGATGCCTATAGTCCTCCTCATTTCCATGTCATCTTCGTGGATAGACAGGATGGAGTATTTTCATGACATAGTCGACACATTAATGCGATGATATGAGGTGCAGTGTTGCATTTATAATGGCATTTCTTGCCAAGCGCTATATTTGCGACAGGATTTTGTCGATTGTCTAGCTGTCAATCAGCTGTTAAGTTGGGTATCTCTGTAACACTTCATTTCTGGTTTCCACTGAACGAAATTGATTGTAATTAAACGGACCACGTAAGTCCATCGCACGTTATTATCGGCCATGTCGAAAAAAAAACGTTTACACAGGGGTGCGCTGAGAGAACCAAGTGAGAGAGATCTTCTTCCAAATTGAGAGAGATCCTCTCATCTTTTAACGCGCTATTGTGTCAGTCATAAAGTTCTCAGATCCAATGCCGTAATTGGGTAGGCCGTAAAGCGCGTGTATAACAAAGTTTCGGCTATAAGACGCTTTCAATCATAGCCAGGGTGACAAGGACATACAGGGACTTACAACCGACACTTAAATTGGCGCAGGCAAGTGGAGACTGTCAAGCTTACTGCAAGTTTGCTGCAACGTGTTGATGTTCAGTGTCTGATCTTAGGCGATGGCAAACATACCGCACGAAGCATCAGTTGACTAAGACACCACTCAAAGCAGAAAGCTCTTGCCTTTTCATGCATTTCCCAGATTGCTGGAACTGACAGTCAGAGGTGTCTTTTAGGATATTTATAATGTTCCTGTCTAGCAATCCAGCAAATCTTGTCCACAAACGGGAGCTCTAGCCATTTCGAACAAATTCAAGCTTAAATTTGCCTCAGTTTGATTGGTCATACCATTTATCCGCACACCGGCCGGCTGAAGCGACCACTCTCAATGTAGGCCGGTCGAAGATGCAACATACCTACAAGGCAGAAGCTGTCCAGAAGTCAAAAACATAAACGTCCCTGAATTAGAGCCTGCATGAGGAATGCTAAGAATCAGAAGTACACGGTCAAGTTTATATGAATTGACCCGTCAATCAACACAAACGCCATCCTGCATTGATGAGCCTCACAATTCACGGTCGCGGCTGTTCGGAGACAGACATCACAGCGAATTCAATCGCTGCTATCGCCTCCATCAATCTTATCGCACCGACGACGCAGAACTTGACACGCCGCATTATTCCTCACGCAGTTTACTGAAGGCGCAACGCAAGCAAATCAAATTCCCCATTTGGACAACCAAAAGTAATTAAGTCCGAAGCCCATTGCAAACAAAATCCAATTCTGGTGTGTCTTCAAGTTATTAGTCAATTCGATACGCATCGCGTCATCGACTTTCAGTGCATTAGCCAAATGAAATTTTCTCAGTATAAAACCGGGCTGACGGCAGGTCGCTGCTCCAGTTTCGGTCTCTTCCCGAGCGGGGTTCGTTTGCAAAATGACTGCAAAGCGCATGGTTTTCGTTGCCCTCGTCTCAATCTGCTGCGTCTACCACATCGGAGGCCTGAATGTTGAGCGTTTCGGTGTGGATAAGCCCTCGTACGTCAAGGACATGATGTCCTTGGTGAATCGGTCGTCCGAGATCTTGTGCAACTTGAAAGCGACCGCCATCTACGTGTACTTCGAGAACAACACTTCTAATGGCCCCATCGGGTCCATCCTGAAGAGACTCAACGACTGCGGTACAGCCTTCATAACGCTGAGGTGAGTTGTGGGAACAGCGTGAGACCTATCAAGTCCAGTGACAGTCATTTTCTAGGAACAAGTACCGCACAGCACCGCTGGAGTCGATCCCCGACGATGGGGTCCTGCGGTACTTGGTGCTGATGATCAGGAACGCCTCCCAGCAAATCGACCTGACCATGGTGCGGAAAAAGTCCAGCTCGAAGCACCGCTCCTACTTCATAGTCATCGTCGGAGACCCCAGGGACATCGACCCGCAGTGGCTGCGGTTGGCCTTTGAGAAATTCTGGGACATTTGGGTCCTCAACGCAGTCATCATGTACTGGATGCACGACGACATTCAAATATTCACGTACTCGCCGTTCTCCATGCGGTTCCTCGTGCAGCTCGACTCGCTTGTGACTCGGCGCGAGGAACTGTTTCCGCGCAAGTTGCTGGACATGAATGGTCGCAACCTCAGCATTTGCATCTACCCCGACGAAGTGCGTGCAATCTTCAAGCCATCGGGGAGAATTCTGGGCGCTGATGGACTCATGACGTCCTTCGTGGCGAGTAGCTTGAATGCCACACGGCTGATCAAGTTGCCCGATACTTTTAGCCAAGTGAAACCGTTCCGGGTCAGCCAGAACTCATCCAGCGACCTCTGCCTCAGCGAAATGATCACCGCGGACAGCCAGATGGCGCTGAACACGAGATTCATGTCGCCGGACACTTTCAAGAACCTGGTCGAGCACACCGTGATCTATGGACGCGACGACTTGTGTGTGCTGGTGCCCAAGGCCCAGGCGGCCTCATTGTTCTGGAACCTGTTCCGCTCGTTCCAGGTCCCCGTTTGGATCGCAGCCGTTCTTATGTTCATGCTCACGTACGGCTTCTGCAGGACTCTGCTGCCTCTGGCCGACCAGCTGCTCCTGAAACTGTACTCGACCATGCTGACGCAGCCACTGAGCGAGGTTCCGCCGCGGAATTCAGTGCGGCTGTTCCTCATGTTCTGGTTCAGCTACTGCCTCTTGATCTCCGGGGCCTACAAGTGCAACCTCACCAGCAATTTGGTGTTCCGCGTGTCACTGCCGAACGTAGACACTATCCCGCAGTTGGCCAACTCGCCGTACGAGATTCTCACCTACGCCCGTCACCAGAAGTTCATCGACAAGTACCTGGACTCGTCCGTGCCCATGCAGCGACAGATCAAGCAGAAAGTGATCCCGGTTTCGGACGAGTACCTCAAGCGGAAGCTGGACGACAACGACCTGTCGTACGCATACCTCGAGAAGTACCACGTGGGCAACTTTCGGGTGAATTCCCGGCGACACACTCGCAACGGGCACCAGCTGTTCCACATGATGAAGACCTGCCCAGTCCCGTTTCAGGCGGTCTACATAACGCCCTACGGATCGCCATACATGGGCTTCCTGGACATCCTGGTGCGCCGGGCACACGAGCACGGTTTCGTCGATCATTGGACAGCACTCACGGAGTCGCAGCTCAAGCAGTCCGGGAAGAGCCTCGTCCGCAACCGCCAGAATGACGACGATCCCGTGGTCCTGAGGTTCGGCCACCTACAAGCGGCCTTCTACATTCTAGCACTGGGCCTAGCACTGGCCACAGGGGTTCTAATTTGGGAGATCTACCGGATCTATGGCGTCCGCACCTTCATCTACAATCGCCAGCTATGGAACGCGGACAGTCTCAACTCAATTGGCAGCACATTGCGTAGGCGCTAGGACATGCAGCATAAATCGAACACAAATAAAATTGCACACGCATGCACTGGCTTACCTGTAGTTTCTCTTCTAGCGTCCTATTCGCTTCCCTTAAAGTTTTAATCTCATTTGTCAGTCTTTGTAATTCGTGATTGGATATGGTCGCATCCTTTGCGCCGTGCGCTGATGAACTGTTGCTGCTGTTGGCCGCTGGCCAATTGGCACAAGCTTCCTCTTTGGACTTCTTAACCTTTCGCATGAGTTCCATGGCAGTTTGGAGTTTCTTAACTTCGGTCTTCCACTTGCGTGTTTCCGATTCATTTTGTGCTCTGTTAAATAAAAAAAAAACAAATGATTAATGAGGAAAGGTGGGAATTGTGTGTGTGTGTGTTTGTGGAGATCTGGATTCGAAATGACGTTCGTCGCCTAAGTGTCGTACTAAGTGTCATCCAAGAAGTCAGGTTGCAACTGAAGTGGATGGGTTTCGCTGTCCTCTGCACTCCGATGGATCTCCTCAATGTCATGCCAATTGATCACGTCAACTCAATGTCACCAGAACTGGAGGAACTTGATACAAACCGAAAGAAGAAGACCTTTGAACAGACTGAAGTAGGACAGGTGGATCAAAGTTAATGGCGTAACACTACGTCATAAACACAAACGGCCACAAAATGTATTTTGAGTCTGGGGGCCTAGCAGCCAACGTACACAATTACCTTCCACTCCCGTTCTCCATATCGATCCGTGCTGTGTCCTGACCCTGGACACTAAAGTGTATTCATAATCCCTCTTGTTCGGACAATTAATACCAACTCTAAATAAGTGACGGTTTCCATTCACAGTTGGGATTGTGTCTCGTTAGAATTCGCTCTCTCTCGCACCTCGGCGTTAATGCTTTGCTTGTCTTTAGCGATCGACTCGCAGGGCCTTGTTAAAGTGGAGCTGTTCTCCCTTTATGATGAGAGATATGGTTCTTGCGCAGAAGCGCTGCGAAGGGATCTCTAGTAAACATGCTGATGGAACGAGGCGGGAGTATCCCCGGACAAAGTACTACGAAACCGTGGGCAAACGCTCCAGTATCATTCAAGCAGAAGTCTACGCCTAGGCAGATGCGCTCAAATCAATCTTGACAGGAACTGCGACGTAGCAATAATGTCGGACAGTTGTGTCGCTATCTGTTAAGAAAGTTCATCGCGCGCGTCTTCCATTTTATGGTCAGTTTAGACGAAGCTCATTTTTGGCTCAATGGGTACGTAAATAAGCAGAATTATCGACTTTGGAGTGAATATCAGCCAGAAGCACTGCAAGAGCTACCAATGCCAGATGTCCAGAAAAAGTCACAGTTTGGTGCGGTTTATGGGCTGGTGGCATCATTGGACCGTACTTCTTCAAAGACGATGCGAATCGTAACGTAACTGTGAATGGAGAGCGCTACCGTGAGATGATATCCAACTTTTTTTGCCCAAAATGCAAGAGCTTGACTTGCATGACATGTGGTTTCAACAAGACGGTGCCACATGCCACACAGCACGCGCAGCAATGGACTTATTGAGAGGCGAGTTCGGGGAACATTTTATTTCACGTTCGGGACCGGTCAATTGGCCGCCTAGATCGTGCGATTTAACGCCTTTAGACTATTTTTTGTGGGGCTATGTTAAAGCTCATGTCTATACAGACAAGCCCGCTTCAATTGACGCATTGGAAGGCAACATTGAAGCATTTATTCGTGAGATACCGGCCGAAATGTTGGAAAGAGTATGCCAAAATTGGAGTAAGGATGGACCATTTAAGGCGCAGTCATTTCATTCGCATGAAATAATCTTCAAAAATTAAATTATATGGACCGTACTATCGATTCAAATAAAGATTTTATGCATTTTTCTGGCTTTTAAAAAATCACCCTACCCTTTAATTTCTGCTACGAGCTTTTTGTAATTTAAGCCGTGATACAGGGTGGTTTGGTCACACGGCACGAATGTCCCCATCATCACGACTTCCGAGGCGGGCTTTGAATGCGATTAGGTAGGCGAACGCTTGGCAGATCCAGGACGAGGTGGTTGGACCAAGTCCAAACACTCGCTTAGTGACGCTTGGACATAACTCCTGATGAGTTAGAGTCGATGGCGGACGATCGAGTTACCTGAAAATGTCCCGATGATGACGAGTTCTTTTGATCCGAGACACTTTTTATTGAAACTTTCTGCCTTTGGCCTTTCATAAGTTACCACTAATTAATATCAGCCTTTCCTTGATCATCACAGAGTCGAGGACTGAGAGAAAAAAAGTAGAAAGTGCAACTTTTAAAAAATATTGTAAGCGGATTTATAAGCGCCAGCGGATCGTTGCACATTTAGATCATTTAAGGGTCAGACTAATTGTGGTTTATAAAGTGAGTCAGCGGTCATCAACGTTCACTGCTCTAGGTGAGTCGGTAAGAGTAAGAGACACTTAAACTCGGGATGGTGGGGCGGAGTTCGAGCTCTGATTTGGGCGCCATTATGTTGTACAAGGCTTAGCGGAATGCCTGTGGCGTCGAGTAGGAGGATGGCAGCAAACTTTGGGTTGCACTGTGCATTGCGTTGCGCAGTTAAGTACATCGGTTGCCACGGCAATATGTACAGACGTTGGGCGCCACAACAAATAAACAAAAAAGAAAACTGCCCAATTTGGAGTAAGGCACATCGACAATCCTTTGCAAGCGACATTAGGCTCACTGCAGAGCTTTATAGATTAACGACCCATGAACACGAGATCTGGTGGGACACACCCAGCAGGAGACGTCTACCATTTTACTGCAAGGTTGAATTGGGACCTCAATCAAACTCGAATGCTGGGATGAAGGCAGCTGTTGAAGCTCGGAACTTCAAAATTTCGGAAATTATGGAGATTCCAAGACATGAGCAAAGGACATGGCCTGACAGGGCAAACAGTTTTGGAATACTCAAAAATTAAACTCACCTGAGAACTCTTACGGCGCCTCGTTCGGCGGTCAAGTGCGTCTTCAGCTCGGCAATCTCCAGCCGCATCTGTTCAGTCTGAGCGTTCAGCTTCTGTATGATGGAGACGTTCTCCTCGAGCTTACGCTTCAATCTTGGCGGTGGCACTTTGGCACTCTGTTGTGCGGTCTGCGACTGCACTCTGTGTGGCTGATGGCACTGCTGCTGCAGCAGAATGATTTTCTCTGCGACTTTTGGCGACGGCTGTGGCGTCCGTGCGAGGACACGTTCGATTCGCACTTGTGTCTGCTGTTGTGGCGCCGGCGATGGCGATTTGGATCGCGTTGCGGCTGCAATCAGTTCCTCGTTCAATTTGCCACGGCAATTCAATTGTATGCCCTCGATACGAGTGCGCTTCTCTTGGTTCACTGCCTCGCTGACCGATGTCAGGCTGGTGGACAGCTTCTTCTTTCGCTTCAATTTATTCGCAATCATGTTGGTTAGACTCAAGGGCTGTTCGACTGCGTTCGATTCTACTGACTTTCCCTGGTCCTGGTCCTGGTCCTCCGTGTCACTTGATGGAGATTCATCAATTTCTGAGTATTTATTCATTGTTGGTCGATCAATTTGGGTCAATTGATCGCAATAATCGGGCTCGCACGATTGTCTGGAGGTCGAAATGGTTGTATCTGCCATTTTTAAAAATCGATTTGTTTCTGAATTTTTTGTTATTTTTTTGTATTATTTTATCGGTTTATTCGTCCGACCTTATTCGAGACTCTTCTTCTTTCCTTTCTGCTACTTCGTAGAGTATTGTTCCTTTTTCTTAGTAATTTTTTTTTTTTTTTTTTTGTAAATATTTTTCGTTATTGACTATGATTAGTGGGGTGCTGTTTGGATTGTGTAATCTTATTGTCTACGTTATTGTGAATAGTTTTCATAGCAATTTTGCTTGATTTCTGGTCGTTTATAGTAAATATTAGCACTTCTGTGGATTTATCTTTGGCGTTTTTCAATAAAATCTGAAAGGAAACAGAGAAAATTTAACTCGGTTAAAATTGGTTGAATAAAAGCGGGTGGGAGGAAAATTTGACATAATTAATATTGCAGTAGGATGTGAAATAAAGCTCATTTCGGATAAGTAGTGAGAAACCAACAAGGACTGCGGCAGTTGTTGCGTCAACAAGCAAGCCTCACATCGCCTCACATAGCAAATAACCACTTAAACACCCCACAGTACTTTTTCAACGCCTAATGGTATGCAATGATATGATACCATACTGTATGGGCTTGTCACCTCACGGATCTATATTTAGCAGATGAATGTACAAACGTCGGCCATTCGAAAGCTTTTTCCACGCTGTTGAAGCTGTGTTCAGCTGTGAAACAGTTCAATAGATGCTATCGCTGAGGGAAGGTGGTGTTGAGACTCTTCCCTCTGCCTGTGGACACTATAATAATCTGAAATGCTATGGAAATTATATGATGGTGGTCTGTTTCATACAAGCGTGGAATGTCTACCAGCCTTTTCTGTGGGAAATCTCGTATGATGAATGGAGAGTACTCTATGAACATTGCACATACTCTGTGAATGGTTAAGGTCTTCTACGAAATCAATTACGAACCAAGTCTTTCCATTTAGCAAAACCAGGAATAGCATATTGAATGTCTTTCTATCGATTTTAGGATTAATGACACATTAATCGTCTCCGGGAAAATCCGCACCATGCTAAACCATACGCTGCAGCACCATGAAGTTCGGGCTTCAGCATGAAAGGTAATGAGAATGATAGTGCGGCGGCCAAGGACCTACCCTCTGTAAATCAGTCCAACTGTGGGACGACGCAGATAACATCGATACCTTATCGCATTGGACTGGAGATTTGATAAGAATACTCATCCATTACCCTTACCTTCTCTTCCCGTCCAGGTTTTGAGCTTAATTGAACAGGACTGACAGAAAAGGAGTTTGAAGGTCGAAGAAGGCAAGAAATGATTATTTGCTTAATTATTTCGGGCCTTTACACTCCATTTCTGTCAGACCTGTTCAATGAATCTCAAAAGCTGGACGGGAACCAGATCTTCGGAGCTGCTTCTTGACATCGAAAGAAAAATCCTGCGGGGGATATATGATAGAGTCTTCGAGAATGTGGCGGCCATGGCGTTGTGGGTTTGTGTGTCATACGAAATTGAACCAACGTTACCTAGGTTCGATTACCGGCACGAGCAGGAGCACTTTTCACGGCCCCACCTTTTTCGTGTCACTGACAATGCTCATAGAGTACTGAACTGTCTAGAAAAAGCTTCTCAAATTGGAAGTTCGGAGTCACGGCCTTGGCCCCTTACGGGCTGTAGCGCCACTGATATTATTGGCTCTATAACATAATTTGTGCGGTTTGCTAAGAGATGGCGTAACTTGTATTTTTCCATTGGAACATGCGTTGGAAAGCTACTGTCATTGTACGTCATTTCAGTATATGTCATTCATTTGAAGCGTAAACAACAATACATTTTTTTCACCCAAATTCTTCGAACTTTTTGCTTGAAAAAGTGTTTTTGCGGGAAGTTCTTCTTCATAAGAAAACTGCTGCCGAAAGTCATCGTATTTTCGTGGAAGTTTATGGTGAACATGCGCTACTGAGCGAACGTGCCAAAAGTGGTTTGACCGATTTAAAAGTGGTGATTTTGGCTTGGCCAACCAGCCAAATCAACGGCAACGTCGAATATCCATGGCGCGAAGGTATTGCTCTGTATTTGGTGGGATCAGAAGGGTGTACTGTATTATGAGCTGCTCAAACCGGGTGAAACCATCAATGGACAACGCTACCGAACACAATTAATCCGTTTGAAGAGAGCAGTAGCCAAAAAACGCCCGGAATATGCGACCAGAGACGAGGCAATAATTTTCCATCATGACAACGCTCGGCCCCACGTTGCCATTCCGGTTAAGAACTATTTGGAATACAGTGGATGGGAAGTTTTACCCCACCCGCCTTATAGCCAAGACCTTGGCCCTTCGGAGTACCATCTTTTCCGGTCGATACAGAACGCCCTCACAGAAATACGGTTCGCATCAGAGCAGAATATCAAAAATTGGCTTGATGCGTTCTTGGCTGCCAAACCGGCGCTGTTCTTTTGGGATGGGATGTGAAAGCCAAGTGAGTCCCCTGCATCGAGAAGGACAGGAATACGGAAGACCAAGTCATCACGGACGTACATAGGATGGACTGGTCTTGAACACTTGAAGCACACCATCACGGATGGTTGGCAGCATTAGCTCAAACCCGGTCGATCTATGCTCTTTCATCCTGTAGAATAAGAAGTGTGTTCTTCGAAGACGAGTACACAATTTCAATCTGATCGATGCGCAACTGACGACAGGGGACGACGTTGTTCGTCAGCGGTTAACTGACACATTTTTAGGAGTGTGCAATAATTGGATTCCCTGTGAAGTAGAACGTTAAGAATTCATAATAACATGGACTTCCTACTGCCTCAACATTGCTTCGAGAAAAACTTGTCAATCGGCCTTCAACCACTTCCTTGAGATCGTCCTAGACATCTCAAAAACAAATGGCGGATAGTTCCCTAAACAGGTCGAACATAGACGAAGGAGAGGGCGTAGTTTAAAGAACGCATGAGTGTTCCATTCCAGGGGTCCAGCCAATATTGATCCTTTTTCCGTTGTCCCTCGGTAATGAAGTCGAAGACTTTCCGGGCTGGAGCCATACTTTTGCGGTATGCATTAAGGCTGGGACTATCACGGATTTCGATGAAGGTCACCATAGCACCAAGTTATGGTGGCACTACACAATTTAAATGCGGAGTCTGAGTAGACAAAGTCATTCACTTCCTCAAAGAACAAAATGTCTCAACAGCGAGTTATACTGTTGTTGAAGACGTCAGTGTTGACAGCATGTACTTCGTCTTACCCAACAAAAAAAAAAAAACCGCGAGACCCAGCTAAGTCGCTTTCTTCTCAGTTCGTTGGGTGATTCCTATAATGTCAATGCCACCGAAATATGCAAGCAATTACACAGATTGTGCATTTGGCGTTTATGCCTGAGTTACGCACGATCTTCTAGACGAGAACGATACTAAAAATTACGCCTAACATTGCGTTGCCTTGTCTGAAGCCCCTTTTAACATCGGAGGGCTCGGTAAAGCCTTTCATTCTCCATTGTTATTCTACAAAGACAGGCGAGTTTTACAGGAATGTCAGAACAAGACAAGGACAATAGTGGACTCCGGTCACTTTAACCCGCTCCGGTATTAACCAAAATCTTAATGGCAACGGGAGGTTTTCCTCTGTAGTTGGCAGAGAGGCCTCCCATTCGTTCTGATTGGGTCTGATTATCGATACAACTTATGAGTCTACACTAAAACATATGAGTCTACAACAGCTGCAAGTTTGCATTGCAACATTCCCCCTTATTGTCTTACACGAGGTGACAAATTCTCGCCTCGCATTTTTTTGTCACCTCACATCAAATTCTGTAGTCATGAATTCAAGTGAGGTGACAAAAAAAACCAATCGAATTTTCTTCTCAAAAAAATGTCACCTAGTTGCCAACATATGCTGCATATTTGTGTCCTCAAGTGGAATCAATTTCAAATTGGTCTGAACAATAACGATGTCACCGTCGTCTGCTTCCTGGACGTCGAAAAGGCCTCGAGTCTGGATTGAGTGACTCATCTACAAGCTGAACCAGATTGGATTCCCCTCCAACCTCATCAGAACAATTTATATCTTTCTGCATTCCAAAAGATTCTGCGTTCCAATTGAAGACAGCAAATCAACAGAGTGGAGCACCAAGGCGGGAGTTGCAGAAGGATCAAGGCTGGGACCGTGGCTTTTCAACATCTACTCGGCAGATCAACCACATCTAACTGACACAGCAAAATGTTGTCCATTTGCAGATGACTCGCTGACTTATGCCAGCTCGACGTCACCACAGATAGTCACGCAAAGTTTCGAAATCCAAACAGCGAACAAATTTGACGGGTACTTATGTGCTTAAGGAGACCATACAGAGGTGGATGCAGATCAGCACCCAAATGTCGAAATATAAAGGTAATGCTCCCTAACGGTACAGAAATATCAACAATCGAAGAGGTCAAGTTAATTCACGGAAGGCGTTTATTTCACGCGTTAATTTCACGTTAATTTCACGGAAAGCTTGAAGTTCAACAGTCATTCGAAACTGACCCTTAAGAAGGCCAACCTGGGTTTGCATCGCATCTATCCCTTGATGCGCAAGCAAAATGGATTAAGCCAGAGGACTAAAACTGCTGCTATACAAGCAGCTTATACAGCCGATCTTAACCTACGGCTTCCCAATATGGCACACCATCTCTAAGACCAGCATGGCGAAACTCGCAATTTTCGAAAGAAAAGTACTGCGAATATGTACGGGACTCACCTTCAACAGGGACCGTCAAAGGCACCACAGCAACAATAGGCTTTACGACCAAGCACGCATCATGCCCCTGCAACAGTACATGGTGGCACTGTTCAGAAAGCAGCTACTAGAAATCAACAACCATCCTAAAAAGGAAATCAGGAACCTGAGAAATACGATCCCCGGACAACGCGACCTCAACACGTTAGATCTGCTAAACGAGCAGAACTTTCCAACGACGTCGAACAAGGAGCTGCATGGATTCTACCAGAGCGGCGATAGCAATCACCATCGCGGATAAGTCGGCTAACACATCACCACCCCATCCCAAAAGGACCACGATGGACACAGGGACTTGAGCAACTCGATGTAAGCACCAGCCATTGCAGGACATACAAAACAAGCAACAAACAGACGGTAATAATAAACATTAAATTAAACAAAGTACATCAGTTGGACCCCTATTCTTGAGCCAACACCCTAGCCTTTAGTTTGTAAGTCTAGTTCTATTTTCAATTCTAAAAATAATTTTCCGTTCAAATACATTTTAAAATCGCTTTTCAATTCGGTGGTTGCACTTGATAATTTGTATAATTCTTGGATGCCTTTGGTTCAGAACACGGATATGTTGGTGAGCGTATGTGGTGGATTACGTTTCAATGGCAGCCCAAAAAAGGGAGAATGCAAGCGTTTCGTTTTCTTAAAAAATGGATTTCTGGGTGTGCTTGGAGGTATCCTCAAATTGGGAGCACTCAAATTGTTGATTTATCGTTATTTTAACACGATTTGATTCCTATCAATAACAAAATTTGGGTTAAAACTTAAAAATTTATCCTGCGTCCTTTGGCGTCACCCACAAAAACACAAAAATGCAAGCGATAAAATCTCTCTCATTCTGTCTCACTTTCTCATGAAATGTGACTAAGGGAATGACACAATCGCCGTGCAAGTGACAAATGTCACATAAACTGTCGAAGATTTTTCGGTGCCACGACTAAGAGAACAAGGGGGGATACACAGCTCTGGTGGCCTTTGCCCAACACTCAACACACTCACCTGAAGTCCTAGTCCCATTCCACAAAGCAATGGAATCTCTAAATGCGCGCTATTTTTTTTTTATTTTCTTGCAAAAACCACCTACTTCCAGAAAGTTGTAGTCAAACGATGTCATTTCTTTGTCGCACAAGCCCACCTTTTAATGGTTCATAAATCGCATAAAATCATCGAGTTTAGGGCACGAATAGATGAAACCACAGATGACTGCTTAGGCCACACAAATAGTTGTGAATTCAGAAACCGCGCCGCCGGCGACCCCACATTTTTATCGGCCACATCCTCCGACAGGCGCGAGCAAATCAATACCAGGGTTGGTTGACCGCTTTGATAAATTATGACTCCCAACTGAGGGGACACTCTGTTGTGGGAGTGAACAAAAGGCACGGTCGCTTAGTGGGTTACGTGTAGCAAGGAGATCAAATTTCCAATTGTTTATGCGAGGAGAGGGAGCGGAACTATTTCACAAAACCCATTAGAGGGTGAAATGCTATTTGCGTGCTTGGACGGACAAGTGACGTTAGAACAAGCAAGGGTGCCGCCGCGCCGCTGCCGGAGCAACCGCCCCAATCGATGTTCATTATGTGACTACCACTGACGTTTCACTTTCAGCACTGAGTGCCCTAAACCGCCAACGCCTGTCAGCGCGGGGTTTAAGTGACCACATCACCGGTGTGGTGCAAGAAATGAATGCTAAGACCGACTCTGAAGTTACTTGTTGACGCCGTTTCAGTCCCCCGGGTCTGGTTGGAAGGGGGAGAACTGAAAGCGGAATAAGTTTCGATTTCAACTTATGTTTGCTACACTGTGGCTGTGCATGCGGCTGGACATACGTGTGTGTGCTCGCTGAGAGGAGAGAGATGCGTGGGTGTGCATGCGGGGGCGGAATTAGTAGAAGCGAAGCACGCGGAAGAAAGACTGATTTTTGTTATAGAAGCTGGACTTATGCAAAGGGGGTGTTTGTTGTGTCACTGGATTCACATGTTGTTACTCAAGCCGATGTGCAGCACTGTGTCGCCTAGAAAATCCTCTTGTGATTTTGTGTGTCTACGTGTGTGCTTGTGGAAAGGTTGAAGGGGATGTGTGTAAGGCCTCGAGGGATTTTGCTCATCGGAGCCGATAATTGCACTGGATGTGGAGGCATTCAATTGGAGCAAGCGATGGCTTAGTTTTTAGAGATTTGGTTTTAACTTGGCCGCACTGTTCCCAGAGTGACTTGAGTTGATTTGTCGTCGAATTTACGCTAAATAACGAATCACAGGAACCTTGTTTTTTTTTTTAATGGTACATTTATTTCAAAAATATGATTCCCTTGTAGCTGTGAAGTTGAGGCAATGTGGCTATGATTTTTAGTTTCCTTCAAACCTTCATCTCATC
This sequence comes from Eristalis tenax, assembly GCA_905231855.2. Taxonomy (NCBI): domain Eukaryota; kingdom Metazoa; phylum Arthropoda; class Insecta; order Diptera; family Syrphidae; genus Eristalis; species Eristalis tenax. The sequence continues at coordinate 114,716,870 of HG993124.1, forward strand.
CTCGAGAAAATACGTTGTCTACCCTTGTGCGCAGATTTCTACGCATGTGGGATTTCACCGCTAACGGTCGATGGGAGTTGTTCTCCTTGGCGAACCAAGGCTTTCGACCGGCTACGGTAGGCGAATTTTACAATTCGAGTTCGACATTAAGTGCTGCCATGAAAACAAAAGTAGGAATGAATAAACGTCAAGTCATGAACATTTGAACTTTAATTTGACTTGTGTTCGTTAATTGAGAACACTGTTCTACAAATTTTGACTTTAAAAAAGTATTCTTCACGTAAAGTAGTTTTTCCTTATCAGTTTTCGTATCTGGATTCAAAAAATTACTATGCTTACTTAAAATTAGTTTCTGTTTGAAAAAATGTTCAACAAAATAACTTGTTCTTTTATGGATCAGTAGAATTATACGCTTCTTAACATTTCTACGAATAGTCCAGCAATAATCGGCCAATATTGCAACGTTAAATATTCTGTCAACTCTTTTTGTGGTGCATATAAGCACCATTTTCTAAAAGGTTCATTGTTGCAGTTTCAAGCCTAGAAGTTCTGATTTGTTCTTTGGCAGTTCTAAGTCCCTTACAAGATCATTTAACTCAGCCTGTGTAATCCTAAGTGGCTGTGATGATGAACTGGGTGCTTTGCATTCTGAAATTGAAGAAATTGATTACGAAGTAAGTGTGATTTTAACTTCGTTGTCGTCTATGTTAGGATGTCTTGGAATCGGGTGAAGATTGCTGTGCGGCAGAGGGCGCGTAGCTGATCATATAAAGGGTGGTTAAAGGGCCGATGTTGATTTTGAATAAAACGCAAATTATTTCAGAAATTATTGTCATTTCTTTTTATTATGATAATATTGGTATGGTGGAACAAAATATCGGCCAAATGGCCGCCACGACCTCGGCGGCACACCTCCATCCGATGGTCCAAATTTCCGATGACGCTGAAGCATAATTGAGGTTCTATGCCGTTAATATGCCGAATTATCTCATCCTTTAGCTCTTGAATTGTTGCTGGCTTATCGACGTACACTTTTTCTTTCAAGTAACCCTAAAGAAAAAAATCCAACGGTGTCAAATCACATGATCTTTGCGGCCAATTGACATCGCCACCACGTGAGATAACACGGCCATCAAATTTGTCGCGCAAAAGAGCCATTGTTTCGTTAGCTACGTGGCAAGTGGCACCGTCCTGTTGAAACCACATATTGTCCACATTCAAGTGAACACCACTCACAGTAACTGCCCGACCGCCCTCATTTTGAAAAAAATACGTCCCGATGATGCCGCCAGCCCATAAACCGCACCAAACAGTCACTCTTTGTGGGTGCATTGGTTTTTCGACAGTCACTCTTGGATTATCATTCGCCCAAATGCGGCAGTTCTGCTTATTGACGAATCCACTGACGTGAAAATGTGCCTCATCACTGAAGATGGTTTTCTTCGAAAATTGATCATCCACTGTTGCCATTTCTTGCCACCATTCTGACCATTGACGACGCTTGAAATGGTCAAGAGGCTTTAGTTTTTGAGTCAATTGCACCTTGTAAGCGTGTAAATGCAAGTCTTTATGCATAATGTTCATCAACGACGAGCGTGAGAGGTGCAATTGTTGGGCACGTCGACGAGTTGAGGTGGAGGGCTCTTCAGCCACACAATCGCGAACAGCAGTAATATTTTCTGCAGGACGAGCTGTACGAGCATGCATTGGTGTTTTCACATCTCCTACAGACCCAGTTTGCTCAAATTTTTGCACGATTTTTCCGACTGTACGCACATTTGGACGATTAAATTGAAATAAATTGAACATCACGAAGTGCACGATATGCATCTTGATCTGAACGCCCATTTTCATAATAAGCCTGAATAACTTTAACGCGTTGCTCGATTGTATATCTTTCCATGGTTCAAATTGAGTTAGTCTGAAATTGAGAAGTGTCAAATGAAAAGCAGAGAAAAACTTGACGTTTAGGTGTGGTTCACATTCAACATCGGCCCTTAACATTTAACCTTTATTTGGATACACGATGACATTCTTCTTTGTTTTTAGAAATACGCTTGCCTTTTCCAAATAAGTGAGTTGAGCGAATAAGTGAGCAGACGAAAATTACAATCAGATGGATGATTTGTCAATTCTCGCCACCGTATTGGTACTGCGAAAGCAAAATGACATTTTTGCCATTTAGCTAATTTCTCAAACCAGTAGCTCACGAATTACAGCAGAAATGGGGAGCCAATGTCTTATCCCGGTGTTTTACATCAAAGTAGTGATGATAGGCTTGTTTTTTGTATGGGTTAAATAGAAATATATCAAAAATTGTCGATATTATTCACACATTTTCGAGACATTTTGCTATAAAATATAATCACTTTTAACACTCTATTTTTTGTATTATTTGCATTTTAAAACTTCTTACTTCGGAACAGAGCACTTAAACACAACATCCATACCATTTTATTCCAACTAACTGAGTAAATATCAGAATTATCTTGTTCAACGAGGGGTTTATCATTTAATGCGGAAAATATGGGGTATCGGGAAAAATGGAACTAATAAATAACTTTTACTTATCAACTCGTATTCAGCATGGGTAGACATGCAAAAAATAGTTAAAATTATTCGGAATATCTTTTCACTGTAGACCAGTCTGATTTACTTGGGCAATAAAATTATCAAATTTACAAAACCTGTAAGCGACACGATTTGTTTCATAAAGAAAATGAATGCTTCGACTGAGCAAGAGTACTCGAGACATCTTCAATAGGTTGGAACACTCTGACCATCCGTAAGTAAAGGGTGATTTTTTAGCTATTATCTTTTTGGCAACACTGGTTTAAACAGCTGACGCACGTTTCGTGTTTTGTGTCACTGTCAAACATCTTCAGATTGGTCTATAATTTAACCATGCATCGTCTTACAAACGAACAAGGCTTGCAAATTATTGAATTTTCAAAATGCGTGCTCTGTTAAGAAAGTTGATCGCGTGCTTCTTCCATTTTATGGTCAGTTTAAGACGAAGCTCATTTTTGGCTCAATGGGTACGTAAATAAGCAGAATTGTTGACTTTGGAGTGAATATCAGCCAGAAGCATTGCAAGAGCTACCAATGCATCCAGCAAAAGTCACAGTTTGGTGCGGTTTATGGGCTGGTGGCATCATTGGACCGTACTTCTTCAAAGACGATGCGAATCGTAACGTAACTGTGAATGGTGAGCTCTACCGTGAGATGATGTCCAACTTTTTTTTTGCCCAAAATGCAAGAGCTTGACTTGCATGACATGTGGTTTCAACAAGACGGTGCCACATGCCACACAGCACGCGCAGCAATGGACTTATTGAGAGGCGAGTTCAGTGAACATTTTATTTCACGTTCGGGACCGGTCAATTGACCGCCTAGATCGTGCGATTTAACGCCTTTAGACTATTTTTTGTGGGGCCATGTTAAAGCTCTAAAAACTTTCCTATAGCTTTTAAAGAATCAGTCTTGAGAAGCAATTTGTTGAAAACAATTTTGTTTAGGCTTAATTTTGTACGTTTTAGGTCATTTCGACTGAATGAGGAAGTGTAAATGTCAATTTCAAAATTCAAGGACATCCAGTTACTGTCATTCTGAAATTAGCTGGTGCCTGTGCTTGTGCGAGTCATCAGAGAACGATCTTGACCTAGGCCTGTCAAAAAACTCGGTTTCCTCAGTACTGAAAGGAGTTGTTTTGCAGTTGAAGACAAATTATGTCCAACTCAGGTCAATTGAGTCATGTCTACGGATGACAAAGATGCTTGTTTTCAACAGACAGCTTACCAGGAGTAATTGGATGTTTTTAATCAATATCGAAACAGAAAAGGACAGAAAGCTATGATTGTTAGGTTTTTCCTTGTGTTTGAAATCTTTTGGTTTTTAATGCATACTTTTCATTTGTGTAGATACATTTTGACTCAAGATATCCTTGCACAAGGAGTGCCTAAGATGCCGATTTACAGATCCAAAATATAGATAAATACATTTGATGATTCAAGGCTTGGCTCTTCATAACATTTACAAATAAATAAGGAATGTGTATTCATACATTCATACATTCACCAGACAAAAGCAAAAGGTTCGACGTTCTCTCACACAATGTTTGACGTTCGACAAATAATAACACAAGTGAGGCTCAACTTGGCGATCATTCAACAACCACAATAGGGTGAGATCAAACTTCGAAAAAAGTTGGACATTCGAAGAAAGTCGAATCAAAAGTTCTCGATTCGCCATCCGTAGTACCAATTTCTCAAACTCACATATTTATTCCTTCCGATCGCCGACCGTAATCGGCGTAGTCGGTAATTATCTATAATCGATGCATTGTACCCTGCAATGCAGTGCATTTTTGTTTCCTTCCAATGCACAAAGCAAGTGCTGCTGTAATGCAAATGTAGGCTGATACAACGATGATATTTTTTCTCATACTCTTAACCATTTTTTACCACGATTATACAGAGGAAAGAGTTTATCCTTTGCTATGCTGTGACGCTTCAAACCAGCCTTGTATTGAGCTGACAGCAATTGCTTCTCCCAAATACGGTTGAATTTTCCAGTCAACCAATTTTTAGTCGAAGGCCCCGATTGCGAGTGTCGATTGTCGACTAAATCGATAGTCGACAAATCTATCGCTTGAAATCTATTTTGGTATTGTGTAACTCAGTCGACTGGGAATCGTATTATTGTGAATTAAAAACGTGCATATGACAAATTTGTGTACGTCTGACAGTTGAGGGTGTCAAATGTCTTAATTCATGTTCACACGGACGTGGGAAGCACAGGCATATTAGATAGAGAGGGTGTGTGAGATCCCATGAGTTAGAGAGAGGGATGTGGGCTTCGCCGGTACAGTGTAAACAGGCACTCGGGTGCGTATCAAAACAAATCGTGTGTGCAAATACTTGAATGAAATAACACATCTCTGGACATGTTTTATTCGTTGATTTGTTCGATTTAGTATGTGCAACTCTCTTTGGTTGAAATTGAAGTTACAATATATATGTTTTAAGGACACAACAGAATAAATTACAATTGCAACACGAAAACAAAGTTTATTTCATGATTCTTTGCCGCACGAAAACCGGCGATTAGAAATTTGTGAACGGCAAACAGTGAAGGGAAAATCGAATAATATCGATCATAATCGACATTCATTATACCAAAGCGACAAATCGACAATCGACAATCGGTGTGCATCGACTTTCGATTGATAATCGACACTCGCAATCTGGGCCTATATCTTAATGGTTTCGACGGCATGGTTTTGACATCGTTGACCTAAGTCAAATAATTGCTAGTCAACTGTAACACATCCAGGTGTATTGTAAGAATCTGTCAATAAGATAGACCCTTTGGCAGCCGTGGCGTTGTGGTTTGGTGCTTCAACAAATACGCACTTAAGCCTACACAGTCCGGGTTCGATTCCCGGTGCGAGGAAAAATACTTTTCACGGCCCCACCTCTTTCGAGTCACTGACAATACTCAAAGAGTAAAAGTGCCTATAAAAAGCGTCTCAAATTGGCCATTCGCAGTCGGCATTAGACTGTAGGTCCCTCTTCCAGTCGTGAAAGAACAATAGCACGCACAACGTGAATGGTTGCTGCGGAGTTAGACCATGGACCACTACGGGCTGTAGCGCCACTCGTATTATTATTACTAAATTTTTTATTATTATATTTATATATTTTATATTATTATTATATTATATTTTATATTTAAAAATTTATTATTATTATTTTTGTTATTATAATTTTTTTTGGTTGCATAATCCGGAGTCGCAGTAAACGGATGGGCGTTCATAGCAATTTGAATGCAAGCCTAACATGTTGTGTCATCGTCGCAGAAAGCGGTTGGTCGTTATAAGCGAAGTCGTCATAAACGAAATCGACTTAGATTTGGCACATAAGCCTGCTAGTTTGCAAGTAGTTTGTATATATAGACAAAGTATATGCCGAGGTCCGCTTAAATGCAAAACCCGATTAATTGAAAGTAAAATTAGGTTTCTTCATCATTTCTTTTAAGCGGGTTCGATTTTAAAAGTCCTTAAGCAAAGTCCTGCTTGTCAACTTGTATTCAATGTTTTCAAAGTAGCAGCTGCTTTGGTAGGCAAATTGAAACCAAACAATTCGTCAGACATCCTATCTACCAGCACAATGGACCGTATTTTGTTCGAAGTGCCTGCCTACAGTCTGTCCATATGCAAAAGTGCCATCCTTCTGCTGTCGACCATTGAAGTGCGTTTTTAATACAAACATCTCATAAGCTGACAGCTGAGATGTTTGGCCTTCCACACACTGTCGGGGGCGTCGAATCGAGTGACGACAGAAATATTCCCCCCGATGTCGAGAAATGTTCGCATCACTCATGACTCAGATTCAAAGGGACACCGACCCCACACAGAAATTGTCTGCTAATGTAACTATCCGTTTTGTCAGAGTAGTCAGCAGACGAGGTTGTCAGAACCAAAAAGACACTTAATACGAACCTTCAATTAAACAGTCTCGCGGCACAGAGCTGTGTTGACGAAGAAGCCATTCAAATTAAAAAAAAAAAAAAAAAACTTAAATCACTTTAAAACCCTCAGTCCCATTTCGAACTAAAGATCACACACATATCCGCGTCGAAAATCGGCCCCTAAGTCTACTATGCACTTGAGATATTCGCGCAAAACTAAAAGCTGCCATCCAACCCATCAAGGTCACATCGGATGAAAATCACAAAATTAATAAACTTTCTGGCATTTGAAACAATTGAAGTAAATAGACCGCACGTACCCGTATTCCGATTGTGAATTGCGCTGCCAAGTTCAGAGTTTGTCGGCGCCGCGGTGCTGGTGGCCGAAGACTTTTCAAATACGCAGCCGAAAGCGACTGGCTGCTGTTCCCGGCGCATGCATGTGTGCGTCCGCATGTAGGCGTGAACTCATGTACTTTTTTGCTGCAGACGAATTGTATCTGCTCTGCTTGGGAAAGATAAAGATATACAGGAAAAGGCAGAAGAAAAAATTGCAGATTTATTTTTCGATTTTATGGAGAAAAGCTTTTCGTTTTTTTTTTTTGGCGTTTCTTTGGAGGCGTCAATGGAAAAATTGTTGTTTATCGAAATCAGATGCGATCGCCGTTTGCTGCGTAAATTGATTTTGCAATGAATTTACCGACCGAATCGATGGGATTGAAATAAGGCCATCGCTGCCCACAAGCGAGGAATTCGCTGCCATTGAGGTAAGCAGCAGTGATGTGAGATTTTTTGGAGTCACCGCAGGTTGTGATGCGAAGGTGTTCAGTGAAAACGCAGAAAAAGCTCGAGAACATAACAATGGTCAGTTGTAGTCATATGACATGACCGATGTACATGAGTGCATGAATGCTTTTGATAAAATTAACAGCGTAATTTGTCGGAAAGTTTGGTGAAGAGTTCAGAGAGCTGGTCGCATTTTCCTCTTATAAGCAAATGTAGATGGTTCAGAAGCCATCTAAATGTTGTTGCATACTTTTAGGCAGATGATCTTCGAAGAATCCTTCACTTTTGAGTATTTATTGGTCGCAGTGAAGCCAAGTTGTCTTCTAAATTTTGTATATTTAACTTAATTAAATTATGGCAACTGAGGGCATTTCGTGCGTTCTTAGGATGATCAAAATAGTGCCAAAATAGTCAAAGGGTGACTGATGTGTTCAATAAATAAGGTCATCCACTTCGTCGTCCAGATGTGAGACTTTGGTGTGCAGTCACGTAGCAAGAGATATGACCGTCCTGAGTGAGATTGTTAACCCAACCTAACTTAATTCACTCTGAATTTATGCCAGCTGAGCACAGAGTGTGGATTGAGTGATTAGACTTTTTCACCGTTTTAGTAACAAACACAACTTTTGCACAAGGGAAAGTGATAATTCGCATTTAGTTGTCGAAAGACCATTCTTTTGTCCTGAAACCACTCCTCTGGCACCGACGAGGACATAAATATGCAATAAAGATTCCCATCGGATCATTCTCGTGTCGGGGAATTTTCTTTCAAAGCAAAATGAGCGTCTCAATCATGACCCAATGCTAGTGAATAAGTGGCCACAAACTCGAGGCGTGGCGACCTTGGCGATGTGGGTATGTGCGTCGACCCCTAAGCAACTGTTATTCGCTGCTGAATACCAAAAATAATGCTCCACCTCTTTCGAGTCACTGACATTGCTCAAAGAGTAATAACTGCCTAGAAAAAAGCTTCTCAAACTTCCACTCGTGAGAGAACCAGAGCCACCATATAAACTCGAGGCTCAAGCTAACCTCGAAAAAGAACTCAACTTCCCGCTGTTCGCTGTTAAAGTGATTATTCCTGAGTTCACACGCAGGAAGTTGAACTCAAACTTTCGACGATAGGCTTGAATACCAAACTAAACTTAATGCGAAGTAAATTATGGTGAAACGCATAATATGTGCATACGTTGCATTCTACACGGTGTCTGATGGAAAGTGTAAGAGAAGACATATCACATCACATATCAAGAAAAGGAACATCAAAGATCGGCCTTGCTAGGAATGACAATATGTCTGAGAACACCACCCACGGCAGCAATCGAGAATGTACTACTCCTTATTCCCCTTGACCTATCCTCCAACAACCGTGGGGCCTTATCGACTCTAAGACTCAGAGATGCAGGTTTTTTGTATTGATAAAGCATATGGCCCTGGCAGCAACACAATGCAACAGACTGCCCATCTACCACCAAGCCTAGCCCAGTAAAAGACCTTCCGTCAACGATTGCCCAACTATGTAATGTACGAACGAATGGTATGAGAGCCAATACAGAGCCAATAACACGGGAGTTAAATTCGTAACCCGAATAACATAATAAACAACACAACTATCCGGTGTCGAGTCTCTTTATTGACTAACTATTCATTAATTTCTTAATCTAACTTACGACCTACGTTTACAATACTTTTGCTGTTGACTCGCCAACATGATCTCGACTCATCAACTTATTACAATTAAATACCTGATGTCAACGAACGAACCTCAAGGTAATCACCAAGCAAGCGGTTTGGCTGTGCTTGCACTTAGGTGTGCAGTGCTAAGTTCGTTGACTAGGTTCGAGTCAGCATTTCCTGTTGTTCTGGTCATATACATAACTCGGGCGCAGGTTATTCGAAAAGTCTACGGCACTAGACCTGAAATACCACAATGTTACCAAAACGACAATTACCACATTTTTCTGTAGCCTAGCGGCAATGGGAACCATATCATCGGAACTTGACTTATAAGAGACTTATCGTCGCATCAAATGCGAGGCTTGAATGCAAGAGAAGCGAAAGGTATTGGAGGCTCCTGTGTCGTATGAGTGCGGAAATCTTTCGAGTGAGCTTTCGCTATTTTCTCTGCGCATCAGGGATCGTGTCACCTTTCGAATGAGCTTTTGCACTTTTCCTTTCGTTATTGTATTTGTATCCCCAGTGGTGGATATCGGATCCATATTTTGATCCCATATTTGATGCGCCAAATTATACCATGTAAATTGGCCTTACCGTGGCATACTGGCATCCAAGGAAGTGAAAAGGAGGACAGTCCTGCCTAAAAGGAGTCTGAACTAGGGTCTCCAGTAAGAGGATCATGATCGCAAAGTCATTAGGGCACATATACATATGTCTACCTTGACCTCAAATCGAAGATATGAATGTGGAATTCGTGTTTCCTTTAGTAAACGGTGCCACATCTGACACAAGCAACCCATTTTGGATTTGTTCGCGTTTTGTTGATGTAAACTGTTCAGTTGCAACCAAAATCGTGTGAAAGTCGGGTGCGAAAACAACCCCGTATGAACGACGAATGAGCAATGAACCACATTTCCTTGCAAGGGGCGGGGTTGCTCTCCTAATAAAAAAAGGCCTATGTCATAATTTCATGTATAGCAGTGAAGTGCGAAGATTTCAAGTGCTAGAAACGTGTATTGCACGCATTCCGCCCCAGGGTGGAAAGCGGTTATATGTGATCACGATCTATATTCTCAAACATAGAGAATGGGGCAATAGAGTGCATAATGACAGGGGAACCCCACTGTATAACTGGTTGGCGGAGCACAATATTGAGTTCAAGCTAGATTTGCTTGCAACCGACACACCATCGTATCCCAGAAGCGGGTCCTATCTGGATCTATTGCTAATCGACAAACGACTAACGATACTAGACGTGGAAAGACGCACACGGAACTGCTTAGCTACGATTGAGTACGAAAGTGTTCACCGCGGACTCTTCACGGCTATTCAGCTCCCGAACGAGGTGGGGGAATATGTCCAGAGGCACCCTGGCCACGCTTCTCCAGGTCTTTATCCATGGAACTACGTTCGAGTGGGATCAATCCTCCGACGAACAGAAACCTGACAAACGAGGAGGTTGACAGGTGCCTCAGACAAATGGATAACGTAATCAAACGCACCATGGACAAGATCATTCCGAAGGTAGTACAAATCGATGACAGTGATGTTTATCGAAATGCTACCATCGATGCACTTCACGCGCATAAAAGTAGGCTGCTGTCAAGACTCAAACTCTTGTACAGGCGGTTTACAGACCCCTCCACTAAAGTCGGAGAGCAAGAACCTCGAACAATTAATACCTATCGAACAATTAATACGTATAGCTTGGCTATAAACATTGACTGGGGCAATAAAATCCGGGCTGTACGTTCTAACAACCCGGGTATGTTCCCTCAAGTAAACAAAATATTTCGGACTTCCTAAAACGACAAATTACGAACAATTACTGATTTCTGTTGGCATAGATCCAGATGGGGCAGTGCTAGACAATGACTTCTTCGTGGTTGAAGATCCTCAGGAGAAGGTGAAAGCAATCGGTGCTGTATTCCCTCATTTCTGGTTGAATGGGAATGTTAACTCTTATGGCGTAGTTGGTACAAAATTTGAACCACGTGCACGAGCAACTGTTAAAGAGCCTTAAGAAGTGTACCCTTTATTTGGTGAGCTTTGTGTACGTTGTCTTTTTTGACCAAAATGCACGCGCTGTATTTGCTCGACATGCAGCTATAATAAGTCCGCGCTCTATGCCACACAACATGGGAGTTGATGGACCAATTGAGAAATTACCATCTGCACAACTTCTCGTTCAATGAATATACAGGGCATACACATTTCTCAAGCATTTGTTCGCATGGTTCAATTCAAGTCACGTACACATTTCAATGAACAGTTGTTGAAGACAAACAAATGATCTTGACTTATGGAGGAAAAAAGCCACCATTTTCGAATTAGAAGGGTCTTCATGTTTTTTTCCATAATATTAAATAAAGGACAAGTTGCATAGGTTTCCTTCGATTTACAGAGGCTTATTCATTGGACTGTGAGAATGCTTCTAGTATCGAATTATCGAGAGTTCACAATATCTCTCGTTTTGGTCCTGGTTTGATCCTGCGACTATAATGTTGTGACGGTGATTTTTTAAAAGGTATAGGAAAGTTTTTCAAATGCATGAAATCTTTATTTGAATCGATATTACGGTCCATATAATGTAATGTTTGAAGATTATTTCATGCAAATGTTGACCTTGACTGCGCCTCAAATGGTCCATCCGCTTAGTCTAATTTTGGCATACTCTTTCCAACATTTCGGCCGGTATCTCACGAATAAATGCTTTAATGTTGTCTTCCAAGACATGTTTGGGAAGGTTCAGAGCGTTGACTTGTCCGTCGATGAGGAGGGCAACAGCCGTGGTTTTGTAGTCATTGAGTATGATCTTCCAATAGAAGCTGTCCAGGCCGTCTCAATTTTGGACCATCAGATGCTGTTTGATCGTAGGATGGCCGTTCGTTTGGGCGGAGTTGGTTGACTACAGCGCAACGCAGCTTTTGCCAACATCGAAGAGGCCCAGGCGCGGAAGAAGGAGGAGTTTGATCGCCGCCAACGCCAGCCAAGAGACAGCATGCGTATCGAAAACGAGCCAGTGGCCACAGGCTAGTTGCTGAAGCTGGATACAAGCGCCAACAGTGGACAAGAAGAAGCGCTGATGTGAGCTCCCGGGCGAAGGGCTCGACAAGGACAGCGGCGACGGAAAGGGTTCCGATCTCGAGGGCGAGATCGAATATAGGATGGCCGAGCTGTAACATTAAATGCCCGCGGGCTTATAAGCCCTCGCCAGAAACTGTTGGGGGACAGTGTACCGGACCAGGAAAATGTTCTTCATTTTAATACCTAAGTTTATATACAGCCTCAGACTATAACTTGCTTAAATGAGAACTTACTGAATCGACTTAACGAACATCAACTTTGTTTGTACGTGTAACCCTCCATACAGTGTTGAAAATGGAATACCAGCAATGTTCAAGTAAGGAGCGAATTTTTGAAATAAGAACTCTATTTCACCCCACTACTACGGTTGGGGAAGGGTATCAGCTGTTCGACAGCTGTTCTCAAGAGCTCACACGTATTCACAGACACGAGACAAAAAGCGTATAAGAAACGCAGTCAGATGAAATCAAGGGGCAAGAGAGCTAGAAGTTGAATATCTCAATCCTCCATTATCTCTGGTTTTATAGTCGCGACTCACGCTGACTAAATGAGCCCATTCTACCCTTCTGCTGCGCAGTCTAATGCGATTATGTATTTTCCACATATTTCCCAAGAGCAGGCTGCCTAACGAGCAGCCACCCCATTCCATTCGGAAATGGCATTCAGACAATTGTATGCTCTATCAATTACATCAGGCCGGACTAGGCTAGCTCCAAGCCCAATCACCACTTATACAATTTTATTATCCGCCGACCCATGCTCGGCGAACATCGAAGCCGAAGCCGTACGGATGACATTCATCGCCAACAGCATGCACTCATCCAATTTGTGAGAAATTGTTCAATTTGTATCTGCTGTTGGCATAATTCAGCATAAACTTCCGCTGGCTGCCGCCCATCGCGCACAGCCCCATCCCCCAGATGTAATGCATCACGATGTCGGTTAGTCCGGACCGCGAAGTAAACGCTTCAACAAAACAAATTTGAGGCGAATGCATGTGCATCATTTCAAGTCGAAGTCATGACGCCTAGCTGCGTGTGAGCAACGTATCTAGGCACTTCCTCCTCTCTCGCACGTGTGTTTACACGAAACGGTAAATCATGGCGCAGTCACGCTGTGAATTCCTGGAAGCACAAAATTTCGTTTATTTTGTCAGATTAATTTGCTTGGACTGAAAATTGCGTTCTTTTTTGCACTTGCTATGAACTCAGGAGATGACTAGTGACTAGGGGCCATCGACAAGGTTTCAATCTTATCTATTGACAGCGAGCGAGTGAGGCAGCGAAGCAGTATGACGGCATAAGACGATGGCTTAGCTGATACAGAAAACGGTAGCGAATTAATCGTAGAACAAATCAACACAAAGTACTTGTAAAATGTTCGTTATGATTCATGACCCCCCTTATCGCCCGGGCACTTAAGCCGACTGCGCAGAGTGATTCCATAGAGGAAAAATGTGAATTTGATTTTTCGATTCCACAAATATGAAAACTAAGAAATCCAAGGTGTTAAGACTTGAACCGCTAGCTAAAAGATACACGTTTGAAATCTATCAAAGAGTATGTGTTTTTTTTTTTCTGACAACTTTGATGTTAAATAATTTCCAGATTTCGGTACTTTGATGAAGGAAGTTGTATTTATTTTGAAAATCCTATATTTGGCCTTCAAATTGCAGAAACGGTGATTTTCCTGTTGGTTACCAATCTCTCAAAACAAGGTATGTACACCTAAACACCCCCTGATGTTTTGATGTTTGATGGCCCGTAGAAAAAAAGCTCCAAAAGACTACAACGCGAGACCTAGTTCTTCTGAAAGCTGAAACCTTCCTCTATTCATGCTGCAAAAATCATCGACCATGCTTAGCTACATTGGCCGAGTCTTTTAAGTGTGGCAATGTGTTGTACTCAGCTGCAAACCACATATTGTGCAAATTTCGAATTAGACCGCCAGAGGGACTGTAGTGCAATTAGAATGGAGTCAGTAAGTGGGGATGTCTTTATCTCTTGTTTATTGTGCTGTGATGAATGTTATCTAGGGCCTACGTTATAATTACCAAGTTACTGGATTTATGACTTCCGAAATCGGATGTGAGCATTATTTATCGAGCCAAACCTTCAGAGACTTATTTAAGTTGCAATCAAAAATGAAGGAGGTCGTGCGGTGGCCGCACGCAATAGCCATTCAGCAGCAATTATACAAACCGTCTGACGGATGTTCTTTAACATTTATTCTATCTTTCATTAGTACCAAAGTTCCTGTGCAAAGATGTAGCTCTGTCTGTTTAGATTACAACAATTCAGTTCAATGGTTGGTTTTATCACAGAGCACTGACTAATAAGAGAGCATGCATGAAAACTTGGTGTTATCACGAACACCTCCGCATGATGAACACCTTGTCGTGGTGCGGAGGCTTTAGTCGTGCCTCCCCCTAGACACCTCGGCCTAGAAGTGGTTAATATGTACACGATCATCTTTAACAATGCTTTGAATAATGCACATTATCCGGAGCGAGAGCCCATATCCAAGCGAGAAAACAGATTTTTCGAATCCGTGCAACCTCTGGACAATTAGTCTCTTTCCGAACATTAGCAAGGTATTCGAGAAGGTGATCAATAGAGCTCTGATCAACTGGACTAAGGACATAAATGTAATTCCGGATAACCAATTCGGTTTCAAAGCGGGGCATGACACTATTCATGCCGCGTCGAAACTGGGGTCGGATATCCAATGGAACAAGGGCCACAAACAATGTACGGGTGCCTGCTTGATTGACCTGGAAAAAGCCGTATGGTAGAAGACCTTTTTTACAAGCTCAATCGGCTGGGCATTAGCAAACCACTGCTCTACCTACTGTGCAACATGCTTACCAGTAGAATGTTCGTCGTCGAGAATGGCAACGTGACGTCCACAGGTATTTTTGATGTAAAAAATGGTATCCAACAGGGTGCCGTTAATTCGCCGATCATGTTCAGCATTCACTTGAGGGATCTGATAAGTTCACTTGATCGTGTACAGATCAGGCAAAAAGATCGAGGACATCACTACTCTCGTCTTTCATGAGAGATTGCGATGGCTGGAAGTTGAAAATCAACTTTCAGAAGTCGGAAACCATACTGTTCAGGACGCTGTTGTATAAGGCCTCCGCGGATACAAAAAAGAATTGGTTAAAGTTCTCAATTGTTGGACGACACGGGACACCACTAGCGCAAAGGACTGTAGTCAGATACCTGGGGATCTGGCTAGATCAGTATCTATATTTAGACAAACATGTAGATGCAGAGTAGCATCTCGTAGCCAGGGCCCGAGGCGCTTTTGTCCTCACAAAGAGGCTGTTTTACAACAGCCAACTCGATGCGAGAGTAAAGGTTATCTGCTACATGGATCTCATCCGGGAAATGCTCACCTATGGGTGTCCCGTCTGGTTCAACGTGAATGCAAGCTTAATGGAAAAGATTCGGTGGTTGTTCGAGAGGGCTTGTCTTAGGGCTTGCATTCGCCTTTATAGAACTCCAGAGTCCCAGTACATTTTCAAATTCTATTCCAATAAGATCTTATACAACAGGGCAAACCTGATTAGAGTGGACAATTTCCTAGTGAAGTTGATTCGAGGTCAGAGCGATGAACTCCATCAATAACTTGATCTCGGGGGCTTACTACCCCGATTCACAATACAACGAAAGGTTACGCCACAACAGCTTCGTCCCCCCAGAAGCTTTTCTGCACCTAGACAAAAACGGACTGATACAAGACATAGATGCGGTACTGCTCATCTACCACATCGCCAGGTCGACTGTGGATGGGCGACTCAACCACGACTGTTCCGTCGCACAGTGAGATCACATATTAGGATAGTTTTAAGTCAGTTGTAAGTTGTATTTAGAGTGTGAGTACATAATCATACATACATGTGTAGGTGTATGTAAGTTTAGCTTAAGGTAGGCTAAGTTATTTCTAAAACAGTTCTGTTATATAATTATTAAGTTTTTTGTAGAATTTTCTTCATTTAATATTTCTCATTAAATATCCATGTATTGTTTAAATGTATGCGTTGTTAATTTAGGTCGAAAGCCATATACACAAAAATGTAGGTTTAGCTTACAGTACCCGCCGATGGCAAGTAAGTTACAGCATTGTTCGTTTAACCAGTTTTAAGCATTTTGTCTAGTATGTAAGTTCGTCATAAATATCAAAATAAAAATGAATTAAAAAAAGGCTCACGTCGGGTCTCAATGCCTGTTGAAGAGGTGACTCTGACAAACATAGCATACCTATAGCTGCACAGAGAGGCCGGGACAAGAAGGTATGAGAAGTCGAAGGAGCCCCTAGTCCATCACCCCCTAATCCAGGGTGTTATGTGAATCATGTCCACTGCATGTAGTTCGCTGTGTTCTAACGGTACCTCTCCTCAGCCGGATCACTTTCCGGAGAGTATAAATGACCTTACCACGTTAATGCGAGGCTCTGCCGTGGCGGACCATTTATTTCTCAGCTTCTCGTAGAAACAAAATTAAACCAAAAAAAAAAAAAAAACTTCTAATCAAAGGCGAGCTAATAAAGTGGATTGGTTGTTCCACTCTGTCCAGGAGGGGTCTCAGTGGTGCTGGAGTCAGGTGGTAACCTTGTTACCTGGAGTCTATAAAGAGTCTATATATATCTGCCACATATGCTGATCAGCTGATCGTCCAACTTTCGGCTCAATACAGGCCGTTGTAGAGCGTAAATTGCATGCTATGAACGAGAAGATATTTTGAAAGCGTTTCCTGGTGCCCGGTTATGACAGGCTTTCTTTCTAGTACAATAGGATCTTCATAATGCCAACGAGTCAGACTTTTTTTCATTGAGGAAAACACATAGTTTTGAGGTTAGTATAAACCTTTGCTAAATTGATATGAAACCAGTCTAGGGAAATGTCTATTGCCATTCAGGCTTGTACAACGTATTTTTTGCCTTTCCGATTATGAGAGGTTTTAGTTTGCGCGTTCGAGAGTGATGATCCCAAAATGGTCACATGTTCCAGTCGAGGCATCTCTGAGGAGATTTCTCGCAATATTTTCTGTTATTGTGGGTTTTTATCCCGAGTAGCGCCGGTTTCCAATTTTCTCAAAACTTCAGCTTCTCATCCTATCCCGGCGAGTAATTCCCACAACGGCACGGAGAAATCTCATCTCAGCAGCATGTATTCGCGATCTCATTCTTTCGATCATTACCCAAACTTCATGACCATAGGTGAGAGTTGAAAACCGCTAACTCGGCTTGACACCAAGCTCGGCCTTCCTGATTAGAGATCTACTAAGCTGTTTAAAAATTGACCCAGCTTGACCAATCCTACAGGAAAGCGCTTACTCCTTCCATCGCGAAAATGACCCCGAGATACTTAAACTTCTTCACCTTCACAACTGTCGTTTTGGCCTCCCTTCCAAATCACATTTGTCCTTATTTCGATTTGGACATGGAAATGAAACCAGTGCCAAACTCGAATATTAGGCATTTCGTAGCCAACCCCTTTCCTTTTCAAACCCTTCGACTTTGCAAGCAACCCAATGAAGAAACATAGTCGATTTAAAAGAAAATAAACATTTTCGAATACAGTCACGAGTTCACATTTTAGTGGTGGTATTGTAGTGGGTATTGTATTATTTTTACAGTTCACATTATTTGTTAGTCCACATTGTCGAGGTTCTACTGTGCTACCGAAATTTAAGCTAGGACCCTGCTATATTTGATGTTACAGAGAGTCAACTGCCTTAGGCAAAGTAGGGCCTTGCGATTGCAATTTGAGAGTAAACACTTGATTCGATATCGATTTAATATGAGAAGGTAAAGAGTATCACGGTCTAGTAGCCATTGCCATAAGTTATTAAATTAATTTAACTTTGTGTTTGAGCGGGTGGAGTGTAGCCTGTTGAACAAGTATTCCAGACTACGACTGAAATGAGATTGTTAAGGATACGTTAATGTGCTCCTGGAAACTGCATCTCAGCAAGTTACATCTGCAAATGCCGTGACACTTCTCTATAGCGGACAGTTGCGGGGCCACCATGATTGTCTGTAGTGTGGGTGGGTGTCCGTTCTAGGGAAGTAAACCCACTTATTTATGGAAATTAGCAAATGAAACTCGCATCAACTTTTTGTTTTAATTTGAGCTGTTTTTTTTTTCATTTCTTTTACCAGCCAAAAAACATTGTACACACTCTTCATGCCGATGCCATGACAAAAAATGTCCCTTATAGGAGGATGTCCGTAAAAAGAACTTCACTGTATATCATAAGCCACCTATAACTTATGCATGGAGACAGAGTCAAGATTACTGTATATCAGTGCACCGTATCTTATAAAAGCCTGGATTAGGGCAAGTACAAGTTTCTTGTATGTGGCTTGGGAAGTGTAATAAGCACTGTACCATACCATACTGTGCCAAGTTATCCAACGATGCGACAAACCACCATATTGACATGATCATATACAGAGAGATATGAAGGAAAATGCGAATTCAATTTAAATTGTTTGTATTTTTCAATATAATCTCCCCTAACATCAATGCATTTGTAACATCTTGGGATAAGCTTGTTTAAGCCCTCAAAAAATTGATTTCCTCTTTCTCTGCACCAAATACCCATTTATTGCGACTTGAGTTCTTCATCATCCGAAAATCTTTTTCCACGAAGACATTTTTTCAAATCCGGAAACAGGAAATAATCACTACGGGCAAGGTCTGGACTATAGGGTGGGTGTTGGATTTCTTCGAAACCACAATCTCGCGCAGCAGCCTTGGAAACTCGCGCCGTGTGAACAGGAGCGTTGTCATGAAGAAGCAACACACCCGCTGCGAGTTTACCCCGTCTTTTCTTTTTAATTTCCTCCCGCAAATTATGCAACGTGGAAGCGTAGGATGTGGCGTTGATGGTTTCACCTTTTTTTTGTACTCAATGAGCAAGATTTGCCTCCATTGAGTGGCCATGAGCTTCCCGGCAGACGGAGTGACTTTGAACTTCTTCGGGGGGTCTGTGCCTTTTTTATGCCACTGCATGGACTCTTGTTTGCTTTCAGGGTCATAGTGGTGGACCCATGTTTCGTCACCAGTAACAATTCAATCCATAACACCGTCCGCGTTCTCACTACACATCTCCAAAAGCTCTCTACAGCATGCGATTCTCACTTTTTTCTGAGGCGCTGTGAGCATTCGTGGCACCCACCTTGCACTGACCTTTGAAAGGTTAAGATGGTCATGAAGAATGGTGTGAGTGGTACCAATTGAAAGCTTGGTGATCTCTGCCATCATTTTCACCTTTATTCGGACATCCTCAAGAACTAGTTTCTCGACTTCTTTGATGCTTTCTCCCGTACAAGCAGTAGCCGGGGCGCCGAAGCGGGGGTCGTCTTCAATGCTCTCTCTCTCTGCCTCTCTTGAACTCACTTGACCACTTTTGCACAGTTGATAATGTAGGTGCGGAACCCTGGTAAACAGCCACCATCTCTTCATGAATAGTTTTTTTTACTTTTTCCTTGCTTAGTGAGAAATTTAATTACAGCGCGATGCTCAATTTTCACCATCATCGTCGGAGAGTCTTTGAACTTCTTCGGGGGGTCTGTTCCCTTTTTATGCCACTGCATGGACTCTTGTTTGCTTTCAGGGTCATTGTACAAGTGCACTGAGCAATACCATAGACAAAATAAAGATGAAGACATTGTGGTCATACAACGAAAATGACCCGATTTCTGCGATACCTCGATTCAACGATGCACTCACCCTGCGGGGGCACAACACATCACTCTTTTGCTCTTCCAACACAAGCAGGGCCTATTCCACACAATCAAACTTAGCCAGTTGTTTACTTTGTAGGCATTTACAGACACCCGCACTACGCGACATTTGGGTTTTGCTTCGAATCGGAGAATCTCTTACATCTAGGAGATTCCTGCAATAAACAAGTATCCTTCCACTTAGCATTCTGTTTTGTTCCATCCATCAGGAAACTTGGACAACAGGAATGCTCATCATCATCATCATCATCTTTTGACCCGCTTTCTCCACTAAAGGGGTACGCACGAGAAATCTCCAGGCAACTCGATCCTCTGCCATCGACTCTAACTCATCAGGAGCTATGCCCAAGCGTAACCAGGCGAGTTTTTGGACTTGGTCCAACCACCTCGTCCTGAGTCTGCCAAGCGGTCGCCTACTTGATGGAGTCACATTCAACGCCCGTCTCAGAAGTCGTTTTTCAGCTTTCCAATATTTACCCCAGACTACAACCCGCAGATCTTTAAGACCAATGTGCACAGGTACTTCCTCTCCCTTTCTCCCTCTATACTTGACCACGGACACTTAAGGCTATTCGCAATCCCTTGAGCGCTCGCAAATTATGAAAAAAGCCTTTCATAGGATACATAGAAAAATGCATGTGTCAATCAGTCATCTTTATATGCTCCTTTCTGGCAACAGTCTTCTTCCTCAAAGCACATGCGCATTTCACTCCACATCTCACAGACAAATACGTCTATTAATTCGGTTAATTTAACTTAATTTGTCGATCAAGATACATTCGCTTGAATGCCCAGTCAGTCAGTTAATTATGATAAATGTTCGTGAACACACTCTCAGCCCAGAGCTCTGCCCAGCCTCTTCCAAGCCAGATGGCATTAATACGAATTAAAAAAGGTCTTGTGCGATTACTAAAATCTCCAAAACAAACATCTAAGGCAAGCCTGGACATCAAATCCCCATCAAAGGCCCTCAAACGCATCTTTAATTGCAAACAGAAAACACTCTTTTTGATTCTATTCCTCATGGAAATCAGACGCTGTTTTGTTTATTCTCGACGATGACAATATGCCGAGAGGATGAGCACATGCGATAGAAAATCAACTCTGATTCACGGATTCGACATTGCCAAATGGAAGGAAATTGTGAAAAAAATGTGAATCTATTTCTAAAACAACTCGAACGTGGACCTGTAATAATTTTTGCATGAAAAGAAGAACATTTTTTTTTTGGATCTGCTCCAACAGAAGATAGAGCGTCATCTTATTTTTTGAGGTTACGCCTCAGTCCGGAAGACGATGTTGCCATTAATTGTGGAATGTAAGATTTTATTTTGAGCGGCTGGCTGAAGGAGGCAGTCAACTCGGGAGGATGTATGTAAATGATTGATTATGGCTCAAATAAATCGTTAAATTTGTCATGTGGGAATGGGATCGCGTAGGCGAGTGCCTACAGGCACTCACAACAATCGTCAATCTCCGCGTGATTTCGTTACATTTTGCAGATTGATCAGAATTTGATACGATTTTTCCGTCACTGAGTGCCCATGTGGCTTACGATTGCTCATAAATCACAGACCATGTTGAGAGGTAGTGTGTGGAGTGTCAAATATTCTGCGACAATGGGCACAATGTCACACATTTATAGTTTTGTCACAAGTTGTACACTTCAGTCGAAGGTAGACCACTTCTGGTACATTCTTTATTTTTACCGTGCAATTAAATCTTTGGATTTTCTTTTTATTTTAAGTTTATTCGTGGATTCATGACGATTCGCCACATGTTCGCCTGCAAAAAGCTAGGCAACATTTTAGCTTGGTTTGACATTTATGTTCGCCTGATGGGAATTCTTTCGAACATGGCACTTTTTCTACGCGAAGTTCATAATGGGCGAGCAGCAAAGAGGAGAGAATTTGCGAGATTTATGATAAGGCTAAGTTAACACCCAAAATGTGAATGATCACATTCATGTCAACCGGACGTAATGCACGCGCCGAAAAATACGCTGACGCGGCATCATTCCCACGAAGAAGGTAATATTGACCTTGGATTTTACTAACGGACCAGATAACAGCTAGCCAAATACGCTGAGGCAGCGTCGTTCCCACGGCAACGAATCCACCGGCAGTCACCCAGCTAGGCGTACCGCTGCACCTGATCCTCTCCACATTTTGCCCAATCTCATTTTCCCACAGGTTGGCAGTTCCTTTTAGATTAAAATAATTGAAAAATTCAGTCTTAAGTAATAATAAAGAGGTTCTCCTCCTCAAAAAAAGAAAATATAATTTTTTTTTTATACTAATAATTAATTAGTTAAACTTATAAGGGGTGATTTTGTAGCTATTATCTTTTTGGCAACACTGGTTTAAACAGCTGACGCACGTTTCGTGTTTTGTGTCACTGTCAAACATCTTCAGTTTGGTCTACAATTTAACCATGAATCGTCTTACAAACGAACAACGCTTGCAAATTATTGAATTTTCAAAATGCGTGCTCTGTTAAGAAAGTTCATCGCGTGCTTCTTCCATTTTATGGTCAGTTTAGACGAAGCTCACTTTTGGCTCAATGGGTACGTAAATAAGCAGAATTGTCGACTTTGGAGTGAATATCAGCCAGAACCATTGCAAGAGCTACCAATGCGTCCAGCAAAAGTCACAGTTTGGTGCGGTTTATGGGCTGGTGGCATCATTGGACGAATCGAACGATGCGAATCGTAACGTAACTGTGAATGGTGAGCGCTACGGTGAGATGATATCCAACTTTTTTTGCCCAAAATGCAAGAGCTTGACTTGCATGACATGTGGTTTCAACAAGACGGTGCCACATGCCACACAGCACGCGCAACAATGGACTTATTGAGAGGCGAGTTCGGTGAACATTTTATTTCACGTTCGGGACCGGTCAATTGGCCGCCTAGATCGTGCGATTTAACGCCTTTAGACTTAGACTGTGGGGCTATGTTAAAGCTCATGTCTATACAGACAAGCCCGCTTCAACTGACGCATTGGAAGTCAACATTGAAGCATTTATTCGTGAGATACCGGCCGAAATGTTGGAAAGAGTATGCGAAAATTGGACTAAGCGGATGGACCATTTGAGGCGCAGTCAAGGTCAACATTTGCATGAAATAAAAATAAAAACATTAAATTATATGGACCGTACTATCGATTCAAATAAAGATTTCATGCATTTTTCTGAATTTTATGTTTTTTTTTTTGTTTTTGAAAAACTTTCCTATAGCTTTTAAAAAATCACCCTTTACTATTGTACAAGTTTTTCTGAAATAAACGTTCAAATTTCGAAAAAAAAAACCTCACGAATTGAGTCACGATAGAGCCAATATATGCACTTCCGTTTACTTTAATAGCAAACTTCCTTTTCCAAGCTTTAATCCATTTACACCGCAAAAAACGTAAATATACTTGACGAACACATCTCATGGACTGTCCAGATCGTAGTCAAGTTAGCCAAATTGGAAATTTATTACAGCTGACCCAAAGACACCACTTGTAAGAGAATGCGTGAAATAAAGCTTCCAAATAAGCGTGATTCGCTCTGTGGGCCATGGCATTTTCGGCTGAAAAGGCGATTGGGATTTGTGATCACTTGTAAGTGTTGAACATTTCACATATTATGTAGAAGCCATGAAAATGAAGCAGGCAGACGAACAGACGGTCTCACTGATATTATAAAACTATGCATATCATGCTTTATTGAATGTATTCGATGGACGATGTCTTCTGAAATAAATCCAAATTGTTACACAACTTGTAGAGTTCACGGCTATTATTGTACTTGTCGTCCTCAAATTGGCCTGCATCTAGCCAATAAACCTTCCATTTAAGGCGCGTACAAACCCTAAATTGTGCTGTAAACGACTTGGAGTAACGTCGAAATGGAGCAGAATCGAATTCCCGCGATGGCAGTATCAGGGCGTTAAAACGAGAGCACATTTATTTAAAATATTCAATAAATTTCTTCTTCTTCTTCTTTGTTTGGCGCTACAGTCCGGGGTGGACCTGGGCCTCAACCAACAAGCCTCTCCAGCCAGCACGATCTTTCGCCAGCTGCCTCCTTGTGCACACCAAGTTGGTTGAGGTCCTTCTCCACTTGTGTGCGCCATCTTGTTCTAGGACGACCTCTTATGCGTTGTCCCAAAGGCTCGGAATCGAAGACTCTTCGGGCCGGAGCTGTGGTGTCAATCCGCTCTACGTGACCTAGCCATCTTAAGCGTTGGATCCGAAGACGCTTAACTAGGTGCATGCCGCTGTACAGCCCGTACAGTTCGTGGTTGAATCTCCTTCTCCAGACGCCATCAATACAAACAGGACCAAAGATCGCACGCAGAACTTTTCTCTCAAAAAGAGCAAGAACTTCTTTATCCGCTTTCAATAGCGTCCATGTCTCTGCGCCATAGAGCAGGACGGAGATGATTAGGGTGTTATATAAAGTCAACTTGGTGTTTCGAGAGATGGCTCTGTTACTCAATTGCCTCTTGAGCCCAAAGAAACAGCGATTGGCAAGAGTAATTCTGCGCTTGATCTCGGTACTGGTGTTATTGTCCCTGTTTACTGCAGACCCAAGGTAGACGAAGTCCTTGACTACCTCAAAGTTTCTGCTGCCCATTATGACGCTCTGTCCGAGGCGTCGATGTTGTGCGTCCTTTCGTGATGACAGCATGTACTTTGTTTTGCCCTGGTTAACTGCCAAACCCATTTTAGCCGCTTCCGCTTCAATGCTAGCAAAAGCCTCATTGACAGCTCGCTGTGTTCGTCCAATCACGTCAATGTCGTCCGCGTAGGCAAGCAGTTGAACGGACTTTTGGAAGATCGTGCCTCTGGTGTTGACATTTGAGTTTCGCACGATCTTCTCAAGTATGACATTGAAGAAATCACATGACAGCGTGTCGCCTTGTCTAAAACCTTTTTTGACATTGAAGGTCTCGGTGAGTTCGTTACCGACCTTCATGGAGCAGCGAGAGTTCTCCATCGTCATCCTGCACAATCTGACGAGCTGGCTGGAATGTCAAAACTAGACATGGCATTGTATAGCTCGCCTCTATGCACGCTGTCATATGCGGCCTTGAAATCGACGAATAGGTGGTGGGTGTCGATCTGCATCTCGTGGGTTTTTTCCAGGATCTGCCGCAGTGTGAAAATTTGGTCGATGGTGGACTTTCCCGGCCTGAAACCGCACTGATAAGGACCTATCAGGTTATTGACGAATGGTTTCAGGCGTTCACACAAGACGGCAGAGAGGATCTTGTACGATATGTTAAGGAGACTGATCCCTCGATAGTTGGCGCAGTCAAAAGGGTCTCCTTTCTTGTGGACCGGACAAACGACGCTGAAATTCCACTCATCGGGCATGCTTTCCTCCGACCATATCTTACAGATGAGCTGGTGCATGCTCCAGCAGCTTTGTTCGACTTTAGTCTAGATATCGCTATCTTGACCTCGCCTAAGTCGGGGGGACGGAATTCTTGGTCATCCTCGTCCAAATTAAGTGGAACATTCTGCCTGACAGCGGAATTTGTGTCGTCATCGCCGTTTAACAGTCTGCGGAAGTGATTTTTCCAAATTCTCAACATCGACTGCGATTCAATAAATTTACCATGTGATATTTTAATAAAATATAAATTATTAAAATATCCATCAATTTCACAATCGCCCAAAATTCGGGAGACAATGACCAGTCACCTCTGGATGCGTCAGGCATTCGAAACCAGTTTTCCAAAGTTTCTCCAAACATAGCAAACAGTCACAGCGTGGGTCTCCACGTTTACAAGCATCTGCCGAGATTCTATCTAAAACACAAGAGCGTCGAATCACCCCAAAAATAATGCCGGTCAGTGGATACATGGCAACAATTTAATTTGGCTAAGTACATAGGAAATGCTCTCGGCTGTCAAACACACACACACATAGGCTTCAATGATGCAGAGTGAGTACACAGAACTCACACATTGCATGGCCAACAGTTGTCAGCGAGACAGCCAAGATGTGTGCATGACAAAAATAAGATCGCCACATGACTAATCCCCAAGACCCCATCGGAACGAAACATTCAGCCGACAGAGCTGTCGCACATCCCCACAAGTCACAACCACCCGCTGAATGAGCCGCACAAAAAAGCGAGGCCGAGAGCGAGCGGTCGTATGGCAAAAACCACCCTCCCACATGCGAGCACAACATCAGATCAGTGGTTGCGCCGGTCGTCGTTGTGTCACCAATAAATTTAGTTGAATGAGGCACAAAAGCGACGAAACAGACATTCTTCGTCACATATCATAGCGCGCGGTTGATTGGTCGGCCGCACAGCGCGCTGCTCGCAACAGTTCAACAACACGCGCTCGAATCGCAAGGCATTCCGTTGATTTAGGTCAGTCTATTATTAAAATAAGTACGAGTATCTGTATCGTTCGGCCTGGAAGTGTTAATGCGGTTTGTTCTCTCCAAATTGATGCCGCACATTGAAGGGCACTTTCTCGAGTGATGACGGACGCGGGCAAGACACACAAACGCGTCTGCAGTCGCCTTGGTTTGTGTCTGACTCGGGGCATCCATTCGGGGGCAGGCCAATGTTAGGTAATGTGCCAAGACGTTTCTCTGTTTGTAAAGAATTATTTTGTTTATCGATCGGAGGGGTGGGCTTTCGCTTGATTGAGTGTTTGGAAATTACGCTCTCTCTTTGTCAGTCGGATGTTTCTCCGATTCCAGCTGGCGATGATGAGGTAATTTCTGTTTCCACATGTTTGCATCATGCGAGTGCTTTTAGCTTAATTAGATCTCTGAATTCCTCCTTGATTCGCTCCCTTTTGGCGTGTGTGCGCCGTTAATTGTGAGCGAGTCCTTGAAATTACACGCAAATTAGGGGAGACTCGCCACGGTCTGGGCTGCACTCAAGTGGGTGCGATTCGAAGTCAGTTGGGAGAGGCTGAAGAAATTTTCTGAAGTTTCCTGGCAACGATGAGCGCTGTTTGCTTCATCGTTGTCGCGAGAATGAGCTTATCTCGGCTGAATAACCTTTTGGGTCAATTCGGCGAATAAAATCGCACACAGATGAGGAATATCTGATGAGAGCAGCTTCCAATTAATCATTGAGTCATGACGCTGATGATTGTGCCTTCATGTGAGTTCTGCACTCAGACGCGAGTGGAAAGATGGTTGACATACTCAGACGGTTGGACGTTGGCGGCTAGCACTGACCAACATCTGATATGTTGGAGAAGAACACATGCACTTCACCTGGACACGCTGATTACTGCCAGTTGCTTGCAAGTAAAGAGAGTGCTGACTTTGATTTTTGAAAGATCTGAAGCTATTGTAACTAAGTCAAGGAAACAAAGCTCTTCCAGTGCCCAAGAAGCTGAATTACTAGCGGAATTACTGGCAGGAGTCTGGTCCAAGGTCCATACAACGACTCTTGCAGAAAGTGTCGAGGTGAAGATAATGAGCTACCTACCTCTACCTTTTTTTTCTTGTCGGAGGGTTTTAACTCTACACTGGAGCACTCAGGCTCAAAAACTGATCCGTTGCACTGCTAGGCAGCAACCGCCTTTTCCTTCGGAAGACCAGCAGGCACTTCTGTGATGAGGAGCCTACATTACCAGCTCTCACCACTTCAGCATCGAAAACCTGCCACCTAATCCGAGCAAAGGCGGGACAGTGACAGAGGAAGTGCTCTGCAGTGTCGTCGTCCTCTCCACAGACATCCCTGAGGTGTAGTGTCCCGGTTCTTTCTGCTTTTCGGCCAAGAGATAAGAGGAATGCCGCGAATTTCTTACAGACGTTGCATGCGCTTGGTCTGTGGTCATGCCACCTCCGATTGAGCTTTCGAGAGGCCCAACCATCGATGAAGCTCTAACCAAGGACGCCGGTAGAACCAGCGCAGGTTCAGGTCCTGAGAATGTCTCCTCTGATCCTTGTCTAGCAAATTCATCGGCGATCTCATTTCCAGCGAGCCCGTGGGGACCCGGGACCCAGATAAGTCTCATCAAGACTGCCGATCAAATTCAGGGAGGACTTGCATTCCTGAACTATCCTGGAAGTGGTTAATGGGTTGAGCAAGGCCTTAGCTACAGCTTGGCTGTCACTGCAGACCCAGATACTTTTCCCCTTCCATCTGTTCTTCGCAATAAGGTTCGTGGCCATTAGGATCGCATAGGTTTCCATTTAAAAAATGGTATGTAGACTCATGGTGTCGCTCCCGACGAAGGCGCCATCGCCAGATCCTTCATTGGTTGGGAGCCATCCGTAAAGATTCGACTACATTCCTTTCCTGGCCCAGATTCTGGCCAGAGTGAGTCCTGAGTGTAGGGAAAGTCGACTTTGTATGTGTGCCACAAGTGAAGTACTGGTGTCCGTGCGTCCGATCTATAAGAATAGGGTCAAATGAAATGCAAGGTAATCGAAGCTCCAGTGCGAGTTGTACCAAAGACCATTTCTTTTAAGACGGAAGGAGGCCTTGAGGGTGCATCCCATGATGTGAATAACAAGGTGGGGGGAGGGGGGAGATTCAGCTACGCATCAAGGGCAGAGCCAGGCGCACTAGGGAAGGCCCCTATGCAGCCGAGACAGACCGTTCCTTAGGGCTCACTGAAAGCAGCAATCACGTGAAAGCTTATTCCACCAAACGACGGATGCATGGGAGGGAAGGGGCCTTATCATCGCCGTACAGATCCAGACGGATCTTTTTGACAGCGCCTTAGCGATTTTCGAGAGAAGTTTTCTATCTAGAGTAAAACCCAGATATTTGGCTTCATCGGAGAAAGGGATGGTGACGCCATTTAGTTCCGGTTGAGTCAGACCTCCAGTCAAATTCCTCCTCCTCGTTAAGAGACGAACTGAAAGCCCATTCCTGGTACACCAGTCGTCGATCACGTCTAGAGCTGCCTGCCCTTTTGAGCACACATCCGCTTGGCACGATCCGACAGACACGTCATCCGAGTCTTTGAGAGCATCAAGCAGAGAGTCAACCAGCATGCACCATGGCAAAGGAGACTGGACACCGCCTTGCGGGCAGCCCCTATTTACCCCCGCCCTTACATATTTGGCCATAAGAACTATAGAGTTCTTCATTTCTGGATCAAGATACATGAAAATAAGTTTTTTTTTGCACTGCTTGCTGATCATCGCCTGCTGCTTCACACACACATCATCGTAGATATACAGTGGACTCTCCCTAAGTCGAATTTTCACGGGACACCATGATTTGTTCGAGCTAGAGAAAGTTAGAGGAATTCCGTAACATGTACAATATTTTAGATTTTTTTTTTTAATTCATCGTACTACCAACAAACTGCATCAGCTCGGTTAAACAGACCAGCACTGTTTTTAAACAGATTTTCGTACAACCAGAGATTTCAATTGCCTTGAAATAAAAACTATTTCAAGTCCAATGAACAAGGAGAAGGATAACATTGGTTTTGTTTGCCACTGTAAGCGGCAACTATTGTACATAAACCCGGTAAATTCGTTGCCGACTTTTCAAGGTTGCTGGCAAGGGAGGTGAGGCAAAATAAATCACAGAAAGGAACCCATACACACATTGAAACGAAGTGTTATGTGCTAAAGCAGGAGCAATGAATCCATAGCCTACAGACTGAGCAGCAGTACGTAATGTATACGAAATGGTATACAGATAGACCCCAGACAAAGTACTACGAACCCATGGGCAGACGCACCAGCTCCTGACACTTGATCAACAAATCCAAGCTCGTGAGGGTGTGTCTACAGAATCTTATCTGGGCAAGCACCAAATTTCAGAGGAAGAATTGAAGTCACTACAACCAGCTCTCATTCTCAGATTCCCTCACTATAAATCTGAAGAGAGCTGCATGAGAAGGGAGCTCTTAAGAAAGCAAATATATGCATAGGGGGCACAATAGATCAATAGGTCGCTGTGCAATTTACCCATGAAACGTATAATTCATCGAATTGACATCTGCCATTGTGCACAAAAGGAATTTTCCCGAAAGAGTTAACAGTTTTAGAGAACACTTACCGCCAGAAATGAAGTATGATAGAGATGCGCAACTTCTGTCTCTCTTGCCCCGTTACATTTTTGACATCCATTTTTTACATCGTTTTCTAAAGCCAAATTGACCGATCAGAGAAGGGAATTCACGCTATAGGTTTTTTTAATGCTTACATGAAGCTAAACTATCGTTAAACAACTGCCTTTATACGCGATGAGAGCCCAAGGTTAAATTAAGAAAAGTCAAATATGGTTGAGTCTAAAACAAGGCTCCGATGAAGCCACCAACCAGCCGACCTATTCTCTTCAAGGTTTGGAGAAGTTATTTTCTTCACAAAGCTCCTTACTTCTCAAGTCGACGACCTATTCAGTGTCTAAGACTGAGCTGATCCAGCTTTCCACAATTGAAGGTGATAGGCACGCTGCTTCCACGTATCGGCACCCATCTATTCTAGCCCGTGATGACTAGCTGTTTATGCCGGAAACACCATGTTACGTTGCGATGCAGAGACACGGCCAGAAACACTGCATCCTGCTGCCGTTCTTACATTTTTGAATAAAATGTGCAAGTGTACGATGTTTTAAACAAATGTACAAAATGAACTACATTTTGAACAAATGTTAAACAAAATTAGAGCAACAAAATCTTACGCGTAAGTTTCGTCATGTTAAATGATTGTCTGCGGCAGACAGTGCACCTACAAGTTGAACGTTTTTTTATTGGACCAACTAGCATTGGCTAAATTTTGGATTGCCATTTCAAAGTATTCACTGACGGACTACACAACATAAGAACGCAACGCATTCCAATGGAGGTTCGCTCTTCCTCTTATTCTCGAACCAAGAGGCTCGTATTCGAAGACCGACTTACCGAGAGCGCCTATATTCACATCTTGGTGCGGCTTGTGGAGTTCGAGGATCGAGGAGAAGACCTCTCGCCGACTGGAACATAGATCAGAGGCAGAATTTGAAATCTGGTGCAGGGACCAAACTGGGCTGTGCTTCGCGTATGTGTTAGCGAGGTGCAAAAGAACTGGATAAAGTTACCCGGGCAACGCATGGAATGCAAGTAAGACGGTCGTTCCCACAGTTCACTTGACATTATCTAATAGGCGACGTAGAGCAGGGATGCATCTCCAAAGTTTTGGCAGGAGGTAGGATTGCTTGTTTTGGCGGAGGGAGCAATACGTTATTGTACCATAAACTACTGAGCTTTTAAACAAATCCCGAGATATTTACTCTTCAAATTGTGCTGAGTTTGATTACGGTCTTATGCCCGCTTGTAAGTGTGACTCTATATCTCTTCGATATGGATCCCCTTCGATTGAGTGTAGAAAAGAGAAAAAAGAGAGGGAAGGAAAGAGTATAGAACAAAAACATCAGAGACTTTTTCCTTCACCGCCATTCAAGGCCTCCTTTTCTGGCAATTGGAACCATCTATAAACCCAAAAGCGTCTATAAGTTGAATCTATGTCAAATCATCGACCATCTGACGAACCAAACTCGGTCATAATCTAATTTGAGTTAAATAAGAGAAAGCAATTATCGACACACCATGTATCCACGAAATCAAAAGCAGCGCAAAACGCGCACAAGGCAATCCACCGTTGGTTTATACATTTTGCTGAATCGAACGAATGTCAATAGCATTCATTTGTACATCGTCGTAGGTGGTGACACTGCCCGATCGATACGCATACGACACACTCGCCCGACTCACCTCTTTGGGGTTTTTTTTTTCCTCGCTCGCCGACGCGGGGCTAGGAACAGAACCTACTCCTCATGTTATTCACTTACACCTACTCAATCAACAGTCTCGCCGAGTGTGAGTACATCAGTGCTCAAAGGTGTTTACAAACGCTGGGCTGCCGTAAATGTTTTTCGGTGTATTTTTGTTGGAGGCGGTGTAAAGCTACAGGAATCATTAACATAAATCAGCCAGAAGCCACTTTGTAGGGAGGATCTTTTATAGCAAACATTGCCCTTGATCGGTGTTTATAAATAGAGGAGCAGTCTCGAATCTATTTCCACCCGAGCGACGGCAGGTTGTTTTCAATTCTTGCCCTCTGTCCTCCGCTCTCCATCTGCCCACGACAAGGAGAAACATTTTCGTGAATGGATTGCGTTGTCAAATGATTTTGACTGGAACTTCGTTTTGTTTTGTCTGAAATTGATGTGGACATGCACGTCGGTCGGTTATTTTCAGCAAAACTATGCCAGACGACACAGCTGGTGAAACCATAGCTCTGTTGTGTAACTTGGAATGGAGACTAACATTGCACCAAACCAGCTGCGCGGGGATGATGCGATTGAAGGGCATAAATGTAGCCCGGTTTAAAATAGCGCGTGTCGGAGAAACAAAGATTTTGATAATCAAACATCACTTTAGACTCCACCCGTGATTCTGACCAGGACACCTCTAACTTGGGACACATTGTACCTCCGAAATGAATCGCACTTCATGATCACGCTCGTTTTCTTCACATAAGTGAACCTCTCCAAATGGGGCACCTCTGAGTTGGACCATGGGGCAACGTGTTCGTTCCAACCCAAGCTCTAAATTGGGACACAAAGGTAAGTGTCAGAGCTGATTGTGTGGATAGGCACATGCCATGATGCCAAAAATAGGCGACTCCCCGGGATGTCGGAAATGCGTTTGAACAAAAATCCTTGCTCCTGTTCGGTTGTTGCCACAAAGCAATAACAAGCAGAATTTAATAATTTAAAATGCTCAGTTAACAGTTCACTGACATTTTATTTCAGATTTTTGGCCAAATTTCGAGGTCCTCTCAGATCGGGGCAACTCCAAATTGGTTTGCATTTTCTTAGTCCCGACGAGGAACCCATTTAGAGGGTCCGACTGTAGAAATAAATCTTAACAAACTAGTCACTGCTTAAAGTAAAAGAAAAACACTACAAAGTACAATCCAGAGATTTGATCCTCAAAGCGTTGTTTTACCAGTGATCGGGAGAAATGCTCTTAGACACTCCTAACGATTAATCTGGCTTCTCTCTGATTCAACAAGCTTTCCTTGTGGCCACTGCGGCCTGCATTACCATCTTAACAAAATTAATCTGTGCCAAGACAAGTTAAATGTCCACCTTGCCGTAAAGGCAACGACACCGCTGAGGAGATCTATTATATCGAAGGGTTGGAGTTAATCCAAATGTGTCCTGTGTACTGGCTTTCTTAATTCCACTGAAGTGGAAAAAACGATTCATTAACCAGAATAGTGCCGGGCGATCATATAAAATGTGATCGGATGACTCATCCTCGTCCAGGCAAGATCAACACAACCTTGCACAGATTAATTTTGTTAAAATGGTAATGCATGTAGAAAAGTTGTTGAATCACAGAGAAGCCAGATTAATCGTTAGGAGGCATCCCCTGAGTCTAGACAAACTTTGTTTTCCGATTCAGGTCGACATGCCTTCCACAAAGTAATTTTGTTAAAATGGTAATGCATTTGGAAGCGAGTTCTAGAGCTATGGTCGAGCCCAGAATGGGGGATGAACAGTGCGGCTTTCGTCCCAACCGACCAGCTTTTCACTCTATGAATGTACTTTGAGAAGGCTTGGGAGTATGCCAAGCCCGTCTACAGTTGTTTTGTGGATTTTAAAAAAAGG
Organism: Eristalis tenax; assembly: GCA_905231855.2. Lineage (NCBI taxonomy): Eukaryota > Metazoa > Arthropoda > Insecta > Diptera > Syrphidae > Eristalis > Eristalis tenax. Next base: position 114,750,254 of record HG993124.1, read on the forward strand.
ATACCACCGAGTTCCTCGAGGTAAACTCTGGAGTGTTTTGCAGGAATTGATGGTCCTCTTCTGAGGGCCCTTCAGTCTCTATACTCAAACTGTAGCTACTGAGTTTGGATTAACGGTGCTAAATCTTACACCGTGGGCGTTGGACTTCGCCAAGGGTGCATGTTGTCACCTCTCCTTTTCATTGTATATATGGACTGGATGTTGCAGCGCAACCGAAACGAGGAATGTTCCACATTGGGAGAGTTGAGGGACAGTCATCTTCTTTTCGCAGATGACTTGCTTAGCCTCACAGCTTCCAAGACGGAACTCCAGCGTGCACTCGATAAGTTTGTGGCCGTATGTGCTGATGCTGGAATGAAGGTCAACGTGGACAAATCGGAGATTATGGGCATCTCCAGAACGCCTGTTCAATGCACTCTACATGTCAGTGGAGTCCCTTTGAAGCAGGCGAAGAAGTTGCAGTATCTGGGGGTTTTATTCACGAGCGATGGAAGGAATAATGCTCGCCTTTCCTGTAGGATTGGTCATGCTAGTTCAATTTTAAAACAGCTTGGCAGATCTGTAATCATGAAGTCCAAGCTTGGTGTCAATGCCAAGTTAGGGTTTTCAACTCAGCATTTGTTCCAACTCTCACCTATGGTCATGAAAGTTGGGTAATGTCCGAAAGATTTCTTCGTACTCTTGTTGGAATTAATCGCCGGGATAGGGTGAGAAACACGGCAGTGCGAGTGGAACTCAACGTTGAGGAGCTGCTTCTTTGAACGGAGGGGGCTATGATTCGTTGGTTTGGTCACGTGGCACGGATGCCCCTTCATCACGACTTCCGAGGCGGGCGTTGAATGCAATTCCACGAGGTAGGCAACTGCTTAGCAGACCCAGGACGAGATAGTTGGACCAAGTCCAAAAACTCGTCTGGTTACACTTGGCCATACCTCCTGATGAGTAAGAGACGATGGCGGAGGATCGAATTGCATGGAGATCTATTGTGCGTGGTTTACTCCCGCGACCCCTTAAGTGGAGCATGCGGGTCAGAAAATTATGATGATGATGGTAATGTCTAGACGAAGTTTGTTTTCCGATTCATTCATCAGTGGTGTAGCTGCTGTCCAGTTCGCAGAAAAGAGGACTCACCTGCGGATTCGGTGCCTACAGTCCACTTGTGTCCAGGTACCCAGATAAGCTTCTCTTTGTCATGTCGGGCAAGGGATTACATCGTGTATATCGTAGCAACATTTCACCGTCTTGGAGTCCATTATTTTGGACGATAGTGATTTAAGAGCCGCCTGACTGTCTGAGAAGATCAGAATTTTGGTTTCGATCGTTTGGATTTCGATGATATGAATTTCAGCTTGAAACACGGTAGGCCTCGGCCCCATAGGTACAGAAGACCTTGTGTTGGGTCCAAAGACTCCAGCTCCAACTCGAAAACCCATTTTTGATTCGTCTGACGATGGCAGTGTTTATGATAATGGATCTCGCCGTCATTACACACCGTCTCCAATGAACATGCCGATGCCCAACTTCGCAACCGTGATCTAAACAGAGATCCGTCCTCTCTTTTCTTTCGTGGTCAAAATATGTTATGTCGTTTCACTTCAACGTTGACTGCGAGGGAATCAAGTCAACATCAGAAGCGAGCAACTAACCACCAATCAACAAAAAAGAGAGTGTCAAAATCAGAAATGATGACAAAGACGGCAAACTTCTACCTTCCTTGTCCCTTAAAATTTTTGACAACCCTTTTTTTTAGCTTTCTTAAGCCAAATTGACCAATCAGCGAACTGCATTGACATTATTTCGTGAATAATTGTCACAAATTCATGAATAACTGTCAAAAAACCTGTCATATTCATCGATGGACTAGGGGTCAATCAGCTGTGAAGTTGGACATCTCTTCATTTCTGGTCAAATTTTACATTCACTAACACTTCTAAGTTGAGTCTCACTATTTGCCACTCCATTCAAGCCAAATCGTGTACATACAGGAAAACGTCAAATCTCTCGTCCAAACTTTGAACAGAGCTCATGCCATGTTGTAAAATCGAAATTCTCGGACACGGTGCATGCTTGGACATCGATTTCTGTGCCGATTTTTTTACATCATGTTCATAAACGTGTTATGCACAACCAATATTTAATTTTGGGAGAGAGAGACCTCATAGCCTGTCATATAGACGTCTGCTGGCCCAAAGTGCTCGAGTAGCGGGCTGTATGACGGACATGATACAGTCGGGGTCAAAAGTGGGTGTACTCTATAAAGGTGTTCTGCATTTTAACAAATATTTAATTCAAACGGGACCCCAAAGAAAAAAAATATCTTATTCTACGTTCCCACCGAACCGAAACCGCGAAGTCTGGATGGATTTGAACTAAGACCTCAACAAGCATTCACCATCGAGTTTGAACTGGTTTCGCTCTTGATTTTAAAGTCACTCACTACATATTTGTAGCTACTTATCGTTTACCTCATTTCTGGTCCAGACCTAAGTTCTTTCGAGCTATTCAGCGATCTTCGTCTGATCGCCGTACTAGCTGCTGCCTGCCTGTCAATTATTCCTATCGGTGGCAGGTTAAGGAGCGTGAATAGTGCTTGGGAGGAGTTAGTCCTTAACGCTCCACTAATGCATACTCACGCCATCATCTGTGGGGATAACTAAGTCCTCTGCAAAAAGATGGCTTACCGTCAAGTCTCCCAATGTGAAAAATTCCACGCCTCGACTGCGCTGCTACATCCAGTCCATATATACAATGGAAAGGAGAGGTGACAAGACGCCCACGGTGAAAGTTATTGATTTACCACCGTTAACCCGAACACTGTATCAGCACATCCAATTTATAATGCTGAATGCAAATATCACTAAAATGACAAACCTAACTAGAAGAAGCCCCAAGACAACCGAGTGAAAGCTTCTGTTCGCCACTGTGAGGTTGACTTTAGATATTTACTTTTCAATTGACAATTGCAAATGAACTGTCAATAGCTCGGTCTCAATGAGTTTACCTTTCTTGACGAATTAATCGCCGGAAATGTTGAGCGAAGAGTATAATCTTGAGAATAACTCTAATTTGCATAAATACACTTTGCCACCCCCGTTGGATTATCGCCCAGTTAGCTACCTCCTTGGCTTGTTTAGTCAGCAAAAATTCTAATTAACACGCGTATGATGTGCAAATATTAGATAAGCAAAAACCGTCCCATTTCTTGTTGTCTTTTTTTTTTTGCAACGCACACGCTTACGTAAGCGGGGGAGGCATTGGTCGACCTTATCTAAGATACATAAATTGTCGGAGTAACTGTTCGCTTGGGTAAATGTCGCCTAAGTGTAGTTAGACATGATTAATGAAACTCGTTTGGATGTAGACTAATTTCATATTTCAGTGAACCCGAAAAGGGGGGTTGAATTCCATTCTCTTCAGATATCCAATGTTTGCCAATGTTAGTCGGAGGAGAAGACATTTTTGTTTAACTAGAACGTATTTTTCGATGCGATCACAATGCCGGGGAAGCTATTTAGATTCTAATAAAAGATGGCTTCTTTGTATCGGACTCAAATGCACAGTAGTCATTCATAGGACAGTCATTCCTTCGTGGAACGAAGCGACAGTCATCATCATCGCCTCAGCAGCCCCATGAGTCAATGCACCCACTTGGTTTTTATGTTCCAGGTCGATTTAGCTTGGACGCCATTTCGGGCTGGATGACATTTGTCAGGGGGAATTTTACAGGCGCTAAGATTAGTCGGTTACAAATTGTGTGCAGATCAATGGCGTATTGATTGATGTAATAATCGTTCAACGGCAAAAGCAACGACTTGCTTCACTCTGTTAATCAACTCAATGGTAAGCGGAAGCAAACTCAACTGGCATCCTCAACTGAAACCCGAATAATACCACGGTGCACCATTGGGACGGTGGCATCTTTGACCATATTACACCCTAAATCATCATTCATTGGACCATTTAAGACCCTGAAAGTAGTACTTTCAACAGCTTCTGGTGATCATCATCGTAGTAAACTTACTGAGGGAGTTGGATCACTTGGGAGCATGTGGTTCCCACAAATCTGCCAGACCATGACATGAAAATGGTGCTGGGATGCAAAGTTTCTGATCAACGAACCAACTTCAAGGCTGATGCTTCAAAAAAAATAGTTTGCGGCCACTGCCTCTGCCAAAAGCAATTTCATTTATTTTCTACATTTTAACAATAGTATAATAATGTAGATGGCGCTGCAGCCCATAGAGGGTCAGGGCCTAGCTTCTTAGCAACCACGAGTGGAAGGGACCTACAGTGTTATGCCAACTCCGAACGGCCAATTTGAGAAGCTTTTCCTAGACCTATACTCTTTGATACTTGTTAGTGACTCGAAGGAGGTGGGGCCGTAAAAAGTATTTTGCTCGTACCGATTTTACAAATATGAGAACTTAGAAAGCCAAAATTTTGACGATCCGTTTGGCTGCAAGGTTACCTCAAAGTTGGGACTTTAAAATTCACAAACATGGTCGTATTTGTTAACCATCTTTGACAATGACATATTTCCCAAAATCAGAAGCTTAAGCTATATATTTTTTTAAATACCATGCATTTGGCCTTAAAACTGCATCAATCGTTTTTTTCATATTGCTTACCAATTTTGTATACGTGGCATTTAAGTGAGGCCACCTTTTGGGGGGCCATTTCAATGTTTGACGGGCTGTAACCAAAATGCTCCAAGAGGCTCCAACGAAAAATTGATTCTGAAAGCTTAATGTATTCTCTATGGATGGTGCAAAAACTGAAGTGCCCTTTTTTGAACTTTGGGTGAACGAGGCGTTTAAGTAAACCAATGTCGTGCATTTTTCGGCATTTTTAAACGATTTCAAACAAATGCTACGCAAGATGCCGAGGAAGAGTTTATTTTTATGAATTAGAATACGTTCATAAAAATTCATAAAATTGCTATAATTATGAAACTAATAGCTTTTATCTTGTTTTTTTCATGTCGCAAAGGGCATAAAAGTTGGCAATTAGGGTGTTGTTGCCGAAAAAATAGATTTCTGACTTTGGGAGATAGCCTACAGTATTGAAGGCTTTAATTAGTTTTCAACCCTGTCGTCGGGACAACAGAACGGAGGATATCCTTATTTAAAGTGTCCACCCTGTTTAAAGGCCACAAGTGAAGAGAGTACAATTGTATGTCGAATCTGAATGACGAAGGTTAGAAAGCCTTTTCTTAACCGAAGAAGTACTACAATGACTCCATAGTGAATTATGAATGTTTTTCGAAAAAATTGATTTCTCACTTTGGGGGATAGGCTATTAGTTTATGCCTAAAATCGGGATGTGGTGCCAGAGTAGGAGTAGTTCGTAATTAAGCCTAGCAAGAGGCGTCCAGCAGCACCTTGAACTGTAAACTCCATCTCATGCGGCTTTGAAAAGCTCGGCCGGTAGGCCGTCAGCCCATTAAGGTGCCACTAGCCTACGAACAGCCATATCAATGACCTTTTAGTCGAAATGATTGATAGTCACAAATGAAATCTGCCGAGCATGTGGCTGAATGTGAACACTAGGCAGTATTTGGTCGACAAGCAAACAATGGCTTTTCTATTTCTGACAGCGGAGGCGTGATTCGTGACGTATGTCAAGGTCAAACATGTCACTTAGCCTTCATCATGGAAAGACCTACACCCTAGCTTCTGGATTTAGTTATGAAAATTATTGTTCTGCAAAAAAATGTGTGTCTTCATCGACGAAGATTATTTTCGGATAAAAGTGTCGTATTTGCAACGAGGACCGCATTGTTTGGTGGACGATTTTTTTTTCAAAAATGACCATGAGAACAATCTTCGAATAATTTCCATTTGTTGCTAAAACTGTCGACGTACAGTCCCCACAAGGCGGCGCTACGTGCCACATAACACGCAAGTAATAGTTCGATAAGGAATTTCTCTCTCATTTCGAATCGCTGAAGTGGCCGGCTAGATTGTATGATTTGACGCCTTTAGACTATTTTGTATTTGGCTGCTGGGGCTGACGGCCTACCGGTCGTGCTTTTCAAAGCAGCATGAGATGGAGCTTGCACCAACTCATCCAAGAAATATGGTCGCAGGTGCCCGAAGAAGGGAACCTCCGCATTGTTTGCCCAATCTACAAAAAAGGAGACCCTCTGACCTGTAGCGGCATCAGTCTTTTGAGCACCGCATACAAGATTCGAACTGCCGTGTTGCGTGAAAGCCGTTCGTCAACAAGCTGGTCCATACCATATGGCTCTAGGCCAGGAAAATCCACCATCGATCCAACTTTCAGGAACAACAGATCGATACCCATCACCTTTTATCGATTTACAACCTGCGTATGACAGCACTTATAGAGACGAGCTATTCACAGCAATGTCTAGTTTTGGCATCCCTATCAAACTCGTCATTTTGTGGGCTACCATCTACATGGCCATCAAGGTCGCTAAACACTTAACAGAGGCCTTTGATGTCAAAAAAATATTGAGACAAGGCATCATCCTTGAAGGAATTGCTCAAAACTCATACGCCAATACCAGAGGAACAATCTTTCAGAAATCCGTCCAACTACTCGTATATGCCAACGATATTGACATTATCGGACGAACTCAGCGTGATGTCAATGGTACCTTTGTGAGTATTGAGAGGAAGGACGCCATATTGGGTTTTCCGGTAAATGAGAGAAAGACTTAGTATATGCTGTCAACGAGAAAGGACTCCCAACACCGACGTCTCGGACAGAACGTCACATTAGACAGGTCGACTTCGTCTACCTATTAATTCAGACAACGACACCAGCTCTGAAATCAGACGCAGAATAACTCTTGCTGATCGCTGCTTCTTTAGGCTAAGAAAGGAATTGATAAAAAAAAAGCCCTCTCTCGAAGAACCAAAGCAATCCTCTATAGGGCCTCAATCGCCCCAGTCCTGCTAAATGGCACAGAGGCATGGACTTTTTTAAAAGCGGACGAAGGTGCTCTTGGTTGCTTTGAGACGAAAATTCTTCGGTTGATATTCGGTCCCTATGTGCATAGATGGTGAGTGAAGGAGGAGATAAAACGACGAACTGTTCAAGAAGGGAAGATCAAACGATTGAGACGGCTAGGTCATGTAGAGCGGATGGAAACCAATGCTCTGGCCGGAAAAGTCTTCGAAAGGACCCCCGAGTGACGGCACAGCACGCAAGTGGAAAGGCACCGTAACTAACGAAAAACTGGAGGCAGCTAGCTAAAGGTCGATCTGGCCGGAGACGCTTGTTGATTGATGCCCAGCTCCACCCCGGACTGAACTTAAGAAAGTGAATAGAATATTTTTGTATTGATGACTTAGCCTCATATCATTCGTATTTCACCAGAAACATGCGTCAATTGCACCCGTGGAAGACACCATTACTCGAGTCATTATTGAGATAAAAGTTCAAAAAATTGACTCAAAATTAACAAATTGAAATAAGCTTTGGAGGGTAAATGGCAAGCATTGGCTTATTGACTCAAATAAACACTGGGCACACTTTTATGTTTTCTTTTTGATTTGTAGCACCCATTGACGGGGCATGCCGTGACAGGAAATGGCATGACGCTATCGCGCCAACGTGTCCCTTTTTTCTCAAGAGTGTAGAGCCAAACTAGGAGAGGAGAACCTAATTTTGAGTTTCGAAAACGTTGTCCACAGATGTTGCACTGCATATTTTTTGAAAAACAAAAATCTTAAAAATTCACCTTTTGGCATATAGTATAGATAAATCGCAAATTAATAAATTGACCGACGTCACAAAATGTAAAGATGGCGGTTTTTGAAATGGCGCAAGACACACCCTGTTTCACTTGAACACGCACCTGTAATGCATACATTTTCAAACACTAAACAACAATTTTTGATTTCTAAAATGTTCGATTATTGTTCTCTTTTCAAACTTGGTTCTTAAGTGCGTTTTGAGATATGAACGCGCCGACATTAATCAGGCCCCATGGAGTCCCAAGTGTGCAAGATCGTGTTTACAGCAAAATCAAAGCAGAAATAAACAACTCTTACCTAAACTGTTTAAATCCTTAGTCGTTAAGTCGTATCCTCTTTTCATGTGCATGCCTCCGCACACTGTTGCTTCATTCAAAATCGCTATTGCTTCAGTATTCGGTATCTATCTGTACATAAAAACGCTCTAATCGACACACCTCTTGCAATTCATCCAAAAAATGTCCGCATTCAAATATTTCGAAAATGTGTTCTCAAAAACGCAAAAATTGATATCTTTTTAGAAAAATTCAAAGAAAATTTTCCTTCATCAAAAATACAATTATGACGTCACGCGTTTATTTGAAAATCTATTCATTTTTGTTCAAACAATTTCGGCACAACACATGCCCAAGCATTCACTACACACGAGCGGTTCAGAAAAATGGAATTTTCTTGAAATTTTTGAATTTGTTCTAAAGTCTCTTGATCACTTAATTGCTTATAACAGTGTTCGGTATTGTTTATTGCGAGTAAATTCTATGTTTTGTTAATTCTATGTATCGTCTATTGTTTTGGATTCGTTGTCGTTGGCTCGTATGATTTTTTTTTTGGTTGGGAATGGGAATTATTCTAGGCACTTGCTGGTTGGCTTTTTCTTTTCTTCTTTCGTCACTCAATCAAATCTTGTTTGATTCTTAATTTATTCTTTTTAATTTAATTCGTCGTTTTGCAAGGTATTTCAGCGATATAATTTGTGTAATATGTACGCGTTTATTTTTCGTAGCAGAGTTCTTGTGACTTTGTCTGGTTTCAGTTTTTTCTCATTCGACTACTTCTAATTTCGATATTTATTTCACAAAAATGACACAAAATGAAATAAACTGTGTATTGAACCGAAATAACAAAAGAAAATTGAGAGGAAAAAAAACGTAAACTAAAGGACAAGAACGAATTTAATTGTTTCTTCAGTGAGATCTTTCGTTTCGGCCGGACACCGATTGACTGAAACGTGATGAGAGCTTTTTGTGTTTAATTGAATAGTTGGAAGCTTAGTGTCAGTGTGCGTACAGCGAGCTTTCTTTCGATTTTCTGTCGTGCACCAGGGGTGAATGGGAAAGCTTGTGTGGTGGATTTGCCGCTGGGGAATGAGCGAAATACCGGCTGTAGTTGTTGCGTGACCGACTCGGGCGTATGAGTAATGTTCTCACATCATTTGTAGGGTGATTCCAATATCTTTGGAAGCGGCATTTGCTGAAATTTACATTTTTTTAAAATAATAATAATAATAATATAGGTGGCGCTACAACGCGTAGAGGGCCAGGGCCTAGCTTCTACCGAAACCACTTGTGTTGTGCGTGCTACTGATCCTTCAAGAGTGGATGGGATCTTAACTTTTATGCGGGCTACTAACCGCAAAGTTTAAGAAGCCTTTTCTAGACAGGAATACCCTTGCCCTGAGTTATGAAAGTTTGTAAATTTAATGATTGAACCTGGGACCGTCTATGTAGAAGTTGACCCATCAAACCACTACGCCATGGCGACCCACACCCACAAATATTTGATCATCCTCATCATCATCATCTTCTTCTGACCCGCAAGATCCACTAAAGGGGTCGCGGGTGTAAGCCACGCACGAGAGATCCCTAACTTAACATGGCCAAGCGTAACCAGGCGAGTTTTTGGACTTGGTCCAACCATCTCGTCCTGGGTCTGCCAAGCGATCGTGATGAAGGGGACATTCGTGCCACGTGGCCAAATCAACGAAGCATAGCCCTCTCCATTTCAGCAACAACTAGAACATTTTTTGCAACGAGTTAAAAATGCAAAGAATTGGGTTGATGTAGGCGGTTGAGGCCAGTATGTTTGTTCGAAACCTAGTTCATCCTATTCCGCAAGCCTCTTAGAGTCGTTTTGTTAACAAAAAGTTAAACACAACTTTGGGATTTTCCTCTTCGACTTCTTCGACTGCTGGATGTGCTTTCATTCACTCAAACTTTATGGTTTCAACTTTCAAATTACAACCCATGAGCTCATCAACTTCGCATTTTCTCAAGTTATGGATCAAATCGGAGATTTTTTTTTTCTCTCTCTCTCTCTCTCACTCTCTCTCTCTCTCTTTTCTTCCATTGTAGTAGTTGTCGGCTCACGTCTGTATGTAAGATGGAATGATTGTGTGTGTCATTTATCATTTTCGTCTCTCAAAGCGGACAAAAATAATAGTGCTGGAATTAATTCGGCTTTCATTGCCATGAAACGCGACAAGCTTCTGGCCCGTTGATTTAAAATATTGGGTATATATTTTCGTGTGGTTTTTTTTTTTTTCAAAATTTGACGTTTATTTAAGAAAACCATGTGAAATAGTATTATTCAAAGAATTGGCCATCTGAAGCTATGACTTCTTCCCATCTTTGTGGCAATTTGTGGGTCCCATCTCAAAAGAACTCTACCGGCTTGGCAGCCAAGAATGAATTAAGCCAATTTTTGATATTCTGCTCTGATGTGAACCGTATTTCAGTGAGAGGTCTACATCGACCGGAACAAATGGTAGTCAGAAGGGGCAAGCTTTGGGCTATAAGGCGGGTGGGGTAAACCTTCCCATCCACTGTTTTCCAAATAGTTCTTAAGCGGAATAGCAACGGAGCCGAGCGTTGTCATGATGGAAAATAATTGCCTCGTCTCTGGTCGCATATTCCGGACGTTTTTCGGCTACTGCTCTCTTAATTGTGTTCGGTAACACTGTCCATTGATGGTTTCACCCGGTTTTAGCAGCTCATAATACAGCACACCCTTCTGATCCCACCAAATACAGACCATTACATTCGCGCCATGTATATTCGGCTTTGCCGTTGATTTGGCTGGTTGGCCAAGCCAAAATCACCACTTTTGACAAGCTCGCTCAGCTAGCGCATGTAAAATAAACGTCCAATAGGATTACCATACGATGACTTTCGGCAGCAGTTTTTTTCATATTAAAGTAATGAAGAAGAACTCCCGCAAAAACACTTTTTCAGGCACAAAGTTCGACATATTTGAGTGAAAAAAGATTATTGTTTTTTTACGCTTCAAATGAATGATATTTACTGAAATGACATACAATGACAGTAGCTTTCCAACGCATGTTCCAATGGAATAATACAAGTTACGCCATCTCTTAGCAACCCGCACGAATTAAGTTATAGGGCCAATGTAAAATATTTGGATGTAAAACATATGTGTTGATGTTAACTATTTTAAAACCGAATGTTTTTCGGTTTCTCAAGACTGCCTAATTGAAAGAATTTTACGCCCCTTGGAAATGTGTTAAGCGATGCGGGTATGGGTTTTTTTGATCTCAAAAGATTGCTTTCCAATACGTCTTGCGTTTGCTATGACAATAAACAAGACGCAATGACAACCGTTGGAATTTACTTTGCCATGCTTCTCCCACTGACAATTTTGCGTATTATGTTCCCGTGTGATTAAGCTATTAGTTCTATTTATACAAAAGGACTCAGCCATAATTTAAGTAAAAATTCGATAAAAAAGAAGAAGATAAAAAAAAATAAATATAGGAAAAACCGAAAGTAAAACGAGTGTTTTTCATTCTTAAATTAATGCGATCTGCTTAGCGAAGCCGGCCCAGTGTCCGCTAGCAAATAAATAAATAAGGAGTTTGATACATTGTCCCATTAACAGATGAGGATGAAAGCAGGTGTTAAATTGTTTAAAGAATCATGTTCAGTTATGCACAAAGAGGCATATAGCTTTTGTTCTAATAATAATAATAATATGGATATCGTTACAGCCCTTAGGGGGCCAGGGCCTGGCAACCACTCGTGTTGTGCGACCCACTCTTTGAGTATTGTCTGTGACTTGAAAGAGGTGGGGCCGTGAAAATTATTATATTCGTTCTTGCTAGAGCCAGACAACGAGGGCTTGAAAGAGGCGGGGCCGTGAAAATTATTATATTCGTTCTTGCTAGAGCCAGACAACGAGGGCTCACTTGATGAGATGTCTGCGAAGGATATTCATGAACTAATGTCCTAAATACCTCAGGTTGAATTTAGAAGTATCTGAAATACACCTACACTTCCCTTAATTATAGGTAACAGAGCTGTGGCATTAAAACGCCACACAGTGCTAATTAGATTTTCATCGAACCACCACATCTACCTACCGACCTAACACCTAGACTGCATACACTAGTCCATTAACTCTATCATGACAGACTGCATAATATCCCTGATAGTGGATATATACTCTCCAGGCTGTCTGTCATTTCAGGAGAAGTTCATTCACCACGACGTTTCATAAGAAAGGGGAGAGAGCACTGTGGACCATCTCATGCAGTCAGGCACTTCTGCTACTCTTCGGGTAGGTTTTGTCAACTTGGCACTAATCTTGGACTAACTACTCTCCATTCTGCTCCTCGCTCAAGGATCTCTTGATCTCTTTTCATTTTGCTCCTCAGTCACTGCACCAACGAAGTTAGTCCCGCTGTCACTAAGCAAGTCTCTGCAATGACCTTGGCGAAACACAAGCAGCTTAAGACGACAATTCGCCAGCAAGCTAGACGTATAGCACCCGTAGGTCATACACACATATGAAGAGCGAAAGGTATTCCTTGCCAGACTCAGAACAGCGACCTTTCCACGAAATTAACACCGCTTCTAAGAAAGATGCGACAGGACCCTACTCCCGGTTGTACCACAGGCTTTACCTCTGGCACTTCACGCAAGTGTTAAAGGGACACCCCCTCCCCCATTCTCGGTTTCAAAGAATCGATTTAAGAACCTATAACTATTCAAGAATGTTCCTTTAATATTTTAAGTGAAAATTTCAAAAAATCTTGAAGATATATGGTGGAAGCGTCAGGCGACGGCGAGAGCGCGCGTGCAGCATGGGCCACCTCGCAGGTACCTAGATCTCATTAGTGCCCCTGTCCCTTCATGGTTTCCCCTTCGGCATATTTTGTGGAAATATCTGCTTGTAGTCCACCCTACTTACCGAAATAAAGAGTAGGAAAGAGAATACACAGCTACGTGAGATAGAGGATTTGGGCAAGCAGGACAGGGATATAAAATACGTTGGCATGCTCAGTCTCACTGCTGCCCCAACAGCGGCATGTATATTTAACGAAGGTTTTGTCACAATTTTAAAAATAATGGAGACAATGGGAGTCAGCCTTGGACGGGCAGCAGCCAAACTCCTGAGGAGGCTGAGGAGGACCTCACTGAGGCTTTCAGAGAGGTCAGAATTGCACCAATGAGCAGAAGAAAATCAAGCCTATGAAGAAACGGAAGGAATTTTATATGGATATGGCATAGCTGATTGAACGTAGGTAGGTTTTATGTCCAGGAATTTGCTTCTCAAAACTCTCAAAACAAAAACAAACAAGCGTTTTCCTCGAAACTGTGTTTTTAACGACTGGCGCATAAGGCTACTTAAAAACTATTAATCCAATCAGTTCCAAATTTTAATACGTTTTATTTTATTATGCCATGGTATGAAATAGGATAAATCAAATCGGTGGAGATCTTCTTTACATTTTAACTTGATTTGTGGCTGAAAAAAAGGCGATTTTCAAACAAATATTTCAAAGTCCGCCATTTTGGTAATTCTCGTGCGAAATTAGTAATCCTAGTTCATACCAGAGCCCAACATACCCTTAAATGTCCGGGTTCAAGACACAGCACGCGCCGAAGGTGTAGAGGAAGAAAGGGAGAGGAGTTACCTGCGTACATTGGTTTTAAATATTTGAGGATTGTATTCTGAGTGAAATATTGGGCTGGGAAGAGCGATAGATTCTCTAAATTGAACTGCGTCCGAAAGTCCGAAAGTAGGCTTAAGGGTACATGATGAACATTCCTGGCGAGACGGGTATTGCGGGTGAATTCATGGAGAGGAGGAATGCAGTTCAAGCTAACTTGAGCATCGTTTGTTAAAATAGCGATAAAATACGGATAGAGACGAGACGATGTTCGAGGGAGTCTAATGACTCTGCAATACTGTTGTCTCCTATAAGTTTTATCGCTCGCTTTTGGATTCTATTTAGTAGGTGCAGGGTGGTCTTGGGGGCACCAGACCAGATATGAGCGTTGTACTCAAGCTTGGGGCGTATATACGCCTTATAAATAAAAGCCAAATCAGAAGGGGTGAAGTATTCCTTGCATCGATTGAGGAAATTTTCGCAGCATTTTTGGCGACCTCAAATATGTGATCGTTACAACTAAGTGTTGTGTTGCTACATGTATCAAGGGTGGAAAGCTTTCCGGTTTCATCGACACATGTGCCATTAATGGGTAATGGCTGATTAACAAGGGTTCGCTTGAGTGACAGCAGACAGCATTGAGGTTTTGAAGCATTGAATTCCACTCGAGTGTTCCTGTCCCAGTTAATTATGCTGTCAGGATCGGAATTCAATGTGCTTATCATAAGCTACCGTTCCAATTCTACGGCCGATGGGCGGGGTCGTGAGTCTTGGAACGAATATGAAAAGCTGAGGATGCTGTCATAAGCAAAGGGATGGATTGGATTAGAAGTAGCAGACAAGAGATCATTTGAGAAAGATTGTCGGAGACAGAACAGAGCCTTGGGGAACTCCAGCATTTATTTGGTGGATATCAGACTTAAACCCATCCAAAACAACTTGAATTGAACGATTCGAAATGTGATTTCTATTCCATCACATGTTATCATGTCATAGATCATGTATAGCAGCGGTTTACTTATGCCTAGCTTGACCAACTTGAAGAAGAGGCCCTCCAACCAAACGGTGTCGAACGCCTTCTCCAAGTCAATCAGACAGGTACCCGTGCACTGATTTTTGTTTTTGTTCCAGTGAATGTCGGAAACCAGCTTCGACGTGGCATTTATGGTATCATGACCCGCCTTGATTCCGAACTGGTTATCCGGTGTGATTTTATTTTCATCAACCAAAAACCTTGCTTATGCAAGGAAGAAGACTGATCGACCGGAGATTTGTCGGAATGGACTTGTCTTTGTCCAGTTTAGGGATCGGTTGCACTGCAGCTGTTTTCCAGTGCGAAGGCTAACGTGCATTACTCAGCGCATTGTTGAACAACGTTGTGTAAATTTGGACTGCTGCGGGGGAAGATGGCGAAGCACAATATTCGTTATTCCATCGATTCCCACTGACTTTTTGAGCAACGCATAACCCCACTCCACCAAGGGACTCCAAGCTTCCAAGGGTTCCCATTCGTTGTAGGTGTGATACAATTACAATTACATACATAGCTTTGTTATAGAGTGATAAGCTCTTCCTGTTGGTAGCGGAACTGGATTTTTTCAGCGTCACTGTTCTTGAGATCGGTGCAGGTCCTATATTTATGGCCGTCAGAATCACCCTTTGGCTATTTGGGTGCGGTTAAATCTTTGGTTTTTTTTTTATTTATTTTTAGTTTTTTCCTGGATTCATTACGATTCGCCACATGTTCGCCAGCAAAAAGCTAGCGACCATTTTAGCTTGGTTTGACAATTATTTTCGTCCGTATTTACCGTTCTCGACAATTTTTTCGAACATATTTTCACGCGCATAGCAACAGAACAGAAAAAAGGGAGATAGAAAGCTGAAAATGAGAAAATGAACACCAAAATAACCAAAGTAAGCTGTTCACGCTTGTTCGGTTGTTCGGCTTGTTCGGTTTGACAACCTCTCACGAACGGATGAACACAGATGAACCACGAGGTTCCTATACCCCGAAATTGTATGGCGAAGCCTAGTATGTTTGTAGAAATTTTAAACGGTGGGAACATAAAATGCCCTCGAAAAAGCAGGAGTTTCTTGATGGAGGAGACAGACTTTCCTCCACCACTGCCTCTTGCTGTCACCGCTAGAATCCTTACAAAACTATTCCAAATGGAAATGAGAGTAGAAGCGAATAAGTGTTAAACATGTTAACTTGTTTATTTGCTCATTCAGACATGTCTCATTGACCCAGTGTCACGGTTAACCCACCTTACTGGTCTCATTTGGAAATCTTCGTATTGGTGTATATAGCATGGTCGGTACGGCTACCTCTTCAGAGGGCGGCTCAGCAACGGCTGCACTCTGAAAGCGAAATAATGTGAGAAAACACTATTTTCCTTGTGACCGTCACTTACAATCAGCAGAAGGATACCGACTAGGGCAACTGTCAAGGCAATCAGCTTGTTGCACATGTTGCTGAATGAACAACTGGAACGAATTTGGCAGCAAATGCATGACTCGAAGCTTTTATACGTGTTGCGTGTTGACGATGCATGAGTGCCATTAAATGTTATTGCTTCGTGAATTTAATTCCTCTTTTTGCGCTTTGTTTATGTTCGCTTTTTGATTCATGTAAAATCGTTAAGAGACAATGGGGATGAAACAATGAGACAAAAAAAAAACAGATTGTCTTTTATCAATCAGTTTTAATAACACAAGGACAATAGAACGTGTTGATACAGTTTTTCATTAGTGACGGTACCACATATTCCGTCTATAAGTCGCAAGAACATTCCTATACTGTCAATCTTTAAGGGGACCCCCTATTCTCGACTTCAAATCCAGTGTGCTGGTAAATGAACATAAATTATTTTCTAGGCTTGTAAAGAAAAAAGAAATTTTGCATAATTTGTTTTTATTGTTGTGGTTTTTTGTGATCAAACAAAAGCCCTTCTTTTCGGCGGCGCAATGTGATTTCCGCTCACTGGAACATCTGAAACCAAAAATTCCAACGTTATTAGAAAGAGTACACCTCGTACCGAACCATAGCACTTACGTCCATTCTTTCTAAGGTCATCGAAACGCTGATAATTCGTCAGTTTATGAAATATCTTGAATCGCGGAAGCTTCTTAATGACCGACAGTATGGTTTCCGCCGCAACAGGTTCACTGGTGATCTGATAGCTTATCTCACTGAAAAGTGGATCCAATCTTTGCACAATGCAAGCGAAAGCAAGATCGTTGCGCTTGATATTTCTAAGGCATTTGACCGAGTTTGGCTTCTAGATATCTTGACGAAAACGCCTGCCTATGGTGTCGATGAATCTCTTTTTCAATGGATTGGAAATTACCTTTCGAACTGTTCAATTCAAGTTGTTTTAGATGGGTTCAAGTCTGAAATCTACCAAATAAATGCTGGTGTTCCCCAAGGCTCGGTTCTGTCTCCGACACTCTTTCTCATTTTTATAAATGATCTCTTGTCTGCTACTTCTAATCCAATCCATTCCTTCGCTGATGACAGCACCCTCAGCTTTCCATATTCGACGAATTGGAGGGCAGCTTATGAATTCCGATCTTGACAGCATAATTAACTGGGACAGGAACAATCGAGTGGAATTCAATGCTTCAAAACCTCAATGCTGTCTGCTGTCACTCAAGCGAACCCTTGTTAATCAGCCATTACCCATGAATGGCACCTGTGTCGATGAAACCGGAAAGCTTTCCATCATTGGTACGTGTATCAACACAACACTTACTTGGAACGATCACATATTTAAGGTCGCCAAAAATGCTGCGAAATATTTAGGTTTCCTTAATCGATGCAAGAAATACTTCACCCCTTCTGATTTGGCTTTCATTTAAAAGGCGTATATCCGCCCCAAGCTTGAGTACAACGCTCATATCTGTCTGGTGGCCCCAAGGTCTGGTGCCCCCAAGACCACCCAGCACCTACTAAATAGAATCCAAAAGCGAGTGATAAAACTTATAGGAGACAACAGTATTGCAGAATCATTAGACTCCCTCGAACATCGTCTCGTCTCTATCCGTATTTTATCGCTATTTTAACAAACGATGCCCAAGTGAGCTTGAACTGCGTTCCTCCTCTCCATGAATTCACCCGCAATACCCGTCTCGCCAGGAATGCTCATCAGTTTAAACTTAAGCCTAGTTTCGGACGCACAGTTAAATTTGGAGACTCGTTTATCAGCCGCACGACACGAATATGGAATGCTCTTCCCAGCCCAATAGTTCCCCCAGAATACAATCCGCAGATATTTAAAACCAATGTGCACAGGTACCTCCTCTCCCTTTCTCCCTCTACACCTTCGGCGCGTGCTGTGTCTTGAACCCGGACACTTAAGGGTATTAACAATCCCTTGTGCGCGCAAATAAAAAATAAAAAAAAATGTTTGGCCCTGGTATGAACTTGGATTATTAATTTCGCACAAAAATTAGCAACAAAATCGCCTTTTTTCAGCCTCAAATCAAGTTAAAAAGTAAAGAAGATCTTTACCGATTTGATTTATCCTAGTTCATAGCATATCTATGTGTGTATAGAATACCGTATTCAAATTTGGAACCGATGAGATAGGGTGGAGAGATAGGTATCTGCTAGGTGGCCCATGCTGCCGTCGCCTGATGCTTCCACCATAATCGGCTATATCTTTAAGAGTTTTCTAAATTTTCACTTGTAATTTTAAAGGAACATTCTTGAGAAGCTTATGGAGACATTGCATCCAACACAAAGAAATTGTATGAATTATATTCTCTCAATCAAACGCGCTCTCTAATAGTTACCGACTCAACACTCAACAGCAGAAATTTGTTCGTGTGCATGGATATATCATGCAATACACACAAGCAGACTGCTTACTTCCACCTCACTCTGAAGTTGGGTTCTGATGTTTGGTGGCTTATGGCAATTGTTTGAGCTAACTGGCTGGCGCATACTATTATTTGAACGGAAAATTACTTTTACTTTTTTATTGTCAGTTTATTGTTTATTTTGTATGTCCTTCAACGGCTGGTGCTTACATCGGGTTGTTCAAGTCCGTGTGTCCTTGGTGGTCCTTTTGGGATGGCGTGGTGATGCGGTAGTCGACTTAGCCTCGATGCTCTGGTAGAATCCATTCAAAGTTCTACTCGTTTAGCAGATTTAACGCGTTTTGTAAGCGTTATCCGGGGATTGTGTTTCTCAGGTTCCTGATTTCCTTTTTAGGATGGTTGTTGATTTCTAGTAGCTGCTTTCTGAACAGTGCCATCATGTACTGTTGCAGGAGCATGATGCGTGCTTGGTCGTAAAGCCTATTGTTGCTGTGGTGCTTTTGACGGTAGCTGTCGAAGGTGGGTCCGGTACATATTCGCAGTATTTTTCTTTCAAAAATTGCGAGCTTCTTAGAGATGGTGTGTCATACGTTAAGATCGGCCGTATAAGCTGCTTGTATAGCAGAAGTTTTGTCCTGCGGTTTAGTCCATTTTGCTTGCGCATCAAGGGATAGATGCGATGGAAGCCTAGGTTGGCCTTCTTAAGGGTCAGTTTCGAATGACTGTTGAACTTCAACCTTTCCGTGAAGTTAACACCAAGATACTTGACCTTTTCGTTTGTTGATATTTCTGTGCCGTTAGGCGGCACTACCTTTATGCTTCGACATTTGGCTGCTGAACTGCATCCACCTGTGGATGGTCTCCTTAAGCATGAAATGCTATTCATCGCATACGTGCGCCAATATATCGGAGTGCTGAACCAAAGGTCTCAAAGAATTCTACAAATTATCAAATGCAACCACCGAATTGAAATTGATCCCACTTGAAGACACATGCAGCATATGTTGCCAACTATTGAATGTTTTTGGGTTGGAAATTTCATTAGATTTTGATGTGAGGTGACTGAAATTTGTCACCTCGTGAGACTAATGTTAAGAGGAATGTAGGTGCTAATTCAGACATTAAATATATTGCTCCATAGAGATGCCCAACTTCACAGCTGATTGCCCCCTAGTCCATCGACGAATTTCAGAGGCCTTCTGACAGTTATTCAGTACTTTTTTACTGTTATTCACGAATAAACGTAAACGCCGTTCTCTGATTGGTCAGTTTGGCTTTAGAAAACGATTGAAAAATTGGTTGGCAAAAAGGGCCAAGAGAGGTAAAAGCTGGGCATCTCTATCATACTTCATTTCTGGCCAATACATTGTAATTGTCACTCGGAATAATTGATTGTTTGGTCGACAGCTGCTTTGTGTTTATGTCAGCAGCTGCAAAGTCATTAAATGACGTGCTTTCGAACGAAATTCAGCATTTCGCTGGAATCCAGCATTTCAGATGTACTGTAATTCCCGTTGCACAGTACGTAGGTTTGTGCGTACATGCTTGCAAAAATAAATTCTTATTTTTTCGTAATTTGGGCGAATATAATCATCATGATTAAAGTCAAGCATATGTTAACATTGAATATCTTCTACTACATATCCGAACAATTTCCCATTGTTACTACCCTACTACCTGAACTGGTGAATCTACTACATTTTCTTTACCCAGCAGAGAATAAAACGTCTATTTGATTGAATTTCGCGTGCACTGAGTTGTAGTTATTAGGAACTGTGGAGCATATTTCAACGATTCACCAACAGAAGAATATTGGTGGGAGATCTCAAAGCTGGATAACCCATTGAGGGAATTTGTTTTTGAAGACGGTTGTAAATTTGTCGCCTCTCTAATTTGCTTGGCACACATGCGTGCAGCCGCTGAACGTATGCTTTTTAAGCTTTTTGGAATAAAAACTGAATAAGACGAATCGTCTACAAACTGACACAGTAAATTTAATGACGGGTACTGAGGAAATAAGAAATTAATGGGAACGAAAATGGAACTGTCCGGCATTCCCTAGGCTTCGAGAATGCCCAGCAGTTTAGAGAACACTCCCGCACCCAGACCACCGTCGATATTAGAGCCGTCTGTGTTGTTAAACCAGTTGAAAGCCACACACCTGTACATCTATGCCCGCTATGTCATTCCGTGTCCTTGTTAATTCGAGTGCCAAAGCCATTTGATAGGTTAAGTCTGCCAACCGTATATACTGCGGAAGATGATACGATGTCTCTCGGTATCAGATCATGGATGGTAAGTTTGATCATCCGCAGGTTGATCGGCATGGTAAGGTTGATTATCCTAAGGTTGATCGGCACATGCACTGTAGTACTTTCCTCCTGTAGACCATCGGTAAAAAATTGACATTCTTGTATTTCCTCTAGGATGAAAATAGACAACATGACGCGAACGCACGACGAATGAAGAGACAGTGGAAAACGAAAGGAGTCCAGAAGGGAGTTGAGCTTGCGAAAATACACACATTCTATTTTCATTAATTTATCGCGTATTTGCTGCTTAACCTATGAACGCTGTTGTTTTTCTTCACTTTGCTTGCAATTTTTTTTATTTTTACTGTCTTTCAGTACTAACGAGCGCCCTTCTCGCGATCTCGTTCGTCTCGCCTTCAGCATGTATCGAGAACAGATGTCCCCCAATTCATGCTCCTGTCGTAATGGTCTAGGGAAACCTTCCACCGTACAAAAACGTTTGTTCGCACAGACGCCTCCCATAAATTCTACCAAATGAATGTTTCCAATAGACTTAGTGTCAGTCCTTGGCGTTGTTGTCGGAATAAAAATCATAAAACGTCTGGAAACGACTTGATCAAACGCATGTTGTGCCCAATGTCACTTCAATTAGTTGGAATCTGTGACCTCAATCAAAGCAGGGGGGCCCAGAGTCCATTTGAAAACCCTCAACACATCCAAAGATTCCAAGATAATCGGGTGCCTTGATTTCGAAATCATAAGCAAGTGTATGCAACTTTCACAATCACTTACCGTTTCCCCCTATAAATAATTCGTATTTCACTGGTCATAAACGCTGCTCGCTCCTAAATATAACTTCACTTTTCACAATTCACATTTCTGTCTGCACTCGCTCTCTCTCTCCCTCGTTTTGTATCAAATCATTCAGTTTCTTCGTAAAAAATTAAATAAAAGCAATTGTATTTTCCCATTCCATAAATGCACTTCTTCCGTTTCTCAAATCACACACTCTTCACCTACGAACTATCACCTCCTTTGGCCACTCAACACTTCGGTTATTCGTTATGTAACTCAGATGCACTTCAATCTACTTCATTTCAATTTGAATTCCGCGTCTGAGGATTCTGTTATCTCTTCGTTGGTTTTATCGTTACTAATTGCACAAAACCAGAAAGTGATTTATTTCACGCGTACCCCGTTAGGAATTTCTTTTTTCCCCGACAGCACAAGCAACAACAATAGGAAAAAGGGACAATTTTTTACACTAAAACTTGCAAGAAATTTCTTTTCCTTTAATTTTATTTTGTATCATTTGCCTGGGTTGGTCTTTTTGTCTTTTTTTTTGTTTCTAATTTACTCCGCATTGTCGAAGTTGAGGCGAACTACTGAATTCTTAATGTCGGCCATGTTGGGCATCCCTGCGTGTTCCCGCTTCTTCGATATGTGTGTTGACACAAACAAACGAAAACCGTTCGACCATCGGACGTTTTGCTAAAAATAGTGGTCCTCTGGGCAGGCCAATGCGCGTCTCGATGCACAGGAATTTTGTTTTGGAACCGAGGCAAGACTCTGCAGCATCAGTGGCTAATTTAGAAAACACATCTAAATTTACGCTTTTTTTTCCTCAAACATGTTTTATTTTTCACTCGTCTTCGTGTCTGTTTGCCGCGACGAACGCAGTCGGATTGGGGCTTGTTTTTGTTTTGTGCGCCTCCAAGATACCGAGCATTCTAATGCTAATGGCCTAATGGCCAATCGAGCGACACAGTCCCAGATAAAAGTGCACTGTATCAGTTTTTTGGGGCCGATGAGGGATTGGAGTCGCCCGTGTTTTTGAGCGCGACTATTCTTTACTGCCATGTGATGTTCGAGGGGTCACACCTCGTGTTCAGTTGTTCAGTGCTGGGCATTTATCGACAATAATCGTTTTGAAGTTAAAAATAAAAGTTTTAAGACTTGTTGTCATTGTCAAGCGAGTTATGGACACCGAGGGAGATTTGTGAAGGCAGATGTGCAAATGGATTAAAGGAGATGCGCGGCCAGATATAAATAGTCCGTGTCCGTGTCCGTACGTCCGTGTGCTAGGGCGAGGGGACAAAATATGCGCCAGGGTGCTGTGCTGTGCAGATTTTATGTCCTATGTCGCCACGCCAACCATAAGAAGGTGATACATTCGCAAATAGACAGGAGGATGCCGGCAAATGTTCGGCTTTCTGCAAGATTTAAAGAAAGTATTTATCATTAGACGGCGGTATGCAAAGCAACATTTTAAGTTTCGTTTTTATAAATAGTTCATCATTGACAGCTGTTTATTTTTTATTTGTCATCTGCCTTCTAAAATCTGCACCCTGCTGTGGGGAAGAACTGTTGAAACAATACAAGGTGTCTGGCGTTACTGTGTTGTTTTTAGGTAACACAGAAAAATGTAAACATATTGTTTTGTTGCTTATAGTTGCTAGATGAAATGCGAAGAAATTTAGAGAAGAAGGTGTTTGATAAATGTTGGCTTTTGATTGGCTCACAAGTCGGAAACAATTGATCAGGTATTTCCGGAAGTAGGAACATTTAATACCCGGCCTAGACGAGGTCGGAATAGCGACATCAATGATGAAGTCAAAACCGCTGGTGTGGACCGGAGATGATTTGGCTGGGAGCATGCACCAGATCATCTAAAACCCTTAAAAAATGTGCGGAGGAAAGCATGTCCGGCGAGTGGGTACTGGGCAGAATCGTTTGCTCAATTCACAAGAAATGAGACCCCCATTGACCAATTACAGAGTGATAAGTCTCTATAACAACGCGTACATGTCTTCTCTCATATCTCGTTTTGTGTGCCTGCCTGAAGTCGTGTATAAGCAATCTGATCTGGTTCAGTGTTGCTTCAGGTTTGGAATGTCCGCAATCGACCAGATCATCACACTACAGTAAATCCTGCAAGAGGCCCCAGAAGTTTAAATCGACACCCAAAGCGTATTCGTCGTTTTCAAGGCCGCATATGACAGCGTTCATAGAGACGAGCTATACAGAGCCATGTCTAGTTTGTACATTCCTGCCAAACTCGTCAGGTTGTGCAGGATGGCGATGGAGAATTCTCACTGCTCGATCAAGGCCGGTAACGATATCAGCGCGACCAAAAAGGACTTTCACTCTCACTTGCAAGACTCATACACGCGATCCATGATCTACCAGCAGTCCATACAACTGTTAGCTGACGCGGATGACATTGACGTGATTGGCTGAAAAGAGCACAGCGAGCTGTCAATGAGACTTTTGCTGGCATTGAGACGGAATCGGCTAAAAACATCCAGCGGTGAACGAGGACAAAACGAAGTATATGCTTTCGTCAAGAAAGAACATACAACATCGACGTCTTGGACACAGCACCACAATGGGCAGCTATAACTTCAAGGCATTTAAGGACTTCAGCTATCTTGGCTCCGCAGTGAACAGAACAACACCAGCACCGAGATCAAACTCAGAGTAGCTCTTGCTATTTCTGTGGGCTCAACAGGCAATTGACCAAGCTGACTTTATGTAAGACCCTGATCATCCTAGTCCTGTTGTACGGCACGGAGGCATGGACGGATAAGGAAGTCCTTGGCCTCTTCGAGACAAAAGCTCTGCCTACGACGGGTTCTGTTTACGTTGATGCTCTTTGGAGGAGAAGAATTAACCACAAACTGTCACTCGACATGGGCAGTCAGGCGTTTACGGTACCACTGTGAGTGGGCCTAGTAGAGCTTATGAACAACTCAGCTTCGGCATGAAGATTCTATGATTCTGAAACCGTGGGACAACGCAACATAGTACGCCCAGGTGGACAAGGACCTTAACCAACTTGGCGTGCAACACTAAAGGCACTGACTAGCTGATCGTGTTGTTGGTTGAAGCCCAGGTCCACCACGTAGAGCCAAAAAAAAAGATGAAAGGCCATTTAATATATGGTAAGTAGGTAGTTACCATGAACATTCAACCTTAATGAAAGTGACGATGTAGATCTACAAAACCCAACTCGGATGAAGTGAAGATAGCCATATCTAAACTGAAAACCAACAAGTCTCCAGCCGAGCTGTTCAAAGCGGCAGGCGATGAATTGTTAAGGAGCACGCACCAACTCGTTTGTAAAATATGGTTAGAAGAAAAGCATGCCCAATAAATAGAACTTCAGCAATGGTTGACTGATCCACAGAAAGGAGACCCGCTGAGCCTCGCCAACTATTGACACACCAGTCTTGTGAGCATCGCATACATGACCTTATTAGCCGTGTTGTTCGTCCGTCCATCCGGACTCATTTATATAACTTAAGAGGTTGTTCGGTTTTACAACGCTCAAGTCCTACAGCCCTGCAAGGAAGTGCTTTCCTAGTTTTTTGTTTGCTAACGAGGATGCTCCTCAATGTTCAGTCGAGAAACAAGTGTGCCTTTATCGTGTCGGCATGTGGATTTTCTTGCGACTAACGTAACGTTGATCTCCTTTTGCTCCACGTCGGCCACATAGCCCTTGCTGTGGCGCCAGTGCTCAAACCAACGCTGCAGTCGTATCTCAGTTCCAGAAATTGGTCGAATGTCACAGAAGGCATCTGCGCTTGTACCCGCACCCATTTTGGAGTCGTCAGATTTCCAGATTTTCCAGTCTTCTCTGTGGCTAGAGTTGCTAGGTTGTCCATCTACCCTGCTTCCAATCCACGCCGCAAAACCACGCCACAAATTCAATCATGGCTGTTATTCTCTGCCTTCCATTTGGAATGTTGGATGGACAGACATATTATAATGGCAGATAGTGAAAAAATATTGCAGCATACGCAATGGTTTCCAATAGCTTAGACAAGCAAGAGAGGTTAGCTTACTTGGAAATTGATTAGGCCAGCGATCCATGGAGTGTCTGAACCTGAGCTATAGCTCCCTTCCATCGTTAACTGGATTTTGCACGCTCCTTCCAGTCACCAAGACCAAGCTGTGTTGCGTCCGCAATAACTTCGCTACAGGCCGATAGTTTGCATACCACTAAATCCAAGTCATGTCAAACACATTTCTTGTGTAAGGCGATTATAAAGAAATCTTTTTGAAACTGTAGAGAAGCGCCACCGGTGCTGTTTTTAGTCATGTGGGATCACAGAATTAAGTTATTTGTTTATGTATTTCGCTCTACATGTAACAAACTTGTTTAATACTATGTCTAATCTATATACACATGTTTGTCCGTTTATATCTCGAGTTTGACAATACTGAATTGTATGAATATTTTTTCGTTGGAAATGTATTCCCTTACAGTAGGTTTGTATGTAAAAAAAACAGTACATATTCACATACATTACATATTCAAAATTTTGGATTTTGCAATTGGAGATAAAAATCGATGTTTTTGTCTAGTCGCGGCCAGAGGTAATGGAGGATAGAGGTATCCAACTTCGGCCAATTTTGCCCCTAGTCCATGTCGGCATGGAGCCGTCATGCATAAGAGTGTAGTATTATTCCCTTGCATTTCACAGATGAAGTCAAGCGACACGGGAGGTTGAAGTAGGATGTCTCTATCCTCCATTATCTCTGCGAACGGCAAGCAGGTCCGTTGAGCCAACGAACTGAGTGAACAGCGAACAAACGTTCGTTTCTCCGTTTCTAACATTCACACTTCAATCGAGCGTATGTTTGCAAACATTGGTATAGCCAGCGTCTCCTTTATGTTCCTGCTGTGATAAAATTTAAGTGATTTTTTTTTGTATTACAATAATCCAAATTAAGTGCTATATCAGCGTTTTTTGATTTTTTGAATTAATATTTGTGAATGACAAAAACAATGTGGGGCCGATAGAAATCGCTGTTTCAATTGAAGAAGTCTACCGCTCAGTCGGTCTCTCATTTGAAAGTGGTGTACAGCAATCATCGTAAATCAGCAACGATACGACCGGCAAATTGTGTATGTATTGTATGTAATTGTATATATGTGGCGGAGGGTTAAAGATTTGTGCATCGACGTGTTGGCAACACCACACATCACGCAACCACGACAGCGAGATGACTAAAGGTTAGTGACTGACTAACAGTTAGAAGCAGAAATGAAGTATGATAGAAATGCCCAACTTCTACCTCTCTTGACCCTTAAAATTTTTGACAATCACTTTTTATATTGTTTTCTAACGCCAAATTGACCAATAAGAGAACGGCATTAACGTTATTTCGTGAATAACTGTCAAAAACTCATGAATAACCGTCAAAATGTTCATGATTATCCGTCAAAATCGTCGATGGACTAGGGGTCAGCTGTGAAGCTTTATTTCTGGTTAGAACCAGCCGGCAGTCAGTCGAATGCAACCCTTAAGAAACGTTAACTCGAATATTCACACGTATCACTTTAAAATTGAGAAAAATTTCGTTTGGTTAAATAAATAAAGTTTTATAAAGCGCTGTAAATTTTAAGGGCCGATGTTTATTTTGAATAAAACACAAATTATTTAGGAAATTATTGTCATTTATTTTTATTATGATAATATTGGTATGGATACATAATTGTATGGAACAAAATATCGGCCAAATGGCCGCCGCGACCTCGGCGGCACATTTCCATCCGATGGATTGAATTTGTCGCGCAAAAGAGCGATTGTTTCGTTAGCTGTGTGGCAAGTGGCACCGTCCTGTTTAAACCACATATCGTCCACATTCATATGGACGGTTCGTTATCATTTCACGATAGCGAACACCATTCACAGTAACTGCCTGACCGGCCTCATTTCATGAAATGTCATGTGCCTCATCACTGAAGATGGTTTTCTTCGAAAATTGATCATCCACTGTTGCCATTTCTAGCCACCATTCTGACCATTGACGACGCTTGAAATGGTCAAGAGGCTTTAGTTCTTTAAGCATAATGTTCATCAACGACGAGCGTGAGAGGTGCAATTGTTGGGCACGACGACGAGTTGAGGTGGACGGCTCTTCAGCCACACTATAGCGAACAGCAGCAATATTTTCTGCAGTACGAGCTGTACGAGCATGCACTGGTGTTTTCACATCTCCTACAGACCCGGTTTGCTCAAATTTTTGCACGATTTTTCCGATTGTACGCACATTTGGACGATTGAATTGACCGAAAAAATCACGAAGTGCACGATATGCATTTTGATTTGAACGCCCATTTTCATAATAAGCCTGAATAACTTTAACGCGTTGCTCGATTGTGTATCTTTCCATTGTTTAAATTGAGTTAGTCTGAAATTGAGAAATGTCAAATGAAATGCAAAAAAAAACTTGACGTTTAGGTGTGGTTCACATTCAACATCGGCCTTAACCCTATATAAGGGCGTTGAACTGAGACTGACGAATTTTCTCGTTGTAGCCTATATGTCGTTGTAACCGATGTCGTTATAAACTATTTTGACCGTATTTATATGTTTTGAGACGACTGGATGTCGCAGTTGGTTAAGTGCATGTCCTTCAT
This sequence comes from Eristalis tenax, assembly GCA_905231855.2. Lineage (NCBI taxonomy): Eukaryota > Metazoa > Arthropoda > Insecta > Diptera > Syrphidae > Eristalis > Eristalis tenax. Next base: position 114,778,397 of record HG993124.1, read on the forward strand.
AAGAGGTTTCCCGGTTCGAATCCCGGTGAAAGCCATGTCAAAATAATTTTTTCGGGACTTCAAATTTGCCCCGTCGCCATTGGTCGTTGTTATCAAATTGACGGCACTATCACTGAAGTGGTCGGTCAGTGGTAGTGGTCTGACCGGGGGTTGTTACTTGACTGAGTACAATGAACACATTAATTATGTCTGAGTGCTCCAGTATGGTGTCTGACAAACAAAAATATGTATTTTAAGATCCCGATAGCTGATACTCTATCTCCACAAGTTGGCAAGTTCATTTGTGTCTTCTGACGTACATCAACCAATTAAATTTGCAATACAAATATTAAATTTGGAATTGTGAATATATTACAACAGCATCAAATGCGCAGCCATAAAATATGTATGCGAAGAAATATTTTTGTTGGCATTGTAACTCCAAATGCAAAATTTCAACAAAATTTGTCTGCTGGGCTCATCGCGTGGCTTATAAGACGATCGTCGTTCAAACGGTTGTATTAAACGACAACATTTTTCTAAGCGCAAGTTTCGTGAAACCTTTCTGAATTTTTCCAATGTGAGATTTCGCATTAGTCGAATAGGGACTCCACAAGACGCAATTATATTCCAAAATTGAACGAATCAACGGAGAAAAACAGGGACTTTAGTGTGCTGGTACGTGTGTCTTCTCCAAAGTACACACATGTACACGGCTTCTAGACCAGTGTTCGGACTTCAGAAATCGCATTTCTCAGTACAGTACAGTTCGGTTACAACGATCACTTATGGGAGACAAATTTTCCGTCGTTACAACGGATGTAGCTATGCATAGGTATGAAAACACGTTATTCATTGTTGAGTGAGAAAAAAAACTGACAAGCGACACACTGGAAGCCAACAAGCTTGAAAACGCGGTCGAAAACAAGGGCAAACAAAATCAAAAAAGGTTGCAGAAATACGCTTCTGAAGACATTTTTCCAGCGGGCTGGGTTGATTGAGGTGTAGTAAGAAATTAATGCTAAATATTGGTGAGATACCAGACCCATAGCCCTGTCGGAGCCCATGGTGGCAGATAGCTAAACATGAATCGCTTCGCGGTTGCATCACTGTCAACTAGAAGAAAATAAATCACAATGCACCACAAATCCTGACTTTTATTTCGAACTTTAGAACAAAACTTTTGAACTTATCACTGTGGCACTGTGGCACTGTCTTTGGTGTCACATCCAAAACCGATGATGCAGCTCAACCACTTCAATATTGTTGTCCAAATGGAAACAAAATTCGGACTTTCAACTAATCTATCCTCTTTGGGTGATATAGTGGTTTGGTCATCTCCATCTTCAACTGGTGATATGTATTTCAAATATCTTCCCTTTTTCGCTTCATACATTTTGCCGTGCCTCTTAATATGCCCAGCTTCCTGGGGATCATGAATAAAGTTCTGTTGCCTGAATTTGTCTTGTTTTGTGCTGTAAGATGATTTCGATGGTTTGTTGTCTTCTCCGTACAGCCATGATCCAAAACTTCCCTTGCCATGATCTGGCGCTACTTGAATGTCATAGTTTGGTACGCCTTCGAATGTGCTTGCAAGGCACACACCTGAATACTGCAAACAAATTGATGAGTGCATAAAGGGGGCTTCAAGAATCACACTTACCTTTGAAAGTATAATCAGTAGAGTTGGTAGAACAGATCTGTTCATAGTGTCGGCAAACTACGAAATGAAACTGGCCAGGGAAACGAACGCGCTTTAAATACTTGACTCAATTGCGTTTCAGAGTTTTCGAGAGTCTCAGTGTCACTGCGTGAGACTGTTGCCTTCCAATTTGAAAATTTGTTCTGGTTTTTCGTCATGAATCTGTGGAACTAATGCAAGAAATGATTTACCGTCACGCTTTAATATTCAATATGAAGAGAAGAGAATTCAAGCTGAAAATACTTTTAGACTACAGCAAATGCGTTGGTGTGTCGACCTTAGTCGTATCAAGCATCGAAAATGTGTTTGAAAATCCTTCAGCTGTTCCAAAAACCAGTCATAAATGTAAAAACGTGGTTGATTGTGGACTCCGTCGTCTTAAAATCGCACTAAAACTTACCATGTCCGCTAGTCAATATACAAAAATTGGCACCAATTAGAATCAGAGAACTACCAACAAAATTACCAAAACGTTCCAATTCGTATAATCAGAAAAAAAATCCAATTTGCAAAACAATCAAGCCATCTATTGGGAAAATAAAAATCGACGTCATCTCCTCATAACGAACGCATCCCAACATTCGTTCAGTCGAACACATGCCCTCCTGTCACATGAGTTCGTTTCGTTTTTTTTTTCTTTTGTCAAGCACTTTGAACATCTGTGCTCCGTCTCTTTCATTCGCAAAAGTCATTCTGCGGCGCAACATTTCCGATTGAATTCCCTCGTGAAGTTATCAACCGCTGTTTCATTTTTTCACCAAATTTTGTGATAATTAAGTAAAATCTTCACCAAATCTCCTCAAAATGGTAAGCAAAGGCAAAAAATTCCATGTGCCCCCCTAGTGCATCGTGTGACTTTAAGAAATCTGCCGAAAAGTGTTGTAAAACCTAGCAGCATGTTCGTGAGTGACTCAGTGATGTGTGTGGGATCGGGTTAGAACAACCATTTGCATTAAAGTCCCACTATCTCATTGTGAACGAGAATCCTCGCGGAACAGGACTCTAGGGATGCATTCATTAAACAAAGCAGACTTCAAACAAAAGTGCTCGACCTAACCTTGAAATTCCGCTAGCACTGTGTGGAACCTTCTGGTAGACTGACAGCGCCCGTCTGACAGAAGGATTACTCACTGCCGGCTGCCGAAATGAAAAAAAAAAAAACTGAAAAATGAAATGCAAATGTTAAAGTGAGCTTTTATTTCTTACAGCAACCACAAATTATTTTGCTGAAGGAAGGTACTGACACCACTCAGGGAACACCACAGCTGATCTCCAACATCAATGCGTGCCAATCGATTGTTGACGCCGTGCGTACCACACTCGGACCTCGTGGTATGGACAAACTGATTGTGAATGGAAACGGCAAAGCTACCATATCCAACGATGGAGCAACCATCATGAAATTGTTAGACATTGTGCACCCTGCAGCAAAAACACTCGTTGACATCGCCAAGTCTCAAGATGCTGAGGTAAGTCACCCGGTTTCCATGCAATTTCAGTCAGTACTAAGCAAACCTTTGGCCATGTTAGGTTGGAGATGGCACCACAAGCGTTGTATTGCTCGCCGGCGAGTTCCTCAAGCAAATCAAACCATTCGTTGAAGAAGGTGTACACCCACGCATCATTATCAAAGCCATTCGCAAAGCTCTGGCGTTGTGCATTGAGAAAATCAACGGAATGGCCGTGCAGATTGAAAAGCATCGTGAACTATTGGAGAAGTGTGCAGCCACTGCCATGAGCTCGAAACTCATCCATCAGCAAAAGGATTTCTTCTCGAAAATGGTCGTCGATGCTGTTCTTGCTCTTGACGAACTTCTTCCCTTGAACATGATCGGAATCAAGAAAGTCACCGGTGGCTCTCTGGAAGAAAGCGCCATCGTTTCGGGTGTCGCGTTCAAGAAGACCTTCTCGTATGCCGGCTTCGAAATGCAACCGAAATCTTATAAGAGCTGCAAAATCGCGTTACTGAACATCGAATTGGAACTTAAAGCCGAGAGGGATAACGCCGAGATTCGTGTCGACAATGTCAAGGAATACCAGAAGGTCGTGGATGCCGAATGGCAGATTCTTTACAACAAATTGCAAAAGATTCACGACTCCGGGGCCAATGTGGTGCTCTCGAAGTTGCCAATTGGCGATGTCGCCACTCAGTGGTTCGCCGATCGTGATATGTTCTGTGCGGGTCGCGTTACCGAGGAAGATTTAAAGCGTACATTGAAGGCATGTGGCGGCGCGGTTATGACCACTGCCAATGATATCGGTCCCAAGGTGTTAGGTCAGTGCGATTACTTCGAGGAGAAGCAGATTGGAGGAGAGAGATTCAACATTTTCCAAGGTAATTTGAGGAAGATTTGATTACGTGTGGATCTGGATAAACGTTTTCTGTTTGCAGGCTGCCCCAATGCGAGGACATGTACACTCATTCTTCGCGGAGGTGCTGAACAGTTCCTGGAGGAGACCGAGAGGTCTCTTCATGACGCCATCATGATTGTTCGTCGTACCATCAAGAATGACCGTATTGTAGCTGGTGAGTACTAGAATTTAGTTATTGAATTCGATTGTGTCAGAAATGACATTTTGCGGTATTCTTGTGATGTCTTCCGACATATCTTGCGTCTGATTTCATATTTTTGGTAAAAGACACTGGAGGACAAGTAGTTGCGTTGGAATTCGTGACCGAAGAGTGCATTCTAGTAACCTTGACACATCTCGGTCCTAGAAGGAACTTGTCCAACTCTGATTTTTCAATGATATAGCGGAGGCTTTGATATTTCTCCTAAAAATTCCCACTAAAGTGATTGAGTGGCTTGAAGTTGGATGTCTTTGGGAATAGTGATCTGTATGACAGTCGCTCCAGTGGGTACTGATTAGTAAATTTGTCTATAAACTTACTTTATTGAAGCCGGAATGCTTGCGTTTTGTCTTGAGCCGAGCCTTGCGTTTGCTAGATGATTCGTTTCGTCAACAATCTTTGCGACGATTCTAAGGTCCTTAGTCATCTACAATAAACCATTGATGCTCAGAAACGTCGTCCTGACAATTTTTGTCACAGTGGATATTTGAATTGTGTGTGGGGTCGTTCGGATTTGAATCATTTCCACAATTCATTGCAAAAGTGGATTGGGATTCAAAGCTCGGGCATGGTATGTTCCGTTGCGAAGGCCTTTAACACAATACCAGGCTTCGTTTGAACATATTAAGGAAAAGGCAACAATTCTGCTTCAAAGAGATGGCATTTGTCTGGCTTATTCCTAAAAAAGGTACGTCTTCTTCACCCTCTAACTACCAAGGTCAATCAATTGTCAGCTAATGACCGGTATTATGGATGAGTCCAATGAGAAAAATGCCGCCGAATTATTGTAAGGCTACTTTTGTTGCAAAAAACATGGCATCAAGTGTTATAGAGACAGCCGACTTCTCGCTCTCTTGCCCCATAAAATACTTTGACAGCGTCTTATGTCGATTTCTTGTGCAATATCAAACGGAACATTCCTTCGTGAATGACTGTCAAAGGCCACAGTCAGCTGAAAAGCCCTAGTCAGGAAAAGTCTGGCGGCAGTCACAAATTCCTTCCTCCAATCTCTAGTTCCGGCCAAACATGAGCTTGATTTATCGCGTTAATTACAAGCTGACGACGATGCTGTTGGTAATGGAATTGCGCACTGCTCATGCTTAAATATTTTTTCAACAAAATCTTTTATCTCACTTAACGCTGGCGAATATTAATCGATCGTAATCGTTTGAAAACCAACTAAAACGAACGAGATTCCAACAAAAATAATTATTTTTTCCGCCTGCTGCAGGGAAAGTACTAGACAGGAGTAGAAATTATTCCGTGAAAGAGTGCTGTGATATTCGATTCATCAGAACCCTTAGCATTGATCAAGGTTCCTAGAACTCTTAGCGAAACGCATATGCAAAGCCTGGAGATAGGATCCAAAAATTCAATTATTCTTCACTTGGCGATCGTGTTTGAGTGCGAATGCATCCTGTTGAGGGCACGATGTCAAGCTGGGAAATTTCGTTGTCAAACTTAAATGCAGCTTTGCCAGACGAGTGTGCTGTATGGACTTCTAATCTGGCATTTGTGATGAATCTCATAAATGAAGGTATATTTGCAGTGCAATTTTTGTAAGATTTTGAAAAAAAAAACAAGCTTGTCAAAACTGACATCTTTTCGTTTTTTGACGTCACTTTGGGTTCGTTTTTGACATTCGACAGATGGGTTGCTTAAGCTTAAAACACAATTAAATTTTGTATAAAAAAACTGATGTACTGTCGTCTCTCGATAATTTGAGACTCAAAGGACCATCGGAAATTTTCAAATGACCAAAATAAATGAAAAATAAAATTAAATATGCAAGAGGGAGGGAGGAAAAATTCATATAAACGAGAACTTTACTAAAATTTCAAACATTTGTACAATTATTCACGAAATGTTAATTTTTTAAAAGAAAGTTAAAGTTCTGTTGACTGGCCGACATTCCTCTATCATTGTCTAACGAATTTTCGATGGAAGTGAGAGCTTAGAACAATTCGTCACTTGCGTCGTCGGTTCTGTGGGCGAAGAATCGTGGGGTAGTAAGAGACTCCCGCTTAATGTGACTGGAATTGGCAGTTGTCCTTCTTCGTTTTATTCCTTGCCCTCTTCCAGAATGGTCAAGTCTAACAGCATCGGTAGACTCTGGAGTCAACATGAGGATAATCCCCAAAAGTTAACTCCCCGAACCTCACTCATATCTCTTTCATGTAAACACTAAACTGTACATGTAAACATTGACAGGTCCGTGCTTAAAAACGCTTCCAATTATAGAGAGTAGAGACGTTCGACTATTCCTTCACATTACCGAGGGGACTATGGTTATACTATGATTTTATTCAATCTATCGAGTATTTTTCAATCGATAAATTCTCAAATTTTCAGGAGAGACTATGGCCGAGTTCATAAACGTCACACCACGGCAGCCCTGCAAGATTTGAAAGCAGTCGGCAAATGCGTTCATGAAAGCAATGTGACAGTCAAACTACGATAAAATTAGCAGTGATTTTTGTGTTGTTGCAGGATTGCATGGAAACCGAAAATGGTTCCTAAGAACATCATACGGAAATTCTCTTTTTTTTTTTTTTAAGAAATTTCTGTTATTTGGAGCATGTTTTGATTTCCAATTCTTTTTAGGTAAAAGCATGGCCCTTTTGCTGCGTCTTTTGCTAATGTTCCTTTTTTTTAATATTTTTGAAAGTTGGTCAGTTTATTATAAAGGGTGGATAATTTTTAAGGAAATGCAGAAAAAACTTGACGTTTAGGTGTGGTTCACATTTATTTATTAAACATTAAACCCAGTGTCATACTCTTGTTAGACATGATGAAGACGTTCATTTTATCAATACAAATGCCAACCAAACACCTTTTGAGTCGCCCACTTATGTTGCATTTATGAATACTTTTTCGTGAAAGTATTCGTGTTCATAAATGTGTTGAGAGAATATTTTGTGCAGTGCAGGGGCAACAATGTTGCAATTATGAACTCAACCCAGGGTTCAAACGTCTCGGAAGTCCTTGGACCAAACTCACGCTGCATCAGTTGACATTCCGAATTCGACCATTGCTTGGAATAGTTTCGCTTAACAAATTCGAATTCTTTAACATACGCTTTTCGTAACTGGCACATTGTCAAACAATATATTACAAAACTTTACTTGATATGCAATAGATCTTAGAAATACACACCACGACCTTGCATTTCCATTTTAACAGAAGTAAGAAAAAAAAAAAAACAAACAAAAATTCAACCAACACACAATGGGTCACGCGGTCATTCACTGATAACGCTAATTGCATTCCTGATCGATTCACTCACATGCTGTCAACAAAAGTGAATGAGATAATGCAACAATTGACGTCACATTCATGTTCCAACGTTGCTTTGCCATTTGCCCCTTTTAAATAAGCCGTAAGCTTAACGGGTCGATATCTACTTTGGGTCTCTGTGGGAACCACTGTGAAAAATGTCAAAATTCGCTCAACTGCATACATACATGCCACCGACAAAGGTTGAGGTCATAATGGCAACATTGTTGCCCCTGCACTGCACAAAATATTCTCTCAATACGTTTATGAACACGAATACTGCCGCAAGTTTGCAGCACGTCAGCATTGTCAAAAAAGGATTCATAAATGAAGGGCGACACAAAGTGTTTTGCTGACGTTTGTATGCTAAAATCCAGAAATGAAGTATGATAGAGATGCCCAACTTCCACCTCTCTTGCTCCTTACAATTTTTGACAACCATTTTTATACCGCTTTCTAATGCCAATTTGACCAATCAGATGACGGCATTAACGTTATTTCGTGAATAACCGTCCAAAATGCATGAATAACTGTCAAAACGCGTCTGAAATTCGTCTGTGGACTAGAGGTCAATCAGCTGTGAAGCTTTTCTGGCCAAAATTAATGTCTAAAAAAGGTATAATACTAGGTTTAATGTTGGACACTTATAATAAACTGGCCAACTTTCAAAAATATTAAAAAAAAAGAAACATTAGCAAAATACGCAGCAAAAGGGCCATGCTTTTAAAGAAAACGAATTGGAAGTCAAAATTTGGTCCAAATAAAAGAAATATCTTAAAAAGAATAAGATAATTTCAGTATGATGTCCTTTGAAACATTTTCGCATGAATAAGTCCACTTTTCGGTTTCTCTGCAATCCTGCAACAAAACAAAAATCACTGCCAATTTGATCGCAGTTTGACTGTTACATTGCTTTTATGAACACAGTTGCCGCCTGCGCTCATGCATAGTCCCTGCAGTTTATTTGCATTTGTGAACGCAAGTCTTGCAGGGCTGCCGCAGTGTGACGTTTATGAACTCGGCCGGAATTATGAGCATTGTTAGCCAGCCGCAGCATTCTGGCGATTGCAGGGGAATCAATCAAACCAGTTAAAATCGGTGCAGTGAATTTTTTCACTGGGCATGCTATCCTCCGACCATATTTTACAGATGAGTTGGTGCATGCTTTTTACTAAGGTCCACGGTACCTACCTACTTCTGCTTCTTTATTTGGCGCTATAGTCCGGTGTGGAACTGGCCCACAACAAACAAGCCTACAATCCCGCACAAGCCTACAGTCCCGCACAAGCCTACAGTCCCGACAAGCCTACAGTCCCGACAAGCCTACAGTCCCGCACGTTCAGTTGGTTGAGGTTCTTCTCAACCTGGGTGCGCCACCTTAAACGCGGCCGTCCTCTGCTGCATTGTCCCACAGAGGAGTCGCAGACTCTTCGGGCAGGAGATGAGTTGTCTATACGCTCTACATGGCCCAGCCATATTAGACGTTGGATCCGTAGACGTCTGACTAGGCTCATGTCGCTGTACAGCACTACAGACTTAGCGGTTGAATCTTGTCCTCCACAGACCGTCAACGCAAACAGAACCAAAGATCACACTCATACAGGACACACATACAAGACACACAGATGATCAGTGTCTTGTATGAAGCCAGCCTGGCCCCTTAAGAGACGGCTCTATTACACAATAATTCAATTGGCTCTTCCATTCATAGAAACAGCGGTTGGCAAGAGTTACTCTGCGTTTGATCTCGGTACAGATGTTGTTCGTACTATTTACTGCGGAGCCGATGTAGACGAAGTCCTTGACTACCTCCAAGTATTAGCTTCAGGTTTGAAAGGAACCCGAAAAGAGGCTTCTTATGTTGCATTTATGAACACTGTTTTGACAATGCTGACCTGCTGCAAACTTGCGTCAGTATTCGTGTTCATAAACGTATTGAGAGAATATTTTGTGCAGTGCAGGGGCCACAACGTTGCAATTATGAACTCAACCTATGTATTCATGAAAATGCATGCAAATGAACGAATTAAATTAATTTATCAATTATTGAGCGATATTTCACCAACCAGCCACATAAACTGCTGTCTTGAGTGAATGACAGAGTGGCCAACTATCGATCGGGTGAATCAGAGAGGACATGTCACAAACATTGGCTATAGTCTTTGGACCGTGAACGGGTACGGTCATTGGTTTACTGGTCTACTCTGCTACAGCCCTTAGTAGAAATGGAGCCCAAAAGCTCGGAAAAGTTGATCGAAAGTCAACTTTTTATGGTAACTTTTCTGAGAGTCAACTTTTCCGAAATTCTACTGCAATCAGAAACCGTCTCCACACCATCAAAGCATCAACGTTGAAACAGTCCAAAACAACTACCTTAACAATTATTCTCACAGTAAACGTATAGAAACATAACGCTTCTTGTTTAAAAGGTTGAGGTAAACGCCAAATGAAGTACAGTACATTCTCGATTTACGCAACTAATAAAAACAAGGTTAGTTGCAATGACCGAGGTTGTTGCAATATTCCAAAATAAATATGACCAATTTTAATTGAATTAATTCATTGAAATAAAGATGAGTTAAACTATTTTTATTTGAAAAAAAAATATAAATTTTTGTTTGAATTTTGAGCTGACGATTCCCTAAAATCTACAAGAGTTTTTTTGGGCCTAAGTCAGTAGAACAATCCGCACTCGAACTCGTCAGCGTTATAAATTTGATGGGGAGTCAAGTCTAGCTCTCTGACTTTTTCTTTAAATTTACTTAAAAATTGATCCACAAACACAGTTTTTCTCCAAGAGGCGAATTCCGTGTCTCTTTTTAAAATGTGTCGCCCAACCATTGCTCGCATTAAAAGATCGTGGCCTTTCATTTATCTTCGCATGCATTGAGGAAGCGTTTGTCTTGAGGACCTCGCTGGAAATTGGCACATTTTGCTGTCTTTGTTTTAGGAACCACTTGGAAAGTGCTTTCTCCATATTCGGGTATTCGCCAGGCTTTAAAGTTATCCTCTTCCCGGGTCCACATTCTGTATCGGAATCAAACTTCGCCCTCTCTTCCTTTTATTCTGCTAATTGTAGATTTATGCACGTTGTACTCACAGCATAATGAACGTATGGAAGCTCCTTTCTTAATATTTTCTAAAATTTCACTTTTGTTTTTAAATGATAATTTTAGATTTTTTTAATGACACCGATTTCTAAAACTCAAAGCTGCACTGAATTCATTAAACTAACAAACATGCTTTCAATGCATACATGCATCGTTCTATTACTCAGAAGTAGCGGTAAAATAACTGCCGAGAGAAAATGTAAGGCAAAAGAAAACAACAAAGATTGCCAAGAAACTGATTAAAAAGAAAATAATACGCATAAAAGAAGAAAAGTTGCACTTATCGAGGAACTTTTTTTTTAAAGTTGCGATTACCGCGTCAACAATGTTGTAAATTCAGCTGTTGCGTTAATCGAGAACGTACTGTAATTTTCTTTTAGTTAAATGGTGTCCAATGGTTTTGGTGCATCATGCTTCCTCTTTCTTTCTGCATTCATATTTCGACACCGTCACCAATGACATCAATGCTTGTCATGTGGAAGTCGGGTCAAATGATCATCCTCTGATTGTTGTGATTTACAACGCGATCCAATAGGGCAACGACAAAACCTGGTGGTAAACATTGAACAAGACGGACAATTGACACTTCACTCGCTATATTTCAGATCAACTGTTAGGAATGATGAGGCCGTATGTGAGGACAATTCATTGGCCAATTCGAAATCTTGGACAAAGATCTGATTGAGAGTTCGCTTTAAACACTCAAACACATCACGTCAGTAAGTCCGAGTGTGTTACGATTTTTGCAGATCTTAAGATCACTCGGATTACTTAATGGATTTGGAGCAGTCTAAATTAAAAAGAAGGGTTCAACTTGCTTGGTTGTACATTGTTGAATATTTCCAACAAACAACTCTTTTTCAGATCATTCGTGTTCTCTCTCTTCTCATAGCGCATCCGACCAAACCCAAGCGATGAGTTGATACATTTTGATTGACAGATGATCAGTGATGCAGGTAGTCGTTGCTGAGGCATGGGCATGTATGATTCAAAACAACGATTACCTTGTTGTACTTAACAATTCCTAACGACCGTCGGTTAATTGGCATGAGGGAACTTAAATTCTTCTGATTCCGTGACTTGATAAGTCTGGTCACGTTTGCGTTTATTATTTTGTCCGCTAGTCATGAAAAAAAATCCCTCTCTCTCTCCATGCAAGGTGTGAGTAATAAATTTGTGATTCTCGTTCCACATCAGCGAACTGTGTGTCAATGTCAGTCAGATCTTTCGCATGATGGAAAAGAATGCTCTGAAAGGAATCACTCTGGTCTAATCGAGTGTCTATGGATTCATCTCCGAAGACGATGGTCGTGTGGAATTGTAGAACATTGTGTGGCGGGTGACGCGCAGCTCCGGTTGGATGTGAACAAATCCTCTTTATGGAAACCAATTGGAGATTTCTAAGTCGGAGTGGACTTATACTTGTTCAAAATATTGACTTCCAAGCCTTCCAGCCGCGCAAGTACGGAAAAGAAAGAAGGAGAACGTCTAGTACAACCGCCTCGTCCAAACAACACCATGAGCAAGCACTGAAAATAGTCCTCACTTTTTCTTAAAAATTAGAACTTGCTGCAAAAATTCTTTTTAATTCGTGTACACCTGCAGTCCGGAATGGTTTTGCCTACAGAGTTGGATAAGGTCTTCTTCCACTTCAGTGCGCCTCGTTCAAAGTTTTCGTACTCTTTTGAGTGGTCCTACCACGTCGGGGACGGCGTTGGATCCGTAGACGCCTGTTCCGCTTCGTGTTTCTTTAGTCTGTACAGCTCATGGTTTCCCTTTCAGAATGCATGATCAAAGATCGAGGGAGGAGAGACCAAGCAAATTTTCAACCGTTTGCCAATGTCACTATGATCCCTCGAGTGACCGCTCTATTACTCAATTGCCTCTTGAGGCTAGATAAACGACTGGCGAGAGTTGTTTTGCGTTTGATCTCGATACTGATGTTGTTTGTACTGCTCACTGTGGACCTGAGGTAGACGAAGTCCCTAACTACCTCGAAATGACGCTCTGGCCAAGACTTCATGGTTGTATGTCGAGGGCACCGCCATATTCGTTTTAGTCTCTTCTGTCTCAATGTCATCAAGCACTTCATTCTAGCTGTGTTCTGCCTATCACGTCAAGAGACCGAATGCATCCGGTATCGGAATAGACTTGAAACACCGCCGTTGAACCTAAGAGAACAGGGTTAGCGCCATGGTTACAGTCTGGCCTTGGAAGGACCTGAGCACCCAGGTAGCTCCTACTGACTGGAGCACCGGATGCCGCTGTTGGCCGAAAAAGGTTGACTACCTTCCTACGCAATCCGTAAAGATAAATGGAGTCTGCGACAAACTCACTGTCTCGTTTTCAGCCGTAACGTCTAAGGGTTGTTGGGGTACCCCATATTCGGCTCGCAGAGAAGATCGTTGATCATTTGAAATCATTGCCAGTCAGTCTCTTATGGACAACCCATTTGGTCGGACAACACAATGAGCCCAAGTCAGAGGCTGGGGGCCCGTCTTCCTGACCCCAGCAGTCACTGCAACCGAACGTAACCTGTTGGTTGAGGCACACAGAATTCTTTGGCGATCATTTGCACGTCTGACATTCTGTTCGCTTTTTCCAGCGTTGTTGTAAATATAATTGCAGAGTTCTAGGCGAACGAATGGCATATCTTTGCACAGCAGTATATTTTCAGGCTGGAGCTGCTGTCGGTCACAAGATCGAATGTCAGCTCGCGTTTTTGTGTTTAACACCACTTTGCTCACAATTCGGATTAATTTAATTAAATTCCAATACAAAGTCAAGGCAAACAGACACTGACCGCAACAAAGATACGAGTAACGTGATTGTCTCGGATCGTTTTTCAATTTCGGCCCTCACCGCAGAATGTGTGAACTGAACACACGACATTGAGTCTCACTGGAACATTCTGGTGGTTTGCACACAACGTGAGAAGTGACAAATGTTGTGTACACAATATTGACTAAATATTTATTCACTGAATATCAATGACGTTGCTCAACGATACGGAAACTGGCAAAGATTTCTATTTGCATACTTGTGTACGTCTGCATGTGCGGCTCGTCGCGGCTGCCGGAGACTTGTGCGATGACGCTTGAGGTGAGTCATTGGATTAATCAACGTAATTTTTGTATCCAGCGATGGATCGTGCACACAAGTGGAAAGCCAGGCTCCCTCTGAGGAGGCATACGAGTGTCCGTACAACTCTTTCAGCGTCAATCTAATTGCGACTTTGCAAATCTAGCCGAAGGCCTGCCTACAGCCTCTACATACTCCAACAGTTCCACCAGTGTAATCATTTCAACGACTACTTGTGTGCGATTGAACATAAACTGCCATGAACTCAATGGTTGCGCGCATAGCTCTCTGTGCTTAGTTGTGGTTTCTAACTCAAATTAATTGTGTTTGATAATATTTCTGTAGCTGGGGCTTGCTGCACGCTCTAACAATGGCTCTTCTGCGGTCTCTGACAATGGCTTTAAGCCCGCGAATAAAACGATGTCTTGTGTGATTAATTATTTTTATGTTTGGCACAAGACACAATGCGATTTGGAAATCGACTATATTTACGAAAGTTCACGAATTGTGAACTTGAGCGATGAATTTAGTTAGTGGCTCACTGGATTTTGCAATCGCTACGGAGAGCGGCAGCTAATGCCATTGTGGGTTTTGTTTGATCGCTCGGAGATAGTCCGACATGACGTGTGGGTAATAACCAAAGCACCAGCTGATGTCACTGATTAGAAAACGTGATTCAATGTAAACTGGATTTATTTCCCGAATGATCGATAATGATCTGGAAATGTGATCAGCATCGAGTTGAGTTTGACTGTGAAATGGAGATATGCGGATGCTTTGTGTGGCGGGTCAAAGATTGATGCACTGGCTGTTGGGCTGGATTTGCTGGATTCAAGGGGAATTTTGATGGATCAGCTGGTTGTCGACATTGGAAGATCGATCTTAAAACGAATGGAAGCAGAAATTAACAACTTGTTGCTAGGCATTTGTGTTGTGTTAATCACGCTGCTCGGCAATGAATTTCATTTGGTTAAGTCAGCAGTGGTGGCATATGGGGTTTATAAAGTAATTGATGAGGCCAGCTCAATTTGACGTCACGTTGTTCGAATAGACAGGACTGCGAAGGCGTTGTTTCCAGTCATAGGAAGAGACACCAGAAATACGATGGCTGCCCTCTGTGAGTCATCAGATTAAAGAAGTAGGTGCCTCCTTCCTTTGTCTTCGACTGTTCTTGTCGTGTCGTTGCAAGACTATGACTCCATTTAAGAGTTTATGATGTTGATCAATGCGATCATCAACCTTAATGGACTATCCACAGGGATTCCTTATCTTGTTTGTTTTAGTCGTTAGTTGTTTTCCAGCTCTTCCGTTGACGGTGCATATTTTTTGAGTCAGTCAAAGGGACCGGCATTGTTTTTAGAGATTAATTAGCACATGACACCACAAAAAAAAAAAAACGTTTGTTGATTATGACATTTATCAAGCCAGTCATTTTTGCTTTGTAATCACCTCCGAATAGTCCCGATGTCATTTATTTGTTTGGAAAGGGATTGAATTGCGGACAGATCTCGTAAAATTTAACGAAAATGGAAAAAGACACCATAACACCGATGATATGCCGACTCAGCCCGATCAAGAATTGATTTACCTTAGTTCCATCGTTCCAGCATACGCACATAAGTGATGCTGAACGTTGGTTTCACTCAAAAGAAGTCATCCAAGGGAGAAGAGTTTAAAGTGCTTGAGGTGGCTGAAAATAATATCGCGCTATAAGCGATTTAAAAGCGACTTAGCTGATGATCACTTAGATGGTGATTGCTATCGCTGCTCTGGTAGAATCCAAGCAGCTCGTTGTTCGACGTCGTTGGAAAGTTGTCCGTTGTCCGGGGATTGCGTTTCTCAAGTTGCTGATTTCCTCGTTAGGATGGTTGTTGATGTTTAGTAGCTGCTTTCTGAACAGTGTCACCATGTACTGTTGCAGGGGCATGATGCGTGCTTGGTCGTAAAGCCAATTGTTGTTGTGGTGCCTTTGACGGTAGCTGTCGAATGTGAGTCCGGTACATATTCGCAGTATTTTTCTTTGCTGGTCTTAGAGGTGGTGTGCCATATTGGGAAGCCGTACGTTAAGATCGGCCGTATAGGCTACTTGTATAGCAGCAGTTTTGTCCTCCGGCTTAATCCATTTTGCTTGCGCATCAAGGGATAGATGCGATGGAAGCCTAGGTTTGCTTTCTTAAGGGTCACTTTCGAATGACTGTTGAACTTCAACATTTCCTCGAAGTTAATGCCAAGATACTTGACCTTTTCGTTTGTTAATATTTTTGGGAGAACTACCTTTATGCTTCGACATTTGGCTGCCGATCTGCATACACGTCTGGGTGGTCTCCTTATGCACAAAATTACCAATTTTCCAGCATTGATACGAATACCCCATTTAATATAGTAGTCAAATTCGTTCGCTGTTTGGACTTCGACCCTTGGCGCGGCTATCTGTGCTGACGTCAAGCTGGCATAAGACAGCGAGTCATCTGCAAAAAGACAGCATTTTACTGTGTCCGTTGGATGTGGTTGATCTGTCGTGTAGATGTGGAAAAGCCACGGTCCCAGCTTTGATCCTTGTGCAACTCCCGTTTTGGTGACCCGCTCCAGAAAGCTATAAATTATTCCGATGAGGTTTGACGGGAATCCCATCTGGATCGGCGCTATAACTCACCCTCGTCTATAAGCGCATCCGTGTGACCGCTTCAGATGAGCGTTTGGCGATGGTCAGCTGCAATCCGAACCAGTTTTTGTTCCTTAACATGGATCCATGAATTTTTTTATTTAATCATTTTTGTTTCTGCTATTTCTTATTCCAGACGAAATTGAGTAATTTCTGCAATGTTCCTCGAAATTAGGATCGAAATTGTGCACATTCCCAAACAACGAACCAATTTCAAAATTCCCTCAATTACCTCAATTTCAATGAAATGATGTGTATTATAACAAATTATGACACTTTCCGTGCTGTCATGCCAGCAAAATAAGCAAATTTCTAAACCATTATACCAGTTAATTAGCCGGTCTCTCACCATTATGCCAGTTAAGGTGCAGATTTCTGACAAACAAACATAAAAACGAGTTCTGCTAAAAATTTCCCACACAATGTAACAAATAGCTTCAATCATAGTTGGGGCAATCACACTTTGGGCAATTTCGAAGTTGCGATGCCGAAAATGTACAATTTCTCCTCTTGTGGGAACATTCGATTAGCCTAAATTGAAAATCGAGTATAAAGAAATAAATCCTTAAGCAGTGTTGCCACTTTAGGGAAAATTGTA
This sequence comes from Eristalis tenax, assembly GCA_905231855.2. Taxonomy (NCBI): domain Eukaryota; kingdom Metazoa; phylum Arthropoda; class Insecta; order Diptera; family Syrphidae; genus Eristalis; species Eristalis tenax. The sequence goes on from HG993124.1 coordinate 114,795,377, forward strand.
GATTAGTTGATTCTCGAAATACAGTCGAATAGCCATGTGAACACATATTTTTATTCCATTTATAGAATGTTGGCTTTATGGAGTGTATACTGTGGGGAAATTTAATTATTTGTTCAATTCATCTTAAATATGTTCTTAGCTACGTTTCCACTAAACCGAAACCGCGAGGTCCAGATAACCGTTTACTGAAACCTCAATAGGCCGTTTCCACCGAGCTCGAAGTGGTTTCGCTCTCAATTTCAAGTCACTCGCCCCCAATTTATAAGTGCCCACCAAAAGAACTGTCACTCATTCTCAGTTTTTAAATAGTCGCTGTCTGTTGACAGGACACAAAAGTGTGAGGACACCAGGAAAAAGAAGACAGACAAAATGAGAAGATGAACACCAAAATAAACTGAAAATCTCGCACGGACGAACTCCAGGAGAATTAACCAGGTTAGTCAGAAACCACGAAGTTTCCAGACCCGAAAATGTATGGCGGAACCTGGTAGGTTAGGAGAAAATGCATGGAACCGTTCGGTGGAAACGTAGCATTACACAGGATTGACTGTATTTTGAGAATAAACTACTCTTCAATTCCTCCTGAAGTGGCAACATTGCTCAGGGGCGGTGCAGACAATTGTCATTAACTTGCGCTCTTCCAAATCAAGTAATTCAAGTCGATTACCCGAAAGTGTTCGATCAGAAGAGCTGACAAAGTAATTTCCCCTCAATTCAGATAAGGCATAATGATCCTTGCACCGAAGGCAATCTCTATCACCTGCATGACACAGTCCCATTGCTAGATAACAAGGCAAATAGTAAACGTTTTTTTTTCGTGATTAAATTTATTGCCCAAGCATTTGCAGTGAACTGCGATACACATGCAAATATGACAGCTTTTAGTTCAAAGTTAAACACGCAGTTGTTGTGTTCATTGCTGAACAATGACTCTGAGGGCGGCTACTTGTGGGGTGGTGGCATCTGCTTCGATTAGCATATGGAACAGTGGGATAAAGAATGGGGGGAGCATTATAAATAATCACGACTACTACCAGTTGAGTGTTCATAGTTATCATTGTTGTCGTCTGTGTTTTTTTCCCTTGCTTTTTATCTACTTCATGTACTCGTATGAAATGTGCTAACAGCTGCAGTTGTATTTGATCTTCACCCCTTCGGTGCAACAGGAAAAAAAAAGAGACTTGAAGTAGTTCAGCTCATTTGTAGCGTGTTCCAGGCGAGTGGTTCTCCAAAACACAAACGCAACTACACACAGCCAGCAGTGTATGCCCATGGATTGCAGTTTATTTTATTTTTAAAATACCACCCACCAGAGGAGGAGGCGCGCGATGCACACATGCACACACACCATGCGGTATTCGGTATCAACGGGTGCGCTTGTGTTACGATCTCGCATTGCCTCTCAGCTTGCTGCCCCGGTTTCCAGTCAGACCCTGAGGCCATTCAATTGAATTCATTTGCTGCAAATTTGTTGCCTGCAATTGTCTATCTGACATTGTTGTTGCTTTCTAGCACTGACTATGCTGCTCTGTGGAGATCTTTTCCTTATTGTATGACTGTATCTATTTTTTTTAGATTGCGTTGTGTCGATTTGCTTTTGTTTGGCTTGTGCAACTTTCTAAAGTTGAAATGATGTTGTTTGTGCGGCAAACTTTGCGTTGCCTGGGAATCGCATGGAAGACCCCTTGCATTGCGAGAAATTAATTATGTACATTGTTCTGCTTTGAATGAAAAGGAATTGTGGGTCTGTTTCTGTTGATAATGAGGCATGCTGCAGATACGTACACAATGGTTGAGGTGGTCAGTTATTGTATGAAAACAATCGTTCATCTTTAGGCAATCATTTCACTTGTTTATCACTCTGTCATGCAGCCCATTTGCATTGGCCTGCTTTCGTAATCGACTATCGATAATTCGAACTGAATGTTATGTCCCTTGGAAAAGCCTTGATAAACCGAACAAAACCTATGTGTTTTGGTGCGCTCGTTAATTCGAAGTGAATGCTCAGTCGTGCAGCCAGCAAACACGCTGTAATTCGGAATAAGTAGCTTGTTTGTTCTCAGCGTTTTTGGTTTTTGTTCTCTGTACTTTAGCAAGCTGTTGCTTCCAATGCTTTGAGCAAGTTAAATTGTGACAAGGTATGTGACGTAAGCAGCGTAAGTAAAAAATTCAACCTTGCTTTCTTGGGCGAGTCTGTGACTTTCGGTGATGTGGAAGTCTGGGGTGCCCTGTGTGACGACGAATTGTTGGCGGCTTCCAATTCAAGCCACAAGAATGAGGACGACGATGCAGTCGAATCGGAAGCAGAAACAATTCCGGACATCAAAGGAGGCATTTACTAAGAGCGGCGGTCACATCCCAGGTATTCTTGGCTGTCACAGGCAATCCTCTTGACTTGACTGGTGCTGGAAGTTATTAGAAAAGTTATTAAAGCAATTCAGTTTTGTTTTGTAATAAAGCGTGTCGCATTATTGTTGTATGTATTTAGGCACTTATTTCGTGTTCGTCCTTCGCTACAACTTGACGATTTCGATAATCCGAACCAGAAATGAAGTATTTAAAATGCCCAACTTCACAGCTGATTGACCTCTAGCCCATCTACGAATTTCAGAGGCTTCATGACAGTTATTCATGAATTTTTGACGTTTATTCACGAAATAACCTAAATGTTGTTCTCTGATTGTTCAATTGGGCTTTTTAAAACGATTTAAAAAATGGTAGTCAAAAATGTTAAGGGACAAGAGCGGTAGAAGTTGGGCATCTCTATCATACTTCATTTGTGATCCAAACTCTCGTTAATTCGAATTTTTTGTCAGGTCAGTCGAGTTTTGGAATTGTCGAGAGTCGACTGTAGTAGTCGTTGTAGGACAAACTTGTGGCGTGAGTTCCAAGGCGCAGTGTACAGTGATGATACCGATTTTGAGATTCGATCCACACATTCTGGTCAAGGCTGTCTTGGATCGAGAGTAGACAATGTGTAGTGAGGCATTCTGTGTCAGAAGATCATCTACGACTTCTGCGAACGAGCGTTTTGAACTTCAGTAAATGTTTTCCAGTTGCAGTAGGCATGGTTGATAGGTCTCAGCCCGCAATGAGTTATGAACGAGCGCCATACCTAGTTCAGTTTTATGAATTTTCTGGAATGTCGGCACCCGCAAAAGTCGGATGCTAAAATATTCAATCTTCTCGTTAAGAGATACCATCAGTTTAGGGAAGTCTCTGATTTAAATGTGACTGCATCCAGAGTTTTGATCGCCGCCTGGCTATCTGAACAAATGGCCATATCTACTGTACTTCATAGCATATTGTTTTTTCGTCAAGACAAAGCTTCGTTTATAGATATGGTGATTCGATAAACGACATGATAGTCCCCGTGGCCCCGTTCAACTTCACGTGCGAAGATTCGCAGAGGACCATCCATCATCTGATGGTCAGACTTCCATTATGCTCAAGAGGGGATGTTGATTAAGAAATTCCTCGCAAACAGGAGATTGTAGTGATAACGGTGTATCCCGGTATATCTGTCTAGGATACTAGAGTGTTTGGAACTGAGTTCGTTCAACATACAGTCGTTGACAACTAATTAGAAAATGTTACCTAAAATAAATCAATATTTAAAAGTTTTGCTCAAATATTTTGGTTAAGATAGCACTGGCTTACATTAGAAAAATAAAGAAAATTAATATATTTAAATTAAAGAAAAGAAAGAAATGGGCAAAGGAAAGAGCTGTACCCACGCGGAAGGCTATTGTTGAGTTAAACAAAGCGGGTCAGTCGTATGAACGCATTGCAACGCAGTAAAACTGTTCCAAAAATATGGTATTTGATGCAATTTCCCCTTTTCGTAAATATTACATCACGGAAAATGTTCCTCGCAAAAAAAGACCCCGCAAAACTACACAGCACATTGACATTGGCTATCAAAATCGGATCCCCAAAAAAGTGCCAAAGCAATCCAGCGTGAAATAATGGATGAAACGGGGATCAATGTGTCTAAGAGGACTGTTGCTCGTCGTTTGAGGGAAGCCGGACTTCACGATGTTCAAATTGGCAGATTTGTCCAAATTGGACGGCAAATGAGTGGAAATTTGTACTATGGAGCGATGAAACAAAGATAAATAGGATTGGTCCGGATGGTAGAAGGTGCGTCCGCCGACCAAGTGGCAAAGAACTCGTTCCCAGGTACACCAGTCCGTTGACATATTGAAAAATGTAATGCTACCATGGGCTGATTAAAATATGCCGATTATTTGGTCATTCCAGCAAGACAATGACCCTAAACAGACCGCAAAGCATTTTTTGAGCAAAACTCCATGCGTGTACTTGACTGGTCATCACAAAGTTCAGACTTAAATCCTACAGAACACCTTTGGATTGATGTTAAGAACGCCGTCAGTACTCAAAACATTTCCAATTTGGATGTTTTGTAGGAAAAGGTGAAGGAAGCGTGGTACGCGATTCCAGTGGAGAGATGCCGAGGCCTAATCATGTCGATGCAGAATCGTTGCGGAGCTGTGTTAAAGCAAAGGGGCTTTTCCGCCTAAGTACTAGTCATAATAAGACTGTACTGACAGACAGAGTAGTTTTGTTGTTATTTTTCCAGCGTTTCTAATTAGTTGTCATGGTTCAATATGGAGTTTTAGAGCAAAACCATCTCTAAAACCATATTTTCCAAAAAGAGACTGAATGAATTGTAATTTTTTTTGTCTTTTTAAGTTCCAATGAAACTTTAAGAAAAAAATTAGGAAAAATGAGAAAATACTGACATCTTTAGTTAAAAATATCGTTTCTAATTAGTTGCCAACGGGTGTATATAGTGATTTCCATTCAATCGCCGCTATCTGTTTGCCGATTAAATTTGCGAGATTAAGGCGTATTTTCAAAGCAGAGCTTGGAGTTGTCCTTAACGCCTCGCTGCAACATGTAGTCCACCCGTTGAACTCGATCGAATGGCTTGTAGTTAATGTCCAGGGAACTATGGGTCTGACTTCCGAAGGGAATAGCCAGTGGACCACTGTACATACTATCGCCTTCGGCATCATAAAACTGAGGAGGCTCTTCTGACAAGCTCTTGGATGTTGGGTTTTGAGCTTCTTCTTCTTTGCCTGGCTTCATTTTGGTGTGGAACTTGGCCTTAACCACTATTCCTGTCCAATTAGCGCGATCTCTTGCTAACTCCGTCTCTTGAAATCCTTGGTCACCTGGGTGCGCATCCGTAACGTGGACGTCCCACAAGTTCGAAGTCGAGGACGCTGCAATAAGATATTTATCACTTAGACCTTCGGACCTGATTAGTACGCCACTAGATCGTCGGCGTACGCAATTAAGTGCGCCGTGGAACTTATAAGATCTTCAGTGAATATTGAGAACAAGATTCGGGAACCAACCGCCCCCGTGGAAGAAGTTACATCACCACTTTTCACGACGAACTTTCTACCTGTTATCATGTCATGGATCATGTATGGCAATGGTTTACTTATGCCGGGCCTGATCAGCTTGAGGAACAGGCCCGCCAACCAAACGGTCGACACATTGCTGCTACTTGACTGAGAGCGTGAACAAAGCAAAATGAGAAATTATCAAACGATGACTACTGCTGCTGCTGTTGCATTTCATCAGTGATGGTCCTCGGATTTTGCTTCGACTATGGTTACCGATTTTTTCAGAAGCAAAAGTTGGTTTTAAGAATTTGAAGGAAGTCAACGCTGTGAAAAGAAAAAATTACACAACTTTTGCTACATCGACTGAAGCAGTTCCAACGCTGGATGTCATCTCAATGTTGTCTTAACTGGCAGAGCCTTCGGCAGTGGCAGAGGTAGTGAGGCGTATCCTCCTGTTCCTCTTCGTCGCCGCAGACTGTACATGTGAGTCGTTGGCTAGTATTTCGTGGTACTTCCTCATTATGGAGGCCACATAGGTGCTAAAGGAGTCTTTCGGTTTTCGCACTTGGACCAAAGCATCCGACTGGTCTCGCAAGTGTTTAGAGAGTCCCCCCCTTTCTCTGCCACCTCCGTGAATGTGTGATCCACTTTCTCTCTGAGAACTGGCTTGATGCATAGGATTGCCTGGTATGGGTAAGATTGAGCTACTTTCCTAGCAAGTTCATCCGCTGTTTCATTTCGGGCTAAGTGTCCATGAGCTGGTGCCCACAGTAGAGTAATTCAGGGCTATTGGCTGAGAACCTTAAGCTCAGCATGCGGCCAAGAATTGCCGAAATTGCTTCGCCGCTTGACTCTCAATTAGGATGGCACTATCAGCCAACATTGCTATCATTCTAGCCACTTCCTTGTCTGCCCGGACCTCCGCTTGGAAACCACTGTAATATTATGGGATTCTAATGCTTTCAAGCACTTTTGAATTCTACCACATTTTTCATGAGTCATTGATTCATTCATCTTGTGTACCATTCAACGATGTTAGAAGGCCAGCATTTGGAACACCTACTTCCTCAAATTGACTTCAATTAGATTCAGTTGAACGCCATAAATAACTAGCTGGCACGGGTTTGCACTCCAATCGATTGCTTTTAAACTAAGCTGTAGAGTACGACGTGCCAAAAAAAAAAATACATAAACTCCTATCAATTAAGTCGATTGAACAGTGGAGACGAAACTAGATTCACAAACAAAAAACAGAGAAGATGACCTTTTGATATGAGAGACTCTTGAGAGTCAACAAACTCGACGCACGCCACATCCACCCTCAAGAACCAGCCATTTGTTTGGAAACGACTTTCCCTCAGCCGAGTATCACCCGAGTTCCACTTAACCGTGTCAGCTGCGGAAGTAACCGATTGAATGAGCGTACTCTTCCAATCCCGTCCCAGGGCCCTCGTGGCCTATGGAGAGACACCATCTGAACTTAGAAATCGAATCTATTTCACAGTGATTTCCAACCGAATCGTGTGCCTCCACACTTCATTAACCTATCCAACGTTGATTGACGCTTTGAGCCACAAACAACAAAAAACCAGAAACCCACGAGTCCCAGTCGAGAGGCGAAGACAAAATTAGAAAATCACAATTCAAATCCCTTGACTATTCAATGCGCAGCCACTGTGCGATGGATTTCTCAGCGATTTCCTTTTGTTTTTGTCTTCGTTTTTGTATCTGCAAGCGAAATCTATAAATAATGAAAATAATTGTAGCCATCGATGGAGATCAACCCAAAAAGGTTGCTCGACCGGTTCGACACCGTCACCTTTCCACACCGGCACACCGCGATTGACTCGACTTCTTTGTCCACGTTCAGTGAGCCCCAACCGAGCAACCTACGTTACCGCCGCCAGTCGTGCCCATTGCCCAACTAGAGAGTTAGAGAGTTTGGGTTGTGCACGAGAATGTTTTTCGTTTTTCCTTTTCTGACTTCGGGTGCACTGAGGTCTGGCTACTGCGCCAGTTGCATGCGATTCACAAACAGTCGAACCGCATTTTCCATGTCACTATAAATATCTCACGCTTTGAAAAATTGCGTTGGCTGAGTGGGAGTGCGAGGGGGATTGCCGCCATTCAGGCATTTCTTTTTTCAATTACTTTGGATTCAGCACAAGGAAGCGACCACTTTGAAACCGGAAAAAAATGCAGACGAAAATCCGTTCATCTCTGCCAAAGAGCGTGTGTTTTGCCACACTTATTGTGACTTCCGGATGAGACGAACAAACGCGTACGAAACATTTTCCATCTGGACAGATGCGAATTGTTCAAGCGTCTGGTGGAGACACTTACGGTGGAAGCAATCAATTTTTGGATAGACGACTTCCGTTTTCCTGGACTGCCAGGCGGATTTGCATCAAATACACATTAGGCAAAAATATGAAGGAAGTTGTGTGAAGGGAAGGCAACTTAGCGTGGAAAAACTATTTTTTGAATAAGAGCAGATGGAGGAGGAATGTGGTCGTTGATCAATTGCAGATGCTTTGGGCTCTTGATGAGTTTAAGTAGACGGTGGTCTGTTCATAAATCAAATTACTTTTAAACTGAGGAAATGAATGCAGTCCTCTTTCGTGGTCGGGAGTTGACATTTCCGTTTCAGTCACAGATATCCAACGGAGGTGTTCCACGGTTGATGAACAAGTTGCTGTGCTGTCTTTGTAGATATTACAAAAGCATTCGATACAGTCGACCACAGCATACTTCTGGACAAACTTTACTGTTCAAGATTCCGGGTCTTTTAATGAACTGAACCCAACAAGTTAAAATTGGAGCGAAATTAAGTAGCGCTAGGGTTATAAGTATAGGCGCGCCTCAAGGTTCCGTCCTTGGTCCTATTTTGTTTTTTAATATATGTTAACTGCATATTCATCTTCTATATATAGATAACCTTTGCGGATGATCTCGCGTTCGCATATAACTCAACGTCTCCCTTAAATTTGACTGCCGATATTAACTTTGACTTAAATTTTATTACATACATTTTTGGTTCACGTTATGGGGGCTTCTTTTGTTCACACTATAGAGTACCCTTTATAAAAAATGGGTTTTCCAGCAGGCTGTTCACGCATTCAGGGGTTCACGCTACTCCGACACTACTGTAAGAATAATAACATGAATGGCGCTACAGCCCGTAAAGAGATAACTAACTTCTCAGCAACCACTCGTTTGTCAACATTGCAGCCGGACAAGTGCTGCGAACGTCGCTGTCCGCCGATGGGAGTTGTCCGTCCATGGGAATGTATGAAACTTCGTGACCCTAATAGGAGTTTTCACTGTATTGCATAAACAGCTGAGAAGGAATCGACTCTCCCAAAATCACTATTTTTGGCTCGAGTTACTGCAAGTCTGCCACTTTCAGCGATAGCTAAGCGATCAATTTGATAAATTGGCATGAAGCCTGAAACCAAGCATAGTAGGCCAGATATGACTGCTGCTTTGTCAGTTTGTTTACGTTGCTGGCGCGTATTTCCATTATCAAATTTGACAAAACGACTGATAGCCCAAAAACGTCTGAGACCTATTGAGGCACGAAACATCGGTTGATGTTCAACTGATGATCAGTTGAATGAACATAATTTGAATGTGTGACACCAGTGACTGTAGGTCTCGTGAGGGAACAAGCACGCACAACAACCAGTGGTTGTTGTAGAAGCTGGGCCCTGGCACCCCTAGGCGAGGTTTGTTCTTCCTCCTGAGTATCGCAAGAAAGTCCACCATAAATCTACACATACTTACTTATTAAGGTGGCGACCTACGGAGAGTCCGAGCCTTAGTATTGAATCTAAACCACATCTTGTCTATTCCAGAACTAGCATTTATTGCTAGGTTAGTTTGGGTAGTAGTGGCTGACTGTAGAAGGCATCCAAGCTGTGATACCACGCAGGTTGATTTCCCCTAACAGTAAGATCTAGTTGGTGCTTATGACGAAGCTCTTTACCTGGGTAATGCTGGCCCTGTTCATCTCGTTGGAGTTGTTGAATTAGGACATCCCAAGGTAAGTTCTTACGCGCTACACGAACAGTGTAGCAATGTCCCGGCACCCACATGAGGTGTATGTTATAATGCTCGTTAAGAGACAGCCTACGATGTTCTTGAGTTAAACATGACATTGCCCGGGGACTGCGGCCTGTCAGTCCGAACAGATGGTAATGCCTATTTTTGTCATTGCAATCTTCTTGAGCCAAGACAGTGGCTCTTTTATCGCAATGGTTTCTGCACGGAAGTCCCTACAGTGATCAGGGAGCTTCAGGGAGATAGCAATATTAAGGGCTTCGGAATAGACACCTGCACTGCCTTGTCCTTGAGATCATCCAGCGTCATTTATTATTTGTTCGTCGGAAATTGAAATAAAACCCCTTACGATTCCTTACGATTATTTTTTTTTTAATTTTTAACAATTTTTACAAAAAAAGTTCCCGTAATTCCTTGCCATTAGTTTAACAGCACCTCCATTTCTTTCTCTCTCTCTCTATCTCTCTCTCCCACACACAGTCTCTCTCTCTCTCTATTTCTCTCTCACACACAGTCTCTCTCTCTCACACACAGTCTCTCTCTCTCTCACACACAGTCTCTCTCTCTCTCTCACACACATAGTCTCTCTCTCTCTCTATCTCTCTCTCTATATCTCTCTCTCTCTTTCTCTCTCTCTCACACACAGTCTCTCTCTCAGACACAGTCTCTCTCTCTATCTCTCTCTCACACACACACTCTCCTTCTCTCTCATACACACATTCTCTCTCTCCCCACCCACATAAATTTCTGCCATCAATTTCCGTTAAAACTGAAACTGACAAAAATCCACACGAACTTTCAAATAAGACATTCCACCTCGATTTGCATTCGTTTGCTTGCTTTTTGACTATTCACACAGGATTCCATTCTCTGTCCCTACTTCTTAGCTGAACACAACTGTGTGCGCCAACTTTCTCAACAACGTTGTTATTAAAATTTATGAATGCAACGCACGCAAAGTAAATGGCACAGCTTTTAAGGAAACTCGTCTGCCCATATCGGCTTAAAAATAAATAAAAACAAAAAAATGAAGAAATATCGTAAACATGGCACGACGACACCGATTGCGAATTTTTCTCGTAATTACAACCAACAGATGGTATGCGCGCTACGTTCGTCGCGCAGTTTGAAAGCACATTTCTGTTTTGTTCCTTGCTAGTGTGCTCATTTTTATGCGCTTGCTGCTGCTGACGTACTCGGCGTATCTGCATTAAGTATAACAACAATCGTTTAGACTTGGACCGGTCGTCAAGAAACCCACTCGATTAATTATTTCAAATGGCGCTAGATTGCATCCGAACGATCCGAGATCTGAACTCGACTGTGCGTGTGTGTGTCTGACTTGTGCTGCTTACTTACTCTTGGCTTTGTGGCTTGGGGCGAAAACTGAAATTGATTTAATTAAACGATCGGGAGTTGGACGGAGAACAGGGAAGCGATAATTGTGGTTTCGTTCTTAATCAGCTTGTGGTGGCAATTTGATTGAAATGACTCGGAATATGGAGAGGATGGCATCGTTTTGAAGTCACTGCAGATTGCGTGCGTCTTTATCTGAGGATTTACGTTTATGGGAATGCAAAAGACGTTAAACAAAAATGAACGTTGCCTAAGCGTGAGGAGGTGTTTAACTTGGTTCGACTTGCATTGACTCAGACTCCGGCCGGTAGTTACGGTCTACATAGTGCAATTGAGTCACCGGCTCAAAAGAGAAACTACTTGACGATGGAGAAGTTGCACTTACCAAGCCATTTAAACGGACATTTCGTATTCTTGGATTGTAGTGCATTAGTCGTAACCTGTTGCAAGAAACACACTCCAAACTGATTGATATGTAATATGGGTGGCTACAGCCCTTCGGTGGCCAGGGTCTAGCGTTTGCAACAACCTCTGGTGCTGTGTGTGCGTATTGTTCTCTCACGTGTGGAGGGGACCACAGGGAACCCTCCCGAACGGCCAAGTTTTAGAAGCTCTTTCTAGGCTGCTTTGAGCATTATCCAACAACATAATATACATAACCACTCCGCTACGGCGGCCACATGCCGAAATTGCATCGCAGGACAATTGTATAGACAAAAATATATCAGGGACCAAATAGATCTACTGTGAAGGAGGAGCATATTGGTTTTTATTAAGTTCACAGCGGATTCAAAATAAGCTTGTACAGAGTGCTAGTCGAGGACATTCATTCAGCTTGGCTGTCCAGTTAGCGTCAAATCTGCGAGATCGAGTGAAAGAGAATAAACTAAGGTCCATACTCGTACACAGTCCTCTTAGGTCAGAGCGCGATGAGTCACATTCTGACCAAAAACTTACGATTAGTTAACATCAGAGGAACTTTTCCAGCCATCTCTCATTTCATTCACCCTTTCATCCGCTCACAAATCGGCGGATAGTAGATTCTTGGGGTCACAGTTCGCCTCTAAGGCGTGATTAGGAATTCGATTTTGTAAGCGGCGCACAAATACTCTGCACCCAGACTCGGATTTCGGTGATTCGTTGTTTTTGCCAGTGCTGTTGTCGTAAATTTAGAATTTTCAATTTAAGTCTTGTCTGGTTTCCTTCGAGTTGGATGGTCGAAGGCGTTGTATCCATCAGATGCACTCTGTCTCTTCCGGACTGACTGGCAGGAGCCGCTGAATGGCTGACAATGCAACGGGAGGCACGGACAGTTCCACGCGGTTGGTTGGTATCGACGAATGCAGATCGGTGAGGATCGGCATCTTGCGAATGGTATTTGACAAGAGTTTTTCCATTACATTGACTGAAGTGGTTACTCCCAAGGTGGATGGGCCCCACCTCTTTCGAGTCACTGACAATGTTCAAAGACGTTCAAAGAAATACTGAATTGCCCACATAGACCCACCACACATAAACGCCATCGGCTGCAGTTTCTCAGACACCGTCAAATTCTTACAGTCGGTCTTAGATATGGAACTGTGCTGCTGGATCGTACTCTTAGCCTGCAAGCCGATATTGATTCTAGTTCTGCTCAAAGTAGCGCTGTAATATGCACATAAGCAATGCCAGCCTCTCTTGTAGATTTGCACTTTCCTCTATTCGTTGTCCCACAGTCGGTTAATTCATGCTTCGCTCTGCTGTTGCTCATGCTGGTCAAAACTAAACGTCTGTTCTTTGTTTGGATCTGTTGGTGCTCATTTGGTTGCTGTTGCTGTGGCTGCCGATACTGCTGCTGTTGGGACTGCTGGTATATCTGGAACAACTGATGCTGCTAGTGCCTAGAGTCGCTGCATGGCCAGGTCTGCTTTGTTTCGTAAACCGATTCAGGACTCTCTGATCATTTCGATATGCAAAAGGAAATAATTCCCAATAAGTAATGAAATAATGCCAAAAAAAAAAGTGGAATTTTTATGCGGGGACCTGCTGCCTACCCCGCAAACCCTCTCGGTCACTATAGGTTTGAAGTAGGATCGAGGTTCTGTGCAGGCAAAGTTTCTTTTTATTCAGGCTTTCCAAGTCAACGCAAGACTAATTTATCAGAAGCGGGCTCTTCGTTCTCTAGCGTCCATTTCGTAGAGACAACAAACGCTGTTATTGTATCTTCACTCTTATGGCCAAGGCTATGAGGGTAACCTTTTCTCGATGCTCATGTATTGGCCCTTGCCACCGGACTGTGTGCTTTCCTGAATGTTGTTGTTCATGTTGTAACCGGCCAGAAGGACATTATTCCAGAAAAAAAAAAACTAAAATGACTAGAGACGGCAATGCATTCGTTTGTTTTTTAGTTGGAATTCGGATTACAGCGTACAGAAGTCGGGATAGGTTCGGATTGTAGAGTATATAGAATGGCGTGTCGGATTAACTCGATATTTGTTTTACAGGCGATACGGTTTTACTGCTCAACGTCTCCTAAAAAATCCTGCCCAACTTCCTGTGCGCCTGCAGTGCTTCTTCCGAACCGACAAATCGACTGTAGACCACTTACACGAAATATAGTGGGAGAAGCAAATGTCAATACGAAACGCCCTGTCAATCAGCTCAACCGCATTGACACGGCAGCTGGCTCACAGCGAATCATTTTAGACTTTTTCACGGTGACCGAAGAACAGGGGAAGCTCGTTTCGCGATGTCCAGATAAATGAGCACAAAACAATGCACTTGCTGTCGGCTGAGAATCAAACCACCGCTTGCCATCTAGGATAATCCTCGTGATCGACAGCTGCGATTTCGAGGTAGTTAAGAAGTTTGTCTAGGAGCAGGCGTAAAATGCAAGAACGACTGTAGCCCTTTGCAACTGTTCGCTACGTTGACGACATGCGCAAAGACCTCTCGCTCGAAGGACCCAAATCATGGTCCAGAACACCCTTATTCTGTCAGTTTAGGCAGTTTAGGCTCCTGGTCTCTCCGAAAGAATAGTGATGCACCGGATTTTTGTTTCTGCTTGTGAGGAAGATCAATGCAGGCGAAGGTGTAATTGGGGGTTCTGCTTGACATACAAGGATCTAGTCGGGAATTGAAAGATCCGTCGGCTGTTCTAGTACACAACTAATGATTGAACAGTGTTACTAGGGTCTTCAAACGCGAGCATGTGTCAAGGAAAGAAAGATAGGAGCTAAGGTCCTGCAACATGTTCTTGATGACTGCCAGTAGCGTGCAAGGACCCATAAGCGAGCAGCTTAGTTCTGGCTCAGAACGGGGGTAACGTTACGTGATAATGGGTGAAGTCGTTTCTGAAATCGGTGTCAAAGCAGTCACGAGGGGTTGAGAGCATGGCATACGAGAAGAACGTGAGTAAGAGTTCCTGATTTTCAAGGTATTTCTGTTTTTATTGGCTTGTAAACCAGCGTTCTTCTCACTGTAAATAAACCCAGTAAATCCAAGCTTCCTTCAATTGCCCCAGCTTACCGCTTGTGATGAAGTCAGTTTCATTTGCATAAATCGAACTCCTGCGCATTTGTTTCCCCTGTCATGCTTTTGTTTCGATAGTTTTTCCGCTTTCATGACTAACGTCAGTTTACGCCACAAACTGCTTGCGTAAACATTCACCTCCGTCACATTTTGTTTGAATTCACTTTATAGTCAAACAATTCACCCCCGTCACAGCCATCAGTAGCAAGTCATGCAAAACACAAATTTTCATACATTTTTCTTTTCGTTTTTTTTTCGCGACGAAATCCTCCTCGTCGTGTTTTATTTATGTTCCCACTCCTTGTTGGCATGCACTTCTAGCTGGCGTGCTGCATAACAGTGCAAAACGATGTTTGACTAGAGAACGGGCTAATTCCCAGTGTCGTCGTGACCATCCCCCAAAACGAAAACAATATCAACAACGAAGTGTATGTGTGTGTGTGTAGATGTGATGGGAAAATTGCACTCGTTATGCAAATGTTGCCACAGCCACTGTACACTGGGATCCGGCTTCTGGCATTTCCCTGAAGTGCTGCTCGCTGCAATTAACCATTTGCAATTTAATTTTCTTGTGTTATCGCTCCATAAGCGCAGGGAGATTGAAATCCAAGGACTATTGAATCAGCACTATCCAATGCTGATGATGATGGGTGTTTGCGCCTGTGATTGTTTAGAAGAGTACATCTCCACTCGATGCTTATGTGCTTAGGTGGGAGTACATAGGCACTCGAATGCAAACACCTTTCTCCGGGAGTGGTCTAAAAGGCGCCTGGGTACAGGGTGTTGCGGAAGCGGTTTTACATGGTTTGCAGAAGTGGTTTGGAGCAGGATGCCAATGCATGGTGAAGGTGACGAGTCAATTTAATATTCAACTGTCATAATCGAGCACAGACATCAACGAAATTTCGATTTACATTCAAGCATGCCACGCAGCACTTTTAACATAAATAAATCGTTTCCGATGAAAAATTAGACACTCTTTGGTTGAGACAAGATTTCGAACACGTCACGGATTAAATATTCACAATCTTTGGACGTTCATTCATTTCGATCAGTCGCACGATCTCTCTTTCGACCGTGAGCATAAAGCTGCCACGCCCTGCGTTTTTTTTTCAAAGATTTTCTGGTGACTGTCATCAACATTATTGAGTCTACACGCATCGGTGCCAGATTGAACACAATTTAAATATTGACCGATGACTGCAGCTGATGTATAGAGGGTTCGTTTCATAAATAGGCACGTGCCAACCATTCCAGATGATCTGCAATCAAACGCTCGAATGAAGCAGCTGCTATCACGGAACACATTGAACTTCAATTACGCGCTTTTAGCAGTCGCCTTTAGCCTTCTCCTGTCTTTGGAAGAATGTGAAGACCTTCTGGCATGTCGCCTACTGACGGGAGTTTAAGACCTTGCATGAACTAATGGTAGACCCAGACGGATCAAAGATTGGCTCTGGAGTTCGCCCTGGAGTCTTTGGATCCACCACAAGAATTTCCGTACCTATGCCGTCGAGTCCGAACTTGTTTCAAGGCGAACTCCACGCGACTGCGGCATGCGCCAGGCGCAATCTCCTCAAGGGCATTAAGGGAGATAGAATTTCAAAATTCTCAGACAATCAGGCAGCACTTAGCACACGTCCAACCTGAAACTCCCTTGCCAGGCACAACAAAGTAAAGCTCGGCTAAGGTCCCTCAACACAAGGGCCTACTCGGAGTCTGCGCTCAGTGCTGTAATGTCAACTGGACAGCAGCTCCAACGCTAATCAACGAGTGGGAAAACAAACTTCGCCTAGATCAATGGACCAATGGGGATGGTCTTACAAAAACTAAACGATTAATCGGGCCGTAATCGTATACGGGAATACTCTGCATCATCACAGAACGTACACTATTGAGAACGAGCTTTCTTGCTGGTCACTGCGGCCTGAATAATCCCCTTTACAAAATACAGCTGAGCCAAGACAAAGTATGTCGGCTTTGTCTGGACGAGGAGGGGACATCCGAGCAGTTTTTATGTGAATGTCCGGCAGTGCTCTGGTTAAGCAAACGAAATTGACTAGAAAGGACATACTGTGAAACTTCTCTATTGCGGACAGCAACGGCACCATCATGATAGTCCTTCAATTAGGGTATCCGTTCTGGAGAGGTTGAAATACACGAAAATCTTCATGCCTGGTCCATGATGAATTGTCTGTAAGGAGAAGTGCTCCTTATGGAGCGGTGTCCGTAAAGAGAAGTTTCACTGTACTATCTCTCATTAGACAAGTTGTACCTCTCTTAGCTTCGATAGAATAAATCTGTAAAAGTTTTCCACTCCAAAGCTTCATCAGAGAGATCGCCAGTGATTAGCTAATGTTGTTAGTACTTCGTAGAGAAGCCCTTATTTTTAAGGACTGCTTGACACCTACGTGGTATTGAGTCCACAAGACTTTGACAACGAGCAGGAGTAATTTTACGCCAGACTTCCTCAACAAACTTCCAAATTTGTCGGTGTTTTGTTGGTTTGGCATCAGCAACATGTTTCTTAATATCGCTCCACAAGTTTTCAATAGGATTCAGGTCAGGGGTTGTGGTGGCCACTCCGTGACATCAATACCCTCGACCCGAAACCACTCTTTTGGCTTTTTTTTCTTGTATGCTTTGGGTCGTTATCCTGCTGAAACACCTATTTGAGTGGTATTTCGTACTCGGCATAGGGGAGCATAACTTCTTCAAGGACTTTTACAAAATCATGTTGATCCAGTCCATCCACCAAATAGGACTATTTTGATTTCGTCTGTCCAAAAAATATTACGCCATTTCGTCGCAGGCCAATCGGCATAATTTTTGGCAAAATTTAATCCGAGCTTGCAGATCCTTTTTTTTGACAAGAGTGGGCTTCGGGCGAAAAGTTTATTTTCTAACTTCTGCGAATCGTTACATCACTTATAGGGAGCTGCACTTTGTCTGCTATGTCCTTGGAAGATACCGCGTACTATTAACCTGTCACCAACTTTGGACGTTTTGCGTTTCCTTCCGCGAGATTCTGGCTTTTCGGCATAGCGTACAGCATTGGCAATTGCCGAGACACCACACCCAAGGCTTGGCGCCACTTGCAGAGGAGCTCCCGCTTTTCCAAATGTGTGTGCTTTCTACGGCCCACTACGATACATTTTTAAACAAAAATTTGTATAAACAATCTAAAATAATGTTTTAATGACAAAAGCTGTTTGTCTTCTTACTTTTTGACCCAGTAGACTTAAATTAAACTCTTTTCTGCAAAATACTCCGATTATTTTGAACAGCACCTTTCTGTTCGCAGTCACTTCCGGAATGAAATCCTCGACCATTCAGGCGCAGATGTGCACATTTTTACTGATTTTTGAGACCGTAAGAATATTTACCGAAAAGTTTTTGCAGTCTACGCGAAGAAGTTTTTGCCAGAGAAGAATTTAAACCGATTTCAACGTCGCGCTCCTGTTATTTTGAACACAACACGTAGTAGCAGTTTATTTCACAAGCGCCGATAAATATCCCGGGTAACTTAAGCGGGGATAGGATTTGTTGTTAGTGTACATGCAAATTGAAATCTAAGCGTATACGAGGGGCGTTCAATATATTCTCTGTATCGATATGAAGGAAAATGCGAATTCAATTTAAATTGTATTGTAATAAAATAATCTCCCCTAACTTCAATGCATTTGTTACATCTTGAGATAAAACCATCTTTCTCTGCAAAGTACCCATTTATTGCCGACTTGAGTTCTTCATCATCCGAAAATCTCTTTCCACGAAGACATTTTTTCAAATCCGGAAACAGGAAATAATTACTAGGGGCAAGGTCTGGACTATAGGGTGGGTGTTGGATTTCTTCGAAACCACAATCTCGCGCAGCAGCCTTGGAAACTCGCGCCGTGTGAACAGGAGCGTTGTCATGAAGAAGCAACACACCCGCTGCGAGTTTACCCCGTCTTTTCTTTATAATTTCCTCCCGCAAATTATGCAAAGTGGAAGCGTAGGATGTGGCGTTGATGGTTTCACCTTGTTTTTTGTACTCAATGATCAACATTCCCTTTGAGTCCCAAAAAAACTGTGGCCATGAGCTTCGCGGCAGACGGAGAGACTTTGAACTTCTTCGGGGGGTCTGTTCCTTTTTTATGCCACTGCATGGACTCTTGTTTGCTTTCAGGGTCATAGTGGTGGACCCATGTTTCGTCACCAGTAACAATTCGATCCATAACACCGTCCGTGTTCTCACTACACATCTCCAAAAGCTCTCTACAGCATACGATTCTCACTTTTTTCTGAGGCGCTGTGAACATTCGTGGCACCCACCTTGCACTGACCTTTGAAAGGTTAAGATGGTCATGAAGAATGGTGTGAATGGTATAAATTAAAAGCTTGGTGATCTCTCCCATCATTTTCATCTTTATTCGGGCATCCTCAAGAACAAGTTTTTCGACTTCTTTGATGCTTTCTCCCGTACAAGCAGTAGCCGGGGTGCCGGAGCGGGGGCCGTCTTCAATGCTCTCTCTGCCTCTCTTGAACTCACTTGACCACTTTTGCACAGTTGATAATGAAGGTGCGGAAGCCTGGTAAACAGCCACCATCTCTTCATCAATAGTTTTTTGACTTTTTTCTTGCTTAGTGAGAAATTTAATTACAGCGCGATGCTCAATTTTCACCATCATCGTCTCAGTTGTCATTATGATTCTGTTTAACTAGAGATAAAACGCGAATTAATAATCACATTTATATGAAATGTGACACGAATGCACTAAAATAATAGTATTACATGATAAATAAGTTAATTTATATATACAACCACAGCTTCACCCCGATACCGAGAATATATTGAACGAGAATATATAACGAACGAAAAAACACGCCTAATGATTCCACAGGACTGGTCCATAAGCATTTTAAAACTACAAAGTATAGCAGCAGATACATCAAGAATCCAATACGAATTGCACTAGCTACAGCACCCGCTTCAAGGGTACACAAACGAAGTTCAGATATCACTGTGAAACCGGACGAATTAAACCAAACATTTGAACTCCGTTTAAGGTTCAGCCGAACTTAAGTTTAAACCTTCACTGGGCATAAGTGTCTGTTTCGCAATTAAATCGTGTTCCTTTCCACTTTTCCAATCGATTTCCATCGGTTGGTGTCGATGAATGCCTGAATCGCCTCTGAGCTGCTCCAAAATCATCGGTTTTGAATTGTTCCCTGCAAAAATAAGCCCGATTGCAGTTCCGTGGTACCCAAGCATCATCAACAAAACTATTGGTTCATTAAGAAACCAACAAATTGTCCTGTCTTTAGATCGATGATGGGGTTTTACTTAAAACTACATATTTAAAGCATTGCGCTGGAATATTTTTTTTGTATCCGTGACTTTTCGTATTTCACTGAATCCCACATCGCTTTCCCATTTCCCATCTGATTGTCACCCTGTAGCACTCAATAAAATGTCATTCGCATCTACACATGCATTCGTAAGCAGAACACACAAGTACCTGCAACTATTTGCATGTATCTACGTGTAGTTTTAAGTGAAGTGCATTATTTATTTTAAGCTCTTGATGTTGCTTCAGCTTGTGTACGTGCATGTGTGTTTGTTTGGTTTGTGTTTTTTTTCTTTTCTTTAATATTGTGTCAACCACCTCTGCACCCCCTCCCCCATGGTTTCGCCTTCGTTCGTTTATGTTATCTTGTTGCTGTGGCCTTCGGTGCTCTTCATTAGTTCAGTGCACT
This sequence comes from Eristalis tenax, assembly GCA_905231855.2. NCBI lineage: Eukaryota > Metazoa > Arthropoda > Insecta > Diptera > Syrphidae > Eristalis > Eristalis tenax. The sequence goes on from HG993124.1 coordinate 114,815,428, forward strand.
ATGCTAACAATAGAGAGAGGGAGTGATACTCTATTGCCGGATGCATATAGTCGCAGTTTTTTAGACATGACAGCAGTAAGGTGGCCAAGGGAGCCAGTGAGCAGTGAGGTGAGGCTATTTTTATTGTTCTAGCTCATCTCAAGAGGTGAAGAGAGGAATGTAGAGACATTCTCTGTGATCTAAGAGTGTACGGACAGGTAGAACTATGTGTTCGACCTTTGAAACGTAAATGGAATGCTATCGGTGTAAGATTCGAAGGAGAGGGGAGGCTTGTTTTTGTGTGCTGTTTAAATCTAAAGAAAATGATATTTAAACTTTGACATAAGACGCCTTGAACGAGCAATCAGTGCATGCATGGGAAAACATAAATTGCTGGCTGTGGTTACTAATTTATTTTCTGGTGTCCTTCAATACAGTTCTGGGGACTGTTCTTATCTTATACTCAAATTAGTTTTTAGAAGAGAAGAGAAGCTGATTTTCTGTTCCAGCATAAATATTTTTCAACTTCCAATGGTGCCAGTCAATTGTTGTCGTATCTCTGGCACTTCATGTCTCGGCGTCGCTTACAAAGTGAGAAAAATCTTCACCAACTTGGTAGATGCAGCTAGCTGGAGATAGCGCAAGCTAAAGAAGTTTGGTGTTTGGGGCCCAGGTTCATCCTGGAATGTGGAAGTCGGTGCCGGGGCTATCTTACCAAATCCCGATCGTCGCATCATGTTAGGCAATAGGGTCCAATGCGTCTGCCAACCCACAACACTCACTAAACAGTGCATTTTCCGGTATAATCTTATGCTGATACTTTCGCTCCAAAGACATCCATTTGAGCAAAAAATTGACTTCACCACTTTACCCATTATTCAATCTAACTTCAGCTGAATGTGTGGCATTAACCGACATTTTGACACATTCGCAAGCAAATACAAGCTGTCTCTACATATAGTGGAAGGACAAGGACGAAGTTACTGTGAATGACACGTCAACGATAACGTAAAAACATCAGTGATGTTCAATCAATACAAGTCCATACACCACTTCGGTGCCGAGAACAAATGCCATATGAATTAAATACATGATGGCGTTAATTCTCATTTAAGTGAGAAATAAGGCCATAATCCAAATATGGCTTTATTTCACTTTCGAAAGCAAACTAAAAGCCTATAGCACTTGAGGTAGGTGCGAGGTTCTGTGCAGGCAACGTTTCTTTTTATTCAGGTTTTCCATAGACTACCAAAATTTGGGTCCACACAACGGTGGCTTGAAATAAGACCCAACGAAAACAACGAAATAACGACAAATTTCCAATGTGGCTTTATTTCTTTTTGAACTTTCAAAAACTGGGCATGTGTGTTACCCATACGCATCAGTCAAGGATCGTTCGTACGGTTACAAATAGTTACAATCCATTAAAAAGTTTTAAAGTTATAGTTAATATAGCTCCAGGCGCTTGCCTGACAGTTGTGGACATACTCATAGCGGAGCGATGAAGTCGTGTGAATCCTCTTAGCGACCCACCTCTTTCTTTAAATACAACAGACTTTCTGACATGCTAAATTTCGAAATCGAAATAGGGCCAAATTTGATTTGGAAGTTTAGCACTTAAATGAGAATTAACGCCATTATTGCCTTTTTTCACGGCACCCACCACATTTCCTTCAATTTGACATCATTTCTGCTTCAATCTTCGAAATATTTTCTTCGAATTTTCGTCCAAGAATATTCATTATATGTTTGCATTATAACTTGGACAAGCATTTGCTGCATTTCCTTGTGAAGCCATTCGAAATGGAAAAAATTTGTAAAGAGTCTCAAAAACATGGCTCAGATCACAGCCCCTTAGTCCATTTCATATGCTTTTCTTATTGGTTACAGTGTCTTCACGATGGGCTAGAGCATTTTAGCTAATTTCAGAGAGAGCTGAGTTTTATGTTTATTGAACTAGTTCGTTCCTCTAGTTCATTTAGTTCAATGTATTTCACATACATGATAATAAACGATGTGCTTGTGATGAAAGCACTCAATTTATTTCATTTGTTCTAAGAGAATTTTAGAATAATGTACACCTAAGTTCGTTGAACTACTGAACTAAATGAACTAAAATTAAATGACACTCTGAACCAACAACACACGTCTACTTCAAGATGTCATACCCTCATGTGAAATTGAGTTATTTTTGACAGTGGCCACTATCAGTACCTCAAGCGAGGTGGTGTTGTGAAATTCCTACCGGGTATTGGAACGTAGGTGACACTGCACCTGTTCGTGACCCCACGAAGCCTCCCAATTACTAACTAAAAAGCAGACAGTCTGTGTGTCTGGCCCACAAAGGCTCCGAAACTACAACTCGCAGGGCTCTGAAATTTTCAACAAAAATCGTTGTAAAATTGAGATGCTGAATGTGACCATTTATTGCAGCCGTTTTTCAGGATCAAGCCCAGTTGGGCGTCCAGGATGCGTTGCAATTATATTTAATGTGGATCTTTTGTAATTTTTTGTGATCAACTGTATAATTAATGAAATTTTTTGTGTTGGCTTTCCCGGCTTTCTTCTTATTTTCATACCAGCACGTTTCATATCCCTGAAAACTTCTACCATGGCACACGTGAGTGATCTTCTGCCATGAGGCTTATACCGTGAGATCGATTCCTCTGGACCCTAAGGTGAACACCAACGACTTGAGCGGGTTCTCCAATGCCAATTAATTGCTTGGATGTGGATAGTTCTTCCACCTTGGTGAAGTACGACGCCTATCTAAAGCTTGGTGGTCTTTAGGTGGCACACCAAGTTAAATCATTTAGCACTGATGTCTCAGGGTCACACCGACATATTGCTATCAGTCGCTGCGACAGATGGTTCGAACGTTACGAGACTTTTATGACCATCCATTGACCATCTATGAATGTATACACAAACATAGCTGTTTGTGTGTGCCCGCTCTATACATACCCAAAAGCAGACACAATAGTTCACTTCTATGCTTCGTGGAGGATTTTTCAACAAAATCATTATAATTTGCTAAAATTATTTATCAGATAAACTTCCGATTTTGATGAAATTGGCGAGGTCGACTTTTTTTCTTGGTTCATGACGTTTAACTTCAATGCTCACAACACAATCCACATCGCTCGCAGGTAGCTGGGACTTAAAAGATCTTTTGTTTTCTATGGATCGCCTGATATCGATCCACGTTGTCTGTTGTTGTCACTCCATACCAATCCGTTTTGATGCAGCACTCATTGAAAATTCTTCTCCAAAATATGTGCGCACAGTCAACAAATTGTAAAATGAGTAGGGATTTAAATAAGAGATTGGGATGGGCATCAACGGCAAACGAACATTCAAATTCTTCTGTGAGTTCTGTTTCGAGCATTTTTACTTTTAAATATTCGCTTGGAGCTCGCAATAACCATTAATGCGTCGCAAATTGTAACTGGAATGCACTTAACAAAGGCAAATTAAAAAAAAATAAAAACACTTTGAGTTCGCTCGGTTGGAGTTTGAGTAACGGAACAACTTTATTTTCGAACAGGCTTGGTTTTACCAAATTATATAATTTCTATTATCACGTCTACTAAAGAAATAATACCGATGCACTTGCCGTCGAGCATTATCTCATCTGATGTGTCAATACAAAAAGTACTTAAGCTTTATGGGATGTTGTTAAGTTTGCAATCAAATCGTGCGACCGACTGTGTTGGTGTCAAATGATGTTTGCTACGAAAACACGAGAAGCGTGAATTCATTTTGCGAGTTCTGGTCACACAGTTCGTTGCAAAAAAGGTTCTGATCTTATTAAGATATCTGAGCTCTACTGATGTTACATTTTAAATTGGACGCTGGTGTTCCCCAAGGCTCTGTTCTGTCTCCGGCACTTTTTCTCATTTTTATAAATGATCTCTTGTCTGCTACTTCTAATCCAATCCATTCCTTCGCTGGTGACAGCACCCTCAGCTTTTCATATTCGTTCCAAGACTCACGACCCCGCTATTCGCCCGTAGAATTGGAACGGCAGCGTATGTTGAGTACTTTGAATTCCGATCTTGAACTGTGAAAAAAAAAAGAATCGAGTCGAATTCAATGCTGTCTGCTGTCACTCAAGCGAACCCTTGTTAATCAGCCATTAGCAATGAACGGCGCTTGTGTGGACATAAGAAGTGCAATGATACTTTAACTGGCATACCTCTCACGATCATTTGTGCATTGCAGTCTCCAGGGCAATTATACACTGTCGCTGATGGTGTTTCAGAAACAAAAAATGAGGTCTACAAACAAGTTTTATAATAAAAAACATTAGAAAGTTTAATTTTCTTGACCTTTAACTATTCAAACACATTTTTCCCGGGTATTTTGAAAAACTATATTTTTGATACAGTTAACGTATGGTTTGAAGAAACAAACCCGGCAAAGCTTCGTATGAAATCTAGTATTTTAAAAAATGCGTAAGAGATGACCATTGATGGCGTGGTAAACAAAATCATGTTAAGTCTCAACTGTTAAGAGAGAAGGGTTCCATAAAATAATAACAAAATCAGATTAGTTTGTAAAAAAAAAAAAAACTAAATTGTCTCTTTTTTTTCTTTCAGGTGAGTGACAAATTTGAATTGAATTACTTGGTTGTGGTAAGTTAAGAAATTTCCTTTGAGTATACGGATCAGACCGGCCGAATGCGAGTTCGATACCCTCACTTTCAGAGTCATTCAGGTTTAACTTGCGATACAGACTGACCAGACAAGAACGATAGGAAAAGAAATTTGAATAAAATACGAATCGGCGTGAGATAGAAAATTCATTCTGAAGCTACAGTCATTCCAATATATTGTGGAAAAGCACGTCATTCAAATGGACGCCTCAACTTCATTGGGAGTGCTTCAAGTACTGGATCCAATAAGCGCGGCGTTATTTCGTCAACAGCGTCCCGAGTGTTGGAATCGAACTCGTCCTATGTGCTTGGCTTGTTAGCTTAGACTTTTAATGACTTGATGTAGCCCCAGAGACAACAATCGAGTGGTGTCAAGTCGCTTGATGAACCCTATCCGTGAAATGACAAAGTTCTCAAATATTGCCCTTACAACTACCAGCGTTGCTAAGATTTAGGCCATGTAGCGTCGGCTGTTTCAACCAGATCTGTGATATGTCGTGGTTGTCGAACTCTGGTCAGAGAAAGTTGGGTAACATCGCTCTTCACCTGAGATCTTTGACGGCAACGGCGTCTGCGTACTCAATTCCAAACATAAGATCCGATAATGCTGCCTTGCCATAAAGCACACCAAACAGTGAACCTACGTCGATAGCTTCGTGCTTGGTCGACCACTTGTGAATTGTGTCCAATAATGGTATCTTTACTTATTGACATAGTTGCTGACTCAAAAACAGACAAAAAATCGTCCAATCAAAGAACTCACGTCTGGCTTCAATGCGTAACCCCAACTCCAACAGCAAAATAAGCCAGATAGTCCATAGATGATCTAGACACTTCCTTGATACTATCCGCTACGGCGGTTTTTTTTTGTCAAAATGTTCCACAGTGCGAGGAGTACCAAACCATGATGACGACCGACCTCAAGTTGAGCCGAAATTTCGATATTTTTGTTTGTAAATAATTTGTACACATTCTGCAACGTTTAAGGCTTGCAAGATACAATGGCAAACCTTAGTTAATATGTTGACAGCAGGGTCCATTGCTAGTTTTGACAGCTGATGAAACTTAACAATATTGGTAAGACTATCATTCCTATCTATTCACCCAAAAAGCGAAAGATTTATTCGACACTGAACGGGCCAGAGAGAAGAGTACTATAACAAGTATATGGTTAATTGGATCTCTCTTGCTCAGAACCAAAGTTAATACTGGTTTAATGAGTCACCTTTGTGAACCAAGCGTCGCTTGTAAAGTGCTCACAGTAACAAAATTGCAGACGTGAATGTATCCCCGTCTGTGTCATCGACTACATAAATTGTCCGCTTATGCCTTGTACGTTCCACAGACTTCTTCTTTTTTGTTTAATATCGTACCAAGACCTGTACTTCGCCAAGAAAACCAAAGCCTTCACTTCACATGACACTCGACGTTGTTTACGTTGTCTAGCAATAATAAAGAGAAAGATGAAAGACGATGGATGAGTGGAATCCAAATACCCTACCCACCATATCGAATGCATAATCTAAGCAAAGCCTTCCCTTCTACGGAAGGCCCATCGAAGCGTGTGTGTAGTACTCGTGCAAGTACCGTCGATGGTAGATGGAGATACACAAACAGTACAAGGGGAGGTATCGGGTATTATCGTGCATGCAACCGATATATCGATACCGATTGTTATCGAATGAACAATGAGTGGATGCATAAGAGGATAGTTTATTGTCGGATGGGGCTATTCAGCGCCTGAAGAGGACGTATTCCAGGCCAACAAAGGAGAACACACAGCGAAAGAAACACCCATCAGTTGATTTACACTTTTTTGTTCGGTTTTTTTTTCACTGATGATGTGATTTATGACGCGGGTACATGTGATTAGAAGTTCAAAGATTCTGAGAGAAAACTGAACTTTAGCAGAGCACCATTGGAGTCACGTTGCCTGTCCACTTTTGATAAGAGAATGTTGTTGGGGATTTATTTTGTGAAAAGTCTACTGAATTTTCGGTGGCAATGGGCGTGACTGAAACTTGGGTGGTCAGGGTTAGATGGTCGGTTGGTGATAGGATTTTGCAAATGTTCGCAAACTGTGTCCTTGCTGATAAGTTTTGGCGATTGCGGCGCTCTGGTAACGAAGGCTATCAAGCGGGAATAATGTGCTGCAAGTGCTTGGTTCGCAGGTGGATCTGAGGCTTTATTTAGAAGCGGTTGCTCCATTTAGATTAAACCGATGACGATAGCTTACAAGGGCACATGTATTCGTTGATGTGGGTTTATATGCAAATACTTTGTTAGAAAATGTAAACATGACCCATTAACGCCAGTAACACGGGAAGTGATGCAACTGATGGACCGTCGGAGTGGGTTGACATTCCAAGAAATTGCTGAAATCTGCATGAAATTTCTTCAACGAGGATCAGTTGTGAGGTGGTCTTTAATTCGCTCCAGGATGATTTTATTATCTTGGCCACAGCAGGCAGCACGCCGATACCTCTTCAGTCTTTGCCAGATTGCCTTTTTTAGGGAGCTTGACGAGCATTCGCTTTTTCCATTCGTCCGGAAAACTCTCGGGTTCCCATGTTCTCCCGACAAGTGTCAACAGTAGCTCAGCTGATGCCGTCGGCGCTCCGCAGGTATGCCTTCAAGTCTTACCGCCTTATTGGCTTTTAGTGCTTTGGTCGCGGTAATTATCTCTTCCTCACTGGGGGTCGTGGTGGCAATACGGGAATTCGTTTCTACGAACACTTCAGTCTCACTTGGGTGCATATTGCTGGCGAATCCTCGGTTCAGGACCGAAGAAAAATGTTCCGTCCATCTCTTCAGTTGATCCTCATCCGATATTAGCAACGAACCGTCTAAGTCCTTCTTAAGCTGCTGAGTAGAGCCTCGGCCATGTAAGCTCTTTGGTGATTTTGTAAACAGTTCTGCTGTCGCACCTTTTCTGCTAGTATGGTCAGAGCATTGACGCAATTGGGCTTGAAATGTCTCACGCTTCGCTGCACTTGTGGCATTTTCATGTGATATAGTTCGATCTTCCCTGCTGCTGGAGTTGACCAAAATCAATCACCCACTACACCAGCCACAGCCTTATCTAACCACAGCCTTATATATAAGCAGCCACCGCATTCTTTTCCAGACCGAAACCTCGGATGCGAAGGCAATACTAGTGAAAGACAGTAGTTTTGCCCTCTAAGGTGAATGCGGCTTAGGAGCTTAGAGTTCGTTTCACGTGATCTTCGAACGCTGTGAGGCATTTATATTTTCCGTACACAGCCAATCTCCAGCGAATTGTATCGACATATCGAGAAGCATGATGTACCTAAAGTCTCCTAAGAAGGTTTAGAGCAGAGATCTCAGGAATGGTTGTAATGGACCATTGATCGGAGGCCAAGTGATAAATTTGACCTCCTTCATAAATGTCGCAATTGCAAGGACCGTAATGAGAGGAAAACTGTTACTCACAGTTGTGCAGGCCCTGTAAGAATAGAAGAGTGTCATTTTGTGGCACCGTTTCTCCGTGAACCCGGGCCTTAACAGACTAGCCAGCTCGCTACGCCTTTGCACTGCTCCCCACACTCAGAGTCACTGATTCGCAACATCAACCCTGATCTGCTGGTTCGATTTAGCTTTATTCGTCGGTACACTTCTCTACAAAAATTGCACACGACTCGGCTGCATTGATTCGCAGTGCCAGGTCGGACTATCCATAACCCGTTTCGTCTTTGGAGCCCACTCGTCGGCTGTTTGCTTACCTCATCAAGCACTTCAAAGAAAACAAAGCAGCATTCCTACACCGACACCGATAGCAAACTCGGTCTTATCTCTCATTCCGCCGCTATTGCGGGTTCAAATCAATTTGATAACACAGCCCGCAGCCCCAAGAAAATTGCCAACAAGTCCCAGCAGCAGATAGGGCCTATCTCGTTTGCTTTGTTGAGAACCTAAACAACCTCAGACCAGCACCAACACCAACACCAACACCCGACCGACCGACCAAATGCCCGGGACGACCGCAAACGGTCAACGTTGCTGTCATTATTTTTACCTTGTACAATCCACTGACATCATAGCCAGTGCATTGCACTTTGTCTATTTCAGCATTAGATGCACGTTTGCCATTTCGATGGAGCCAGCAGATACGTGTGCGTGTGTGTGTGTTGGCAGCGCACTTAGTGCATGGGAAGGCAACCAGCATAGTTTGTCTGTGTCTCTCTCCGCCGCGCTCCTGGCAACAAATATCAATCTTATTTGTTATTTATTCGCATTTAGTCGTTTTATGCAATTTCCACAATGTTTTCGTCGTATTCGCTCGCTCGCGTCGTGTTTCGCCGTCGTTGTTGGTGTGTTGCATTGCATTCGGTGGAAACACATTAGTCTCTCTGTATCCATGACAAGTTTATTGACCCAACCACTAGTTGTGTTGTGGCGGTGTGGCAGGCCTGATCATTTGCTCGCCTTCGGTTTTTGACGTTCTATCACCACCACCCCCTGCGGGTGTCCGCCCGTCCACCAGTGTGCACGGCATTCTATATATAGGCATAAAAATGCAATTCTTTCAAAGGAACAAGCATTAAGATGCAATAATTTTGCATAATTACTCGACGACGACGGTGACGGGGGCTGCTGGCGGGTGGCGGCTGCCGCCTGTGTTGTTGTGTGCTGCTTTGGAGCTTTGCTTGCAAAAGTGCAATGCCCAGAAAGAATGTCAAGAAGAGGAAAGCGCATTAGGCATTCGTTGGATTTACCTTCGAGAGCGCTCGCTAGCAAAATGCGATAACAACATGGTAAAGGGTGTTGCTTTGTCTGCCTGCCCCCACCCTGCCTGGCTTACGTCAGCTTTAACCTTTTGCAGTTGGTTCGGTGAACCTGCATACATTTTTTGCTTTCTCTCCCTGCCACTCCCACTGCTAGCGCACCTTCTTCCTCGGCTAATTCTTATCGATTTCGGTTCATTGGAGCGATGCCATGTGAACTCTTCTGTGCGGGATGGGTGCAGGGACTCACGTTGGCACAGGCCACCGGCTGAGGCGCACACACAATTCACTGATTCGAGGGAAATATGAATTTGTGTCTGCATTTGAAAAACAACTGACAGCTTGACAGGTGAAAAGGTGAAATCTGGCACAAAGCGTTTGCATTGCAAATCGGGGCGCTCACGTTTTGGCTGTTTCAGATGACAGCCGATGGATTATGTTTGGCTGGCTATAGAATAAGAATGTTTTTCAATTACTTCAAGTCAATGGGTGAAGGTGTCACTCGAAGGCTTCTCTCGGACTGGCGTTATTTTTCTTGCAAAATTGAATCACTGACAGATGGATCGTTACGAATTGAGGCATTTGAGATAGAAAACGAAGATTATGAAATTAATGGTGTCCATTTGCGTCACAAATAGGACGGACATATCGTCGTGAGTATTCTAGCACGCACGAACAGGAACCATTTTCGTCGCTCGTCGGCCTTGTTACGTAACAGCTCAGGCGTCTGCAAAATGTAGTTCCGATCTTAGGACTGAGTTAGCGTTGGTTGTTACCATCGCTGTCGCGTACTTACTTACCTCTCAGGCCATCGACGCGCGAACTGTCTGAACCTTAGATGAGACTGCCAACCTTTGACAGTCACGAGTCCAGTTTTGCTCACGCGATGACTTAAATACAAAGTTTAGCGGAGTTTCAGTCTTCCATTCTCTCCTGTCTCCGAAGACCCTCTTTATGGCAAAATTGAGAGAAACTCTGCTCCAAGGCCTGGAGGTCTCGTGGATTCAGATAGTGAAATAAATTGACCATATTCACGGAGACATCCTCGTCCATAGGTCCTTTCTTCTCAGCGACATTCGAATTTGTGCTCTGCCATCAGTGATTCTATGATATTTTCTATAAGAACGGAGCCATTGTCTGCGAATTTGTGCGAAAGATGATGTTTTGAGTCAGCCCATCCACTTAATTTCCTCTTTATCAGTTTTCAGTATTCCCCACGGCATTTATTTTGTTCGCGTGGACTTCATGTCTCTATAAGACTTGTTCTTGCCGACACATGACACCGCGCTGAGATCCTTCTCCGGAATATGAAGCGTTTTGAACCCGCTTCTAGATGGTTGCCGTTTCCTCGGACGATAAATATGGTTAGATTCCATCCATCGTCGAAGCACTACTCACGACTTTGTTGTCGTTCCATGTGACAGTAAGAAAATCAATGCCGTAGTACGGATCCATGAATTCAATGCTGTCGTCGATCTTTTGAACAGCTTCAATGTCAAATTTCGGATCTGCATACGCCACTATCGTCTCCGAAAAGTTCACCGGCTTCACTATCGAACCATGCCTTTTGAGTCACGTATGCTGCCAACTCTTCTTCGTTGAACTCAGCGATTTTGAGCGGCATTCTAAATAACACCTACCTGCACGGTATTATTTTAAAAACTCAACTCGACGGCGACGGATAGCTCCAAAATAGATCCTTAACCCTCTCGCTTTGCAATTCGCCTAAATAAGTTCGAAATAATTATATTGTCTTAATATGTCCGACCATTATTTGGTGCAAAATTGTACAAGTTCTGATGTAAATTAGAGACTTTAAGGTAGTTTGAACTTTTGCTGGTACTCTTATGTACCATGCGGGGCCAGAGGGTTAATTCTTTTCTAGCTTGCAGATAACCTACGCTACATCTATGGGAAGAGTGCAGCTTTTGCAAATAACGACGGTGCGTTAGTTTATTGAACAATCTTTCCGGTCCCGATTCCGCGCGTCGATGTTTTATTGGTCATTGATGATCTGAACGTAGATACATACGCTCGATTCCACGTCGAATGTACTGTGAACACTCGCATCACTTTCTAGACACAATAATGAACAGGAAAATAATTTGCTCGGAGTCGGATTCGATTGATGTTCCAGAAATATTCCGGTGTGAAAATGGGAAATTTACAAAAATGCGTGTCGTCATCGAGCGTAGACTCAACTGCATTCCAAGCTTCAAGTGCATACTGTTTAGCATTTCTCAACATATTGTTACGTCCACAAAAAAGGGGTTCGATCACTGGATTGTGACGAACGAAACGCATAAGTTCACTACTCACGATGTACACGAATTTCTTTTGCAAACAATGATTTACTTCGTATACTTTATTACACTTTAATAATCACTATTGCTTTACTTGGAAGCTCTTTACTGCCTTTCAAGCTGAACCGATTAACACTTCTAAGCACGCTGTATAAATTCCCAAACTGAACTGATTCGCACCGACCACCGTTCTGACACTTATAGTCCCAGTTAGGGCTGCCGGCTTGAGACTTTAGTCGCAATTTGACACTTTTTTGAGTTCGACTTCGGCGACTATAATAATTCTCTCACGAAATACGTCGTTAAGTTTCTCATAAGCAATAAACTCAACAATAATTATAAGAGAAAACCACTAAATCACTGTACCTTACTCACTAACCTTAAAATTACCAGCGATTACGGACAATTGCCACTTTTTTGTCCCGAGACACTTTTTTGTGCGACTATCTCACATTTTTCAGCGGCTAAGCTGCTCTCAGTGTTTTTTCTAGATCCTGCTGTCGCCATCGGGCTATGGATTCCCCTCTCGATTACGTACATAATCCTTTGTATTCCATTCGTGTGTAGGTGGCGGTGTTTACATAAGCATGTACTACAATAATTTCGGGAATACTCTTCGGAATGTTGGGTTTTTCGGAGTTATGATCGATTATCCCAATAGGTGGTCGTGTCGACGATAAGTGGACTACGGTGGCTGACAGATTTGTAGACTCAAAGGTGGTTGGTGTTCTGATCATCCCACGATTTAAAAAAAGCGATTTATTTGAACGGGGTCCAACTGATGTACCTTGTTTATTATTATTGTCGGTTTATTGTTTATCTTGTATGTCCTACAATGGCTGGTGTTTACATCGGATTGTTCAAGTCAGTGTGTCTATGGTGGTGGTGATGTGGTAGCCGACTTAGCCTCGATGGTGATTGCTATCGCTGCTCTGGTAGAATCCATGCAGCTCCTTGTTCGACGTCGTTGGAAAGTTCTGCTCGTTTAGCGGACTTTACGCGTTGATGTGGCCCTGTTAGGTGATTGCGTTTCTCAAGTTCCTGATTTCCTCGTTAGGATGGTTGTTGATGTCTAGCAGCTACTTTCTGAACAGTGTCACCATGTACTGTTGCAGGGGGATGATGCGTGCTTGGTCGTAAAGCCTATTGTTGCTGTGGTGCCTTTTGACGGTTGAAGGTGAGTCCGGTACATATTCGCGGTATTTTTCTTTCGATCATTGCGAGCTTCTTAGAGATGGTGTGCCATACGTTAAGATCGGCCGCATAAGCTGCTTGTACAGCAGCAGTTTTGTCCTCTGGCTTAAGCCATTTTGCCTGCGCATCAAGAGATAGATGCGAGGCAAGCCCAGGTTGGCCTTCTTAAGGGTCAGTTTCGAATGACTATTGAACTTCAATCTTTCCGTGAAGTTAACGCCAAGATACTTGACCTTTTCGTTTGTTGGTATTTCTGTACCGTTAGGGAGCACTACCTTTAGGCTTCTACATTTGGCTGCTGATCTGCATCCACCTCTGGATGGTCTCCTTAAGCACATAAGTACCGATTTCCCAGCATTGATACGAATATCCCATTTGGTATAGTAGTCAAATTTTGCTCGCTGTTTGGATTTCGAACCTTCGCGCGGCTATCTGTGGTGGTGACGAGCTAGCATTGGTAAGCTAGTCATCTGCAAATAGACAGTAGTTCACTGCGTCAGTTGGTGGATGTGGTTGATCTGCCGTGTAGATGTTGAAAAGCCACGGTCCGAGTCTTGATCCTTGTGCAACTCCCGTCTTGGTGCTCCGCTCTGTTGACTTGCTGTCTTCAACAGAGACGTGGAATCTTCTGGAATGCAGAAAGCTGTCAATTATTCTGATGAGGTTGGAGGAGAATTTCATCTGGTTCAGCTGGCAGATGAGTCCCTCAATCCAGACCATATCAGAGAATTGAAATTACAATAAATCGATTGTGACGCCCGCTTTCATTATGGTCCATTCCTTACAACGGACCAACGCAATAGCATCTCTGTAGCTCCATGGACTGTAACGCACTTCCAGGTCCATAGACATTGAACCAAAAATGCTCGTCGTCACTGAAGACGATTTTTCAATGAAATCGGCAATTTTCTTTTAACATTTCTCTAGAAATTCACGTACTTCGCCTCGCAAAATGCAGCCTTTGGTCCCTAATACAAACCCCGTCATATCCTCGAAGCTTCGTAGTGCCGATGGTAATGCCTGTCAATGGATATGAAACCAACCATTCTTGTTATCTAATTCTCGTTAGTTGATCCTTTCGACGGCGAATGCCTTCCAGATTACAGGTCGACCAAGCTGTTTCAAAATTGACCTAGCCTGACCCGCATTACTCCTCCCATTGCTCATGAAAAATAACCTGACATGAAAGATATGAGACACAACATTTGATTTGACAGCACCACTCGAACCTTTAGTGCGCGCTGGAATTCCGTCTGAGAGGATGTGAGGATAACTAAGTCATCTGAAAAAAGAAGATGACTTGCCTTCAAAGCGTTGTTACTTGTGTTATCATTCCCTCTCGGTGATTCATTCCGAACTTGTCACTGTTTCGGGAGAGGTCTTCTTGTGATGTTGTGTTGCGTTAAATGGATTCGAACTTACTAACGTTTGTGTAAGAATAGTATTCACCAAGGTTTGGATCTAAAAGGCACTCTCGTATGGTTTGCCCAAAATAGGAGTTGCCAGCAATGGTTAATCCTTAGAACATCCCTCTACACCCTCATGCCACCCGTGCTTTCGTTGTGGCGACAGAAGCAATTTGATATTTTGTGTCGACTTTTATTTTCCTCATACAAGCCTTGTTTCTGTTTTATAGCTCATTGCAGTTTTATTTACAGCCGTATGAAAACTTACGTATTAAATAGAGGAAGGTCAGGGAAATGTAGACTCAAAGGGTTGTTCCTGCTAGTCGGTTGGTTTCTATATAATTTTATTGAAGTCGTGTTCATGCTCGTAATTAGTACCTCACTCGGGTTACGATGATTTTTACTTTTTATTACTGCAGTGCACATCAACAAAATATTACCTATTGTTCATGCTCATGCTCTCATTATGGCTTGGTAACGTTTGCAAATGTAGTTGGTGTGAAGGGGGAGGTCCGAAAGGAGATCTGAAAAATGGATTTTATCTTAACATGTGCTCACGCAATACTAACTGACAAGGAAGCTCTATTGTCGATGATTTTGACACATGCGAATAAAGATTGCTGTCAAATAACAGCTGGGGGAATTGGTCGAGACTCAATACCCACACTATGTGGACAACTTTGTACCCAGCTTTAGTTCAAAATGTTCACAACCAGGTCAAATAATGACACGATCGTTGGTTAGTTCTGAAATTGTTTTCAGATTGATGTCAAATGGAGGCGGAAGCGGTACTGTTTACATATTGCAGACAATACTTCTCAGGCCGACACGTTTCATTTTGATTGTGTCCGAGATAATAATGCTGCCTTTCATTGTGGTCGCACGCTGCTTCTGTGGTCGCACGCTGCGGTCTTGCTCTCCTTCTCGCAGCAGGAGCCTCATGTTTGAAGACCCTCTTAGCTGGAGCGTTGGGGGTCTATGCGGTTGATGTGGCCGAGCTGTGTAGTCAATGTATTTTTGTCTTCCGGACGACATGCACATTCGGTACAGCCTTGTGTCTTCTCCTCCATTCACCTTCCTTGCAGACGGGACCATGTATCGCAGAATTTTAGACAATTAGACGCAGTGATCAAATGCGTTAATTTTGTAATTTATTGGTGTGATGAGGTCCTGCTCCAAAAATATTTCAAGTTTCAACACCTCGCACGTTTGACGAATCAAAATAAACTCAAATGTCAAAGGTGCAAAGTATGCGAGTTGATCGCATATGATTTGTCTCTCTCCAACGTTGAGTGTAAGGACACATAAAGGCTAAAGGTAGAGGGAGAGCATATGTCGTTGTCTTACACTTATTCTGTAGGTGATCTATTCACAATATGTTTCACGCAACTGTTATACCAAGTGTTATATTTGAGTGTATCTTTGTTCTGGGGTTTTAAACCACACACATTGTATTGTATAACTTCGATAACTGGGTCAACATCTCCATTGTTTATGACGTCATAATACATATGTATCAATCGGCTGTGCTGCATAAATAGAAGTGTTTACAAAACGAAAAAAAGAGATCTTGTGAGTGCCAACAGAACAACACAACGAACAAAAATTATAACGTGAGTTACCAAGTGTTTTAATTCAAACCAAATTTCATCGAGGGTTACACCTTCCCAACATCATATTCTGGAGCACCATCATTATACGCACACGTCTGAGGCCATCTTCCCAGACCATCAAATGTCGCTTTGGGACAACACTCCCGAAACAGATCTGTTGCCTCAAAATATTTTTGAACAACAAACGCCTAAGATGCCGAATTACATATTCAAAATACAAAACAAAAGAATATTTGTGACAATTTAGGCCTTCACTCTTCATGACATTTAAAAATAAATAAGTAATGTGTGATCGTTTATTTAAGAAAAACATGTACAATAGCATTATTCAGAGTATTGCCCATCGGAAGCTTTGACTTTTTCCCATCTTTCTGGCAATTTGTGAATCCCATCCGAAGAGAACTGCACCGGCTTGGCAGCCAAGAATAAATCAAGCCAATTTTAAATATTCTGCTCTGATGTGAACCGTATTTCAGTGAGGGCGTTCTGCATCGCTCGGAGCAAATGGTAGTCAGAAGGGGCAAGGTCTGGTCTATAAGGCGGGTGGGGTAAAACTTCCCATCCACTGTTTTCCAAATAGTTCTTAATCGGAATAGCAACGAGGGGCCGAGCGTTGTCTTGATGGAAAATTATTGCCTCGTGTCTGGTCGCAAATTCCGGGCGTTTTTCGGCTACTGCAGGTAGCATTGCCCATTGATGGTTTCACCCGTTTTTAGCAGCTCATAATACAGCACACCCTTCTGATCCCACCAAATACAGAGCATTACCTTCGCGCCTGTTTGGCTAAGCCAAAATCACCTCTTTTAAATCGTGCGCATGTTCACCATAAACTTGCACCAAAATACGATGACTTTCGGCAGCAGTTTTCTTCATATTAAAGTAAAGAAGAAGAACTCCCCTCAAACACACTTTTTCAGGCACAAAGTTCGACATATTTGAGTGCACAAAAAAAAATGATTGTTGTATACCTTCAAATGAATGACATATACTGAAATGACGTACAATGACAGTAGCTTTCCAACGCATGTTCCAATGGAATAATACAAGTTACGCCATCTCTTAGCAAACCGCACGAATTAAGTTATGTACCCAGTATAACAAAAATAAAAGCTTCGATGTTCTCTCATGCTATGTTTGACGTTCGACAAATAAAAACACAAATTAGGCTCGAACATTCAACAACCACAATAGGGTGAGATCAAACATCGAAAAATGTTTGAAATTAAAGTCGAATTAAAGGTTCTCCATTCGCCAACCCTAATACCTCTCAAATTCGCACATTTATTCGTTTGACTCGCTAATCGTAATTGGGGGAGTAAATGGTATTTGCAACCTCTCCCTGGCACTCCTCCTGACAAGCAAGAGTGCAGCGACAGAGGGAAGGTAGGCACACTTCACGATCATTCATCAACTCAATTCCACGCATTTCGCGGCAGCCATGTGCTTCAGAACTGAATGAATCAGAGCCCTGATACTGTTTCGGTGGAAAAGGTAGAAAATGTGACTGCGGTTGTGTAGTTTGACCAGAAAAATTAGCATTCTTCATTGGCACTCTCGGCAAACTGAATAACATCGACTTTAATCTTCTCGATATCACGGTATCACGATTGCCTTCTTAACCTTTCTACACTCGCGTCAAATGTGTACTCGTGCATGGTCTCTGGGACCGAAGCATTTTCAAGCCTCTTAAATTGCCCTCCCAATTTAACTAGTCTCACAGACCAATGCGCGGACATAAGGAGGTTAAGTGCGGTTACAAGCAAAATTGCATTATGATTAATTTCAGTTGCTTTTACCTGGGAGGCGCTCCCACCACCTTTTTTCAAAACATTTATTCGGCAAAAGGAGTTGCTCGTCTAAGAGATCGTAGAACAATTGCAAACTTGAACGTTTTGTAGGGAAAAACTTTAAAACATTTAAGGCAGCTGTCCGCAGTAAGCTCTCTCCCACCCGGTTTGGACACACACGAAATGGTAGGAAGTCAGAATGCCAATGACACATGTGTTAAAAATAAATCAATCAGAGTTGACCAACGGAAAGTCAACCCGTCGACACGTTTCAGATAACGAGTCGGTAATTAAGGAGGTTTGGCAGGAATGTACTGTGGACCACCTTCTTCAGAACTCCACAACACATGTCAGTGTAACGCCACATGATTCAGATATTCATCCAAAAAATCACTGACCTCAAAGACGGCAAAGACCACGAGCGCATCCCCCCACCACCCGCACATCACCCACCATGAAGGCTGACAATTTGCAATCGGAAACCACTTCGAGTGGAAATTGAAAATTCCCCAGCCACGAATTATTCTTGCCATAATTGGCATTTCTGTCAGGGGGCGGCGGGCGCATTGAAGGAAACAATAAAATGGTAATGCTTTCGATTCAATTCATTTCCGAAAGCTCCTTATCCTCATTTCTCTTTGCCCTCAAATTGATCCTCATTTCCTTTGAGTATATTTTTGGAGCTCCACAAACGAGATGATTATTCATGGCATGACCCAAAATCCGGGCAAGTGTGTGTGAGTGTGCGGTGGGCGGACGCCAGCTGAAGAGGATATAACACAAAAGTCAGCTAATTGAATTGAAAATAAGATCCATTCAGTGCTCAACCCACACACGCCGGAGCATCCTTCACTTTCTTTTCAGCATTCCTCCGCTGGAAAGGGGTTATGGTTTATCACCACCACACCCCGGTGATCCCCAGAGCTAATTTCTGGATATACATTGCATTCACTGAGATTCTGACGCTGAAGGCCGCCCTCGGTGCTTTTGCTTGTTTCTGCGGAAAGTCTTGCGCCCGCTGGATGGGGGGCTGTGTGTTACGATGCATATAATATCCTAAACTTGAAATAAAAATTAAACTCAAACGTGACTCGAGTGTACACATGCAACGTGACATATGCCAACCTCACATCATGTCTGAATTGAAATCTAGAGAGTCAGCAAAGCAGAAGGAAGCATGACGGTAATGTATGCACATAACTTCAGTTAACGCGCTTTTGGATCAGAGTACAGCTACTTTGAAGGAGCAGCTAAGACGTAAGAAAATCTCACCGCAGGATGCAAAGAGGGGTGAAGAATGTGTCCCGGGTGACAGAAGCAGACGATTTCTGAAAGAATTTACATCACATTTAGCCTTGTACTGCGTTCTGTGGTTACTGCAATTGAATGCAAAAGAATATTAATTGCCCGAGGCGGGCCGCACTGAATTGAGTGACTTGAGATGGAAGAACATGCCCCCTGCAAAGCATTCGCATTTTTGCGTTCGAGCTCAATCGAGGTGTTGGTAAATGAGCTCAAAAAAATAATCAATAGCAAGAGTGTACCATAAGTTGGTTCCAAAGAACACTTTCGTATTTTTTAACGATTGCCGCTTCTTCGAGAAAAAAAAAGTGAAGGCTCAAATCTGAGTAGATCGATAAATAACTAAAGCGACAAAACTTTGTCCATAATAAGCACACTTCCCATAGTTTCGTTAAGTTTCGTTCAATGTCATTTACTTAAATTGGAGTGAAGTGTAGGTTGCTTAATGCGAATTAAAGAAAACACTTTGAGTTCTTTTCTGGGTCGAGTTCGAGTAACGGAACACGTCCGCTCTCGTTCAACTTTATTTTCGAACTGCCTAGTTCCTTTTCATAATATGTGTATTATGAAACAGAATATCTCTTATCACTAGCCTAAAGTAATAATGCCGATGCACTTGCATTCGAGCATTATCTCATCTACAGTGTCATTGCAACAAGTACTTAAACTCTAAGGGATGAAAAGATATTAACATGCAATTTATGAGGTTGGGACCGTTTCTGGACCGAAAACATAAAAAAGAATATTTATTGCCTGTCTTACGTTTTATGTTCTGAATATTAAAACTATGAATTTATTGGATTTAACGGATTTTTCAGTTAATGAATGATAAGATGGAAAGAAAGTGATATGGTACTTTAACTTGCGTTCGTAAATCACAGATGGGGGCAGATTTTGCTTTTCTAGAAGCAATTGTACGCACTTTGAGGGTTGATGGGGGTCCTGTTTCTTGTTTATTCCTACAGTCTACAATTTCATTGAAATGACTCCTTCGGCTGAAATACATTACCGACGGTTACAAACTATATCCCACCCAATAATATCGTTGGACTGTGCTCGCATACCATTGATCATGAATGGAACCGACTTCCCAGTTAAAGTGCGTGCAAGTATTATCCGCCAATCAATTTGTCCAAGTTGAACGCGGGCGTCCTTTCTTGTCTAGTCGACCTACCTCGGAGTTGAAGACTCGTTTATTCAGGGCCACGTTGTCCAGGTGACTAAAGAAGGCTTTGGGTGGCTAGACTCATGTCACTGTCACCTTTGGTAGAATCTTCTCCAGATGCCTTAACAGCAAATAGGATATCACAAAACCTGTTAAAATTACCAATGTCTTCTTTATTCGCTTTTCACTACGGGAAGGTGGCTGGCTGCAGACTGGAGTGTAGTGGCGTGGATTGACTTACGCATATAGCTTCAACCAATTGGCAGTTGTGACAAAGCGCTTTAGCCAGCTTAAGCTGATGTTCAGGCCATTGTAGTTGATTCGCCTAGCCAGAGCACTCCACTGGCAGAGGAGGAGCAGAGCAGAGCTTCTGCAAAAGTCATTATGCGGGGCACCCAACCTGCGGCTTTCTGTGTCAAATGCGCAGTGCTCTGTTATGACACCGAAGAGAGTCCTGAGTGCAGCGGCACTCCGGCGTGCTTATTTGGAGCATACGAAGTGAACCACTGAGATTGAGTGTTGATCGGTTGTGCTTTGTTTTAGGGACGTCGTTATTTTTGCTTGTATAAATCCTTAGAAGATGGGAGGCTTAATCGAGAGGCTTTCACCTTTAGGTGAAAGAGACACAAGGTTGTACTCTAGCGAGCTCATCGGTTTTACAATTGCCCAGTATGTCGGAGTGTTCCGCCACCCATATAAGGTATATACTTGAATGCTCAGCCATCTCAGGAGACACCAGACATTAAAGAAAGTATTGATGGGAGCATGACTGTCCGAAGGGATATTGATACACTCTATGGATATAACATTGTTCTCGAAAAAGGGCTGTGCCCCTTTGATCGCTCTGGCCTTTGACTAAAAGACGCTTCGGTAATTGGGGAAGTTTCCAGGGTGTGGCAATGTTAAAATGTTTGGAGTAGACACCTACATGCACTCCTTCACCCCCCTTTGAGTTGTATGTGCAAGTTCCACTGTAGAGTTGGGTACATCCGGACCTGTATAGTTCCTGAAACTATGTCCATTGTCGGAACTAGTTCCAATCATTTCGCACGCTTTAATTAGACATGTCCCATAGTTACGACATCTCCGAGGTGATGTCAAACATTGTGCCACGTTGTATATGGCATGTGCCAAGGAAAGCTAGTTTCGCAAACATAGTTCACATATGTGCGCATGTATGTACTTCATCACATCGTTTTCATATGTGCAGGTATGTTCGTAGTTCTTTTATCAACCAAAATTTTCTGTGCGGCTTATCCACGCATACTCTATACGTACAAACGAGACTTTCCAGCATACCGAACATGTCGCTTGAAGGAAGTACAAAGCTTCGCGAACATATATTTTTCTTTCGCTCCGAACATATCGGTGGAACTACGCACATAGTTCCGCGGCCATATTCATGGACCTACACAGTTCCGCGGACATGTCTCCGGGAAACAGTTCCGACTGCGAAATGAATCGTTTCATGACCTCTCCGTTGTCGGAACTGTTTAGCACACTCTGTCCTTTAGCGTCTGATTGTCAAACTTCAATTCTAATCTGAAAGGAAAGCTGGTAGATGAAACATTTTCTCGAATATAAATTGATGTAGCAGACGCTCGGTATCTTTGGGGGCGAATATTGAATTTGTTCACAACAGTTGAGTGACTGATGAGGAGTTCGGACCACAGTCTGAGTGAAATGCGCCTCAAAGCAGTGCTGGTTGCTACATGTCTGCCGTATACGTTGGATGGGTGTGTTAAGTGCAGCAAAACGGGTGCTTCTGCTGCTCATACAAGTGCAAGCCAGTCGTTGAACTAGGCTTTTCACATTACAATTGACAGCTTTGTTTAGTGCTTTTCCCCAAACTAATTATGTCCCCACTGCGTCGTTCCTGACCATTTCCTGGATGTCGTACTCGCTTCTGCTTCCGAATACTATTTTTAAAGTCGTGTAAATCTGCCCAAAAAGGGATCTATCAGGCCTACCCAACGAAATAGCGGTGGCCAAGCGACATTCTGCGTTAATCTCTGAACTCGTGATATGCTCATGCCGCAACCACGTAAACGGCCACTGGTTGCCTATAATAATGCTTGCGAAGTCAATATTGTGCGTCCTCTCCACCACTATACTGAGTTTTAGACTCTTTTAACGGCAAACCTAGCCAATTTAGCCGCCTCCACATCATTCCACATTCGCTGCTTCTGATCCATCACGTCAGTTTAATCCGTGTATGGCAACAGCTGCTCCATTGTTTCAAGATCATGCCTATAATTACTCTACAATCGCTCGCACAAAATTCATCTTGATAGTGCCGACCTACGACGACAGACGCGCACAAAAAGACGTCAAAGCTGACCGTGTATCTAAAGGGGGACCACATACCTCCGTCAAACACTGTTGCGAGTGCCTTTAGTGTTAAAAAAAAAATCCCTCTAATGGAATTGCTTGTAAAGGCATTTTCAAGCAATCATTACACGAACAACAGCCCAACAGAGCATTAAAGTAAAACGCCACCCGCCAAGCAACAGAACAAAGCATTTCCATTCAAATCACATGGTTACAATATCAAACGAATCCTTGAGAACACACGTAATTTCTTACACAACCTCTATCCCCTTCCATCGCAAGACACACCGAAGAATGGTAAAAGTAACACAAAGCAAAAGCCACTGCTGAATGAATGAACTTCCCTCACAACGGGGGAAACCCTTTCAGACCTTCATTGCTTGCTCGTAACCACCGACTGGACTATGTGTGTGTTTTCGTTTGGGTGCCTTTTTGTTCATTCACTCGGTGTGATACTTCAAGGAAATGTTTATGGGAATAGGGACCGTGTCGTCGTCTTTATACGCAAATGGCGGTTATGTCGTTTCGCTCTAAGGACGTCAGTCATTGTGTGACTTCGCAAAGGACATTACGTCGAAGAAACTGCTCGTAAGGGGAAGGGAAACAATTAAGTACGACCGACTGAATCCTTAAAAAATCGAAAGGCGGAGAGAGACGTTGCCTGACGATAGCGATAATGTTGGGGGGTCGGTGAGAAGGTCAGTGCTTTTCAAATGGCACATAAAAAGGTGAATTCTTTCTGCTGTGTGTGGATCGTAGTTTATTAAAATGTTTCGCACAAAAAGCCGTTGAATGCCATAACTGAAAGGTTGTTGGGAAGTTGTAAATGAAAATTGATTTTATTGCGGTGTTTTTACGATAAGTGTCGTCGTCACATTTTCTAATGGGAAATGAAAATAGGGCAGAGTTGACAATGACTCTGTGAGAACTGAGTCTTTTTCTTTATGTTAAGTGAGTCTTTGCTGTAGTTGATCGTTACCGATTTAGGTTTCGATCGACTTGAAGGGTCAGCCATAGGTTCATGCTCTGTGAAATCTTAACGAAACCCATCGGAGTGGTTATTCTTCACAGTGTCACTTCTGTAAACTCGCTCGATTCGTAGAGACCGACTCAGTTCGCTGTCAGTTAGCTAAGCACAATATGAACGAAACTTAACGAAACCCATCGGAGTGGTTATTCGTTACAATTTGTCAATTCTGTGCACTCGCACGATTCGTAGATACCGATTCAGTTCGCTGTCAGTTAGCTAAGCAAGAAATTAACGAAACTTAACGAAACCCATCGGAGTGGTTATTCTTCACAGTGTCACTTCTGTACACTCGCACGATTCGTAGAGACCGATTCAGTCCTCCGCCAGTTAGCTAAGCAAGAAATGAACGAAACTTAACGAAACCCATCGGAGTGGTTATTCGTTACAATGTGTCAATTCTATACAATCGCACGATTCCTAGCGAGGGATTCTCTCGAAGTGGTTATTTGTTACTGATTCAGTTCGCAATCAGTAGTAAGTCTTTAAGCAAGTTAACGAAACTGAGAGAAGTGGTCATATGAGTGCCACAATGTTATTTCTGTGAACTCGTGCTGTTCTTCGGCATATGTTCACATTAGTTGGTCCCGATCTGTTTAGTTATTGTGCCGTACTAGATGTAATTATCACACAGTTGTCGGCAGATAACCTTGACCTGCCCTATGTTGTTACACAATTTCAAAACTTGGCCTCAGCTTGCAAACTATTAACATGGAGTGATGCGTTAAAGAGAATCGAAGTGTGGTAATAACGTTGGAAAATGTACTGGAGTTATCAAAACCACTCTGAACGTCGAGATCCGTCGCTATTGGTCGCTTCGGCGGATTGTCTAGAGCAGAAAACAAGATTTGGCCAAGATGTGAGCGTCTTCCGTACGACGGCGGTAGCAAAAGCACCGACTGCACGAACTCATGGCAATCTCATTAGGAAGCAGAAAATCATGTCCAAGGTATTAAATATATCAACTAGATCGATGTCTCGTCAACGAATGTGAACAAAAAAAAAAAAAAAAGAAAACTTGAAAGTTATCGGGGCCATTGGCGGAGCACGCTGGTGCGTTGCTCACGCTGTTTGCATGTTCTGTCATCTGTGTTCAAATCCGGTTGGAGTTCTTCTTTTTTTATCGTCAAACTGATATTTTTTGGCAAGCTTTGGAGAAGCGTAGACATTTTTCGAATAAGTTGCTGACATCCCGGTTCCGTAAGGTGGCACATCCAGCCACATCTATGAAGAAGGCGTGAAGACTAGTACACAGGTTTACCAAGATCATATGCTAGTTGATGTTGTGGAGGGTTGGACCAATGCTCTTCTCAATGGAGACAGGTGGAACATCCAAAATGTCTCCAATACTCCCGACTTTCTAGCAGCAAAATATTGACCGTCGGGGATCTGTTGACCGCCCGGATCTGTTTGTGGTCAGAACTGGAGAACATGGCCTTCAGGACTCCCCACGAAAGCCTTACAACAGCATTAACGATCTTCAAAGCGTACGTGCCGTATAGTTCAATGGCCACAACGCTTGAAAGGTAGCGTAAAAGCAAAGAAAGTCATTTCGAGGGAATTGCAAAATGTTTTTTGTAGATTTAATTTTTTCGGGCATTGCATGACACAGTCGTGGAAAGGATGGCTGCATTGACCGATTTTGAATTTAATTCAAACTCTGTGTGTTTACACAATGACAGTACAGACAGTGGTGGTGACTTGAGTTTACTTCTTTACTTGGGTGTTGTCGTCTTCTTCGAGAACAGTCTTCTCTAATTCAAGTCAATTGACTTCCAGCTTACTGTCATTAAATAAGTGGATCGGGCTTTTGGAATTCAACAACCAGCCACAAAATGTGTGAGACGAAGAATTTCTTTGAAAAAGTTCGTGTAGTTGCGGTTTCAAACAGTCCTGTGGACGACAATAACAGATTGAAAACCGCAGTGCACAATCTGTCGTCGTCAATAGGGAGCTCTCGGTTTTGCTCGGACACTGTCGTCATCAGTTCGAAAAATGCTTACAATAAAAGTTCATTCGATTCTTGAATGGAACCCGTACTTCTTCATCAAATCACAAAATAAAGCACTTAAAGCAGACATTTGGATTACCTCATCCTCATCTCTCACTTCTCATTCGTTTGCTATTTCAACTTTCCCACTTCTAAATATTTGGATGAACTGAAATGTGTTAAGTCCCCGTTCACAATTAGAATGAAACCCATTCGACACACTTAAATATTTATCTCAACCAGCCAAGAAGCAGAGGAAGTACGTATCTTGGGTGTTTTATCACACAGAGCAAACACGCCTAAAAAACGCAACCTCAAAAGATTGTATCCAAAAGCGAATCACGCACAAGTTCTGTGAGTTCTGCCTTTTTTTTTTTTCTTGTTCATCTTCCAATAGAAAACCACCGCTTCACGTTCATCTCAACACAAAAAAAAAAAGAAGAGGAAGATGTTAATTTTTATAATTACAACACGATTTCAGATTTTCCTTTATGCTTTAGCTGTAGGTTCATAAAAAAATGTTACCGCGGCAGAAGCACTAATCGACACGGTGATTAAGAGAATATACACAAGTCAGCAACGTAAACACAGTGGCTGTCGAGGGTTGGACAACACTACATCGGGGCATATTTTAGAAACAAAATCCACATCATCGATTACTATTCCCCCTTATGCTCTTAGTCGTGTCACCCAAAATTATGTCAGTGGGACAAATTTGTATTCTCTAAGTCACTTTATGTGACGTTTGTCACCTGGACGATGGTCGTGTGTATTCCAGTCACATTTTAATAAAAAGTGAAGCAGAATGGGAGATATTTTGTTATTTGCATCTTTTTGGGTGACGTAGAATAATATGCATGTTTGAACCCAAATTTTGAATTGATGGGAATAAAAGTTGTTTAGCCCTTCCGAAGGTGTACATTTTATTTTCTATTTTTTTTTTAGAAGAAAACACTTGCTTTTACCATAAAAGCACTAAGAATATAGATCACAAAGTCGCGAGTTGATAGGCTTCAGTACACGATTTATCGAGCTTACGAGAAAATTATGACAAAGCGGGGGAAACGCGCTTTTCCAAATCACAATGAAAGTCGCGCGTTTGACAATAAAATGGTCTAAAATTCATTTTACCAGAAAAAATGCAATTATTTCACATAAAGTCTCTACAAAAAGTTAATTACGTACACAAGTAGTTGCCTCAGCCTGCCAACAACGCGAGTAAATAAAAGAAAATTATTTCACAACTGTCAAAAGCCCGAATTTGTAGAAGCAGCTCTACCTAGAAATTTGTGCTCGCGCTTACGATATTACGATCTGTGAACTATCAAAGCGCGACCGCAGCGTTGTGACTTGTTCAATGGATTCACGTGTATTCTACTTAAAATGTCAAAGCACGACCGCGCGAACTCGTATTAATGCCCGATTTCACAGTGCCAGCATATTTGCTGCTTTAGCCAAGTGCAGGATTTGACATAAAAAAAATTCGCTTACATCCTCAATATTTAAGGGTTCTTAAGGTAAGGCATGGATTTAGTGACATTGTGAACCATATGCGAAAAAGAGAGCGATTGTGAGTGACCACGTAGTGTCAGACTGCATCGTCCAACAGAACACATCAACTCAACAATCGAATGTTCATGTATGTAAAGGTACTGCTGTAGTTGGTGTGCCTTCTGTTCTCTTCAGCAGCATTCTCAGGCCAAATATTTGGTTGATTGTGGTTGATATGGGTTTTCGCTGTACAGTAAAACTTCTATAAAGCGGACAGCTGCCAGACCATTGTCATTGTCCATTTTAAAGGGTTTGAAATACAGGAATAACTTCATGCGGGGACAATGCCTAGTTGTCCGTAAACAGAGGTATCCCTTATAGAGGGGTGTCCGTAAACAGAGGTATCCCTTATAGAGGGGTGTCCGTAAAGAGAAGTTTCAATGTAATAATAATAAAATGGGTGCGCTACAGCCCGTAGATGGCCAGCTTGTCAGCAACCACTTGTGTTTTGCGTGCTCTGTAATGCACGCGCTTCATATCTTGCCCACGCATATCTTGCCCACGAAAAGAGCGTGGCTGATTCAGATTGTGCTTGTGTTGTTGGACGGTGCGTTAGGGAACTGCGTTTGTAATAAATGTGTGTAAGACAGAGGACAAGCGTTTGCTGGCATTGAAACGGCCAAAATGGGCTTAGCGGTGAAGGAGCGCAAAATGAAGTAAAGGGTGAGTTTTTAGGTATTATCTTTTTGGCAACACTGGTTTAAACAGCTGACTCAGGTTTCGTGTTTTGTTTCACTGTCAAACATCTTCAGTTTGGTCCATAATTTAACCATGAATCGTCTTACAAACGAACAACGCTTGCAAATTATTGAAAAAGTCACAGTTTGGTGCGGTTTATGGGCTGGTGGCATCATTGGACCGTACTTCTTCAAAGATGACGCGAATCGTAACGTAGCTGTGAATGGTGAGCGCTACCGTGAGATGATATCCAACTTTTTTTGCCCAAAATGCAAGAGCTTGACTTGCATGACATGTTGTTTCAACAAGACGGTGACACATGCCACACAACACGCGCAGCAATGGAGGAAGAGGCGCGTTCGGTGAACATTGGCCACCTAGATCGTGCGATTTTACGCCTTTAGACTATTTTTTGTGGGGCTATGTTAAAGCTCATGTCTATACAAACAAGCCCGCTTCAATTGACGCATTGGAAGAAAACATTGAAGCATTTATTCGTGAGATACCGAAATGTTGGAAAGAGTATGCCAAAATTGGACTAAGCGGATGGACCATTTGAGGCGCAGTCAAGGTCAACATTTGCATGAAATGATCTTCAAACGTTAAATTATATGGACCCTACTATCAATTCATGCATTTTTCTGATAGCTATAGCTTTTAAAAAATCACCCTTTATAAACTCAAATCTTGTAGGGCTGCCGCAGTGTGACGTTCATAAACTCGGCCCAAACTTCCATCTGTTGATGTACATTAGGTGTGCACCAGATGTTCGGTCGATTACCGGGATCAGATTGGCAGGCTCTTAAGACAATCATTAAGACTCGACGCGAACTGAGACACTTTGGTCGGGTCTTCGTCTTCCGGACTGCATCCACATCTTTGCATCGAAGACAAAAGGAAACACTTGAGTGTCAATGAAGTAAACCCCTGCATGAAGCAACTTTGCGGGACACGCCTCTGATGTAACTCAGCTGCTTTTCATTACAACGAAGCCCCAGCATTCACATTCATTTGCCTTGGAGTTTCGTGAGCACTCAGTGCCCATGGTGTACTTACTCATCTTCTGCGTGATTCGAATGTTTAATTATTGCCTGGGCGATGTTGTGGTAAACCACGTTACGATGCATGCCACTCCTTTGAACGTATCTGATCCTGGGTATCCAATATGGCGTGGTTTACTATGTAGTGTCACTGTTCACCTGATGCCTAAGCCATTTTGAGTCAATCCTACCCATTCTGCTTTTATTCAACTCCTCGAGTGTGGGTTATTGTGTCCTGGTGGAGTTCTGGTCCTGGAAGATAACTTTGTTTTTCTCCTGTTCACTACATTGCCCTTGCACCTGCAGGGGTCAAAGCCATTCTCCATGTTAAGACATTTCGTAAAATGCACGCAACAAACTTCCAACAGTGACTGTTGCTTCAAAGCTACTCTATACGCCACTCATCAACAGCAACAAGAAGGAAACCATGCCAAAGCAGATGTACGACGAGGTAACATAAACTCGATAAACATGTTTTTAACGCACCACGTACACAAGTTCGCTGCAGATGAGTTATGCGCACAGCCATCTACAGTGATGTGTGCCATGCACACCGTCACATGACAAGCGGCAGGCACTCTCCTCCCGCGAAAACGTTGATAAATCGAGTGAATGTAATGTGAAATTAATAGGAAAAATTAATCCATTCGGAAAGACGACACCACCAGCCAGCACCGGAATTCGGAAGGAGGAGGGTGGAAATTAATTAACGAACATGTTACGCGGAATGGGCTCCCCCCGCATACGCGGGGAGTGTAGTATGATAATTTTGAAAGTCGTTTCCTCAGCGCCACAGCTCGGCTTTTATTCGGTTCAGATGAGCTGAGCGCTGGGCTTTTGGGAGTGTTTTCTCTTCGGGTTTTGACTTCAACGAAATCACCATGATAATTCTAATTTAGTCAGGCTCCGTCATTTTGTGTGTATTCGACTGTGATCTATGGTATGGCGTTGTCGCCTCATTAGGCAGGAGGCACGACGCGGAAAACTGAAACCGTCATTCAGGGAGATGTGTAGGCCGGTGCACAATGGCTGATGGGTACGGCTGGCATTTTAATGAAGCGCATAGTGGATATCGTGCGAATCTGTCTGTAGTGTCGAGATTGTGGCGATGGGAGCTGATGTATGGAATGGAAATGCTGTGCAAGAGGTGTTGGCAAGGCGCACAAAGATTTTGTCTCTGATGTGAAAACCATGGAAAATGAAAACCAATCCCCTTTCTTCTTTGGGCGTCCAAAAATGTTAACGGCTCTGTACACGGCCTGTGCCACTCAACAGAGGACATCCTGGCTGGTGCACTGTTGATAGTTGAGACAAGAAATGAACAACGTCGTGACCAGATGTGAACGGCGTGGAATATTTTCCTAGTTTATCTTGAAGCTACATCACGTCATTCTGAATGAAATTTCATTCAAATGTCCGTCTGGCAATGCTTCAAGAGGTCAGTCCAATTTTTGACGGCTCAGACCAACATGTGCCGTGTTATTCCGCCAATAGCGTCTCGAATGTTGGTAGTAGACTAAGGACTCGACACAGAAGTTAATCGAATGGCTTGAAATCTTATGATCGCGGCCAATTGATGAACACTCGTTGTCGTGATACGACCCAGTCGCTAAATGTCTCCTTCGCAACTTGGAGTCTTGCATCGCTTGTTGTCATAGTAGCGTCATTTCATGGAATCTCAGCCTCAGTATATTGATGTTGTCAAGTGGGACCACAACGTGAAGCCGGTAAATATCGCTCCATTGACGTTAACTGTGTCGCCTTCCTCATTTTAAAATAAATAAGGCCTGATGCCATAAACCGCATCAAACAGTCAACTTTTGTGGATGCAGTGATGCTAAATCGCTCAAAATAACTGCCATTTCCCTTGTTGACCTAGACGCTGACCCAAAAATGTCCCTCGTCCAAGAAAATATTTTTGGCAAAATCCCCTCGTTTTCCCAATTAGCGAAATTTCGGCATTGTCTATGGTCGACCGGTTTCAATTCTTGTGTCAACACACACAATCTTTTACGGAGGTTGGCCTAAATGCAACCGCAAGTTGAGCGGGGTGACTCTCTGGCGATGCTCAAGTACGGAGCCTTCTTCGATACTGGCTGCTACAGTGGCGGCTATGCTATGCTATAGACCTCGCACCAATCTTTGTTAGTAGCTCAAAGTCCAAAGGAGAGTACGGCGCGACGTATTGCCTGCACACATATTTCCAATAGCTTCCTCCCGTTGACTAAGAGTGAAAAGATGCATGATGGAATGGCAAACCTTTTGACAGCTGGATGTGATTGGTAAATTTGACAGCTGCTGACAAACATTTGAGCTTTGGTATTCTTGATAGACTCGTCTATTTCCCTCGAGACTTGACACGATGACAGTGTAATGTGATTATTCAAATCAAGTGGGAAGAGGTGCTGTGTCTCGCTGGAAGGCTGACCCAGAGAAGATCACATACAAATTGACGCACAACAATAATCTTCACCGTATCACAGATCTGGGTCATTTCGCAATGAAATTATGAATTCCGTCAACAAACTAGTGAACAGACACTGTCTCCCAGCTACGGTCTGACCAGGAATGGCGTTTAATGTCTCCTATTTGTGATTTACTGCCAATCGTGGCTTGATATCGTAAAAATTCTATGCTTCATAAAACTCGAAACGTTTTCCAAGTGCTCATTGTTCTCACGTCACCCATAACCAAGGCAATGACATCAGAACTACGTCAGCCGTGGAAGAGGGGGCAATAAACTACTGTTTCTGTACTGGCATTCGTAGACACTAACATTGTAACTTCTGTACAGTTGTGTTCAAAAGTCGGATGCAATAACGTGAATACACAGTGCAACAGAGGTCATGACTGTCCCTTATATAGGGGTGTCCGCTCTGAAGGGGCTGAAATACGCCATGAAGACTTGACGGTAAAGAGAGGTGTCCCTTATATTGGGGTGTCCGCTCTGAAGGGGCTGAAATACACCATGACGACTTGTCGGTAAAGGTAGGTGTCCCTTATATTGGGGTGTCCGTTCTGAAGGGGCTGAAATACACCATGACGACTTGTAGGTAAGGACAGGTGTCCGCTCTGAAGGGGCTGAAATACACCATGACGACTTGTAGGTAAGGAGAGGTGTCCCTTATATTGGGGTGTCCGCTCTGAAGGGGCTGAAATACACCATGACGACTTGTAGGTGAGGACAGGTGTCCGTTCTGAAGGGACTGAAATACACCATGACGACTTGTAGGTAAGGAGAGGTGTCCCTTATATTGGGGTGTCCGCTCTGAAGGGGCTGAAATACACCATGACGACTTGTCGGTAAAGGTAGGTGTCCCTTATATTGGGGTGTCCGTTCTGAAGGGGCTGAAATACACCATGACGACTTGTAGGTAAGGACAGGTGTCCGCTCTGAAGGGGCTGAAATACACCATGACGACTTGTAGGTAAGGAGAGGTGTCCCTTATATTGGGGTGTCCGCTCTGAAGGGGCTGAAATACACCATGACGACTTGTAGGTGAGGACAGGTGTCCGTTCTGAAGGGACTGAAATACACCATGACGACTTCTAGGTAAAGAGCGGTGTCCCTTATATTGGGGTGTCCGTTCTGAAGGGGCTGAAATACACCATGACGACTTGTAGGTAAGGACAGGTGTCCGCTCTGAAGGGGCTGAAATACACCATGACGACTTCTAGGTAAAGAGCGGTGTCCCTTTTATAGGGGTGTCCGTTCTGATGGAGCTGAAATACACCATGGCGACTGGTCGGTAAAGAGAGGTGCCCGTTCTGAAGGGGCTGGAATACACCATGACTGCTTGTCGGTAAAGAGAGGTGTCCCTTATATTGGGGTGTCCGCTCTGAAGGGGCTGAAATACACCATGAAGACTTGACGGTAGAGAGAGGTGTCCCTTATATAGGGATGTCCGTTCTGAAGGGGCTGAAATACTCCATGGCGACTGGTCGGTAAAGAGAGGTACCCGTTCCGAAGCGGCTGAAATACACCATGACGATTTGTCGGTAGGGAGAAGTGTCCCTTATATAGGGATGTCCGTTCTGAAGGGGCTGAAATGCACCATGAAGACTTGACGGTAATGAGAGGTGTCCCTTGTAGACAGGTGTCCGTAAAGAATAAGTTCCACTGCATTCGATTTTCCACATTTTAACCGTCTCCGTCTCAAGTTCAGTGTACAGCTCTTTGACGTCTCGTTGCGTTCGATAAATCGCGTCGCTGTCGAGTAGAATAGTCAACGATATGTTTGTCCCATCATTTTGTGTGCGACAACCATGCAGTACACATATGATAGTACCAGGTGCCATCGTCGTCTAGAAAAGCCAGTGGCGGGGGAGACTTGTTCTTGCTGCAACCACCAGTTTTTACTGATCAGCATTTTTTCAGATATTTTTAACACTGCAGCACCCATACTCAAAAAATGGGCCATTGCTGCTAGGCAGCAACCTACTTTTGCTGTAATTTCTTTCTCAGCAGACGCTTCTGTTCTGAGGAGCCCCCATCAGGAGGAGCCCCACCACCTGCCACCTGATTCGAACAAAGGCGGGCATTGACAGAGGAAGTGCTCTGCAGTGTCGTCGTCTTCTTCACAGGCGTCGCAGAGGGTTGCGTCGCTTAAGCCAAGCACAAGATTTTTCTGCCAAGAATAATACGAACGCCGAGGAACATGAGCTTGGTCTGTCACAGTGCTGGTTCAGGTTCTGTCTCCTCTGATCTCTGTCCAGCAAGTTTGTCGGCGATCCCGTGGTGACCCGAGACATATTCAGAAAGGACTTACATTCCATGAACAAATGGTTAAAGCCATTAAGTATAGCTCCGCTGTCATTCATCCATGTCCACTTCCACCTGTTCTGCACCTGATCAGCTGGATAATAAAATTACCTACCATGTTCAAGTTTGCCTCGTTGTGATAAAGCTTCTTGTAACCGGGCTCGGGTATTCGATGGAAACAGACATAGTTCCGAAGACACTGTCACTCGACCAATCCCATCAAATATTCAACGTTTCAGAGCTCAAATTATGTTGAAATTCGATCATGCACCACGACAAGATCTGCAGAAAACATTTCTTAAGTGCATGTTTGGGATACCAAACCGTCTACGGCTAGACTTTTTACGACCACCCACGCGTGGCCACTTATCGCTGGAACAAATGGATCGCTGCTGAAAAATTGTCATTAAAAATTTCGACAAAAAGAGTGGTATGTGGGGGGACCCGAACATCAGACATTTTGAATTAAGAGGTTTTTCCTAGAATTGCTTCTTGCATGACTTTTGGGACGGCCTGTCATGTCATGAATGCGCCGACATGCACTTTAAACCCTCCACGATATATCTTGTTTAAAAAGTGTCTTCAAATGTACCCCATCCATCTGTGCGTGCCTTCCGAGCACCACTGTCATTCGTTTTACATTATTTCCCTTCAGAGGAGTTATTCTTTTGACGTGCAGTAAACAATTTCGTTTGTCTTGCCATGACAAAAGGATGTTTCGCATAACAAAATCCGATCCATTCATTCCTCTTCTGCGTTGTTTCGTTTCATTTTTGAGGAGTTGTTGTCTTCGTTTTTTTTTATGGTGAAAGTCCGGAACCCCGTAAACGAAGCCGGGGTGCATTCACACAGAGTCGCTTTATGGTGTATTCTATTGACCCAAATTCAGTGAACCGATATCGCATCGCACCCAAACGAAACAAAGACCTCAGAACTAACCTCCTTTTATGAGAGTGTTTGCGTTTCTTTTCTGTTCTCTGGTGTCTTTCTTTTTTTTTTTCGTTCTTTTGCGTTTGAATTTCGAAATGCATTTATGCTTAAATGTGTGCACCAGAGTGTTGTCGTTCATGGTGGCAATTTGCATTGCAGTTAGACGTTTGCATTTGGAATTGCAAAGTATCCATATTGTTTGTTTTTGTTTGTTTCCCAGAATCGAGTGCATAAATTTGCATTGTCCGGTTCTTTTGTTTCGACCAAGAGGTGCTGACTACTGCTGCAGAGATTTTGATTATCTAAACGCGATTCGAGTGCGAAACAAAGGAGCCACGGCGAAATGAGAATCCATTTCCGGTGACCTTTGTTGTGCGCGTGTGTTTGGATGGGTTGTACACTAAAATATAATTCCAAATCGACAGATGTTGCTGTTTGAATGGTGGCGGCATTGGACGCGCGCTCTTCTTTGTCTCGCGACGTGGAAATGGGTTTTCGATGGTCACTGTGATCTGTGCTAAGCATTGATTTAATCTCAGTCTAGTGACGGCTACAATCTTGGAAATGAACCACTTTATGGGTTCAATCAAAATGAAGGAAAGGGACAGTGGTCGCGACAGGCTACTAGGGCCTTTCTGGCTGAGAAGGACTGGGCTTAATTGGATTCAAATAAGCCATTGTCTCGTGTACTTTACTAAGTCTCAGTCTCAGTTGAATGATAGTTCTGCGTCACTCAATATTCGAAAGAACGTTCAACAACAGTGGTAACAATGTCACAGTCTCACTGAAAGGGGCGCAGCATTTTTGTCCAAGAGAGGTTACATTTTGTTCGGAAAAAAATGGTTTAAGAATGAGTGTCCTCACAAGAGGGGTGTCCGATAGGAGAGTTTTCACAGTACTATCCGAGGATGAACTGCAGTCACTTGAACCATCTCTCGTTGTCAGATTCCTAAAGGACTGGCTTAGACTGAACCCAATGTCCAACAGTCCACCAATGCACAACAGGAGTCAAAAGAACTGATACCACTCTGAAAAGAACTCCGACAAAGAACAAAAGTTCCTATAGTCATAAAAAAATTCATTTGTCTTTTTTTTAAATTCGATTTTATTATTCAACATACAGCTGTGTTCAAAATAATAGTAGTGTACTTTTAATTTGCATATCCCAAGCAATTCCATGCCAATTTTTTATATTCTCCCTTCATATCCCGAGCAATTGCTAGCAAATTTTGTTATATTTTCCCTGAATGCAGCCTGCAGAAACGTATAACGGTAATTGAAAAAACAAATACCGATCATATTTTCCACAGCATGTCGGTTGTAGTATCAGTCAGTCATTAAAGGTTTGGCGATGTGCTTATACAGCTGTTCAAAAAAATAGTAGTGTTCTAATTAACTGATTTAAAATTTGATAAAACATAAATGTAAGAACAAATAAATTTTTTAATTTAGATTATAGTAAAATCTTGAACTTTTAATTAAACAGTGGGCCGCAATAAGCATTGCAAAGAGCAGGAGAGAAAATTAATTTTAAAATTAAGAGCAGATGGAAAAACGTATAAACAAATTCAAGAAATCATAGGATGCCCAGACCCAATGATTGCTAACGCAATAAAGCACCATTATAAGCCCGAATCCCGTAGACGAAAAAAAAAAACATCAGCATTGGAGGACAGGCGAATTGGAAGATATAGCAAGACGCACCCCTCTGCACCCTCAAATGTCATCCAAAAGGAGTTGGGGCTAATTATTAGTGCTGTCACAGTCCACAGGCGGCTGATAAATGAAGGGCTATACGCTCGGAGTCCCCGCAATGTACCAATCCTTTCTAAAGCCAAAGAACACATCACCTGGCCTGTGGCGCAATATATTATGGACTGATGAGAGCAAAATTGTTCTTTTTAGGGCATGTGGGTCCCGTCAATATGTTCGCCGTCCTCCAAACACGGAATATCACCCTCAATACACTTTAAAGACCATAAAACACGGCGGTTCAAAAATAATGGTTTGGGGCTGCTTTTCTTACCAAGGTGTTGGGCCTACCCATCTTATTTCTGGGATCATGGACCAGACGTATATGTTGATATTCTTGCATGCTAATGACCCGAAACATACCAGCTTTTTTGCTGCCAAGGAATGGTTTCGGGTCAATGGGGTTCAGTCACCAGACCTTAACCCCATAAAAAACTTGTGGTGTGACTTGAAGAAAGCAGTGGCGCACGCAAAGCCAACCAATAATAGAGAGCTTTGGCAAGTAGAGCCAAGCGCGTGGAAGAAGGTTGTAATATTCTGCCACGCGCTTGGCTCTACTTGCCAAGACTCCCGCTGCACTCAGGAGTGGTACTGGCCAGAATCTGAGCCAGGATAGAACTAAAGTCGAATCTTCTCGGTCGGCTCCAAAACCAATGAAGGGACTGGCACCGGCCCCTTCGTAAAGGTCGATTATAGTTGACTGCACACCCCTTATTGTGTAAACTTGGCTCGATTTTCCAAGAAGACATCTGTGCGATCCTTATGGCCGATTAAATTGCTATACGAGGATCAGAGGAGGTACTCTCTGGATCAGCGCTTCCGTCATTGGTTATACCTCTCTAGAGCACAACCGGAGGTAGCTCGACTCTCTCCAATCGTCTGTAAGAAATCCGCGGCATTCGTGTTATCTCACGACAGAAAAGATTGTAGACGACTCACCATTATAGGCCGGCTACTTCAACTTTGCCCATCGCTTGCCCTAAGCGATGAAACCCTCTGGAAGACAAAGATACCCCTTTGACTGCACCAATTATCGAAGGATGCTCCATACCACCGCCTTCAAAATCCTCTCAGCTGTGCTCCCCTCAATCCGTTTGTAAACAGTCTGATATCAGCGTGAATTCAGGCCGGGGAAATACACCATCGACCAGACCTTTACGATGTAACAGAGCCTAGAAAAGGCTCAAGAAACGTAAATCGTAGTCCACTATGTTATTAGTAAATTTCAAGACAGAGTGCACAGAGATGAGAGTTATACATCAACATAGTTGCCGCGATCTTCGAATTTTCAAAATAGGCCTCAGCCTCGACGATAGCCTCCTCATCCGCGCTAAGTTTCTTTCCAGAGAGCATTGGTTTAATGGCTGAGGACAAGTAAAAGTCGCTGAGGGCCCGATCTGGAGAATTCGATGGATGCGGAAACAATTCGAGGCCCAATTCATGCAAAAATCCTTTTCATTGATTTGCGACAGGGAGCTCTCCCGGCACTCACTTTAAACAGTGAAGGGAATTGAATGCTTCAAAAATTCAATGCTGCCTGCTGCTTTTTCCATGAATGTCCCTTCTGTCGATGAAACCGGGCAGTTTTCCATCCCATCCTTAGTTGGAACGATCACATATTTGAGGTCGCCAAAAATGCTCTGATGTTTAGCTTTCCTAAGTTTCGTTGCAAGAACTACTTCAACCTCTCTGATTTGGCGTATTTTCGTCCCAAGCTTGAGTACACCGCTCATATCTGGTGTGGTGCCCCATGTGCCGTCGGATCCAACGCTTAAGATGGCTATGTCATGTAGAGTGGATGGACACCACAGTTCTAGCCACGATTCCGAGCCAATGGGACAATGCACCGGAGGACGTCCACGAACAAGATGGCGCACACAAGTGGAGGAAGACCTCAACCAAGTTGGTGGGCGCAACTGGAGGCAGCTGGCGAAAGATCGTGCTGGCTGGGGAGGCTTGTTGGTTGAGGCCCAAGTCCTCACCGGGCTGTAGCGTCTTTTCTTAGTCCGAATTTTATCTCCGTTTCAACAAACGATGCTCAGGCGAGCTGTCCAACTGCAGTCCTCCTTCAGCCATCCATCCATTCCATCGGCTTACCCTTAAGCCTGGCTTCGGTTCGTTCTTCAGCCGCACTGCACGAACATGAAATACTCTTCCCAGCCCAATATTTCCCACAGACTAAGGCCAATGTGCACGAGGTACATCAGCCCCAGTAGACTTTCCTGTGCCTGTCTCTTATTCGAACAAGAAACCTCAGTGAGTCCAGCTAGCCCCTCCCTCTCGCTTTGCATACAATTTCAAGTGCGGCTTCCATGATTTATGTATTTAACTCAAAGAACGTGTGAAATTGCAATTCCCTCGTAAGCGGGTCGAATCATTTCTTAATTACACACTCACTCATCTGTGCACGCTGTGAACTGAACCTTGTGCATGACTGACCACAGCACAGAGATGCGATCTTATCCGAAAAGTCACTCCATAAATTTTCGGTACAATGAAATCCCCATTCAGCCGCCGTCTCAAAGACCTTGGCACAATAGCCAGCCCTCTCCTCGGTGCAAATTTTGTGTCGTCCCGTTGAATGATTTGCATAAATGCTTTCTTGTCAGACGATTTATTCGACCTTGCATGCAATGTGTGCCGTGCCCCGTGTGTGTATCTTTCCCACAATTCATTCCGAATGGAGATAGTTTTGCAAACTCAAACAGGACACAAAGGATACTTCTGCCGAAATTACTTTGCCAGTAATCCTCTGTTGTAAGTTTTCCATTTAAAGTTTTGCCCCAATTCTATCGATCTAACTTCGCCGACCTCCCTGCCGCCTCCTTTGGCGTTCGGCAACGAGCCGCAGAATGAGAAATATCCCCACTGAGTGTTGAGTTGTGAGGGCGAACTTATTAATTTGCTCTTACCAAAGAAAAACCGAAAATAAAATTGTGTGGAAAACTTTTTTCTGTTTTCGCAGACAAAAAATAAATTGGATGCGAGAGCGTGGTATGTATCCCAATCCGACTGAGACGGGTGTGTGTGTGTGTGGCGCAGGGGGAGCGTGAAACAAAAGGCATTTTCGTAATTTTTCCCAGGTCCTTTTTGCAGGCGTTTCGTGTTTTTTGCTCCTACTCCGCTCGGGAAAACAACTTTTGATTTATGCCAAGAAATATGCAGGATACGAGAGCAGATATAAATCTCTCCCATTCACTCGCTCGCCGATGTTTGAGTTCGCAGTCTTTTGTCCGCACTTTTTTTGCAATATATTCCCCTCGAAATTTT
Organism: Eristalis tenax; assembly: GCA_905231855.2. Lineage (NCBI taxonomy): Eukaryota > Metazoa > Arthropoda > Insecta > Diptera > Syrphidae > Eristalis > Eristalis tenax. Next base: position 114,854,910 of record HG993124.1, read on the forward strand.
TACATTGTCTTTGCGTTATTAAGTCCCTTTTAGTGTGTACGTTTGACTGTGTGTGTGTGTGTGTAGCACGCAGAGATAGAAATGGAATATTTTTTGAACCCAGATTTTGTTTTTCCTCTTTTCTAGGTGGAGGCGCCATTGAAATGGAATTGTCCAAAATGCTGCGTGACTACTCGAGGACAATTGCTGGCAAGGAACAACTGCTGATTTCAGCACTTGCCAAGGCGATGGAAATTATTCCTCGTCAGCTGTGCGACAACGCCGGATTTGATGCCACAAACATTTTGAATAAATTGCGTCAAAAGCATGCACAAGGTAAGTTCGGCATTTTTTTTTTTTTTTTTTTGTTATTTGTTTCAAATGATAAGGGTGCCATTCTGAAGCACGTTTTTTGTAAGAGTATATTCACACAACGAGAGTTGTTCGTGAGCTCTGCGAACAGAGACGAGAGGAGGAGACATGGCTTATGAGAAGCGCGTCTATAGGGTGTATGTTCTGGCAGGCACGACCCCGACAATGACTATAAAGTTAAGCGTATGAAAAACTTGTAGATGTCTGTCGTCTGATAAAGAACAACTGGTAGTAGATCTGCAGTTGATACTGAGTATCTGGAAAAAGCACTTCTCTAGACTGTTAAACGCCGCACCACTGTCAGGCACACTCCATCTGTCCGCTCTAAACGACGTCAATAGCGATATCGAGATTGACGCCTTCTGATGCGGACGCTTCAAAGTAGTTGAGGTTGATCTGGTTGACCGCCCCCAGCACCAGTATAACTATACGAAATGGTCTAAGGAAAGCGTGCCCGACGAATGGCATCTGAGTATCGTGTGCCTGAAAATAAATTAGGGTGTCATCGGCCGCTTTCTTGATGAAAAATCTGAGATGCCCGACGAATGGCATCTCAGTATCGTGTGCCTGAAAAACTAGAAGGATGTCATCGGCCGCTTTCTTCATGAAAAATTGGAGAGTTCCTCTGTTTCTCTAAAGAAAGACACTGTCTGCTTTGGTAGCCGTCAGCTTCCCGTAAAATGTCCATGGGAAGTATGTAGCTGTAGCATAGTTCCCATGGCGGCTGAAGGTGTGGACCGAAATGGACTCAGATGTCTATGTACTACTGAATTTTTTTTGAGATCGCTGGCGCATTTCTGGCCACCGAAGAGAATTGGTCAGACGACTGTTGTATATAGCCAGTGTGCCATTTTCGGTTTCAGTCTCCAGTTGGGGCCGAGCACCCTCCTGAGGAAGAAGACGTGATAAAGGTCGTCAGGACCAGAAAAGAAGTATTATAGAGACAGTGAACTTCTACCTAGATATTTTAGACTGAGGTTTTTGCGATTCAATATTTTTCAAAACTGCCCTCTCTTTGGTTTTTTGTAGAGTCAAAATGTCTTCTATTGGAATGTTGTTCTCTTCGGCCCTTTGTAAACATATGTGGAAGAATCGAACGGCAACTTCTGTTTTAACTTTTGATAAAGTGTGGACCGGGGCAGGTTCACCTTATTTTTCATTTGTGCTTTCAATTTCTGCCAGATCCTCACAATTTGCAGAGGACTCAACGTGTTCTTTGTTTGTTTATAATTTCATTAGAAAGCGGAATATGTTTAGCTCTTTGCTTTTGAAACCATCCATTTAACGTCTTTTCCATCTGTGGATATTCAGAAGTCTTAAGTGCGACGCGTTTTCCTGGTCCAGATTCAGCTCCCGCCACAAATTGTCTAAGACTGCTTCCCTTTGCTTTTACCCGGCTTATTGTTGACTTGTGCACATTATAAGTGGCTTTACTGAAACACCCTTATCAACTTATTGAGTCAATACGTGCTACGACTTTAGTGTTGCGTTAACCGAGTTCGTACTGTACTTTGTGAATAACTTAAAAAAAATTAATAAAGAGCTGTCAAAAGTGAAATGCCAGGGGTCAGTCAACCAGCTCTGAAGCTGGCCATCTCAATAATACTTCATTTCTGCAGACGGCTGTGTTACAAAAATATGAAGAGAAGAAGAGTTGACGTAGAATGCGAAAATTCTTAGCTTAAAGAAGCATAAAGAGGTAGCTTAGCTTAAGGAGCTAAACAAGATCTATTTTTCAAGTCGACAACCCGTTTACTCAGGATCACACTTTCAAAAGTCCCGAGAGACTTGTTGGAGCTCTCGCTGAAGTTCATCGCTAGACGAAAGTCTTCCATTTGCAGACACGTGATGTAAGAACATGGATAAGGCTCAGGTTTTTCTTTTTAATTATTTAGGAGCTCCAGAAGGCGTGTAGTCTCTTTGCCTTAAACATGCCACAGAGTCTGCATTGCTTATGGGCTATGCCTTGACCAAACTCGGGAAATAAAAAAAGAAAAGCAACAAGTCCTCAATTAAATTGCATGGGACAAGCAATTATATACAATTCCCCGGCCTCATTTCAACTCAATTGATGATTCATCGTAGAATAATTCTCTGAGCTCGTGATTGGCGACTAATCACTGAACTGAACTAATTATACTCCGAACGGGTAATAGAGAACAAACTTGGTAATTGGAGTTAAAATTATGGCGTGGCTTTATGGGGTAGTTCGTTCCCTCTATAAATTACTGGGTTTGAAAATCAGTAGTTTGAAATAATCAACCAGAGAACGAACATGCATCAAGACCGGTTTGTCAATTAGACCCTTAGTCTCTTTTCCTCCCTCTCTCCCTTTCTATCTCTCCCTCCCTCTCTCTCTCCCTCTCTCTCTCTCCCTCTCCCTCTCCCTCTCCCTCTCCCTCTCTCCCTCTTCCTCCCTTCTCCATAACTCTCCCTCTCACCTTGTCTCTCTTTCTTCCTCTCACCTTCCCTCACCCACTGTCCGTTTCTTTCCCTCTCTCCTTTCCTTTCTCTCTATCCCTCCATCTCCCTCTCTCTATCCCTCCCTCTCTCCCTCCCTCTCTCCCCCTCTTCACCTCTCTCACCCTCTCCCCCTATCCCCCTCTCTCTTAGTCTTCTTCCATTCCATTTAAACTGACCAGTTCCTTGCACTCTTCATCATTTCGTAACAAAATCACTCATCCCGATGACACAATCATGACGATCTCACAGATTCATTGGATGCCGTGCTCATCTTCAAACGCTCAATTTCTTTTGATTACCCTTCTAGGAGAGCATTCATTGCCTCGCCACACAGTCTGTGTGTGTGTCTATGCTGTTGCCCCGTTGAAACAATTTCGACGCATTAAAGTTGCATTATCTAATCAAATATTTTATCGCCCCTTTCATTGGGCTTTATTGCCGCATCGCTCACTCTCTCCCTCTCGTGCGTCCCCGAGAAAATTTAAATAGATACCAATTTCCAGCAAATTGAATGATTATGGGGCTAATCATGACTCCCACACGAAAGAGTCGTGTTCCCGTGCATCCTGCTGCAGTGTGCACTTTTTTTTCGGTCTCTCCTTCTCTCTGAACGTGAAACGACTCAATGATGCACGACATGGAGGAATAGACAAAATTTATTTCAAGAGTCTGAACACGCTCCTTCGTCTGTTAATCATAGATGAACTCCGTTTCATTATTTTTTTTATGGAACCATTTCGAGAATACAAATGCTAGGCAATTAGGCAAATTGTGAAATCGGTTTTCCGCCAGACTCGATTCGTTCGACCTCTGCCGCCAGGCTTCTCGAATTGGTTTGAGTCTGCGATTGAAATGACCGTAATTTACGACTACGCCGAGGTATACGTCTCAAGCAGAGAGCTCACGATCTAAGAGATATCCCTTGTGCGGGGCGGGAAATTTGCGCACATAAGAACGAGCTGAAAATAAATTTCGAGATTACTCGATTGATTAATGGCCAAAGTTGGGGCTTTTCCAGAGGAGGATGAATTTACATACATTTTCCGACGGACGCGCGTCTGTGGATGGATGAATATGTGCTGGCCTGTGCCGAGGCGACGTGTAACGCGGTGTGGTGGAGAAGAAAAAACAGCAGCAAAAGCTGTGTGCGAACGTCACTAACGATAACAAATGTTGGACATTCATGACAGTGAATTTGTTCGTTCGTTTTGTCCGACGTTCCCCACGCTCTTCTTTGTTTTCTTATCTTGACGAGGGCCAATTATATTTTATAAGTTTTCTTAAGCCTCACAATGACAGTCGGATTGATGTTTGTATATGCGCTACGCTTATGTCTAGAAGTTTCTATAAAGCCGGCCGTAGTCGGGTACGAACAAGGACAGGGGGTGCCTGTTAAAACAAACAATGCTGGCAAATGTAGTTGAAAATAATGCGAAAATGATTCAGAGGTCGGTACTTGAGTGGGCACCACAAGTAACTGGAAACGATAAAAAGTAACAACTTTCAACAACATCGCAAAATTATGGAACACTGTTTATTTTCTTCAGCTCACGCTCATGACTTGTGGATGGCCGGATTTTGCAAAATACATTCAGAGCGCAAATCGCCTTGGCCTGGTGGCTGTCTAGTAAATTTACATGCCGCATAAATACTTTGTTTTTTTTGTGATTTTTTTCTGACTTGCTAGAACAAAGCTCACTGACATTGGGAAAAAGGATGTCCAAAAATAATCGGAAGACGACTTACAGTCGCTCCCAAAATTTAGAGTGTACTACAGAAATGAAACATTTTTGGTATGACATTCTTGAGGGAATGATGGATTGGAGCGAAAAATTATGGTGGGACTGATGAGGTTTGAAATTGTTCGTGGATCTCCCTGGAATGAGGATGCATTGCGAATGATAATGGGTGGAAATGTGCGAGAAAGCTTTTGATATAACATCATTCCTGGAATGAACGTAGAATGAAATGAAGACATGTGTCAGTCTAGGAAAAAAGTCTCAAAGTTTAGAGTATACTACAGAAATGACCGATAGCAGAGTATTACTTTTTATTTCTAATTCTTAGGACTATGCTATGCAATGATCAATGCAACTTATAATATGCCATTCAAGAAATGTACTATTAAAGTAGTGTTATTTTTTCATATTTATCTACATCAAGACTTGAACACTGGACTTAAAATGAGGTTTATATATGCTATAGTGGCATCGTACAAATACTGTTTATCTGCTGATTATTAGAAATGTTTCCTTATATTCCCAATTTTAAAAATTCGAAGTAACCAGCAGAGATCTCCCATGCTCGTGAATAGGATGGGAAGTTCTTATGCCAACCAGCTTGGTCATTCGACCAAGAGTATTTGGTCAAAATAAATGGTGACCATAAAGCAAAAAAACAAAAATGCATTGGGGTACCAACTCTATTCAAGTTTAATCGCATGATTTTCGAGTTTTTTACAATATAAACTAAGAGAAATCAGCCATCACCTCAGGACTGCAAACGTTTAGGTCTGCAGTGATTGGATCATCAAATATCCTTACATCATCGCCGATAGATTTCGCCCTCGCTGAAGTAAGCAAAAGTGAACGAAACTTAACGAAACTGAGTGAAATGACCATTATGGTCGCATTGTATCAGGAAGTTTGTACATAGCCTGAGTATTTCTGCCCCAAAAACCGAAGAACTTTTACAATTCTGCGTACCGTCCACCACGATCGAGTGCTTCAAACGTCCAAGCGACTTGAGGTTCCCTTGATGAATATAAATATTGGTTCTATAAAAAGTCTATCAACATTTGAACCATTATTTAAAGAGAAGAAAAACATGTACAATAGTATTATTCTGAAGCTATGACTTTTTCCCATCTTTCTAGGAATTTGTGGATCCCATCCCGAAAGAACTGCGCCGACTTGGCAGCCAAGAATGAATCAAGCCAATTTTTGATATTCTGCTCTGATGTGAACCGTATTTCAGTGAGGGCGTTCTGCATCGACCGGAACAAATTGTAGGCAAACGGGGCAAGGTCTGGACTATAAGGCGGGTGGGGTAAAACTTCCCATCCACTGTTTTCCAAATAGTTCCTAACCGGAATAGAAACATGGGGCCGAGCGTTGTCATGATGGAAAATTATTACCTCGTGTCTTGTCGCATATTCCGAGCGTTTTCGGCTACTGCTCTCTTCAAACGGATTAAATAACGGCAGTAGCCGCGTAATATAGCACACTCGCCAGGGATATTCGGCTTTGCAGTTGGTTTGGCTTTTTGGCTGGGTTTTACATATCGTAATGGATCCATTTTTCATCACCAGTAACAATCCGATGCAAAAATGACTTCCTTTTGTGATGTTCCAGCAGCATTTCGGACATGTAAAACCTCCTTTCGACGTCTATTGGCTTGAGTTCATGTGGAACCCAATGCTTTTAAACGTTTTGAAATAGCTGCTTGAGTGACACCCAAAGATTGTGCGAGCTCTTGTGTTTGGCAACAATCTTCTTAGAGTAATGCTTCCAGATCTTCATCTTCAAACTTTTTTGACTGCCCAGGACGTTCATCGTCTTCCAAGCCAAAATCACCAGTTTTAAATCGTGCAAACCACTTTTGGCCCGTTCGCTCAGCTAGCGCATGTTCACCATAAACTTCCACCAAAATACAATGACTTTCGGCGGCAGTTTTCTTTATAGTAAAGTAATGAAGAAGAACTCCCCACAAAGTTGGACATATTTGAGTGAACAAAAAATATTGCTATGACGTACGAATGACAGTGGCTTTCCAACGCATGTTCCAATGGAATAATACAAGTTACGCCATCTCTTAGCAAACCGCACGAAGTTATATGCCCAATATTTGTTCACACTAACCGGTGTTCACGCTAACGATAGTCTACTGTAATTGTAAGAAAAGTAAACTCTACAGCACGAATGTGAACGACATTGACCGCTTTAAATGTCAGAAAAGTTAAAAATTCACAAAAGTTAAGCACCTCAAAATCAAACATTTTTCGAGTCTCTATCTTGAGCTCAACTTCAGCAAATATCAATCCATGACATACTCTCCCTTAAACGGCCACTAGAATCGCGTAGGAACTATTTTTTAACTGTAACGAACCACTCGCGTCAGCCTCATCTTTCAATACATTAGGATCCGTTTATCAGGACTTCGCTCATGGCGACCACACACAACACCATAGGTTTGCATACAAATTGCTATAAATGCACATCCATTTACTGCGACTCCGGATTGACTTATTTTATCTAGATTATCGGCTAACGGTTGTTGTTTTACAAAAAAAGAAATAATGAACATGTAGGACGCTCTTTGTTTCTTCTCTATTCAGTATTGATATAGTTCCTTGTGAGTTATTGGGCATTGCGTATGCGAAAATGAGTTCCACAAAAAAAAGCTTCTCAATTGAAGAAAAAAGTGCGTTTGGAAGCTGGAGAGAACAGAACCCCTATCTAACGTAAATGTTTTGAAACCCAAACGAGTGAAAGCCTCCACGCTTAAGAACAAGTTGACGAAGCTCTATTACAGTGGTATGCTTCAGAAGATGACAAATTTGTTCGTTAAGGAGTTGAACATTCCCAATTTTGATTGTTCTTCAAGCTGAATTAGTCGTTGAGATGAGAGAGACAATGGAGGATAGAGATATCCAACTTCTACGTCGCTTTCCCCTTGATTTCATCTGACAGCGTTTTTCATATATTGTTGCAATGAGCCTAGGAGCCTGGGATTTTGCACGAGTGTGTGTGAAATGCAAAGGGAATTCCACGACACACTTATTCTCTTTACGGCTCAATGCCGAAATGGACAAGGGGTAAAAATGGTCGAAGTTATATCCAACTTCTACCTCTCTCCATCTCTCTCATCTATCCTCCATTACCACTGGTTTTAAGAGAAGACAGAATATAGTCGCTAGTAACATCGCTGGAGAGTCGATGTCATTCAAACAGAGTGATATGAGCGAATGGCAACTGCGCACGCAGTTTAACAACGATGAAATTTTTAATGCAGACGAGACGGGATTTGTTTTGCAAATTAACACCAAGGATTTAGAAACGTACTAATAAATCTAATAATCTAATAAATCGTCCGGTTAATACGATCTCATGTCACCGGTCCCTTGACCTTCGCAATACCCGCTCTCGACTGTATTATAATTAGCCCAAATCTCGTGGATTTGGCAAACGCTGGTCAAATGAATTTTTGAATCATTATTTCACTCTCTTCGTCACACCCATACTCGAAAGCGGGAACCAAGACTGGTCTCCTCAGCTCTAGGTTTTTTTCCATGCAGCTTAGGTTTTTTACGTTTCGCCCTTCGTGCCATAAGCTTATTCGTGGAAAAACCGCCGATCTGCTCTTCCTCCACCAGGAGATCACTGCTAATACAGACTGCCCCGGCCTCTCGAATTGACGTCTCCTTGTACCAAACCCCACAATGGTAGGTTTTCAGCCCTCATTCGTCTTGGACCGCATCGTACTAAATCGACTCACCGGTATCAAGAATGTCAAACACCACGGAGCATCTCAGCAAAGCTTCCCTTCGCGAACACCTTCATTGCCGTTCTTTATTACCATAGCCCTGCCCATCGCCCTATAATCTAAGTTAAGCATTCGTTTAGATTCAGATAGTTTAAGTTCATCGATTGTAGGAAGCTTAATAAATTTGGGTTTATGTCCCCACTACATTACAGGGCAGGGCGGGGCTAGTTGGGCCGCTTTCCATTTGAAGCCTCATAAATATCAACTGTGAGGCCTATGATCAATAGAAAGCATGGAAATCTGTTTGTTTACTAAATTCTGAAAAATTGGAAATATGCAATCGCAGAAAAAATATTACTGTCTCAAATACGCCAAACTTAAGGGGCCTATCTTGAGCCACCAAAGGGGCGAGTTAAGCCAGCGAGTGGGGTAAGTTGGGCCGAGGGCTGAAAAGTTGAACACTGAGCTCCATAGGGGACAAAATGGTTGAGTTTATAAGACTAAATCGGTGGCAGCAACTAAGCCTCTCGAAATATTCGACGCAGACGCTTCGATTGGAATACGCAAACATTTCGGAGTTTTTTCAGTTTACTACTGCGCCTAAAACGCAAAATAACTGGCTTTTGATCCAAGTGAGGGTGTTGCCCGCAGAGTCACTCACTGAGAGATATCCATCAACAGCTTATGAGGAAGACGGGGCATAAAGACCCCATCCCATGCACAGTTCTAGCTCATCTCGGATGAAATTGATTTCCGTAACCCTGCCCGTTGGAATCCATTGTTCTCAATGGTACACACACCGACTTGTACAGCACAACCAATCACAAATCACGGCACAACCATCAGCATCGGTTGATGTTTCCGCAAATTGTCGACACCCATTCGAATTCAAAAACTCAACCCAAACATCATATGTGCACGAGCATTACTGCCAAAATGAGGGTAGCGACAGACACTAAGCCAGCCTAAGCTGCTCAATATAAATTTTCATTTTATTCCAAGTCCCCTTGGTCAGTTCCCCTGTTCTCTGCTCCCTGTTCCCTGTTCCTCCCAGTTTTCCGCCCGCCCCAATATTAGTTACATATTTCTGTATACCTTCGATAATTTGATTCTCGGTTCAACTGTGTAACCCCTGTGTGCCGGAGTTACATAACCCGCTGATAGTTAAGCCTCCCCGAACGTACACAACGTTAGTGCCGCCGCCCATCCACCCGGGCCCCCATGCATTTGGAATTCAGTCAGAAGCAGTGTGCTTCGGTGGAAGGAAACATTTCGTGTTGCTTGCTGCCCTTACATAATGAAAACAAAGTAAATAATCCAAATATTCTCGGACCTTTCCCCCCACTCGTTCCTCCTCTGATCAGTGTGTTTGTCCTTCTCCTCTTTCCTTGGGTCTTCATGGCTACAGATACACAGCAACGAACTCGCAGTCGTCGCCATTCTCCCTTCCCTCGCCCCTCTGTCGGTATATCTATTCAAATGCTTTGCAGCCAGAAGGTGTGATTGCGTAAACGGATTTTCCACGCAAATACCTGAACACACTAGGAAACCAAAGTCCGCGCGAGACTGTCTCCCATCTAAACTTGGAATCGATCGGGTTGATGGCGGTGCGGTGCGGTCATTCACACCACGAAAAGCTTCAGCGTACACCAGTCGTTCATTTATTTTTTCATTTTCCCACCCCACCCATCTCCACCACTGCCGTCGTAGTTGACTAAAAAGTTTTCCATTCTGTTTCTTTTTTGTATCTTTTGAGTTTGCTTTTGAGTTACAGGCATTTTTATGGGTGCAGTGCGCCTCCCTGGATTGAGGTGGATTTTTTTGTTTTCGATCAAAATGTGAACGAATACGCTTCGGAATACGGTCTGCTGTTGCTTGTCAAGCAGACGAGACAAAAGGAAGTCACAAATTGTAGATGTGTCCGTGGTGAGTGTGCCACAACGACGACACACGTCTGCGTATGGATCACGTTGGGGGAGAAGTTGCTTTTTTTTTTATCAGAATTTCATTTATTGATCAAAACGAGTGCATTTATTTTTAACCGATGAGCACACGTCCATGCTCGGCACACACAGATAGTTAACATTCAATGGAGAGTACAAGACACTCGGCAGGTAGCCATTTGCAAAGGAGTGCCTGCCTGGCCCTGCATGCTTTCGCATCTGGTGCTGCATTTCGCAACGATACAGAAGCAGTCGTTTATTTGCATGGGGTTGTGCTGCGGCTCTATGACGTTAAATTGATTCAATCGATTATGCACTGAATCGTTGATGCATGTGAATGTATGCATCAGCATCGGAGGGGCAGAGGTCCCCTCGACAGTGTGGCATTGCGGTGAGCTGTACTGTAGCTGCTTGCGCTTGTTTTCGAATAACTTTTGTGTAAACATCGAAACCGAGTGCCAATTGTTAATGTAAATATAGTCGGCATTTTGAAATTACAATATTTTCCCAAATTTATCCGATGTGTCGATTTTGTTCCACATTTCGACTGAGCGAGGCGCCGAAATGTTGGACAAGAGTCACGTAGGCCAATGGTTGCCCTGTTTTGTGCATAATTCAGGGGAGACTCTGCCGCTGGTCGTCTCCCTCCGGTATCCTTCCAGATGTGCCTTATAAAATATTTCACAGCTGGGAGTTGCTGCTTTTCTGATGGCTTCGTGGCAAGATGAACATCAAACTAGTCGCTGGACGTTGTCTGTTTACTCCCTTGTCTTGTCGTTGCAAGCAGGTGAGCCCAGCTCGGTTCGAAAGAGTATTCCAATACATCGCTCCATTGCATTTTGAAATCCAGTGCAACTTCGAAGATCCCTTCGACTGGCAGGCCCCTTAGGTTTGGTCGAGTTCGCACTGACTTGACTGTATGTAGCCGTCAGTAAAGCCAAAACACAACCAGCGTGTTACCAAACGAATCGGGTGACTCCAACCATTTGCCACTTGGGATGGGATAGGTGCACTGGCACAGCTTTCGCTTTCTAGTGCCTCTCCAGCCAAGCTGACATCGGCACGCTACGTTCATCCAGCGGAGGGGAGGACCATCAGGATTGGAATGGATGAGATGATATAGAAGGGAAGGGTGAATGCCTGGCTGTCCAATAGTCATTGGTGCTTAGTCTAAGTCTTTGCACCGCAGCAAGGCGTACAGGCTCGCGAAAAGTCACGAAAGTCATCTCCCGAAGGTTGTCGAAGACGAAAACTCGTAAGAGGTTTTCTAAAATAGCGGACCTTGAAGCTCAAATTTGTTGTTCTAACCCAAATTTCTCTTAAATTCGTCTGTAGTATTATTCAAAGTATTGCCCATCTGAAGCTATGACTTTTTCCCATCTGTCTGGCAATTTGTGGATGCCATCCCATCTAATAAATAAATAAATTTTCTTCCGTTCCTGTGACTTCACTCTAAGTTATTTATAATGTTCAGAGAATACATTTAAAATATTATAATTTTTGAAAAAAATAGAGAAAGTGAGGCTGTGTGTGTTCCCTTAAAACAGTCGTACCCCGTCATCCCAATACCCGCTATAGCCGTGTTCATCACAATTTTTTTATTAATCTTAATCATGTAAGACATCGAGCACCATTTTGCTGATGTAATGCCATTTCTCATTCACCAAGAGGAGGCACCTGACCAGAGATTGTCCCTGCTCCCAGAAGGAGCTGTGCTACAGAAAGAAAAAGAATAATGCATTCGCACTTATTCTCTTAGTCCTATCACATGCCACTGTGGCAAATTTGTACTGCCTCATTCGCGTTGTGTGACATTTAAGTGACTGATACAACAACTGCTTAATTCTTCCCTTGACAGCCCGCTCAACGTGATCTCTGATTCCAGTTAAAGGGAAAAGCAAGCCTGATGCGTTTAATCGGACAGAAATGTTTCAAATTTCAACTTTGTCACGATAAACAAAACCAGTGTTGGTCGTTTTACCCGGAACCAAACCATATCATATCTCACATCTTTCCTCAGAAAAAAAATGTGTCCCCAGAAAGGGGCGAGGCAGCAAAATTCAAATTTGAACAACCAAAAATCCCCCAGCGCGCGCCGTGCTTTATATTCTAATCACTCTTTTTTTCTAATCCCACCATAGCACGATTCTCCCGAGAACCTATTCACTTTCAAAAAAATCCCCCAAAAATCCAATATATTTCGCTAAAAATGAAAACAAGATCAACAGATACGGGTATACCTTCTTTTCTTCAATCAATCAAAGGTGCCAATGCTGATTGCATGCACCTATTCCATCTTCCAATCGGAAAATGAGCAAACACGCACAGTCTTAGATGCACATCTGTGTGAGGGACTGAAAGTGCGTGTGTGTGGGTTTATAAACAAAAACAATAAACATAAATAAACGTGCATTCCCCGAAAAAAAAAATTGATTATTTCGTTCGCTCTCGTCTCCTCGCTGCTCACACTCATTGCACTACACAATATTTCGTTTCGTTCTCATTTTATTCATCGCCTTGCTGGAAGTCACGTAGGCTTCATTTAGTTATCGTCATCGGAAACGATAAAAGAAAAGAAAAGAAAAAAGTGGTATGTACACAGTGTGTACAGCAGTGCTGAGAAGTGTTGAGGTTGTTGAGGTTTTTTTTCATAAATTCTTGTTTTTATGACATGAGATATTTTTCGATCTCTTGTGATATTTTCATCTAAATTTGGTTCAACGCCCTTTGAAAGGACGCTTCACTCTGCCTGACGTCAAAACGACTGGATGGCGCAGTTGGTGTAAGTCCCTGGCCTTAGTTACTGGCGTCCCCGGTTTGAACTCTAGTGAAAGCTAAGTTAAATCGCTTTTGTCTGGTCACTGGATCACTGGAATGGGCGATCGGTGGTAGTGGTCTGACTGAGGGTTATCACAATGGACCAACACGGTCTCGGCGTACTGGTGAATTCCACCTACCGGCCTGACGTCACATTGCATTGACAAGTCTGAATCTGAGGTGGACGGTGGTCAGATAAACTTAATTTTGAATAACAGTCGCATTGGAGGCACAAGACTTTCTCATGTTCGTTCCGGTTTGAATGAAAAGCTGACGGATCCAAAGCGTATCTATGCCACCACTAGGCCGCATTTTGATCAGATCCAGCACTAGTAGGCCGAACTGCCGCCCGACTATGAATTTCCACAGAATCAGGTGCGAGAGTTATTTTTGGTTACGTAGCCAGACAATTATAATTAAATGTGTGGCCCTCAAGTCCGAGCTGAACTTAGGCACCTCTACAGCCACTCGTATTGTGGCTCTCACGAGTTGGGGGCAGATAAAGCTTTATGTTTGATAAGATTTTTCAAGACAAGAATGCACTTTGAGCATTGCCAGTGGGTCGGAGGAGATGGAGCCGAGAATTTTAAAGGTGCTCATGCCGGGGATTGAATCCTAAAGGCGCGGCAAACTCAGTTTTCCAAATCACAATAGAAACGTTATAGAATCCATTCTAAAGGGTGGTTAAATTTTAAAGGTCGATGTTGAATGTGAACCACACCTAAACGTCGTCCTTTACAAGAAAAAAAAATGCTATCACATGCAAAATCACTGCAAGAAATTAGTTACGTTCACAAATTGTTGCCTCAGCCCGTCAAAAAAGAATAAAACGAAAATTGTTTCACAACTGTCAAAAGCCCGAGTTTGTAGAAATAGCTGCTCTACTCAGAAATTTGTGCTCGGACTTACGATATTACGGTCTGTGAACTACCAAAGCGCGACCACTGCATTGTGACTTGTTGAATGGATTTACGTGTATCCTATAAGGAACTACGCAGTCTCCGGAACCAAAGAAACAAGCTGCTTTTTCGCTCCGTCAATCTACGTTCCCCTTAGCATGGAAAGACGCATTCATCTTCCCCAGACATAAAAAAGGCGCAAAGAATGATTTTTTTGTACTTTCAGACCAATAGCTAAATTTTCTTCTATTCCCACATTATTTGAAACCATGGTGTATGACTCATTGTACTTCCATTGCAAAATCCATATTTTGCCCACGCCAAAATGGATTCCTTAAGGACAGATCTACTACAACCTAGTGAACATTTTTGTCCAATACCCATGCAACATTGGAACAAGGATACGAAGTGGACGTAGTCACCACTGACTTCAGCAAAGCCTTTGACAAAAACAACCATCAAATACTGTACTTCAAAGGCCCTTGGTTTCTCACCAAATCCCCGTTTATTTTAGCAACTGAGTCTTCAACCACAAGAAGAGGAAAACTTCAGTAGATTTCGACATCGCCTTCCTAGATATGGAATTTACAATTTTACATAACCATTTGAAGGTCATTTATAAGCATTGAAAATAATAAGGGACCGAGAATGGAACCCTGAGGAACACCACAGCGTACGTCGCAGTCAGTCGCAGACAGTTTTGAATTATGGAAAACAGCTTGGACTCGGTTAGTTAGATATGAGGAAATTAATTCGTTAGTAGGAGGATTACAGACGTTCAATTGGGTGGATAGTTTATGACAAAGTATCGTTGGGTCTACGCAGTCTAATGATTTTGAGAAGTCGAGTAAGGCTAGTATGGTCATCTTGTCTTCGTCAGTAGCATATGATGTCAGAAGATTTTTTTTTTGGGATGAAGAGAAGACTGCTCAAATTACAGGAATAGATAGAGACATCATCAAGAAGTTTCATATCCAGTCTTATAGGGAATTAATTCTGACCCGGATGTGTGAGGCGGGGAAAATGGAGGCATCGTGTATTTATTTTCCGTTGGTATTGGCATTTCTCTTGTTTTTGTATCTGGAGAGTTTTCAAAATGTTTGTTTACTTGCCTTTACTAAAACTTTATGTACGTCGAATAAAATGCTAGTAAATACGATTGTGGAGGCATCAGGCCAGTAGTCTTGATATATCAAGGAGTTGTCCAGAAACGACCAGAAAGACTTTTTAGGACATATATTGATTTAATGATGATGTTACACCTATTTGGTCACTCACTTTTTTCCTGATATCAGCAAGAGATGGATCAATACATGGAATTGCCTGGGATGAGTCAGTTCCAGCTCTTTTCCTAGCAAGTTCACTTGCTACCTCATTGCCGGTTATTTGACCTGGGACCCAGTAATCGAGTGGTGCGTACTCGGAACCTTATGCTAAGAGCCTGCTACCAACTTTGACTTGGTTTCTATAGCCGAAATTGCAGCGTCAATTATAATGGTAATATAAGCCGGTGGTATTTCCATTTTGTCAGCACCACAGCCATAATCGGGATTCTAATGGAGCAGTGCATGGGCTTCTATCACCTTCAATTCATCCGATTTTTGAGAACACTGGACCCGGTTTAGGTTTGGGTTTGGCCTTCTAGCAGTGGCCAGCTGAAGGGGTAATGGCCTTTCTTATGTTTCACTGCATTGAAACACGCTCTTCCTTTCGACAGAAGCAGCAGGTCCCTTCAGATGGCCTCTCGCTTTCCCGCCTCTCAATCTGCTTTTCTCGGATACCAAACCAGACCAGCCTGGGGTGGGTCTAAAATGGCTCCGAGGCTTTCTAGCAGTGGCCAGCTGAAGGGGTAATGGCCTTTCTGATGTTTCACAGCATTGAAACATGCTCTTCCTTTTCACAGAAGCCCCGGGTCCCTTGAGATGGCCTTTCTCTTTCCCGAATCTCTCTCTGCTTTTCTCTTATGCCAGACCAGAACAGCCTGGGTTTGGGGCACCGACGTGGGTGTAAAATGGCTCCGACTTCAGGCTTTCTAGCAGTGGCCGCTCTCGAGCTGAAGGGGTAATGGCCTTTTTTTATTGCAATGAAAAAATGTTTAGGAAAGTGCGTGATCCCCTGCTGTTCACGCAATTTTATAATACGCACGAAATTAAGAGTTCCAATATGAAACAAACTTTGGAAAACATAACGAAACTAAAGGTACCTGTCCCGGTCCCTCAGTTATTCTGAGATGGACTTGGGGCTAGACTAACAAGACTCCGGCTGTCACTACATTTAGCCAGCTGCCCCCAATACCCAAGCTAAGTTTTCTAGTGGGCGTCAGCATATTGCAGACCTAGGAGTCGGAATTTCGTTGGGTGAGAACAGTGTTATGCATGAGAGGGAGACGTTGGGTATCGCCTTACTCATTTATTTCTAGAGTATGATGTAGGCGGAAAGAAATTAGAAATGAAGTACTAGAGAGATGACCAACATCACAGTCCCCTTACCCAGGAATTTCAGAGTCTTTTTCACAACTATTCTCGAAATTGGTCAATTTGGTTTGACAATACAATATAGAATATCATGTCCACACGAAATTTCTTTGGAATCATGAACCCTTCAATTATGAACTAATGACCCACAAAGGTGCCGTTTCGATAGATCATAATAGGGCCAAGGAAAGTGTAAAATTTGTTCTTATTTTGCTTTGGAAATGGAAATAAGGGAAAATTGGTTGTATTTTCCATTCCAAATCGAAACGAGGCTACATTTGAAATCTAGCCCATAAGAGAGTCTGGTGTATACAGAGTATGAGGTTGTCACTTTAGCTTAGCCTAGCAGCGGAAGTAAAATTTGCGAAACAGTCCTTGTCAGGCAAAGACATTTCAAAACATATTCTTGACAAAGCTGAGCTACTTGGCTTTGATAATATTAAAGCCAACCGGGCAGAAGTCAAATCAGCTGTCTCTATAAAACTTCATTTCTGATGAAACATTACCCAGCTCCCACGGAGAAGCAACAGAGTGTACTCTACACAAAGAAGTCGGGAGCGGTGGCACAGCTCTCTTGCGGTAGAGGTGGCATAATGTCGTGACAAAGATATGTCACGGCATACGAGTAAATTTTGCTCTAAAAGCGCGACAAAAGATGCTTTGCTTTAAAACTGTGAGGATGAATAAAGTCCAAATTTTTGTCGACCAATTAATTCAGGACATATTTTATTCACTTTAAGAAAAAAAGAAAGTTCGCCATTCAAAATCTAACAATTCAGTTCATGAACCAAAACTTTCGACGGCCACTGTCTTGCTGTCACATGAAAACAAACAAACAACTGGAGACAGCTGAAAGTGAGGAGAAGAAATCAAAATATTGTAATTTCTGTTTACGCTTTCTTATCAAATGTGAATAAAATATATAAATGCATGTATACTCCGGCGTTCGCGTGTGTTTGTGTACACATGTAGCACGGTCTATTGTATAATTATCTCTGATGTTTTTTTTTTTTCTCATGTCACTTTGACATTTTTATGACCGTACATATGTACGGCTAAAGTGGGCTTTTTTCTATTTTTAAACGAATGGCTGAGGCGGCAGCAATCGTTGATAACCACTGACTGTTTGTCTGGAATAAAAGATTAAATTATTTTATGGCTTAGTTTTGCATTTTTTTGTTTTGTTGTTTGCTTTCGTATTTTATCGTTTGTTTTTATGGTTCATTGAAAATTGCAAATCAAGCAAAAACTAACTTGTTGCTTTATCGCGGAAATAAGTTTTCATTGAACTCTAAAACTGCTGTCGTACATCTGTTGATTGTTGGAGGGTTCAAAAGCATTCAACGATAAGACTGAATGCGGGTCAGCTTCTGCTAATACAGTTCGTTCGTTTCATCTGTTCATATGAATGAGTACGAGGTTAGTTAGATCTGTTTTGACTGAATAATGGACTCAGGAACTGATTTGTGAAATTTTGCGCCAAAAACTTAAAGCAATCAAATTACAATAAATAATGCTTAAAGTTTCCATACTCTGGAAAATAAAATACACGTCTGGTGGCAATGAGTCGACGTACGGGAAAAAAGATCGGCACTTCTGAATGTCCGAGCTTGCTGAATTTCAAGGCATGCCGCGTCTCCATTCTGCCTGTTGAAAATTCTGATGAATATTTTTGGAGACCATGAAGCTGTGAAAATTACGCAACCACTTACGATTTTTTCACACGCATAAGGACACTGCTTGCCCTCGTTCGGACAAATATTTTTCCAGACCATGAAGCTGTGAAGTTGTGCGATTCCAGAGATGTCCAGCATGACTGAAGACCTGCCAACGAGGCATTCCAGAAATGTGCAGCATGACTGAAGATCTGCCAAAGAGGCATTCCAGAGATGTCCAGCATGACTGAGGACCTGCCAATGAGGCATTCTAGAGATGTCCAGCATGACTGAGGACCTGCCAACGAAGCATTCTAGAGATGTCCAGCATGACTGAAGACCTGCCAAAGAGGCATTCCAGAGATGTCCAGCGTGGCTGAAGACCTGCCAAAGAGGCATAAATACCATATCTGCAGCACCAACAGTTACAGTTATCCAAGTCAGAGTGGTTTTTCTACGCTTACGATCTACCCCAAGAGTGAGAGATGTCATAACCCCAGTGCAGGACAGATACGATTTCTAATAAAGATTTCATACGATTACTAATAAATCATAAAGGTAGTGGTTGACTTACGATTTTTTCACACGCACAAGGACACTGCTTGCCCTTGTTCAGGACCTATAGCATTGCCTTCTCTGACATCAGTCGACCGAAACTTCTCTTTACCTACACCCCTCTACAAGGGACACGTCTCTTTACGAAGAATTCGTCATGTTCCCGGCGCTTTAAGACATCCCCCCTTCAGAATGGATACCTCTACGTAACGGACAATCATGTTGGTCCCACAGTTGTCCGTTTTAGAGAAGTTTCACGGTATGAATCAAAGACTACAACTTTATGATATGTTTTTGTTCTCCCTCTATGACGTGCTTTATTAGAATTAAACGTCTAGCTTACTCTGTTCGCGATTTCCCGCAAACTAATATTCTCATTGCTGCATGTAGTTAAGCCTGGTCGACACATTACGGAGGAGTCGGTTTTCATCGCTGTGTCTGGTCCCACGGTTGGCTCGCTGCAATTGTTGTGTTTGGTCGTTGAAAAGGCTGAGCTGGTGTCTGGCTGTTCGCACACCTTTTGGCGTTGGGTTGTTTCCACACATTTTGTACTGTGAGAGCGTGCCGACTTGGATGCTACTTCAGAATGTTCGCAATTTACGAACGCACCCGTCGATTTCTGTCACAAAAGGGAATTCAACTGAAAATGTGCAATTAAGGAAAACACCCATGTTTACCCCTAGAATAGACAGTGTTCTACAAACATGACTATATTGACTGGCAACAACTTAAGTTAATAATTTGCGAACACCCCCTACAATGTCTGTAACAAGCATACATTTGTTGAACCTAATAATTTCAACTAACGAACACATAGTTAAGTTGTATCGCAAAAAGGGACTTAGTGCGAGAAGTTTCTGGGTTTTCGAACACCCCCTGATTTAACTTAGGAATGTTCAGAGTTTACGAACACATCCAGTGTGTTTGCTACAAATGCGAATTTAAAGTGAGATTGTTCCCATCTTACGAACACACAAAAGAGATTTAGTGCGAGAATTTTCTGTTTTCGAACACCTCCTATGTCACAGGTTTAACTTGAGAATATTAACAGTTTACGAACACATCCAGTGTGTTTGCTACAAATGCGAATTTAAGGTGAGATTCTTCACATCTTACGAACACGTAATCTTTCTGTCCTCAAAAACGGACGCTTTTTTCCTCATATTTTTCTTAATTTATGAACACCCTCACTATTTTACGAACACCGCGCGGATTTAGGTTGAGACTGTTTCTTATTTACAAACATCCTCCCGACGCCTGGCCACAACAACATATTTGACCACTGTCGGCCGAATAATATTTTTCTTTCAAAAATTTCGGTTAAAACCACTTGGACTCAAAAGAAAATCATTTTTTCACGTTGACACCCCTGGACAGCAAAGGGTTAAGAATGTTCACAATTAACGAACAGTCCCCAAAAGCAACCGCTGATTAATCTTGAGTTTGTACCCACTTTTTGAACTCCTCCCGAGTTGAGTGTCAAAACGTCAAAAGTTGATGAAAATCATTCACAATCATGTCGTCATCGAATGGGGCAACAACAATTTCAGTCGGAATCAAATCGGGCGTGGTTTCAAAGGGACCCTGCAACTGCTTCCAATCAATTGCACACGTTTAAGCCGATGTGTGTACACCTACCTTGTCGCTAATCGATAAAATCCGAACAGAGCTTGTGGACTCATGTACACGCATCGATGCAGCTCTTCGTGCACTTCCCGATTGACTTCGTCCTCACTCTGGTCAGCTTCATTGGATCCTAGTTAATCTACCTTGAAATTGCCGGAGTTATCACATTCTATTTACAATCAGTAGTCGGAACGCCCTTCAGTCTCACTCTTCCAAAAAAAGTACACACACACGCCTCATTAGAACGTTGGAGCATTCACGGATAAGGAGGAAGAGGTCGGCTTGGAGCGTTGAACTCTCCTTCAATCATCAGAAATGCAGCGCAAGGTGATTTTCTCAATTAGTGGATCACAACAATCCACCTGCCAACCAAACATTCTCCCACGGAGGGGCGTGAGGTGAGTGAGTCTGTAAGCCTCTAAGCTTTTCAGTCGTTTTCCCTTCGAAGGTCTGTGTGCCAGTGGAGAAGGCTTGAAAGCCCTGGGAAAGTGACAAAATGACGGAACCACTGCTCTTATGTAAAAGTGGCGATGGTCTTCCAGCGGGGTGAGTAACGTCAACAGAGAAAAGGAGCGAAAGCGAGAGAGAATGAGAGAGTGTGTGCGCAAAGCTTTTAACAGGATACCAGACACCGGACAATCGATGAAGCTATTTTCCAACAAGAACACACTCATTTGGCTCTGTGGCCGCTTTGCACAGACCCCCTACACACCCACCCGAAGTGTAGCAACAGCCTCGGTGGACCTTCGCACCCGGAATATATGTCGCGCTGTGTTTTCTAAAGATACTCCAGCCCAGCCGGAGCTAAGTGTATTTTCATCGCATCCCTGGAAGCAGAAAAAGAAATAAAAACAGAAAAAAAAACCCCGTGCCACGCTGGGACTGAAAGAGTGCTCGAGGCAGAGACTGAGTGCGGGGGGAACCATGCCCGGATTCATGGAATATTCCTTAAACCGAATGAACTCACCACTCACCGCCACCACGTAGCATAGAGCTCTGTCTATATTCAGCCACATTCACCGACTGCGACAAGTTTGCTCTCTCCCCTGCATATGCACGAGGGGGCATCGATGGAATCCCAGCAAGACCACCGCCCCCACCCCCATGCCACGTCTTGCTGTCGCCCTCCTGCTTGGTTGCTGTGACAGGTTCTGCTGCTGTACGCTTGCCCCACTCCTCTCCTTCATAAGCCACACAGAACCATCGTCAACATCGGGGCGCGCTGTGAAGAGAAAATTATTTTCCTGATGCGCAAAAAGCATTCACACACACACTCAGGCACACAGGCACACCTCCCCCCGAGCAGGCATCAAAATCTCGTAATAGCGTCGATATGGATGGTATCTGCTGTGTCCATGGTTAGATATACATGCGGGCATGGTTTGTTTTGTTTATTGGTTGGTTCTATGTCGACCGTACCAACACGTCCAAAAGGGAGCGAACAAAACAGGATAGAACCGAACGACTGCTGTACATAGTCAGCCCGCCCGGCTATGGTTCTCTCTCGTGTTTATCTCTGCCACATAAGACAGTCAGCGCTATATACTGATGGCATACGTACGTACGAATACAATCTTTCAAACGAGTGTATGACCGTGCCTCGCTAAAGATTGTATAATAACTTTTTGTTTGCAAACAAACACGGATTTTGCACGATGCGGGAACAGCAACAAAACTCGGAAAGCAGATACATGCAAACATATCTGTGCGTATGTAACAGGCGGGCTTTATCGATTTTTGCTGAGAGGGCATGGAGAACTCGTGATGTTGTTGTGTGATTTGCTAGTGAGTTTGCCAGATGCACTCACTTGGCAGGTTGCAAGGGTCTTTTACGTTTTTGCCGGCTTGTCATATCGAGTAGTTTTGAGGCGAAAAAACCGAATGGAACGCGACGAACGGTGGGGAAGATGGCTTCGAGGTGCATTTGGTTTTGACTAACTAAGGAGTGAGGCGAATCTAAGAGGCACTTGCTCGTAGAGTTCGCTTTTCGGCTCCATGTGGTAGGACTGGCGAAATAAGAGCTTTGTGGAGCATGCATTTGGTCCTTCGAGTCAGGAGTTTCGAGCGCAGTTGTCTCGACAAGCCCAGGTAGCACCGCTTGCCAGGGGCGATTCTACGTCGGATCGCCACAATGATCGTCGTTGCCGCGAGGCAGACAAACTCTTTCACTACTTCTAAATTGTAGCTATCGATTGTGATGTGTGTGGTGTCCGGTGGGGCGTTTCTCGCTTGTCTGCGTAGACACTCGACACTCCATAAGTCGAATAGTCACGGAAACTAATATTTTGTACGAGTTAAATATGGTCTTGGGTCCCTTTCAGTACTCAAACATTTATTGGACTTCTAGAAAATTAGACTTTAGAGGTTTGACTGTATATCTTCTTATCCTCACTGACCAGCACATTCGTCCTGTTGCCGGAAAGACTTCCACCACGGCACGTTGGGAACGATGTAGTTGTCATCTGTGTAACCAAAGCCTTGGAGCGACTTGTAGAAGGTAGGGCCCGTGTACACTGCACAGCTGCCCCTGCACGGATGTTTCTTGCTTTATGTTTCAACGCAACCACTTGGCCACTCACCGCCACCACGTAGCATAGAGCTCTGTCTATATTCAGCCACATTCACCGACTCTGTGTATGATCAGCAGATTCATTGCTTGCACTCGCGACAGTCGGACAAATATTTTATCGGTTTATCGAATCCAACTCTCACCTAAGGTCATACAATTTGGGTAGTGCCCCAAAGAGTTAGATATGAGCTGCTGAGATGATATTTCTATGGGTAGGGTGAGAAACACAGCAGTGCGCGAGGAACTCAACATTGAGGAGATGCTTCCTTGAACGGAGAGGGCTATGCTTCGGTGGTTTGGTCACGTGGCACGTATGTCCCATTCATGACGACTTCCGAGGCGGGCGTTGAATGCGATTCCATCAGGTAGGCGGCCGCTGAGCAGACCCAGGACGATGTGGATGGACCAAGTCCAAAAACTCGCCTGGTTACACTTGGACATAACTGCTGATGAGTTAGAGTCGATGACGGATGATCGAGTTGCCTGGATATCTCTCGTGCGTGGTTTACCCCTGCGAACCCCGTAGTGGAGCATGTGTTGAAAGTTTGTATAACATTAAATCTTGACTGAATCGAGTCATTTCCTGAAGATGCAAAATCTTCTTCTTCTTCAAAAGTATTGTCACTGCTTTTTCGTTAAGGCATCTTAAGACACTTGCTAACCAGCTCACCCTTCGGTCCATTCCAAAGCATTGTTAAAAATAGAAACGACCTAATTAGGCTTAATTATAACCAATGTCCCGGTAAGCAAATCCCGATGTTCCGAGTAGTTTAAACAGCGTGGTTTGCATTGCATTTGCCAGCATTGTCTTTGAACTGATGCAATGCCATTACCGCGACTAGTTTCTGTTTTACGCCCCTCTCTATGGAGTCCATGTTTGCAAATTGAAACCATACTGGCTGGTATTCTTATCGTTTTGAACGCAGGTCTAAGTAATCCAGAGACAACTGGGCAGACGACGATCACAGTTAGTATAGCACAATCACTCAACATTCGTTTGCTTTTTGAACAGCTCAGACCCAACTATTATGGTGAATATAATTTCAGTACGAAATGATTCCTACGAATACAGCGAATGTACTGGGAAGAATAACCACTTCCCTGGGTTTCGTTAAGTTTCGTTCAGTTTTGCTTATTTAAATGACATCTATTACATCTGTTCTAACAAATCGAGCGAATGCTAAAATAACACACTGTGATAAATAACCACTACTCTCGGTTTCGTTAAGTTTCGTTAAATTATGCATATTTTAATGACAGCTAAATGCATCGGTTCCAACGAATTGAGCGAATGCAGAAATAACAGACTGCAATAAATAACCACTTCTCTCTCGGTTTCGTTAAGTTTCGTTCATTTCTGTTTACTTCAATGACAAAGAAGTTTTTTTTTTGCGCGAGTTGTCATTTAAGGAAAACACATGAAATTTTTAGTATTAATCTTAAAACTTCATCGTTCTAAGGTACGTTTTAGACTGACTCTTTACAAAAACATCTTCTATCACGAAGTGTGTGTTATGTCTGCTGATCTTGTTTACGAGTTAAAAATCCCAAGCCTGGTTTCTGCGATCTACCAAAGTTGAGCTTTAATCACCTGTGATGTGGAAGGTGTTTGTTGTCCAGGGACTTAGTGATGTGCACTTCGTGTACATGCAACTCATCAGGGAATTACTACTATACCCTTAACTATCCGGGATCAAGACACCACGTACCGAAGGTACACAAGAAGAAAGGAGGCGGTGGTACCTGTACACACTGCTCTTAAATGAAATTGGAAATATTAGGCTGAGAAGAGGATTCCCATATTCATGTTCGTTTCTTTGACGACATGTTGACACAAAGAACTAAAAAAAAACAAAATCGTAACACGTATGAAGACAAAAAAAAAAAACCCCGCAAAAATCGAGCGGACAAGAAAATGAAAAACAATTAATTTAAGAAACATCGTGCAACAAACTGGATACGGTACAAAAGCGAAGTATTGTACCAAGAATAAAGTAAAATACAGCTCAAGCAGTTTACTCTTAACTTGAAGCAAGTTGTTGTTCACGTTTACGAGAGTCTACTGTACAACGCTTTCGCCGTTTTTCGCCAAAACATTAAGTCCTTCGTAATTTTGTGTAATGCCCCCAGCCATCATCCAGAGAGTGAGCTTCAACCTCTAGATGTACCCGATTACATTGAATGTTTGAGGGCCTTGGGATGTACTTTTCGAATTGTGCAAACCGGTAAGTTCAACTTAACCTGTTAAGTGAAACGTAAATCACTAAGTTGAGCATCAGCAAACGCCCCTATCGCATTTAGCACAGTTGAAGACTGTTGTAGTTTTGTTCCATGGAATGTATTATTTTTGTTGTGTTTTACTTTCTTTTTGACAGTTGAGTTTTCTTCTTGTATTGTTTTCTAGTATTTTTGATGGAATTTGCTTCAATGAGCCCACGCTCACGTTACAGTGAACAGGCCCGGTCTTTATAAGTTCACTATATCGACCGTCTACTGTCTACTATCAGGCAGGCTTGTGACCAGGGTTGCCGCTATGCGAATTTAGTCGCGATTTGACACTTTTTTGAGTTCGACGTCGGCGACTATAATAATTCTTTCACGAAACACGTCGTTAAGTTTCTCATAAGCAATCAACTCAACAATAATTATAGGAAAAAGCAACTAATTGACTGCACCACTCCGAAGCATGGTAAAACCTTGAAATTAGGGGCGACAATTGCGACTTTTTTTTTATTCCGAGACACTTTTTTGTGCGACTTTCTCAAATTTTTCAGCGGCAACCTTGCTTATGGCTCTTCCTCCAGCAGAGTCTGAAACGAAATAGGGGAAAAATTGCCCTTATCACGTGCAAGGAATTCAAAGAAATTCGTTCGAGAAGACAGACAAAGTTTCCAAGAATTGGATTATTCATTGATATAGGAAAATACTAAAGGTTACGTAAAATTCACCATGAACGACCAGCGCCCGTCGCCAAAATCGAGCTACAACACCCAGCGCCCAGTTCAATTACATGTGTACACAGTGTTCAGAGATTGATGGAACTTATCCTAACTTCGTGCGTCAGTCAGTCACAATTAATCGTCAGAAAGCAAATGTGTGCACATTTCTCACATCACAGTCCCCAGTCTTCTCACTAATTGACAAATTTTAATAATTCAACGGCAACAGTGAGGAGAGAAAGAAAAAACGTGGGCGACGTTATTAGTCACAGCCCTCCCCAGGCTTGCAGCAGAGTCTGAAAGAAAATGGAGAAAAAAAATGTCCTTACCACGTGTAGACAGTTGTTGCCATAGGCGATGTACAAGCACTGTGCAGTACAGCCCGTGGTAAGGATAAATACAAGGTTGCCACAAGATACACGAGCCATATCCGTTGCGGCGGCACATACACACGTCACTTGTGCTTGATGACATCGAGAAAGTCAAATATGTACACAAAATAATTTGGGAAGACAGTCATCTGCTGATTATTACGAGATCCGAGCGGATGTTGATATGCAAGTTTGGGCTTTCTGCGGAATTTGTTTATTTTCGGTGCTGACGCAACGTTCTTCTCTTTGGATGAACAAAGGCTAATTAAGTCTGCACCAAAAGGTTGAATTAATCTTGAGCGGAGCCGTCAACATCGGCATGGGTAAACAGAACGGACAAATTGTCTGCATTTCGCCCCTCAATTGACATTTCGAAGGCGACACAAGTAGAAGACGGTGAGTGGGTCACAGTCGCTGAGTTCATCACAAGTTCAGGGTGCAGACTCGTGTAGTCTGCTTCTTCATTTGTCGGGTAATCTGGTTGTGTCGAAAACATGCGGAACTCAGGATGGATTTGAGAAAGAAATTGAATATATTCAATCGAGTGTTGCCTTGTGATGGACTCAATCGTTTTTCAGTCGGTCCAGGTGCTGGATGTGTGATGCATCCAACATCTGAACGGGTTCAAGATGGATTTGTGCCCAATGATTCAAGAGGCATCGTCGTATAGGGAAGTGTTATGAGACGTATACATTCTCTGAATTCACATGCCCATGTGCAGAAATGTGTTCCCTTTCGAAATTTCGATAAAGTAAAAATCTTTCAATTTAAAAATCTTTCAAAAAAAAAAATGGTTTACGTGACGACATTCAGAAATTAACGTCCTCTATCCGGTCACCAGTATCCTGAGCCACAGGATTAGAGTGGTGGCCGTGGCGTTGTGGGTTGGTGTGACGACCCCTGCTCGGCGTCTAGGTTCTAGAAAAAATATTTTCACGGCCTCCCATTTTTCGAGACACTGACAATGCTCAAAGAGTACAACTGTCTAGAAAAAGCTTCTCAAATTGGCCGCTCGGAGTCGGCATGAAACTGTAGGACCCTTCCCCTCGTGGGAGAACAATAGCGCTCACAACACGAATGGGTGCTGAGGAGCTAGGCCCTGGCCCTCTACGGACTGTAGCACCACCCATTCTATGATTCTTATCCTCTGGCTTAGTAGTGTCAACTCCGTGCGAATGGCTGGCACAAAAAGTCCAGGCTGAGAATGTCGAGGACTTGTAATGAAAGACGTCAAATTTCAGGGAGATGACACAAAAAAATCCTGAAAATGACACAAATCCGTTCCGCTTAGCTCCAAGCGTAAAGCCTCAACAATGAACACGACTTTCCGGCCTCCCCTCCAGTAAACGAAAGAAACCAGGTTTGCATCCAAAACCCTCGTGCCGTCCTAAAGCTAATGGACTGGTGAATAATTCGATTCATGGAATGCCTCACACTTGTTCCACCATAAAGAATGCCAAACTCCTGGAAAATCCCCTCGTAAAGCTCTCTAATGACAATGGCATGTATACTCACGCCCAACAGTCAAACAGACTATTTCCAGAACAGGTCTTGAGTGCACACAACATTAATTTAACGACGATCGTAAACCAAAAACTCATCCTCAACTTATGTGCACTCGACCGAGCGACAGAACGATGAAAGTGTCCTTAACGTAGACAAACACGGAATTTCTGTGTGTCATCGAGCCAAAATAAGAGCACTGCCAAACACAAGATTCAATACTTCTGGGTTCTTTATTACTTTGCTCTTGTGTAATATCCACTCATAACATTTTGCTATTTGCTGCCCCTTTTTGGCAGACTCTTCCGTCGCGACCATGTACCATGGCACTGCTGGTGACTATGTGCGACAGCTGTTGATGTTTAGAGGAGAACAATTAAAGCTCTTCCGGTTTTGTTTGTTTTGTATTGTTTTTCTGGCAATCAAACCGCCAATGAACAACATTTAGCACGAAAATAGGACACAAATGCAGAATAGTCCAATTCTTCAGAAAAACCCCAAGCAGCACACACAACAAATGTCACAGAGCCCGCTGTCAGACAACTTGGGCAAGCGAATGTGACATCGTTTGGCTCTCAGCTGCACCTTTTTTTGACAATTAAACATTGTATCTGATTTGTTTGTCTGTTTGCTTGACTCGTTTCGTGCGCCCCATTAATTTTGTGTACGGGAATGATGTAGGTACAAGTGCCACCTCTAGACATTGAGCTTCGGGTGGGAAATTACGTGTCATTTAGCGGTAATGGGACAAACAAGGAAGCACAGTGCGCAGTCTTGTGGATTTAGTTAATTCAAATAAACTCGTTGACCCAAGCGATAAAACACCGTAAATGGCGAACCTCCCCTCCCTTCGCTGGTACTCTCTGAAGCTTAATAAGCAGATTCATAGTTCAGCTGGGCTGGGTGTGTGGAGTTGTTCTAGAATCTGCACGATTCGGAAAGTTTTATCGCAAAAATTAGCATAGTCATAGTTTCGTGGCGGTAACCTGGTTCGCTCTCGGTCCGGTGGCGTGTAATTTGATCGTTTTAAGAGTTATTAGCGAACATGAACTGAATGGACAGAAACCGAGAACTGGTCTTTAATTAAACCAGGCCGGTTACACAGCAAAAATCTGTTGACAACTGCGATGCGAGTTAAACGATTCGCTTGGACATGCTTCTCAAAGATCACTGCTGTCGACAGGCAGCCCAGGAAGGATGGTGGACTTCATGGGGTCTCATTCGAAAGCGGCTCGATAGTCGACAAATCACTCAATTAACGAATGGTAGCAGTTTGTAGTCATTCAGCCAACATCTGTTTCTTGTTACTCGCCACGTTTTTTATACAATTCCTAGGCTCCTCAAACCAGTGGAGTGTTACATCATATTTGTCTTTTTCATTTGAACACGAATTACGACGTGGAAACTAATTGAAACGGCCAAGTCAACTTCTTTGATGTTTACTTGGGTCACTGTGCTTCGAGTGATCAGGGTGTGGTCAGTTATGGTTTGCTGTTTGACGGCCTTACGTGTCGAGAGATGTTTGTGCCCAGTTGCACGTCGGTTCTGTATGTAAGTGCGATGAGTTTTCATTTCTATGTCGGGGGCATAATCGTTCCACCAATTAATCGAATCTAAGACTGAGCTGATGCTCAATTCAAAGGCACTCTGTTTCCACTCATCGAGCCCGAATGTTTGTTCGTTTGTTGCCTCTCCGAAAGATTCAATCCTCCATTCATTCCCTCGGCAGTTTGCAGGCTCAGGACATACCCTTATCCTCTTAGCTGGAGC
Organism: Eristalis tenax; assembly: GCA_905231855.2. NCBI lineage: Eukaryota > Metazoa > Arthropoda > Insecta > Diptera > Syrphidae > Eristalis > Eristalis tenax. The sequence continues at coordinate 114,884,329 of HG993124.1, forward strand.
ACTGTGTTCAATGTAGTTGATGGACTTTTGTCTTCCGAACTACAGCTCGTAAAATTCCTCGTAGTGTCTTCCTCCCGACGTCGTGTTTCAGCCATCATCACCAAGCGGTTTTTATGCGGTAAAATCGACTGGATCCGTGAGGTTTTCCTGATTCAAAGAGCACACATTGGGGTTATGTTTGGATTAGCCCTTTCGATTGCTGTTACATACGAACCCTTAAGTCGAAATTGTCTATTCCGTGTCGCTGCATTTATATTTCATTTTCACCTTGATGTCTCCCTTTATCAGAAAACCCACGACTAATTTTGAGAAACACGTGCATCCATAACACGTGTATTATGTCTTTGTTTGGTGTGGATTTCAGACTGGAGTCATTATGACTCTACCCCTGCTCTTGACCTACCCGGTTAATACCCGTTTCGACAATTACCCGAGTACCCGGGTTATACTCGTCATCGTGACATGCTACCCATAACCGCAGTCTATGTACTAGTGCTCTTGATCCTACCCGATTAGTAGCCGCTTCGACAACTACCCGAGTACCCGGGTTCTACTCGTCATCGTGACATGATACCCATAACCCCAGTCTATGTACTAGTGCTCTTGATCCTACCCGATTAGTAGCCGCTTCGACAATTACCCGAGTACCCAGGTTATACTCGTTATCGTGACATGCTACCCATAACCGCAGTCTATGTACTAGTGCTCTTGATCCTACCCGATTAGTAGCCGCTTCGACAACTACCCGAGTACCCGGGTTCTACTCGTCATCGTGACATTATACCCATAACCCCAGTCTATGTACTAGTGCTCTTGATCCTACCCGGTTAGTGCCCGCTTCGACAATTACCCGAGTACCCGGATTTTACGGGTAATACCCAAGTTTCCGGGTACCCGGCATTGTCATCATCGGGAAACGGGTAGTGACTTAAGCACCCCACTCCAGTCTTATTTTCCACGGCGTCATTTGGCAGCACAACTGTTGAAAGCGTATCCCTTCTCTTGCTGAAGCGGTGTGGTTTTTAGAAACTATTTGAATCGAGGTGATTCTTGAAAATTACATCTGAACCCTTACCACTGGTGGGGGGTTTTACTCAAGATCAACTTAGGACCCCAAGGGTTAAGCACGCACTCGAGATCACCAGGCCTCTCGATCCTCCGCCATCGACTGTAACTCATCAGGAGTTATGCCCCAGCAATCCAGGCGAGTCTGGCTTACTGTACAATTTTAGAACAAAATTTATAAAGCCGCCAGGATGCCATTACTCGCTGTGGCCATTCACAACATCCCGGGCCAGGTTGCAATCCTCTTGTTCTCGGGTCCCGCTGGTTTGATGCGCCTGTTCCTGCACGGTTTGAAAAGATCATCTTAATTTTCAACACGAACCGAATTCCAGCACATTGTTTACAAACATTCAAGGTCTGGCATACGATTGTGCATCAGCACACCTCGTCCTTACATCACCGGACTGACCCTAGTATATACAAAAAGCAATTGTCTCGATTAATTGTGGCATCATAAAATCAACAAGAACAATTCCAAAAATACACTCTGAACGGGTGAAATGTATTCATACAATGTATTCAAGGGCAAAAAGTGAATTCGTCGTAGGCGGGCAACAAATTCCGAGCTGGCTGTTGGAGAATGTATTTTCACAGCGGTGCAAGGATGAACACATGAGAATATCAATTTTTGACATGGTTTATAATCGAAGGGAGAGCAGTTTTTCAGTCCGTTCTATTCAACGAAGTGCACAGGGTGCACAGGAAGTGCAATGACCTGACTAGTAGAATAAACATAGATCAAGCAGCTAAACTCCCTGAGAACCTGTCCGAATTTATTACACTCGTCGTTGTTCCTTCGTTCTCTTCACATTCCTACCTCAGCCTCAACCAAATCGCGCTCCTCTAATGGAACGTCGTCATGCGAACTATGCATTTTGAATAATGTTGACTGTCAGACAGTTTCCGCAGAAAGCAGCATACTTAGAGGTGCTTTGTACACTTCTTCTGAATTACAAACATTCAATGTGTTGGCTTATTTCGAGAATCGTGTGTGTATCAGAGTTCTGTGATTGTGCCCTCTTTGCGTGCTCTCCTATTCCATTTTTATTTACCACGTTAAAGGTCATCAGGTCACAGTTGTTGCCCTGAGCTTGGACTTCTATGGATGGGTGATTAACAATATTTATGACTGCTGATTGTATGGCAACAAGTCCATTAACTCGTCAGGAATAGGGCCACAAATTGACTTTGGATGCAATGAATTTTCTTATCAAAGTGTTTGAGTTGAAGTTGGGTAAGTGAGCTCCGTGGAAACTACACACATAGACATGACATGGAATATAGAATGATCGATGGCAGGCTTGATTCCTGCACGTTCGTCTTGGGCTCTTGAAAGACAGCGGGAAGAAGCACAACCGATGGAATTCGAATATATGAGCAAAAAACGAACAACAGCTCTTAACGCTAAAATAAGTAAGTTTATTCAAAGAGAGTGAAGAAAACGATAATTACGCTCTTAAAAATGAAGTCAGACGAAGGAAATTCAAAATCATCGCAGGAGTCAAATCCAAAGATGGTGCATTGCTTTCCGATGAGGTGGACATCTTACGCAGATGGAGCGAGCACTTTTCGGAACTGCTCAATCCCGCAAAGGGCACTGAGGATGGCAGACCTGTAGGCTTTGATTGGGGCGGAGAATAGCCCAACGCTGGAGGAAGTCATTTTGGCGAATGAATCGCTACAATGTGTCAAATCCGCCGGTGTGGATGAAATCCCGTCAGAAATGCTTACGGCAATGGGTAAAGAGGGAGTTTTGTCGCTCTCTCGTGTCATTAAAGTGGCCTGGCAACGTGGTGAGACACCTGGCGATTGGCAAACTCGCGATTTTCAAGAAGGGGGGCAAAAGAGATTGCTCCAGCTACAGGGGCATATCTCTTTTAAGTCTCCCCGGGAAAGTCTACGCTAAGGTGTTGGCAGCGCCTTCTAGAGCAGGATCCCCAGGATGGGGGATGAACAGCACGGCTTTCGTCCCGGCAGATCTTCGACCATCTTTTCACTCTAAGAATAGTACTTGACAAGAATGGCATACTCCTAAGCCAAACACATCTACAGCTGTTTTGTGGATTTGCAAAAGACAAATGACTCTAGGAAAACTCTGGAGTGTTCTACAGGAGTATGACATTGACAAACTGTAGCAGCTGTGTTCGGGTTCACTTTGCTAAATCAACACCTTTCACCGTGGGCGTTGGATTTCGCCAGGGGTGCGTCTTGTCACCTCTCCTTTGCATTGTATATATGGACTGGGTGTTGCGATGCAGCAGAGGCGAGAAATATTTTACATTGGGGTGGACGGTAAGTCATCTTCTTTTGGCAGATGACGATGTTATCCTCATATCTTCCCAGGGGGAATTCCAGCCTGCACTCCATAGGTTTGTGGCCATGTGTGGGGATGCTGGAATGCAGGTCAAAGTAGACAAATCTAAGGTTATGGTAATTTCCAGAACGCCTGTTTAATGCACTCTACATGTTAGTGGAGTCCCATTGAAGCACATGGAGAAGTTTATAAGACTCGGGGTCTTTCCACGAGTGACGGGAGGAGTAATGCTGAGCTTTCCTGCAGGATCGGTCAAGCTGGGTCAATTCTGAAACTCCTTGGAAGATCTGTAATCAGGAAGGCCGAGCCAAGTTAGCGGTTTTCAACTCAGTATTTGTTTCAACTCCCACCTATGGTCATGTAATTTGGGTAATGACCGGAAAGACTAAGATCGCGAATACAAGCTGCTGAGATGAGAATTCTCCGTGCTGTTGTGGGAATTACTCGCCGGGATAGAGTAAGAAACGCGGAAGTGCGAGAGGAACTCAACACTGAGGAGCTGCTTCTTCGAACGGAAAAGGTTATGCTTCGTTGGCTGGTCACTTGGCTCGACGGTCCCCTTTATCACGAAATTGAATGCGATTCCATAAGGTAGCCGACCGCTTGGTAGACCCATTACAAGATGGTTGAACCAAGTCCAAAAATTCGCCTGGTTAAGCTTGGGCATAACTCCCGATGAGTTAGAGTCTATGGCGGAGGATCGATGTGCCTGGAGATCTCTCGTGCGTGGTTTACCGCCGCGACCGCATTCGATGATGATTTTTGACAAGCTTTGAGTTTGTGTGACAAGACCTGGTGGAAGCTTAGTTGTACTGGGCTCGCATAAAGTTGTAAGTAAATCCTTACGGCTGAAGATAAAGCAGGTATCATTTTTAGATTGAAAACTGGAGAGCAAAATAAAGACCTTGTCAAAGTATTTCGTTTCACACTCGACTGTATCCACACTTAACCCGTGAATGTCCACATGTCTATTTTGGGCACGCACTCTTTGAACGCAAGGTTTGTCCACCGCAAATATTCTCATCTTCGTGCGAATAGTTTTGTTACGCTCTGCTATACAAGCTGAACATTGTGTACCCATTACCGCTTGAATCCAACTGCATTTGAAAGCGTGGAATGCAGTTGAGTCTGCGCCGGACGACGATACGCAATTTTTAGAAAATTTGCGGTTATCACCCACAAATCGGTCGAATTCTCCGAAATTATATCCGCATTCACTATTGTGCCTAGAAAGTGGTGCAAGTGTTCAAAGTTAAAAATTAAAAAAAAAATGTCCTCATAATTTTGGGATTTTTTGTTCGTGTCCATTTTTGAGAAATGGCACTCTGGACACTTACACCATAAAATATGTAACATTATTTCAAATCTGGTTCAACAAAGCAATTTGTATTCAGTTCAACAAGCAGCGGCGATGGGTCAGTTGGATCGAATGATAGGCGAAGGGCTGAACACAACGCGAGATGAAATGAAACTTTTCCTCGGAATCACATTTTTCATGTCGGTGGTCAGATATCAAGCGTCACGAATTTTCTTCTTCTTCTTTTTTTGTTCGTTTGGGACTCGACATGTTTTGTGGGACACACCATTTTACACCATTTTATATTCCACATCCATTCCGCTACTTGTCTACCTTCGCACTCAAGGCATAGGTTGGGTTCATAATTGTAACATTGTTACCCCTGCACTGCACAAAATATTCTCTCAATACGTTTATGAACACAAGTACTGTCGCAAGTTTGCAGCACGTCAGCATTGTCAAAAAAGTATTCATACATAAGCATCATAAGTAGGCTACATAAAAAGTGTTTGGATGACTTTTGTATTGCTAAAATCAATGAAGTATAAAAGAGAAGCCGAACTTCCACTTCTCTTAAAATTTTGACAACGATTTTCATACCGTTTTCTAAAGCCAATTCGACCAATCAGAGAACGGCATTTACGTTATTACGTATTTTCGCTGTCAAAAAGTCTCTCAAATTCGTCAATGGACTAGGGGTCAATCAGCTGTGAAGTTGGGCAACTCCTCTTTTCTGGCAAAAGTTAATGTCTACATCATGTCTAGGATACTAGGTTTAAGTCTGAAACTTAGTAAACTGACCAACTTTCAAAAATATTAAAGAAAGAGAAAAATTAGTGAAATACGCAGCAAAAAGGCCATGCTTTTAATTAAAACAATTGGAGGTCAAAACATGGTCCAAATAACAGAAATTTCTTAAAAAGAATAAGATAATCTCCGTATGATGTCCTTTTGAACAATTTTTGCATGAAAAAGTCAACTTGTCGGTTTCCCTGCAATCCGACAACAAAACAAAAATCACTGCCAATTTGATCGCAGTTTGACTGTCACATTGCTTTCATGAACACAGTTGCCGCCTGCGCTCCTGCATAGGCCCTGCTCTTTATTTACATTTATGAACTTGCAAGGCTGCTGCAGTGTGACGTTTATTAACTCGGCTATATACTCGCTTGGAACGATTCGCCGCCAGCGCAAACTTCGTCAGAAGTTCGACAATCGTGTTGACAACATTGAATATGTGGCAACTTCTTCTTACTACGGCATCGATGTTTCCACAGTATCGTGGAACAACAACAAAGGTGTGAATATGGCTTCTACGATGGCTGGAGAGTCAAAACAGTACAAGCTACGAAGACACTAAAATTGTACGAATTTTTCATGGAAGTAGCCACTTGTCTTACAAAATCCTGCATACCGTTGGTACGAAAGCCAGGTCGCTTATTGAATTTGGAATCGAAGATCGCAGATGCAAAAAATATGAAAGCAACTTCCGAACTCTATTTGTTTGCCGGGAATGTGAAGTGCGCCTATGTCTCACTAGTGAGAATAACTGTTTCATGGAATTTCACACAACCAGAGATGCGCCGCCGATGCGTTTTGATCCAAATGTCGTTTTTTTAAACCATGTTCATACAACATTTTTCGCAAAAACATATTAAACATTTGTTTGCCCGTAATTCCCAGAGTGGCCAATTAGGCACGCACTACTCCTGTCGCGTACCCAGGTGCGTTATATGAAAAGTCGTAGAACAAAAGTTGTTCAGAATTTTCTCCTAGAAAATATAATTTTAAAAAATGGGCAATTAAGTGTTACGGACGAGGAAAACCTTAAAAAAAAAAGAATGTGAGGAAACAAAAGTACACAGTTCCTTGCACAATGGGGTTGACAAGCCTCTTCTAACAAGGTTTAAGCCACAAAGGAGTACCGATGTACCCAAGCGATAAATGGCCATGCCTAATACATGTTATAACGACCAAACATCGTCAGCCCCTTGAAGGTCGCTATAACCGATTCTGCCTTTATATGAGAGTCTTCGTAAAACCTTTGATGTTCGAATAAGCGAGGTCGTACTGTACACCATTGTCGTCGCTATACAGGAACCTTATTATACTCAACCCTCGTAAAATCCAATCTCAGCTAAAGCAACAACCTAATTGCAAAATGAAGTAACTGCAAAATAGGCCTTTCATCGAAATTCCTTTATAAGCCTTTAAGCCTTTAATGAGCTCCGCTTTATTTTGTGGAAACTATCGCTGTACAACTTTACGTTCACGTTAATTTTTTGTTTACATTCATTGATGGCATGTGTGCCAGATTAACTCAATCCCACAAAAAGCAATCCCTCCTTTGACACACACACACACACACACGCAACCACCAACGATAGCCTACCGCCTGTAAGTACGTTCATTCAAAATTAAAGCAAGCCCACTTATTGAGTCAAAAAATGCTGTGTGTTAGTATCTGCTAAATGACGTTCAAGGTCGTGCCCTTGAAAAAAGAGGAAAAAACCCGATCCGACAAGAACATGTAAAACGCAATACTCCCTGTAGCATACCGTCCCCCCAAAGCCTCCCCATCCAGACACACACACACCCACAAACACCACTCCTTGGTCGAAGAACCCAAACATAGACACACAAGCACTTAACATCGCCCGCACCACCCTGCGCATAGGAAAACATGAATTCGAACATAGCTCTGGAGCATATACCCGATATCCCGTGCAGAGCTTGTCAGCAGCGGCCACCCCAGGCCAAGCCGGCATAGCTGCCGCCACTGCCGTTGCCACAGTCGCCGTCACCGACCACAGCAAGGATGCCACGCAGCACGCATGTGTTCACATGGACTTTGCGAACATGCGCATTCCCGAGTCCTGTGCCGTTCCCTTTTCTATTTTGCTCCGCGTCTATTTTGAACTCCCTGCAAATGGGGGAGGAAGGACGGAAGGAGACATTTTCCCGGGGCTCGATTCGATTTTCCCAGCAGCCGGGGTCTTGCGAGTATTTGCTGGTCTGTTTTGGTTTCTTGCTGTTTCACATTGCCTTCACCATGATTTTCGCATTAATTGCTTACCCCTCAGTGCCCCCCCTCCCAGGGTTGGGAATGGAAAAGGACTTGGTGGGGATGATGATATCATCATGAAGGGCAGTGTATGCTTGTGGTGGAGGTAATTTGGAAACTGCGACGCAAAAAAAAAAACTCACGAAGGGTGAACCAGCACAGCGCCACCCCATCACTACCCCAACAACTGGCAGCAGTATGTGGCTGGGTTTCGCTTTATTTATTTTTGTTTTGGTTCGTAGATGAAATTTCCTCGGGGACGCGCTTGTGAAAATGTTATTTATGACTGCGATGTGATTTATTCGGCAAAACGATCCTCCGTGTACATGCCGACGAATTTCGAGGTGAAATGTGGCATCGCTTGGAGATTTTGTGACGAACACTGCCATGAGTAAAATCGATTTTGAATTGAATTTCCGAAAGGGAAGCGGCATATTTATGAATTTGTATGAACTCAGTGGAATTCTGAACGTGGACTAATATTCTTTTCTTTTCTTTTTCATTTCAGGTGAGTGACAAATTTATTTGAACGCAGTTAGTGCTTGAATTTTGTTGGTAAGTTGACGATTTGCCACTTGTCTTTAGCTCTGGCTTGGAATTTGTCAAGCTAGAGTGCACTCTCCACGGTTGAGAGGGAGTGTATACGTCTATCGGGGTTTCCAAAAGGGCCTTGGCAGCATTTTCTTTGGTTTGAAAAAATTGCAAAGCATTTGAGAAGTCCGAAAGTACAATCAACGTATGGAATTCGACGTCATTCCTATGTCCACAACGGGCACGTTAGCCCGTTCAGAGTTCGATGAATTTTCGTTGACCCGGCAAAAATTTCGACGAAAAAAGCCAGCTTCCTTTTCCAATATTGGCTCCTCTAACGACGCCGGCTTGTTGGCATCGACCAATGATATAATAATAATACGGGACGCTACACAGCCAGGCCCTAGCTTCTCAGCAACCACTCGTGCTGTGCGTGCTATTGCTCTCTAGCGAGATAGTTTTATGTCGACTCCGAACGTCCAATTTGAGAAGCTTTTTCTAGGCAGTTATACTTTTTGAGCATTGTCAGCGACTCGAAAGAGGTGTGGCGGAGGGGTCGACCTCCCCAGTACGGACGGGTCGACGCACGAACCCACAACGCCACCGTCAACAATATGATTTAACATATCCGCACAAAAAAGTCAATCATCATCATGCTGTTGAGTTCCTCGCGCACAACCGTGTTTCTCACCCTATCCCGGGCTCACCCTATCACCCTATCCGAGCTCAGCATTTCTTCTCTCATAACTCGTGAAAAGACCCCGAGTCTTTTAAACTTCTCCAGCTGCTTCAACATGACTCCACTGACCTGTAGAGTGCATTGACCAGGCGTTCTGGAAATTACCATAACCTCGGATTTGTCCACGTTAACCTTCATCCCAACATCGGCCCATACGACTACAAACCTATCGACTTCCGTCTGGGAAGGTGTGAGGATGACTAGGTCATCTGCAAAAAGAAGATCACTTACTCTCCACTCTCCCAATGTCAAACATACCTGTCTATAGCATCTCTGTAGCTCCATGGAGTGTAACGCATTTCCAGGCCCAAAGACATTCAACCGAAAATGCTCTTCGTCACTGAAGATGATTTTTCAATGAAATCGGCAATCTGTTACAACATTTCTCTAGAAATTCACGTACTTCGCCTCGCAAAATGCAGCCGGTCATATTGTCGAAGCTTCCAATGGTAATGCCAGTCAATGGATATGACACCAACATTCTTGTTATGTTATTCTCGTTAGTTGTTGAAGCAGACCGATGTCTTGACATTCAAACTTTCACAAAAATTGAATAAATGTCAGCCATGATTTATTTACGAAAGTGACATTAATTTCCCCGACTTTATTGTGAGCAGCAGCAAAAAGTTGGCATCGTCCCAAATTAGGCCGTAAAAGAAGTCCGAATTGTCCTTGGAAACTTTTGGACAGTAAATTGTTAATTTTGGAACTGGTTTTGCTTTGCTTCGTCACCTTTTTGGCAAACGACGAAATTCCGCTATATTTACTTCGCGGTGTACGACGCGATGCTCTTTGACCGCTGACGGTTTCATTGCTCGTTCAACGAGAACTTGCTAAGCCGCTTAGAAGCATGATACATAATCATCTTCCAGTGTAGTACCTCATTGGTTGCGCAGAGTGTTAACCTCGTCATTCCATCTAAGTGCACAAAGTGTTAAACTTGTGAGTGAGATATCAACGACGTTTTTCTTTGATTTGAAAGACCTGTCTTCTTTTTGTAATTTGCGCGCGGTTAAGGGGTTGTCAAGACACATCACGGGTCGATGGTATAGACTGAGGAAGGGAGAGGAAGTACCTGAGCATATTGGTCTTAAATATCTGCAGTTTGTAGTCTGTGGGAAATTTCGGGCTGGGAAGAGCATTTCGTATTCGTGTAGTGCGGCTTTAGGGACCTGTGACCCTAAATTTAGCTGGACGAACAGTTAAGGGTGAACAGATGAGCATTCCTGGCGACACGGGTATTGGTGGATAATGCCTGGAGAGGAAGAATGCAGTTGACTAGCTCACTTCAGCATTGTTTATTGAAACAGCGATTAAATACGGAAAAAGAAGAGACGGCCAACGAGTCGTTCGAGCGAGTCTAATTACCAGGGATGGGTTTTTTTAAGAAAAACATGCACAACAGTATTATTCAAAGTATTGCCCATCTGAAGCTATAACTTTTTCCCATCTTTCTGGCAATTTGTGGATCCCATCCCAAAAGAACTGCACCAGCTTGGCAGCCAAGAATGAATCAAGCCAATTTTTGATATTTTGCTCTGATGTGAACCGTATTTCAGTGCAGGCGTCCTCTATCGACCGGAACAAATGGTAGTCGGAAGGGGCAAGGTGTGGGCTATAAGGCGGCTGGTGTAAAACCTCCCATCCACTGTTTCCCGAAAAGCTCTTAACCGGAATAGCAACGTGGGCCGAGCGTTGTCATGGTGGAAAATTATTGCCTCGTGTCTGGTCGCATATTCCGGGCATTTTTCGGCTACTGCTCTCTTCAAATGGATTAATTGTGTTCGGTTGATGGTTTCACCTAATCCCACCAAATATAGAGCATTACGTTTGCGCCTGGCTGGCTTAGCCAGGATCACCTCTTTTAAATCGTGCAAACCACTTTTGGCACGTTCTCTCAGCTAGCGAATGTTCACCATAAACTTTCACCAAAATACGATGACTTTCGGCAGCAGTTTTCTTCATATTAAAGTAATGAAGAAGAACTCTCCTTTTTCAGGCACAAAATTCGACATATTTGAGAAAAAATTGTTGTTGTTTAAGCTTCAAATGAATGACATACTTAAGTGACGTACGAATGACAGTAGCTTTCCAACGCATGTTCCAATGGAATAATACAAGTTGCGCCATCTCTTAGCAAACAGCACGAATTAAGTTATAGACCCAATAGTAATTAAATTGTTTCTGTCACATCATGTCATTTGGGCAATAACAATTGGGTTATCATGTCACTATAACGAACACCATTAATTGTCACCGCCTGAGAAGAATGGTTCGATAATGCCTCCAGCCCAGATTCGCACGCGTTGTGGATGCACTTGTTCTCAGCAATTACTCCCAGCGCCGATGCTGGGATGAAGGTTAAGGTATACAAATTCGAGGTTATGGTAATTTCCAGAACGCCTGTTCAATGACTGCATGTTAGTGCAGTCTCATTAAGGCAGGTGGAGAAGTTTCATTAGCGAGTGATGTGAGGAGTATTTCACACTACAGCCGATCCTGAAAAAGACCCAAGCAATGCAAATCGACACTTACAAACTATTCGTCGGCTTTACGGCCGCATATGACAGCGTGCATAGAGGCGAGCATTACCACTCCATGCCTAGTTTTGACATTCCTGTCATTCCTCAGGTTGTGCGGGATGACGATGGAGAACTCTCGCTACTCCATCAAAGTCGGTAACGGACTCACCGAGACCTTCAATGTCAAAAAGGGATATAGACAAAGCGACGCGCTGCCATGTGACTTCTTTAACGTCATTCTGGAGAACAAGAGCACGCTCTTGAGGCGCAAGATCGTGCAAGTCTCACAAGAGGCACGATCTTCCAGAAGTCTGTACTGCCGTTACGGATTGACACATTTGGCCGTCAATGAGGCGTTTGCTGACATTGAGAGGAAAGCGAATAAAATGGGTTTAGTGGTGAACCATGGCGAAGCGAAGTATATGCTGTCCTCAAGGAAGGACATACAACATCGACATCTTGGACCGAGCGCCACACTGGCCAGCTAACAAACTTCGAGTCGACCAAGGACTTCGTCTACCTCGGGTCCGCAGCAAATAGGACGTACAGCATCAGTGCCGAGGTCTTGCCAATTACTGTTTCTGTGGGCTCGAGAGGCACTTTAGTAATAGGGTTATATCTCGAAGGACCAAGCTGACTTTATATAAGACCTTGATCATCCCAGTCCTGATGTCCCTGGTCTCTCGAAGAACCAAACTGGCTTTATATAAGACCTTAATCGTCCCAGTCCTGCTCTACGGCTCGGACGCATTGACAATCTCCGAAGTAGATGAGGCAGTTCTTGGTCTCTCCAAGAGAAGAGTTCTGCATGCGATCTTTGGTCCTGTTTGCGTTGGTTGTTGTCTAAGGTGGCTGGCCCATGTGGAGCGGATGGACAACTCAGCTCCGGTCCGAAGAGTCTTCGACTCTGAACCTGTGGGACAAAGCAACAGAGGACGCTCGCATTCAAGGTGAAGAAGGACTTTAACCAACTTGGCGTGCGACACTGGAGGCAGCTAGCCAGAGATCGAGCTAGTTGGAGAGGCTTCATGAATGCTGAGCTTTCCTGTAGGACTGATCAAGCTGGGTCAGTTTTGGAACCGCTTGGAAGATTGGTAATAAGGAAGTCAGATCTCCAACTCTCACCTATGGGCATGAAATGTGGGTAATGACCGAACGAATAAGATGACGAATGCAAGCTGCTGAGATGAGTCTCCTTGTTGTTGTGGGAATTACTCGCCGGGATAGGATTTGAAGCGCTCAACATTGGCAGCTGCTTTTTCGACGGAAGCGGCTATGCTTCGGTAGTTTGGTCACATCCGAGGCGGGCGTTGAATGCGATTCCAGCATGTAGACGACTGATTGCCAGACCTAGGACCATGGTTTGAACAAGCGTAACTACCGATGAGTTAGGAGGCCCAGAAAACAGTCATTTTTTGACGTTGCAATGTCCTACCGCCTTCGGCATCGGTGACATTTGTTGATGTTAGGACAAGACTTCACACATTGGCAGCACCTTCCGCAGCGGCAAGTCTGAGGAGACAGGAGACTTCGCCTCTGATGACACTCTGAAATGTGAAATGTGGGACTCAGGCTCATTGGAGGTACGAGGTTAACCAGGTACCAATCGCAAGTTGACTTCGCTTAAACCCCAAGCTGGGAATGTTTCCCCACGAGTTCAGGAATAAAACTCATTGGTCTGAGAAGCGACGCAATGGACCAGTCGGGCATAGAAATTCCCCCAAAAATGTATCGTCTTCTTGACCTTCCAACAAGTCCATTACTACAAATTTCCGGCGCTACCCTTGCAATTTCTTCCTAATCCTCATTTGGAAAGACAGTCCGCTCTCTCGTTTATTTGGATACCAGTGTGCCCCGATGTCCAGCATAGAGCCACCGTGCTGGCCATGTTTAAGGGAAGATAAGTGCGATGCGCCTAGTTAGGCAGTTATGGTGTTGCACTTCCTGTGTGTGGTGTAAAAGACTTCCTCTGAAACATTGTCTACTCAGCCTGACATGTTTCCATGTTAGAATGTGGAATGCCACGGGTCTGTTTGGCTACATGGCGATGGTCTTGTCGGTATCATTGCGGTCTTTCAGCGCTAGTGCTGCTTTATATATCGCAGCCACTTCTAAGCCACCATGACTGACGCGTCAGTGTATAGCGCGAGATAATCAGGGTGATTAAACTGATGTCCTGTCGCTTCTCACTGCAACCACGATGCATTCTTGTCGTCGATCTCCCGCCCATTCATGGCCATCTGCAAATCAGTTCTTCAGTGAGGAAGCTACCACCTGCCTTCAAGTCTCCAATCTACCCTCAAAACCACAATCATGTGTATCAACTTGTGGTGGTTTTCTTTTCTTCTTGTCATTCCATTGAGGATTATCATTGAGTCAAGTGGTCTAAACCACTTCGTTGACAGTCACCGACTAGTCGAACAGGAGTGATTTCCTCACTCATCGTGCGGGATCTCCCTCTCCCTCGGCACTATAATCACAAATTTCCTTGCGTTGCCACAGAGGCAGCTCTCTCCCCCAACCAGTGGTCTCTTTCGCATCTCCTTAGGATGCTCACCAAGGCAACGTCTAATTGCATTTAATAACCCACAACTGGATTAGCACCATAAGCCGATTGGATGCGTGCTTGTCACTCAATGTCAACACAGTTTGCTCCAAATGATTACAGCGCGTACGGGCAGCTGTCAAGCTTTCTGCAGCAACACGAAAAACCGGACAGAAGTTGTGCTGCGCGTTGGCTGTCGCCTTTCACACTCAAAGTCACAAGCGATTTTCACCGAACTCGGAGAGAATTAGTTAGAGAACACGCTTGACGGTTGGATGGTGTGTTTCCTTGCACGATCCACCGCCACCGCTGACAGTGGGTACCGAATTGGAAGACCTCGCAACATCCGGCCGGGTGACAACGTGATGGGGTTGCCGTGTACGATTCACCATTGTTGACCTTCTCTGCTGGGATGTCCGGTCTTCGTTGCAAATCATTTTCGTTGGCAGCATTTTGAATAAATGACGCATGAGACAATTGGCAACAGGGAAGTGGCCATAAGCGACCTGTGTTAGTTCTTGTTTGATGGCATTTTCTTCTTCTTGGTGAGAGTTGCGATTGGGATTGCATGGGATCCATGGTTTTGTCTCGAGGGTCACCCTACCGCCATGCACCCTGCCCTCTCTCAGCTTTCACGACTCAGATCGAAACTGTAATGAGAGTGTTTCTAAGTGCATCAAGTGGCTAATATGTAAGGGCGGGGATAAAATAGGCGCTGCCCGCAAGGCGGTGTCCTGTCTCATCTGCTATGGTGCAAGCTAGTTCAAGTGTCCATTCCACAAGAGCATTTGTTTGAACTCTGGTGTGCTTACGTAAGATGTCTGAGGCACTCTTAGAACAACATTGGACTCCTTTCACGGCTTGGAACGACATGAATTGTTTCTCTCACGTCCTTTGACGGCTTGGAACGACATGAATTGTTTCACTCACGTCCTTTGACGGCTTGGAACGACATGAATTGTGTGTGGAATGACTGACGTGGTTTTATTGCTCGTGCCACACTTAAGACCTCAATTTGGGTCCATGTTGCTGTCACTATTCGGCTCCAATCCCTAGTCTTCTCGTTGACCTTTCTACCGTCTTTCCCAGAGGCCAGCACAGACAAGTCCAGTCTGGTTAACTCGTAAAAATGAATTTAAGTGTCCCTCATCAATCAGATTAAAGCCTCTGAAAGCCGCTCTTAGGCAATGATGGCCAAATATCGCATTATTGCCAACAAAGGGACTGTAACTGGTCGGTTTTGTAATTTCCATTATAACACATTACCCCTCGGAGAGCTACAAACAAACAGACGCCAACTGTGTTAGATAATCTCGCGTACATATGCGCGTATGTATGCCTTCTGTGGGAACAGCCATTACCGTCTAATCGGCAACTCATCGATCGGGCCTGGATTGCTCTTCGGGGAGCAACTGCAGTGAAAACGTCTGCGCTCTGACGTTGCCCAGCACGCGGTCGAGCTACCAAATTACAAATTCTGTTCGTAATTTGATAACGATTCGTGTGATTTGTTCCCCCCTTGAAAACCCAAACAAAAAACTGGGCAAAACTAACGACATTCAGCCATTCACACGCAGTTCGAGTCGAGTTTTGAGGGCCTTCTCATATTTATTTCTGGCCTGCTGCTTCTCCCATTCGGAGCCGACTGCCATTAATGACCGCTGTGTGGACGTATATTAATTTGAATAATTCCGAGTCCCCATAATGGAGCCAACAATGCAGACATGTCATGTTCGATAAATTGACACATGTTGGCTTTTATAACGACTTTCGTGTGGGCGCGCAGACCTGGCATTTGTTGCGTTTCGTTTGACTTACAAAACACCTTGAACAGTGTGGCTGACTGATGGGCAGATGACAAGCCGAGGGGCTTAGGTTTCACTTTCTTTGTTCGAAATTTCCCCCGACATCCGAGACGAAACAATCGATCGCGCACCACAAAAAGACTGGGACACAATCAACCATATAGCGTCTTGATTTACCATAAATGCGTGGAGTGCACCAACCAGTGCAGTGCACTGTCGCCCAGGCGATGTGGTATCGAATGCTGTCTGCCAAAAACTGTGTCTCGCCAAAGGACAGGCGAAGAAAGGAGAGTAACCCACTGACGAGGGTTCGATTTCACAACTTGTTGTGTGTGAACCTGTGTGGGGAGTCGAGGAAGGCGGACCACCGCCACCACCTCCTTAACGATGATGATGGCCGCCGACCTCACACACTTGGCCCAAGGAATAAATAACGCTCGACGGAACACACGCCAGACGATGAACTGTCAAACCATAAAAGTATTACATGCTGCGTAAAGTGTTCAGAGATGGAGGGGGAACGAGGCAGAAAAAAAAAATGAGGGAAACATCAATTAAGGCCACCACTGGCTTCCATTTTTATATCCCAGCCAGACACACATACCCTCACGCGGTGTGGCCGTGCGTATGGAACCAGTTTCACAATTCAGAATCCCTGCGCCCGGGTGCTTGTGTAGATGTTCCAGAGACAAGACCGAACAAGTGTTGGATAATGTATATCTCTTTGTTGCTCTCGGCTGTGTTCGCACATGAGAATCGCCCTCATGCAGGGAAAATCATTATGGATTGATGAAGGGAAGTTCTGTTTGCGTTCAGCTCAAGTATTCTGGATAATCCCGAACCATGCTGGTGTAAGCGGGAGTTTTCTTTGATATCATGTTCATAATTGGGAAGTTGCACCATACGCTCGTCCATGCAGCACTCCTGACTTCCTCTCTCACTCGGTCCCTCTCCCCGTTCAGCCTTTGTTGAAGTATTAAATTTCAAGCGGCAGCTTGCAGGGTTTTCCTTTTTCAACATCACAAGGATGTCGGATGATGATGAAATAAATGGAATTTTCCATTCGTATCGATTTTCTATTTAAAATACACTTTTATGCTCCCTGCGGGATGTGTGCCGTGTGTGTGTGTGGGCGGATGAAGTGAAAGTGTTGGATACAGAAACTGGTGTCATTTTCTATGCAAACGGCTGAGGGTGTGTACCTGAATTGAAAGTGAATGAAATCAATTCGATTGGGTTGTTTTTTTTCCCCTTCATCTTTCAATTACATACATATGTTCTTCTTCTTCTTTCTTTAGAAGAGGCATGCTGAGATATTCTTTGGCAGTCATTCGTTGTGCATCTTGTAAATTGGTGAACTAGCAGGTTTTGTCTTAAAATTCAGAAGGGAAAGGGGGCTCTGTGGAGGCTTCATGTAGACTGGCAACATAGAATAGACTTCTCTACCTGAATGTTGGCACAGGGTGATAATTTTTTAAAAAAATAAACAATAGTGGTGTTCGATGTTGAATTCATTCTGGTTCCATTTCCAAGCAACATGCATGCTCTCATGCATGGAATAGTATTGGGTTTATACCCTAATTCGTGCGGTTCGCTAAGAGATGGCGTAACTTGTATTATTCCATTGGAACATGCGTTGGAAAGCCACTGTCATTCGTACGTCATTTCAGTATATGTCATTCATTTGAAGCGTAAATAACAATAATTTGTTCTTCACTCAAATATGTCGAACTTTGTGGGGAGTTCTTCTTCATTACTTAACTATAAAGAAAACTGCTGCCGAAAGTCATCGTATTTTGGTGGAAGTTTATGGCGATCATGCGCTAGTTGAGAGAACGTGCCAAAAGTTGCACGATTTAAAAGAGGTGATTTTGGCTTAGCCAACCAGGCGCGAACGTAATGCTCTGTATTTGGTGGGATCAGGTGAAACCACCTTCTTCTTAGTTTGGCGCTACAGTCCGGGGTGGACCTGGGCCTCAACCAACAAGCCTCTCCAGCCAGCACGATCTTTCGCCAGCTGCCTCCAGTTGTGCACACCAAGTTGGTTGAGTTCCTTCTTCACTTGTGTGCGCCATCTCGTTCTAGGACGCCCTCTTATGCGTTGTCCCAAAGGCTCGGAATCGAAGACTCTTCGGGCCGGAGCTGTGGTGTCAATCCGCTCTACGTGACCTAGCCATCTTGAGCGTTGGATCCGAAGACGCTTAACTAGGTGCTTGCCGCTGTACAGCCCGTACAGTTCGTGGTTGAATCTCCTTCTCCAGACGCCATCAATACAAACGGGACCAAAGATCGCACTCAGAACTTTTCTCTCAAAAAGACCACGAGCTTCTTCATCCGCTTTCAATAGCGTCCATGTCTCTGCGCCATAGAGCAGGGCGGGGATGATTAGGGTGTTATATAAAGTCAACTTGGTGTTTCGAGAGATGGCTCTGTTACTCAATTGCCTCTTGAGCCCAAAAAAACAGCGATTGGCAAGATCGCTTGTTATTGTCCCTGTTTACTGCAGAGCCAAGGTAGACGAAGTCCTTGACTACCTCAAAGTTTCTGCTGCCCATTATGACGCTCTGTCCGAGGCTTCGATGTTGTGCGTCCTTTCGTGATGACAGCATGTACTTTGTTTTGCCCTGGTTAACTGCCAAACCCATTTTAGCCGCTTCCGCTTCAATGCTAGCAAAAGCCTCATTGACAGCTCGCTGTGTTCGTCCAATCACGTCAATGTCGTCCGCGTAGGCAAGCAGTTGAACGGACTTTTGGAAGATCGTGCCTCTGGTGTTGACATTTGAGTTTCGCACGATCTTCTCAAGTATGATATTGAAGAAATCACATGACAGCGTGTCGCCTTGTCTAAAACCTGTTTTGACATTGAAGGTCTCGGTGAGTTCGTTACCGACCTTGATGGAGCAGCGAGAGTTCTCCATCGTCATCCTGCACAATCTGACGAGTTGGCTGGAATGTCAAAACTAGACATGGCATTGTATAGCTCGTCTCTATGCACGCTGTCATATGCGGCCTTGAAATCGACGAATAGGTGGTGGGTGTCGATCTGCATCTCGTGGGTTTTTTCCAGGATCTGCCGCAGTGTGAAAATTTGGTCGATGGTGGACTTTCCCGGCCTGAAACCGCACTGATAAGGACCTATCAGGTTATTGACGAATGGTTTCAGGCGTTCACACAAGACGGCAGAGAGGATCTTGTACGATATGTTAAGGAGACTGATCCCTCGATAATGGTGAAACCATCAACCGAACACAATTAATCCGTTTGAAGAGATCAGTAGCCGAAAAACGCCCGGAATATGCGACCAGACACGAGGCAATAATTTTCCACCATGACAACGCTCGGCCCACTTTGCTATTCCGGTCAACAGCTATTCGGGAAACAGTGGATGGGAGGTTTTACGCCACCCGCCTTATAGCCCAGACCTTGCCCCTTCTGACTACCATTTGTTCCAGTCGATGCGAAACGCCCTCACTGAAATACGGTTCACAACAGAGCAGAATATCAAAAATTGGCTTGATTCATTCTTGGCTGCTAAATCGGCGTAGTTCTTTTGGGATGGGATCCACAAATTGCCAGAAAGACGGGTAAAAGTCATAGCTTCAGATGGGTAATACTTTGAATAATACCGTTGTGCAAGTTTTTTTTAAATAAACGTTCAAATTTGACAGAAAAAACCGCTTCCGATGGCCGCTTGGACTTAGCTGGGAGGGCTAGTAGCGACGATCAAAATTGTGAGAACTCGATCCCGCACGTTTGTAATTTCCGTGGAAACGCGTTTTAATTGTTTATTCCCGATGAAGTATGCACAAAATGTGAACAGAGATCTTGGTGTTGTGTACGCTGTGCCTCACCTGCCAAGGCGGAAACCAAGAGTGGCTACACGCATACGGTGGGAGAAACTACAGAACAGTGACTAGCAGCTAAATCTTGCGCGGCATATATCTGAAAGGTTTGAGCGACTTCCAACTGTTCCATCGCGTGTAGAGGAAGAATGGCGACTGTTTTCAGCAGCCGTCATTGCCGGGATGTTTGTGGAGTGAGGGGGCTTGGAGTGGAGGCTGGTGGTGAGAAAAAAACCCGGAGTTCAAGAAGCCATCAGAGAGTAGAAGAGGACCTGCAGAGACTGGATTGTCTTGGGGGACTCTACATCTCGGAGTTCAAGAAGCCATCGGAGAGTAGAAGAGGACCTGCAGAGACTGGATTGTCTTGGGGGACTCTAGATCTCGGAGTTCAAGAAGCCATCGGAGAGTAGAAGAGGACCTGCAGAGACTGGATTGTCTTGGGGGACTCTAGATCTCGGAGTTCAAGAAGCCATCGGAGAGTAGAAGAGGACCTGCAGAGACTGGATTGTATTGGGGGACTCTAGATCTCGGAGTTCAAGAAGCCATCGGAGAGTAGAAGAGGACCTGCAGAGACTGGATTGTCTTGGGGACTCTACATCTCGGAGTTCAAAAAGCCATCGGAGAGTAGAAGAGGACCTGCAGAGACTGGATTGTCTTGGGGGACTCTACATCTCGGAGTTCAAGAAGCCATTGCAAGTTGTCTGGGCGATCAGGTAAAGAGCAGTCTTGGAAGGAGTTCGGCGAGAAGTTGGAAAGCGACCATAGATCTGGCAAGCCATTCGCCGACTCAGAAGAAGGATATTCAACATCATCGAAGGAGTCAAATCCAAAGATAAAGTGTTGGCAATGAGGTGGACATCTTACGCAGATGGAGCGGGTACTTTTCGGAACTGCTCAATCCCGGACAGGGCACTGAGGATGGCAGACCTGTAGAATAGTCCAACGGTGGAGGAAGTAATTTTGGCGATTGAATCGAACAAATACTGAGTTCAAAGTCGCTAACCTGGCTGTGACACTAAGCTCGGCATTACAAGCAGTTTCAAAATTGACCCAGCTTGACCAATCCTACAGAAAAGCTCAGCATTACTCCTTCCATCAATCGTGAAAAATACCCCGAGACACCTTAGCTTCTCCACCTGCTTCAATGGGACTCCACTAACATGTAGAGTGCATTGAACAGGCGTTCTGCAGATGACCATAACCTCCGATTTGTCCACGTTAACCTTCATTCCAGCATAAGGACATATGGGCACAAGCCCATCGAGTGCGCGCTGGAGCTCCGTTTGCGATATGAAAGATTTCAAAAAGAAAAGCCTGCAGAACTACCACTGGTATTTTCTTTGAACGCAGCTGTAGTCACAACTCATTGCCTCAAAACAGAAATTGCTGACACTGAAAAACAGACACTGACTGTGAAGCGACAAGTTTTGTCGCTCAAGTGCGATAAGCTCAAGTGCCAAGACGGCAATGGTCGACATCAAAATTTCCTCATTTGAACCTGTTTGAATTTGTTAAAAGTTTCACGATATTGGAGGTCACTTAAAATTAGCTTACGCCCACGTGAAGCGAACAAAAAGTGTCCAAAAGTGCTTCATTCCAAAATTCCTCCACAAAATAGGTACATCCATCTCCGTTAAGCCGACTTTTAAGGAGCACTTGAAAGCAATTAAAAACCAAGCTACATTCCCGAAACACACACACACAAGCGTCTTGCTCCTTCTCCAAGACCAGAAGACAAAGAACGTGTCGTCCGGCCAGGAGGTGTACCCCTTTGCAGATTAATCAAGTGTCGCTTTTATTTCGCTGAACATTAAAAAATATTGCATTTAATTGTGTCATTAAGTGGAATTATTCACGCAGTGTGTGCACATTAGTGTCGTCCAATTTACAATTTCATAAAAGCACTTACAACCTCCGACACCAGCCAGCAATGCGTTCGTTCGTTTTTATGTGTGACATTCCCAAAATAGAATCCTTTTGTTCGTCGTCGGCTCTGGCCATTAAGAGCGGCCCGCACATCTTTGACATATACGCGCACTGCATAGATTACGAGTATTTCTTTGCTGTTGATTTTTTTTCTCTTGTTTTTGCGCCAATCCTCTGTACAGCAGTTTTTCGTGTCATTCAATGTTGGGTTTCGTGTATTTTTTTCACACCTAAGCACACCTCGCTCATAAACACGCAACAGCACAATGAATTCCGAGCGGGCTGACGACGGGTCGGGAGGGGAGGGCAGGGCAACTGAGGAACAATTAAAGAAGAAATCCTCCTCGTTCGCTGCAGAAGCAATTTATTCGGTCGTCTCGGGTGTATTCGATATAATCACAGCATTTTTTGAACCGCGAAAAAGCCTCGAGCTGTTGAGTGTTTGACATTTCTTTGAGTTGTCACCACTGCACGTTGTGGTTGATCAAGCGTCGCCCAGATTTAACATTAATAGACCCCAGTGCGTCCTTCTTCTTGTGTCACTATGTGTACATTTCCCGCAGAGAAAGTATCGCATGCTTTGCAAATATTTGACAGCTTGGCGGGGTGACGTTCCAAATGTCAACTGAGGCGTGCCAAAAATGTTCATTAGCGAACAATGAACTGAGTGATAGATGAAAGAAGGCAGACAGCAGGCGCAGTGACTGGCAAAGCGTTTGACTGTGAAAGTCCACCGTTATGGCTGTCAATGAAATTTAAATGGAAATGCGAAAAAATTTGCTTGCATTTTCGTATTTTCAGCCAATGGCTTGGGGAATTACCCGGGAAATGGTCGCAACAAAATGATCGGAAACGCTTAAAGTACAAGAGCTCTTGTAAAGTTGCATGACAAGGCACATGCATGCTTTCCGAATATCTTTAGAAAGTCGCATAGGAGGTAGCCTTGTACTCGATGAGGGAGAATAAACCGCAGGAAACGCTAAAAGTACAAGAGGTCTTGTAAAGATGCATGACTTTGCGTACTGGCATGCAAGCGTGCATCGTAACATCGATGATTGTCCAGAGTAGGCTGATGGTCTAAATGGCCAGCTTCGCCTTAGTAACCAAAGTGCCCGTTTGAGGTTGAATGCAAGGGAGGGAGGGGATGGCTGTGACTTTGCTTTATGTCTCCTCATAAGGGATTACCTTAACTAAGCCTTCGCACCGCGCCAATGTGTACAGCCCTGCCAAGGAAACCATCAAACTTCCGGTGATTCAATGAGAAGAACTATCATTTTTATCTGCCCACCCGTTACCACTGTCAAACTTCGCAACTGACAGATGTCACTCAAACTGAAATGGCGACTTGAAACATTGGAACAATTTGTACGTTGCTATGAAAAACCGATATCCCACCATCAGGCATCACCATCATTGTTGACAGCCTGACTTCAGTAAAGTCCTGCGCAATGAGATCAAGGATTGTTATGAACTACCGCTGCTCACTAAAATCCATCAGTCACCACAAGATCAAACTTTGCTGAATCGTGTGCAACAGCTAAGTAGCAGGGAACAAGAGAGCGGACGAATTGGCCAGACAAGGGTCTGAAATGCACTTCAGAGCAGCGGACACATCACTGCAACCACCGATCAGTGCACTATATCGGACCGTAAGCGATACAGTGCTAACAGAAGACAACTCGTCTCGTAATATATCACTGTCCACGGCAAGAGCACCGTGGAAAGGTCTTAATATCGGCAAAACGAATAAGCGTTGGACTGCTTAGCGCATAAAGTCGCCAGGTGGCTCTGGCATAACTTTCGCGACTGAGCTAGACTTTAGAGCTGGTGCTCAGCCAAATAGATTGGAAAAAATAGGTGATAAGGGAGGGAGTGGATGGCTGTGACTTAGCTTTATGTCACCTCATAAGGGAATACTTCCCACGAGGCATTGACCTTAACTAAGCCTTGGCACCGCGCCAAGCTGTACAGCCCTGCCAAGGAAACCATCAAACGTCCGGCAAGATTAGCGTGGAAAGGTCTTAATATCGGCAAAACGAAGAAGCGTTGGACGGGAGATAAGTGGTTACGTAGGAGGGGCTGCTAGTGAATTTAGCAACACGCCTAGCCCATGTTGGTCTGTTGTGATACCCGCAGTCAGACTACTACCGCCGATCGATCACTCCCGTGACACGCCAAATGGTGACTGTAGCAGATTTGAAAACCTTATATTCGAACCGGGGACCCCATTAAACCAAGGGCAGGCGCTCAGCCAACTACGCCATCCACGGTGGTGGATTGTTAGATCCGTTTTCTCATCGGAGTGATCTCAGGAGACTGTCCCATGGGAACAATGCTCCGGAAATGGAATGCAGAATCCACCGATCTCTGCCAGAGTTGCTGTTGAAAAAGTAGTTGCTGGGACAAAGCCCTCAAATCTCCTCCTTTTCTTCTTGTTTTCGAGAAATGTGTTCACACGTACTTTCTGCTGTCTGCAAAGCCCATGCCGACTGACAAATCTCCTCCTCAATGTCCCGCACAACGCATTGCTGTGACTAGGAAGGCACCGAGACGATTCGACACCGGGTTTGCCACAGCCCAGCTCTCCAGAATCCAAGCTGACTTAGCGCTCTCCTCAGATTCGTAAAGAGCGCGGGGGTAATCAGAAATGAAGTAGCTAACTTCTTAAAAATGTTTATATCGTTTTCACAGCCACGTTGACCAATCCGAGATCGGTCCTCCGATTATTTCGTGAATAACCGTCAAAAATTCGTGAGTGACTGGCGAAAAGCCTCTCAAATTCGTCGATGCGCTAGGGGCAACCGCCTGTGAAGTGGGCCATCCCCATGGTACTGCATACTGACCTCCCCCGCGCTCTTTACGAATCTGAGGCAAGCGCTAAGTCAGCAGTCTCTGTGAAGAATCTTTGGCCGATTCTGGAGAGCTTTAGCCATCACGTGACATCAGAGGTTAACATAATGTGTACTCCACAAATGAAGGGATTCCCAATGGGCCCTAAGGCCTCCGAGTGGAAGTGATGTTCAACCATCACACTCCCCTTCCCAAACCTAACCTAGCCCACTATAAGAATTGTCTATGTTCCTTTTCCGGATACAAAATATTCTCGCTCGCTTCTCGGTGTGTTCACATCGTAATTCCTTCTGAAATTGTTTCCAGATTCACTTGGAATCCCATCACTCCCATCACTTGTGTAGGTTCTCCACACCGATCGGGACTCGAAACTGCTCCTGATTGTTGTCTTTCTCCTTCAAACGGCCAAATCATCTGCCTCAGACCTGGTCTCACTTCAAATCTCCTCCTTTTCTTCTTGCCTCCGAGACAAAGCCCTCAAATCTCCTCCAAGTGTTCACACATACTTTCTGCTGTCCGCGAAGCCCAAGCTCACTGACAAATCTCCTCCTCAAAGTCCCGCCGAACGCATGTAATCATCCAATTATCCCGTCACAAGTCCCCGCACCCATCAAACCTCCGGTGCAGCACTCACATTAAAGTCAGCAATTAAAACGGAACTAATTGATTCCCGCTAATTTGGCTTCCGATTCCACGTCAAATTGCCCCATCTCCTTGTGCAATTAGAGAAATTCCTCTCCACACAGTGGCTCACATTCGGAGCGCGCCCACACCTAGGCTCGCTTCATGTCGGCCTTTATCGTGGTTTGTGCCCCCATCACACATGGCTGTATAACTGATTCTGGGGTAATTGGCGTAAACATTTTCCTGAAATTTATTCAAATTCTGGTGCCGCCTCCGCAGAGCGCATGGGTGTCCAAATGGGAAAACAAAAACTTGCCACAAACCAGAAGAGAATCGCCACCAGTTTCAGTGCTGGACAGTGGATGTGTGTGTGGGTGTGTGTGTGTGTGTCTGTGGTGTTGTAGATCAACATCAACTGCGGCCCAGATAACAAAACGAGCTGGCAAAAGATACGAAAACAAGAACGACCAACTTTGGTACGGTTCTCTGATGCTGTTGTTTTTTTTTGTTCAGCTCCCTTTCCCCATGCTTCGCATTGTCTTCTAGTGAACGGCCCTCGCGCTCGTCGCGTCGTCGTCGTCCCACTTGGATATTCCAGTATCTCTGCCGCACTAGCAGTGGTTCCAGAAACCGCTCTCTTCGCCATCAGCAGCAGCATCAGTTACATTCGCTTGACTTGCATAAAGTTCAGTGCACTCGAGTAACCAAGTTTTGCGCAACTCAATCCAGCCAATCGGTAACTGCAGCCGTTGCAGTCGCTGTCGATACCCGACTAGTGTTTGGTTAACTCTCAACTCAAATGGAGGCACAGCACATCAAGCACCGAGATAGACCCGCAGACAGCCAGACAGATAGATAGCTGGAGGAGGTCTTGCTTTACTTATGAAATCTAGAGCTTGCTCGTCGCATGTTCGCTGCAAATGGTGTTAGGAACGAATGAGAGAGCGGGCAAAAAGCGCACCAAATAATATGTAACTCGTGATCGTCGTGCAAAAACAGTAGAATATTCCATATCTAATTATGCTCGTCTCTCCGTGTTGGGACGACGAACGAAATGAAAGGAGATTGTACGCCAAATGGATGCCACGTGAAAGGCACCAACAGCAGCACCAGAGTATCTTCTCGATTTGGAAATGTGGAACGAGCCAGCGTTAGCGTGTGTATTTCACAAGCGCTATTTGTCATCCAAGAAGTTAATTAACTCAATTTGGAGTCGTCACCGCACAGATCGCCTTACAGGAATGCTGCTTGCTGTCTGTTTGCGTCTCTTTTCGTGTCGTCTGTTGTTCTGCTGTCGCTGGATGAATTATTGCGAAAGTAATTGAGAGCTCATGTCCAGGGCCAATCCATTCTTAGCCGATACGCAGGATTGATTCAACCGCCAACCAACCGAACGGCCATGTTCTATGCAACCTTCACGCGCTGCTCTACATCAAATAAAAGCGCGTATACGATCAAATGAAATTTGTTTCGCATTGCAATGGACTTTCTAAAAGATACAGATCTGCGGTGTGTTGGCAATTATTTAGTCACTTTATTGGCTGAGGGTTTCACAACGAGTTACCCTCATTTCGTGGGCTTTATTTATATGGGCTCAGCGGATACAGTTGTCTAGATCGATGTAAGATGTGTTTACATTTGCGTATTCAGATCGAGCGTGCTGAACTTGTGCAGTGTATTCCAAACAAGTTGTGTGTACCAAATCCGGTCCGGTTGGTAATGCAATGTTCATGTAAACAAAATGGTCATGCGGAGCCTGTTGTACAACATTAAGTGGTAACTGCACTGTGTCCAAGTGCCCAGTGCTTAAAATGAGACGTTTTTCGTGCGAGAATTGGCTGATGTAAGGCAATGGTTTCGATAAGGTAAACACAAAATGGTAGTTGATGTCTGGTAGAACTGGCTGCAGGCGGATCTGGCGATGTCATAATCACTGGGAATTTTTCGACCATTCACGTGACCAAGTGCTGGAAGCGAGTGCAATGGGTCGTACAAATTTCAAACGTAACAGGTACATATTTAGGCTTACCAATACACAGCAGTGGGTGCGTCGACCTGTACGTTGGGTGTTGGTCCAATTCTCCAAACAGTGTTAACATAGAGCTGCAAGTCCGTCCACTCTATTGATGGTTCTTGTAGACGCCAGGCACATCATGGACTGCCGAAACCCATTTTTACTAGGACATTATGACTAGGGGTCTGAGAATGAGCAATGACCACCTTCCATCGTTGCTTCTGTTCTTTTAAACCTAGCTGTCATGATTTGGTCGTCCTTTTTGTTTTGTTTAAAGACCCAGCTCGAGAATGGGCAATAACCACCATCCATCGTTGCTTCCGGTCATTTAAACCATGTTTGAAGACCTAACTTGAGCCTTGGTGTCTACGTGCCTGATCTATGGCCGATCTAGCACAGTCATCGTATTTTTTGAATGGGAATGAGTACTTCAAAAAACAAACTCGTCCGATTTTTGACGATACCAATCCACGTGAGATCCAAGAGAGTCCAATGCATCCCGAAAAATTCACAATTTGGTATGGTTTTTCGACAGACACCGTCATCGGTCCATATTTCTTTGAGAACAGCGTTGGTCAGGCCATCGTCGTCAACAACAAGCGCTATGGACTGATAATTACCAACTTCTCTTGGCCTGAATTGGTTGATAGTGAGACCAACGACATTTGGTTTCAACAGGACGGCGCTACGTGGCACACAGTTCGCGCCACATTCTGCACAAGCGATTCTAGGCATCGTCATCTCAAGTGGAGATGGTGTGAAGTGGCCACTAAAATCGCGCGAATTGAACCCGTAAGATTTTTTCAAGCGAAGATTTCTGAAATCGCGGGTCTTGCCAAAAAGCCACAAAAGCACCCAACATAACCCACGCCATCGATCGAATCAGCCTGGTTTATGCGCCCGGTCCCTAGAAAAATACTCGATAAATGGAATGAAATCTGTCTTAATTGGTCCCCTTGGTAATTTGAAGAGGAATTACATCTTGCCCGCAGACATATCTTCAAGTCGGGCTTGTCTCCTTTAATGTTTTTTTCCTGTGCATGAAAGAGATATGAGTCTGTTTCGGGGGTTAATTCTTGATCCTTGTTGACGATGTCATTAGAGCCCAGCAATGCTGAGCTCTTGGACATGGTCGTTAAGATGAAACTAAGAAGAAAACGAGGGAGATTAACCGCCAATTTAAGTCAAATTGTGCGGGGCAAGGAGATATTTTTCTACTCCAAACCCTCAGAACCTACAAAAGTGACGACTTGTTCTCAGCTCTCGCGATTATCGATAATTCATTGGACAATGACAGAGAGAGGACGGACGGAACATTATATACAGAGTTCTTTTCAAAATAAACAGTCGTGATCAACAAAAGTTTGGAATAATAAATCGCGAATTTTTAGACAACGTCTTGTTTGATGCAATTTTTCCTTGATAGCCTCATAATCTCAACTCTCATTGGAGCGTGAATCATGTTAAGAAGATTCTCCAACAATTCATCATTTGCTGGACACTCCATCATCCAATTCGCCTTGCATCACTTTTTAGCTCTTCTTCCCTGTCGTTTCAAATATTAGCAAAACAATTAGAAATTTCTTCATTCGAAATTTTGATGCTGCAAGAGCTCTCTGTTTTCTTGCACCAAAAAAAGATCTGCACTGCAGATGTGTATCATTTAATGGTGTAAGCTCTCCTTTTGCCGATAATCCCCTTATTCTTTTAGACGAGGTGACAAATTCTCGTCCCGCATTTTGCTGTCACCTCATATCAAAATCTGTGTTCTCGAATTCAAGTGAAGTGAGAAAAACCAATAAAATTCCGAACCCAAAAGAATTCAACTAGTTGGCAACACATGGTGCAGGTTTGTGTCTTCAAGTGGGATCAATATCCATTCGGTGGTTATATTTGCTAGTTCTCGTAATTTCAGGATTTTTTTAGCGGTTTAAAAAGTTTATTGGAACGGAGAATTATTTTTAAAAGTTAAGGTGTTGGCTCAACAATAGTGGCCCAACTGATGTACTTTGTTCATTATTATTGTTGTTTTATTGTTTATTTTTTATGTCCTACAATGGCTGGTGCTTAAATCGGGTTGTTCAAGTCCATGTGTCCATGGTGGTCCTTTTGGGATGGGGTGGTGATGTGGTAGCCTACTTAGCCTCGGTGGTTCTGCTCGTTTAGCAGATTTAACGCATTGGTGTGTTTCTCAGGTTCCTGATTTTCTCGTCAGAATGATTGTTGATGTTTAGTAGCTGATTTCTGAACTGTGTCACCACATACTGTTCCTGGGGGATGATGCGTGCTTGCTCGTAAAGCCTATTGTTGCTGTGGTGCCTTTGACGGTCCCTGTCGAAGGTGAGTCCGGAAGATATTCGAAGTATTTTTCTTTCGAAAATTGCGAGCTTCGTCATGCTGGTCTTAGAGCTGGTGTGCCGTACTTTAAGATCGGCCGTATAAGCTGCTTGTATAGCAGCAGTTTTGTCCTCTGGCTTAATCCATTTTGCTTGCGCATCAAGGAATAGATGTGATGGAAGCCGAGGTTGGCCTTTTAAGGGTCAGTTTCGAATGACTGTTGAACTTAAACCTTTCCGTGAATTTAATGCCAAGATTTTCGTTTGTTAATATTTCTGTACCGTTAGGGAGCACTACCTTTATGCTTCGACATTTGGCTGCTGATCTGCATCCACCACTGGATGGTCTCCCTAAGCACATAGTTACCGATTTCCCAGCATTGATACGAACACCCCATTTGGTATAGTAGTAAAATTTTTTCGCTGTTTGGATTTCGACCTTCCGCGCGGCTATCTGTGGTGACGTCGAGCTGGCGTAAGTCAGCGAGTCCTCTGCAAATAGACAGCATTTCACTGTGTCAACCGATACATGGTTGATCTGCCGAGTAGATGTTGAAGAGCCACGGTCCCAGCTTTGATCCTTGTTCAACTCCCGCCTTGGTGCTCCGCTCTGTTGACTTGCTGCCTTCAACTGATCGTATCGAAGGCCTTTTCTACGTCAAGGATGGAGGCGACGGTAACCTCGTTATTGTTCAGCGCAGCTACAACATCGTGGTGGAACTTCATTAGAGGATGTAGCATTGAATGTCTTTTCCGAAATCCGTACTGAATATCGGGGATGATGTTTAGCATTAGTTTTCGGACTACCAGGTCCTCCAGGATCTTGCTTATATTGCTCAAGAGCGATATAGGTCCGTATCTAGAAACACAGGCAGCGTTCCCCTTTTTTGGTATTCCGACAATTCGTGCTATTTTCCTCTTGCTAAGAGAGTAGCAATTATGCATGATGATTGCGAGAAGTTTCATCACCGTTTGTGGCATTCGCTTCGGGACGAAATTCGAAATATTGTCAGCTTTCCGCCCAACGAGAGGGCTACGTTGAATAGTTTCCGCAATTTCTTCGGCCGTTGTGAGGTCATCATTTCCTGTCCTGTCGTCCGTTGGGTTGAAGATGATGTCTGGTGCGGATGAATTCTCAATTGCTTTGACGTAGGTGTTGACTTCTGTGATAAATTGCCGGTCATCGGGCGGTGATGGTTGAAAGTTGCCTTCATGAAAAGGCTTCTGCTTTCGTCGCCGGTGTGCTTGCATCTCCTTCGCTTGTCGTCAGTGTTTGTGGCAGCTTCTTCATCTTACCGATGATTTGGTGGATTTGTCGGAATGTGTCAATTTCCTGGCTGTATCTTGCGGAGCCTGTTCTCCAGCTCTATATTGTTGTGCGTTTGTACCGCTTTCCAAAACATGATGTTCGTGCATTTCAACTGACTGAGAACAGCTTGGTAGTCTCTGCCTCGTGTGTTTAGCTCCCGGTGGTGTATTCCTGGAGTCTTTTCCTCAGCCTTTGCCTGTGGTGAGAAACTTTTTGGATATGTACAAGTAACAAGACTATACTTGTCTCTGCTTGTCCGTTGTTGATTGAGTTCTCGAGTCCATCAATCGCTGTGTCCTTATTACTGGCGGTATGTGGATGTTGTCCAGTATATCTTCTTGTAGCTTAGCTACATCCGGCTGATGTAGGTTGAAGAAGTCCCCTTCTGGTCGGCTGTTGGTAAATTTCGGATTTACCAAGTGACAAATTCTCGTCTCGCATTTTGCTGTCACCTCATATCAAAATCTGTGTTCTTGAATTCAAGTGAAGTGACAAAAATAAAGTCAAATTTTCAAGCCAAAAGCAGGTTTGTGTCTTCAAGGGCGATACAATTCCACTCGGTGGTTATATTTGCTGATTCTTGTAATTTCAGGATGCCTTTTGCAGAGCTCGTTTGTATTGAATCGCGTTTGTGCTAGACTTCCCACATTGGTTATATTCAATGACAGCCCAGCAAACGTTTCTTTTTCTTAAAAATTTGGATTTCTGGGTGTGATTGGAATTGCGCTCTATCAAAGCGACCAGGCACTCAAGTTGCTGGTTTGTTGGTATTTCAACACTAAACGTGAACATATTAATCAACTTTTATTCCTATCAATTCACAATTTGGGTTAAAACTCACATATTTAGCCTACGTCGTTTGGCGGCGCATACAAAAAGGCAAGCGACAGAATCTCTCTCATTCTATCTCACTTTCTCATGAAATGTGACTACACACGATAGTCGTGCGAGTAACTTATGTGACTGCAAGAGAATACAAATTTATCAAAGTGACACAAATTTTGAGGTGATACGACTAAGTGAAGGAGGAGAGGGAAAGGCGTCCTCTTCGCGGTAATTGACGGAGTGGAACATTTGACAGTGGGTGACGCTTCCGCTAAGGAGCTATCGCCCATAAATTTCGCCAATGGAGATGGCGATGGTCATGTCGATTGACATGATGGGTGGACTGGCGGCAGCGCTGCAAAATTCCAAGATTTATTTTATTTTTAAGATTTTTTGACATAAAATTGTTTTCAAGATTTGTGAGCAAAAAAAGCACAAGATTTCAAATTTCGAAATATGCAAATATGAAGGAAAGTAAAAATCGATCATTTGTAGCTCTGCTCATGCATACCCATTGTTGGGTAAATGTACTTGCATTGTAAAAAAACTGTCATTGTGTTGTTAATGATGAATTCCGCTTGACTTCGAATGTTGTGCCTTTTGACAAATTTATGTAAGGAACTTAAATTTAGAAAGGCTTTATTATTAACCTCGATCACCCATAGATGTAACATCTTTTCGTTTTACAACGAAGCATGGTAATGAGCGTTTAGCATTTCCGTTAATGAACAAATTCGTTTTTGAAGTCTTATCTCTTCCCCATTCATGTGCTGCTGTTGAACTCAGAGTTTCCGCAGTTAACCTAAATAAAACGATTCGTTGGTTTGATGGTCAATGAAACCTCGCAAGGAATTTTGCATACCAAAGATTTGCTAAAATGCGGGGGGCTTCTTGCTACAGTAACAGAATTTTGAATAAATTTAATTCGAGTGTGTATATCTATAATTCTATTATTTGTATATATTAGACTATATTGTTAAACGAATTAAGAATGTTATGTTATGCAAAATTATTTCGCGTCATCATATTTCACGTTTCATCATATTTCTAAGATTTTCAAGGCTAGAAAGTAAGACTTCTAGTGAAAATCGTATGGCAGCATTGGCTTGCGACATGTGCCAATAACATCAGGCAACATCGGTTTCTTGACGAACCTAGATCGCCTCGAAGGGTGTTACCTCTTTTTGGGCGTGAGCTAGGTAGGCTTAACTAGGTTAGGTAGATTAGACGTCTTCCGGCCCCTTTTGTTGTAAAAGGTATAGGCCTCGAACACACTTCAGTCTTTCGTATCTTATGTCTTCTATTTCTTCTCTCTCCTATTGTTAGTGTGGTGTGGTTGACGAGAAGCTGGGCCCTGGCCCTCTACGGCCTGTAGAGGGCCACGCATGTAAGCGATAACTTCTGTACATTTCCCCAAAAGAAACGAACTTTTCAAACATGCATTCATTTCACTAGCTGTGGTGGGTCTGGCATTTTGGTTTGCTAAAAATCACCAGACAGCAATATTTATACACCGCCAAACAGCTGTTGTTTTGCACGTAGGCCCTGCAATGTTCGAAACAATGCTTCCGATATATGCACACGCTGAAAAAATCAGATGTTGACATAAAAAGACATACTCACGAAGCGTATACCATACAAACCATCTACACGGCCGTACGAACAAGCCCTAAAAATTTGATCGAATTCGGTTTGACCGTTCGTGAGTTATAAAGGCACAACGCACTTGCAACCATTTTATGTATATGTACACGTATAGAATATTAAAGACTAAAACTAAAAAACCAGACGAAATAGAAAATGATTGCGCTTCCAAACGATGTCTCCCATTGACCAACACAGCAAAGGGCATAACACGGTTCTTCAGTAGTTTCAGACACCTCTATTTCTACCCAGCTCTATCCAAGTGCACTATCTTGATCCAAGCACCACTAAAATGTGTAACCCATTTCGAGCGTAACGTCAGGAATAATTACCCAACATCAAGCGAAGCTCAATGGGGTCACTTGCAAAGTCGCTTGTTAATTGGCTTTCCTCGCCGACTCTGCCAGACGCGTTGACGACTCAAACATGATAAACAAACATTTTGTATTGCAAAGTCAACAAAATACACCTTTAATGATACCAATTATTTCTTTCGTGTTACACTCTTGCCATGTCTGAATGGTGGGGCACACCGCCGCCGAGCGGTAATCTATATGGCCGGTGACGTCTTTTTTTTTTTCAAGTCTGAACTGAAGTGCTATTCAAACAAGAGACATTATTCAACCTCGTGTCGAGAGGGCGTTGAAAATGAGATAAATATAACGTCCCGATAAATGTGACTATTTGAGGCAGATCCATAAAGTCAAACATCCGCAAAAACAAAACAAAAAAGAAGAAACTTGACGACACGCACCTCCGCGCTCATCCATCGAAGCGAAAAATACAAAAGCGTTCTTGTCGTAAGCTCCGTGTGCGCCATTCACAGGAGTAAACACCAAGCCAAAGGGCGAAACGAACTAAGCCATAAAATGCTAATTGCGCTCATAAATAATAAAAAGAAAATAAAGCGAATAAGAGGTTAGACAGAAAAAAAAATAAATAAACGCGTTTCACATGCTAAACGGCAAATCTCTTCTTTTTTTTTTCAAATTTACATAAGTCTCCAATAAAGCAAGAGACGGCCGATGGCGATGACGACGACGTCGACGTGAAATTTGACAACATTGAGCGAGGTTGTTTTGCTCGCTTTCATTACGAAAGACAAAACAAAAACACGGCATAAAAAGATTGCGTCTATAAATAGAGGCACCCCCACACGCTGAAGAAAGACAACATTTTCGGATGGTCTCTCTGATAGTAGAAGCTATTTACTTGTGCTTTGCGCCATGCGATGGTGCGTAATTTTGAATTTCCCATGCGTGTGGTGGATTCCGTACATTAGAGATGGATGATGGCGCTGAGCACCCGCCCGCGCCGCCCAACTTCTGGTCGTAAAAATCATTTTGTTTTCTTCGAAGCGCACTGCCTAAGTTTGAATTTTAACTTGTGGTTTTTGGCAACATGTTTTATGACCGACAGAGCCTACGGGTAGAGAAGACGAGGCGAGAATAAATCGTGTCTTCTGGATGAATTATTGTTGGATGAAAATGTGGAAACAGAAGCGAATTTCGTTGTCTTTTTGGCTGAGATCTTGGAAGTGATAGCTGAACCTTTCGATTGAAATATGCGTCAGATGGTAATCAGAAGATCCAGGAATTAGAACGACCTCTGGGTGGATCTTAGAAGAACAAGATGTACACCTATCAGTTCATTCATTTATGATATCGCATCCGCCTTCGGGAGGGTAAAGGAGAAACTGAGGCAATCTTTTTGTTACCATTCCACATAGCATATCATCGTCAGTGGTCACCGTGGCGAAGTGAGCAGATGCGTCGACTAATACGCTGAGTGGTAAGGTTCAACTCTCGGCACGAACAATTTTTCATCAATTCGCGGTCAGGAGCAGGCTGTCTGGAGTTGCTGACAATGCTCATAAACAGTGTACTCGTCGCATAAAACTTCGAGAAACTGTAGGGCTTCCTGTCGTGAGAGAACAGTAGTGCGTACGGCACAAAGTCCACATTAGATTGTAGCGCCATCTATGTTCTCATATCAATTCAAGCCCATGAAGTCGATTGTATTGGGTAGTTTTTTTCTTTCTGTTTTAGACAGATGGCTCGAATTGCCCCATGAAACCCAAAAGTGTCAGTTAACCCCCGTACAAAAACGGCACCTGAATTTCCCTCAAGTACAGAAACATTCCTTTCACACGAAAATACAAATGTGGCAACGAGCTGTAAGAATTGAATTGCTGCTGCTATTGAAGTACATATCGTTGTTAGTTGTTAAGCAACATTTGAAAAGAGCGGCCTCGCTTGTACAGCGGCTTTTCCTGAGGAAGATAAAAATAAACTCGAGTGTTTCTTGACATGTGTCAAATAAAGGCACTCTCAGTTAGTGCTGCCAAAAACGTACAGCCGACGTTTACAACTCATTGAATTTTACTACAGTGAAATTTCTCTTTGCGGACATCTCTTTAATGGACTGTAATGGATATGCCGCTATCCCAGAATCATTGTACGTTACTCGCGTACGTGCTCATTTACCTACGTTCGTATTATCTGGTGTTAAGATTTAATTTTCTGTTGTGCCGCGTGCTGTATTGACTGGCTCCATCGAATCAAAAGCAACACAAATTCCTTAAAATCAAGGAAAAAACCTTGAAAAACCAAAGCAGTGAAAATTCTGTTAACAGACCCCCTCTATAAAGGACACCCCTCCTTACGGCCAAGTCATCATGGTGCCATCAGGAAGATATTCGTGTATTTCAACCCCTTTGGAACGGACACCCCCACAGAACGATCAATCACGATTGTCCCGCTGTTATCGGACACCCCTCTATAAGGGACACCTTTCTTTACACACACTTAGTCATGGACCCGGCATGTAGATATTCGTGTATTTCAACCCCTTCAGAACGGACACCCCCACAGAACGATCAATAACGATGATCCCGCTGATGGACGCCTCTATAAGGACACCCCTCTATAAGGGACACCTTTCTTTACGCACACTTCGTCATGGCTCCGGCATGGAGATATTCGTGTATTTAAACCCCTTCAAAACGGACAATCAGGACAGTCCCGTTGCTGTCCGCCTAAGAGAAGTTTCACTGTATTGAAGAAACCGTAAAATCCTCGCTTTAAGTGTAAACTGTCCTCTTTGAATGAATTAAGAAACATCGGGCAAAATGTGCCAAGTAACAGTCCATCAAAATCTCCAAATTTGTATGCTAGCACGGATGGCTTCAAAAGTTTCAAAAACGTCATGGAGAACGAATATTCAAAATATGGGGGCAAAACAGTCTGCGAACTATAATACATCTGTAAAGCCCTTTCAGAACTTTCCAGAACTCTCTTGCCCAAGAACAGGTTCATAATGCCGATGAGACTAATCTATAGGCGAAACTTCTTCCGGGGAAAACTCTTGTGGTGTTCAAAGAGGCAACTTGGGGAAATTTGGGGATCGTCAAATGTGACTGGAACACACAACTTATAACTCCCATGCTCACAAATGTCTCTTCAAAAATGTGAATTTCACTCATTGTGAACTGGTCATTTTTTAATTAGTTCACACTATCAATTTCATCACCAACCCGGTTAGTGTGTGTAGAATCCGAGGAAAACGATGCTGCTATGTCTGCCTGTAG
Source organism: Eristalis tenax (assembly GCA_905231855.2). NCBI lineage: Eukaryota > Metazoa > Arthropoda > Insecta > Diptera > Syrphidae > Eristalis > Eristalis tenax. The sequence goes on from HG993124.1 coordinate 114,921,170, forward strand.
ATGGAGACTGTGATTTGACTCCTGTTTTAATCAGTCGAATTACGAACGGCTACTTTTTCACAGTGATTGACAAATCGCGAGTTCAGGTAGCTGAAGCCAGTCTCAAGTCCATCCCCAACAGATGAGGGTTGACATTACGAAGAATAGAAGTGCTTTAAGCCCGAGGCTCAGACACCATATTCAGCTTACTGTTGCCGTCAGATCGCCGATTCCTGCTCTCTTCCGCTCAGACACTTGATCAGACTGAATTGAAAATACAAACACACAATCTTTGTGTTTTGTGATTGATTGATAAATTGCATACAAACATTAAAAAAAGCTCGATTCCAAAAAGTAGCATCATAAATCAACAACCCTGAGGGTGTCCAGCAAAACGCAGTATTCGCTCGCATTTTCAATTTCCATACGACAAAGTCCATTGATCTTAAGCAAAACTTGAATACGTACCTCACTGGAGCACGAACACATGTTGCTTCACATCGATTCTGGGAAGCGTAGTCTTTGCGGTCGCCATCGCATGCTTTCGCGCCTTCGATCAATCAAACAATATTTATTGCCTCTCTGAAATGTTGTCACACACCAGGGTTGCTGTGCTGCGATAAGCATCAATCATGTCTTCAGCTGTATTTTGCATTGCTAATACTTCTTGTTTTGCAATCGATCGTGGACAAGATTGATCAAAGTGGTCTCGCTAAGAGCATTTGCATTTTTCCGTGTCAACGTTTTGATGATTAATGCGCGCCTCTGTCGCGTTGCATGGATTGAAGATCGTGCAGTTTTCCTTGGCCATTGGAAAATTCTGTGATTTCAATATGGACAGGAATGGATGGGCAAACTGTCCGCGTTTTTTATTTACTTGAGGTGGAAGAGGGAATATGTTGGCAACAAATGTTGGTCAATATCGCTTCAATTTCAGCTTCTGAAGAAAGACTATATCTGGAGAAGTTTGTTTGTTAAGGGATAGGTTGTCACTAGGCACTTCGTAAATACTGTATATGCATGTATGAAAGGCTGCATCACAGAGTTGTAGTGTTAACGAAGTCAGAAGAGTAGGCAGAACCCAATGTTGCAGGCTCATCTTTCGAAAATACATATATTCCACAATGACACTGTAAGCAGATAAAACACTCTGACAGAAAGTTAAATGTTATAACCAACAGCCTTCGACGACTGGAACTCCTGGCCTTAACTATGTTGTTACCGCGAGCAAGCATCTGCTGGCTACCATTACCAACCGCTCTCTCTCTCTCTCTCTCTCTCTCTCTCTCTCTCTCTCTCTCTCTCTCTCTCCTTTCTCTCTCTCCTCTCTCTCTCTCTCCTTTCTCTCTCTCCTCTCTCTCCTCTCTCTCTCTCTCTCTCCTCTCTCGCTCTCCTCTCTCTCTCGCTCTCCTATCTCTCTCGCTCTCCTCTCTTTCTCTCCCTCCTCTCTCGCTCTCTCTCTCTCTATCTCCCTCCCTCCTCTCTCTCTCTTTCTCTTAAAAATTTTCTTAAATTCTTTTATTCACCACAACTCAAGACTCATTCTTCTTTAACTTTCGAAAGGCCGACTTTGTTTCACTTAACAACTTTTTAAACGTTCTTCAACCTTTTCATTAAAGAAACTACGCCGATTGACATCGCCTTACAATTTTTTTTTTATATACCGCTCCCTTCAACTGCATCTTTCCCCGTAAAAACAGCTCGTCTTCCCCGCCCTGGTACAACAAGGGGACCCTCTGTAACCTAAGAAGACAAATTGTGGACAAAATTCTTGATATCTAGTTCTGCCTACGATTACGCCTCTTATCAAGACGTATTCCTCCGCTTCTGGACCCTCTGCGAATTCCTCTACAACTCCGATTCCATCAAAAAATTCAATCCTCTCCAATAACCGACCCCAGACGTTTCCATCAATTCATTAACACCAAAAAAATATGTCGGACGGATTCCCTTCCAGTCTTAAAATTAACAATATTTTCTCTGAAGACCTTCAAACCATTGCTAATCTATTTGCCTCTTTTAATAGCCGAAACCATAATCCTGACCCTAGATTTTTTAGCTATATGAGAAACTGCAGCCAAACATCAATCACTGAAGTCGATATTGACGAGGGCATGGTAGGATTTCTCTCGTGGCCCTGATGGTACACCACTCATATTCCTTAAAAAAAATCCATAAGCTAGCTCTCAGCACCGCTTTCTATGCTCTTTTGTCTGTTGCCCCATCAATCCACATTCCCCTTAGCGTGCAAAGATTCCATCCTCTTCCCCATTCGCAGAAAAGGCATAAAAGTCAAGTCAAAGTCGAGACATCACTCGAATTACAGACCCATAGCTGAATTATGTTCCATCCCCAAACTCAAGAAAAGCGCCTCGTACCAAAAATATGCGATATCCACGAAATGTCGAAATGTCCTTGCTCTTGTTCTGTTGTTGCCACAGAGCACTCATTCATTGTTTCATATATTAATTTAATAATATATAATGGAAAGTTAACATTTCAGGGCTATAGTCCTCTCAAATCGGGACACCTCCAAATCGGTTCGCATTTTCTTAGTCCCTTGGAATGTCCCATTTCCGAGGTTACACAATCGTGTCTCCCGATTATATATATTTATTTCCTTGTATAAAATCAAGGTAAGCAAATAGTGCGGACCGATACAGGACCATTTTGGTCCGATTACGGAGAGTGATTACGGAGGTCGATACAATCTTCCGATTACCCAAAAAAATTAGGCAAAGTTAGCAAAATCCTAGCCCTGGTTATAACAGCTCAAGAATGACACTCAATTTAAAACTAAACTCTCATTGCATTCAACAATCCAGCAAAGAATCAGACACTTAAGTTACGTTAGCTCTTAAAAATCATTTTCTGGCAGATTTTATGTAAAGCGGCACATTTTTGTCGGGCTTTTTGAAGTATGTCCTGGGTGTGGGCTAGTCGGCACAATGGAGGACGCGCACAAGTGTACCTCTTCAAATTTGTCGCTAAAGCAGCGGCATTCAAAGAAGAACAAGCGTGACAATTTGTTTAGGGTCCCCTACAAGGTTAGAATGCCGGACTGCTACCCAGAAGGACAGCATACACACTTAGGCCAAGTGTAGGCCCATTGTATTGGTCCCCTACGAGAAGGAGGGAAAAAATAAATCCTTATCGTTTCCATTTTTGTCATCGTTTTGCATGTTCTTGCTCGATAATTTGCTGGAGTCAAACCTACTCATTGTCACTTTATGTGACATTAAGGTGACTAATTGAATACAAATTTGTCACAGTGACATGTGCACGAAAATCAATTCTCTAAATTTCCCAAAAGTTCAAAAGCGAATGAATTTCCCTGGAATATGCCCAATTTCATTCGTCAATCATAAGGACATTAAGAGGCGGCTTATACGCATCCTCCTGGTAGGAGCCATTCATTAGCGAAAGCTTCACCAGCGGTTCTAGACCACGGGAGATTGGGGAACCCATAATCTTGGTGCGATCAGAGATGTGGTTAGTCCCGTTGTAGAAGTGTTGTTGTGTTGCACTAGAATTAGTAGAGTCATGTCATCACGATTAAGAGATTCGTGTACGACTCTGAGAAGTCGATCTTATATGATTTAAATCGATTTAGAAGTGCACAGGAGAGAGCAACATTGGCCATTCATTTCACTAAGATGGAGGGAAAGCCTGGGAGCCTGAACTGAAGGCGTTGGTTCAGCGACACTTGCCACTCTAGCTACTCATCCCTTCTTCAAACTCGTCAGAGTGCGTGTACAAGGGTTCGTTTTTGAGAACAGAAAAGACGTCTACGTCTGACCGTGTCTCAGCCAACAGCACTCTCGATCCACTCCGATCCTTCGGACAGTTGCATGTGATAAATCTGGCATTGATATTCTTCGCCTTCATGAAGCACTACTCACCTCCACTGACTCAGAATAAGATCAGATCGCGCACCTACATACATGCCCTTGCCCTATAAACGTCTAGATGGTTAGCTCATTTTCAGATTATTCTTCTCCACTCCCCCCGTGGGCAGAACTCTTCTCAAAAACAAAGCCATTCATTGGAGTGCAAGAAATAGAGCAGGAATGTGGTCATCAGCCCTGTCCTTCGAGTCAAGGTTCCACTATTCAATGGCTTCATAATTATAGAAGAGCACCTATCTTCAGTGTTTCACCACCTAGTCCAGTGCTGAGGTAGACAAAACCGTCCCTGACCACCTCCTCACTGCACAATGTGACATTCTGTCCCTCTTGGAAGACAGCTTCATTTTGGCGTCTTCCGTTTTGCCAACAAACGCTCGCTGGCTCACGTCGATGTCACCAACGGACGACTGTACGAACTTTCGGATGATCGTGTCTCTAGCGTTAGACTGCTTGTTTGCTTTCATTTTGGCTTGCCTCCAAGAATATGACCTGAATTCTTGTTCGCGCAGAACGTGTTTTGAAACGATGACAGTTCGTTTTGAATAAACTCTGCTCCGACATGAGCAAAATCATCACAATTCAGGCAGGAGATTGATCGTGATTGCGGCCATCACTGTTCCACATCGACTAAGGCTGATGAATCGAGGAGGCTGAAAATGCATGTGAACTTATTCTAACACCCGAAATAAATGACCTTAATTTTGTTGCGAAAACCATGCCAGAGTCTCTCAGTCTATCAGTCCGTGTCTGCATTCGAAAGAGATCAGAAAAATCGAAGACCACTGAGCACACAGTCAACAAGCAACAAAATGCCATTCACCCTGCTTAATTAAGCATTCACCTCAACTTCCGCAGAATTGAAAACGAATGGTAATGAAGCCGAAACGCTGCCAGAGCCGCCGTCTGAGTGACCCTTTAACCAACAACCAAGCACTCAGCATTTTCACACAATTAGAAAAGGCAATACTCTGTCGTCCGTTTGTCGTAAAGTGAGCTCAAACTTGTGCGCCCAACTCCGTCCGACAAGCCATTCTACGTCGTCGTTTGGATAATTTTATTCTAAGCAACTCGTAAATGCTGTTTGCGTGCGGAATAACAAGCGGAGAACATTCACTTTGCATCCTTTCGCGCAGAAATCAGTCTCTCGGTCGACACTGTTACGGCCATTTATTGCATCTTGATTTCACACTCGCTCCTTATTTGGCGACGAATGCGTTTTATTCAGAAACTTGTCTTTAACTCCACGCCAACATGTCCATAAATTCTGACTAACATGGGATTTTTCTTGTTTCTTTCAGGCAGCTGCTGGTACGGCGTGGACATCATGAAGGAGCACATCGCCGACAACTACGAGGCGTGCGTCTGGGAACCGTCCATAATTAAAATTAACGCTCTAACAGCTGCCAGCGAAGCAGCGTGCATGATCCTCTCGGTCGATGAGACAATCAAGAGCCCTAGCTCCGGCAGTGGCGGTATGCCACCCGGCCGGGGCATGGGCAGGCCCATGTAAACAGAACAAACATCATTCATCGTCGTCGTCATCATCATCATCGCCGTCGTCGTCGTCGTCGCTCCCACATTCTCGCACTAATTAAAAGTCCACCATCAGATGCCGCGGAGATGGGAGGTGGCGCGCTGGGCGGCGGCGACGCTGTAACCAGATGTCGCTTCTGCAGGCGATGCAGCATTTTCTTATTTTTTTAATTTGTATTAATTAATCTACCATTAATTATTATCTACTTTAATTAACTACACTCAAACACACATCCGCACCCACACGCAGAATGCAAATGGCAGTGGCCCACACACACGCGTCCTCGAATTGAATTGGTTTGAAATCCAATTTTGTCCGTTCGCGAGGAGCCCTTCCATCATCGTTGGTGGTGGTGGCGACTACTTATGTTCAAAATGCATTCTCCTTTTTTCACTTTTAATGTTTATCATCGTTTGTGTCGTTCACTCTTCATGAGCTTTTTGTAAAAGAGGAACGCTAGGAAATAAAAAAAGAAAATAAAAATAAAACTCATTCATTCACAAAATAAAACCAATAACATTTGTTTGTGTTTTTTATTTAGACTTTGGAGGCTTTCACGAAATTGGAGCACAGGCAGTGCCCTGCGGAGAGGTTGATGGTGAAACTGTTAGCTGATGTTTCCTTGTTGCACATCTGTAACGGAGGGGATCTATCTTCAGACGAATGGTGCTTCTGGTCGGCGGATATCTCCAACGACTTCAATTGTTGCCTCATATGAACTTCAACGCCAGCGACTGCATTTTGTAAGCGTGAGCTAAAAAACGTGGATTCCGACTTCTTCTGTTGAGTGAATACGGCGTACTCTCTCCTAGCGGACACCCCTTATAAGCGGACACTTCTCATAATCGGACAGATTTCAAAGAATGGAATCATTTACACGATTCTAAATGTACGAGTAAATACTTCACTCATAAACGGACTGTCTTATAACCGGACATGGACACCAATTTCCATGCCCGCAACAGAATTGTCTTCAAATTTCACTCTCTTAACCGGACAAAAAATATCTGCCACACTTCGCTATCTCTATTTTGTGTGCTTGATGTGATAATGGTGTGTTCTCCGACTCTTATCGTTATTGTCTCTAGCACCCTTCGACTCACCATGAGCACGGATTCCTTTTTATGATCCGCGACGTCTAAACTCATATCGCGAAGCCAGTTTTTTTTATAAATGCTATGCTTTGTTGCAGTACAACTCGATTTCTTCAAGCCGTTTCGCCGCGACCACAACAGCAACGTCCGCGAACACTATAATGGATACTTCCCTAGTGACTGAGAATCGTAGAATGGGGTCATACACCACGTTCTACAGTAAAGTACCTAACACTGAACCTTCCAACGCCCGTGGACATACAAAAACGTATGGCACACCCGGGTATGTTGGGTGAATCTTCATCCATCATTTTTCTGGTGTTGACACACGCTATTAAGGTTTGGAAACAGAAAACGGTCTTGAGAATACGCTGGATGAGGCAGCAGTGCGTTGCCTAGTTTATGAATTTCTCCACTAAACGCAATCAGGCCGAAGATCCTAGGATGGTCTGAGTCTGAGTATTTGCTGCCTTCCATCGTTGGCGGACGTTGCTTCCAGTCATCAAGACCAGGCTGTCTTGCATGCGTGATTACTTGGTCTTTATACCGGATATTCGGTCTTCCTCTCCTTCTCGAACCAGGAGGCACGGATTTGAAGACACTCTTAGCTCGAGCGCTGGTGTCCATTCGCTCGATGTGGCCGAGCCAGTGCTCTAGACGGCTTTTTGCCTTCCGAACGACATGCACACCCTGGTACAGCTCGTAGCGTTCGCAGTTGTGTCTTCTCATCCATTCACCTTCCTTGCAGACGGGACCATATATTGTAGGTGAAGTGATCAAATGTCTTACTTTGTTATTTTTTATACAAGGGACTGTTAATACCCTTAAGTGTCCGGGTTCAAGACACAGCACAGGCCGACGGTGTAGAGGGAGAAAGGGAGAGAAGGCACGTGTGCACATTGGTTTTAAATATCTGCGGATTGTATTCTGGGGGAAATTTTTGACTGGGAAGAGCATTCCACATTCGTGTCGTGCGGCTGATGAACGAGTCTCTAAATTTAACTGTGCGTCCGAAAGTAGGCTTAAGGGTGAACTGATGAGCATTCCTGGCGAGACGGGTATTGCGGGTGAATTCATGGAGAGGAGGTATGCAGTTGGCAAGCTCACTTGAGCATCGTTTGTTAAAATAGCGATAAAATACGGATAGAGACGAGACGGTACGTCGATGTTCGAGCGAGTCTAATGACTCTGCAATATTGTTGTCGCCTATAATTTTTATCGCTCGCTTTTGGAATCCATCTAGAAGGTGCTGGGTGGTCTTGGGGGTACCAGACCAGATATGAGCATTGTACTCAAGTTTGGGGCGTATAAACGCCTTATAAATCAAAGCCAAATCAGAAGGAGTGAAGTATTTCTTGCATCGATTGAGGAAACCTAAACATTTCGCAGCATTTTTGGCGACCTCAAAAATGTGGTCGTTGCAACTAAGTGTTACCAAGGATGGAAAGCTTTCCGGTTTCATCGACACAGGTGCCATTCGTGGATAGTGGGTGATTAACAAGGGCTCGCTTGAGTGACAGCAGACAGCATTGAATTTCACTCGATTGTTCTTTCCCCAGTTAATTATGCTGTCGGATCACTTAGCATAAGCTGCTGTTCCAATTCTACGGCCGAAGGAACGAATATGAAAAGCTGAGGGTGCTGTCATCAGCGAGGGAATGGATTGGATTAGAAGTAGCAGACAAGAGATAATTTATAAAAATGAGAAAGAGTGTCGGAGACAGAACAGAGCCTTGGGGAACACCAGCACTTATTTGATGGATATCAGACTTGAACCCATCCCAGACAACTTGAATTGAACGAAGAGATTCATCGACACCATAGGTACGCATTTTCGACAAGAGAGCTTGATGCCAAACTCTGTCAAATGGCTTAGAACTTCCTTCTCTACTTGTGTGCGCCATCTCTTTCGTGGGCTTCCTCTATTGTGTTGTCCACAACCTCCATGTGTCCAAGGGAGTGTACATGCACATCTTGATAGATTTGGCGGCTATTTCTTATCATACACTATCCGATAAAGATTTTCTTTTTCGAATGTACCAAGAATCAGTTCTGCTGCTTTGCTTGTCGTCCACCTTTCGATAGACAAACTCCTTATCTCGGAACTGTACCTGACGGTGGTGATGCGATCGTGATGACAATCGTTTTTTTTTTAAGCTAGTACTTGGTTGATTTCCTTCATTAACCTTAAGACCAGATCGCTTCGCCTGCTCATCAATCGCTGTGAAAGCTTCCAACACTGCATGTTGTCCGATGATGCGAAGTTCATCGGCGTAACCCAACAGTTGGGCTAACTTGTAGAAGACACTGGCTTCTGTGTTTACAGGTGCCCGCTGCACTATTTTCTCCAGTACCAGAATGAATAAATCACACGACATTGCCGAAATCCGGTGTTGGTTTGAAATGACTCGGAAGTCCTTGAGCCGAACTGCACGGTGCATCTCGGGCGTGTTAGCGTGATGCGACACAACCGGATCAGTTTTCCCGGGATCCCGAATTCGGTCATCGCATCGAATAGCTCCATGCGATGATTAAAATCAATGAAAAGATGGTGCGTATCGATTTGAAACTCGCTGGTCTTCTCCAGGATTTGCCTTAGTGTGAATATTTGGTCTATAGCCGTTGTGCCGGGCCGGAAGCCGTACTGGTAATTGTCGGTTAGTGCGGTGCAAAACGGCTTTAGACGTTTACACAATACACTGGACCTGATCTTTGAGCCTACAGCTCTATATTTGTTGAAAGAGGAAGGATCGCCTTTTTCTTGTGAATGGGGCATATGGAGCTGATATTCCATAATCTGAAGCATTCTCCCAACCAAAACATCGCCGCTACGGCGTAAGCCATCTGAGCCTACGGCTTTGTTGTTCTTCAGCCTTTTATAGACTCTGTCGACTTTTTCAAAGCTAAAGGTGAGGAGGAGGACTAGGAGGAGGACTACTTAATCGACTGGAGTTGGGATTTCGTGATTCCCTATCACTCTCACCGGGTCAGGCCCGCTAAGCAGCTGTTGGAAGTGCTGTTTAAACACATCCACTATTCCCCGCGGGTCAGTAACAAGCTTACCCTCACAGTTTCGAAGACCCGCGGTGTCTTTCCTGAAGCCAGTAGCAAGGCTTTTTGTCTTTTATAAAAGGCCCGTATTTACTGTCTGTCCCTAGATCAATCGATATCCTTGAGCTGGAAGGTTGCGAGAGATCTTTTCTTCAATCGTAGAAGCTTCTTCTGCTCCTGAAAAGTTCGACCCTGCCTGCGACATTGCCAAGAAGCCATCCAAGAAGCTGCCACTGTCGTGTTGGGTTTTACGACACGATCAAGAAGATGCCCATGGTTTTGACGACCATTGCCAGCAGGCACATGCAGCCAAACAGGAAGCCCACAAGGCAGCGCTTCATCGAGCCTTCTAGCGCGGTACTCCTCTTGCTCTTGTTTTCCGTTGCAGCGCTGTTGGTACGCCTCGTCAGTTGCACGTTTCTTCTGCCCACACTCGCCATCATGACACGGGATTCTTGTCGGAGGTGGTCGTTAGCCTAAGGCAGTTTCCGCTACCACCTTGATGGCCGCGCGACAGTGCAACCACATCTCGTTAGAGTTGATGTTCGACGTAGGCATTACGGAGAGCCTCTCACGTACTTGCTCTTCGTAGGCTCTGGCAATCTCTGTTGTGCTCAGTCGATTAATGTCAAAACTCCTCTTTGTTGGCTGGTGCAGCTTTCTGACATTGGACAGTCGAGCTCTAAATCTTGGTCAGAGTCGCCGTTTGCCCCCCTGAATGTTCGCACATTCAGGATATTTGACGTATGTCTTGCGTCAATGAGCGCATGGTCGATTTAGTTGGTGGTTCGACCGTTGTTGCTGTGTGGATTATTTTGCGGGGGCACCTTGTGCTGCTTATGACAATATTACATGCTGCCGCCAAGTCAGTGAGTCGGCAGCCATTATCTGATGTCGTGTCATGGAGGCTGTGCTTTCCGATCACTCTGCCAAAGATGTCTTCCTTTCGGCATTCAGAGCTCCGAGTACGATTTTGACATCGTACTCGGTAAGAACCGTCCAAGAGGTCGTAATAGTCCTCTTTGACAGACTCTGCAGCCTTCGCGGTAGAGGCGTGTGCACATATAAGGCTGATGCTGTAGAATCTGCTTGGATTCGGATCACAGCCGGGCGATCACTTATCGGTTTAAAGTCGATGACATTCGACCTTAACCTAACAAAGCGCATGTACATCTTTGTATTTAGTCAGGTGCGGGCTGTGCTTATCGAACCTCTGAATAATATTCCCGGTGACCGTTTACACGTGAATGACAGCGCGTGTCAAAAAAAAAAAGGCAACAGAGCTGCCTTGGACCGTTTTTGGTGTACGTTCAACCCCAGAAAACCATTGTTCACTGATTGATCCTTGTTCTCTCGCGGTGTAATAGATCCACATTTGGCCACTGTAACAAAAAACCTCTCTCGGATTCTGGCCGACCATCACTAAGCCCTCTTTTGAGTTGTTCACACGACTACGCTCATTGTCGAGGGTGAACAATTGCGGCAACCATCGCGCAGAAAGCCTTTTGATGTGCAAATATTCATGTAAAAACGCACTCAGTTGAGCTTCCTCCTTCTCCTATCTCTCAATGCCATTCCACAGATTTTATCGACGCTTACTGGCGTGACGATCTCTTTGGGGCAACATCAGAGTTCCGCATCACTTGCACCAGTACACCTACAACGGAACTCAGTGAATCACTCCTTAATCACTGAAGTTGACCTGTTCCTTGTTTTGCTGTTCAAGTTCGGCTTTATCAGCACACGAAGCTCACTTTTTGTCCATTTTCTTCCAACTTCAGGGGGTTGCTGCCTTTCAATGGCTGTCAAATAAAAGTTAACGCTGCAGCTTGCTCAAAACTAGGCTACTGCGCCGGAGTTTCAAAAATCCAACGACTTATCTTACTGATTCAATCAAATGTGTCTCTTTGCAGAAAGAATGGTGCGCAAATGGGCTCAATCACAGGAAAAAAGAAAAAGCGTTTGTTTACTGAGTGACCAAGAAACACTAAATCATCGGATAAGGGGTACCACTGCCCGATAAGTAGTTTCCCAACGACTATTGCAAATATATCTCGTACCGTGCGCCGATAAAACTTGCTTACCTGACGAGCTGATTCATGAAAGAGTTTTACAGCGAAATACCAATGAGTACGTGACGAAGATCATTCAATTTGATGCTGGTTATTATCAGGCTAGCTAGAGGCTTCGGCTGATAATCTATTGAGGCCGCAAAAACACAAGAGCAATTTTCTGTCCCGTTGATTATGCTGATAATATGGCTGGCGTGACCGTCTGATGTGGACTTTGGCCTAGCTTCTACAACAAGCTGTGTGCCTTCGTTTGTGCTCTCACGAATGGATGGGACCTGCAGTTTCATGCCGCCTCCGAACGGCCAAATTTGAGAAGCTTTGTCTAGACAGTTCTACTCTTCGTCAGTATCTCGAAAAAATTGGCACAGTAGTGGAATCGAGGCTTGCACACCATAGGTTCGCAAGCTGGGAGTCGACGCACATTCCCACAAGCCACTGCGCGTCGATTGAATACTTCTTGAAAATATGATCAGAGGGTGATGACGTCATGCATCAAAAGGTGTCATTTCAAATTCAGCGTCATCCTTGAAATGGCATCATAGCGATGACCATTGTGCCAAGTGAGAACTTAAAGTGGTTTTTCCTTCAAACTACGCTATGCAACCTGGTAGGATGCCAGTGCTATCAGTGCTTGTGCATAAGTCAAGTTCACATACAGCCTCCTAGTGGCGCCCCCTGGATAGCCATTACAACAACCGTTGTGTGTTGAACTAATGTATGCAGCGGACCCGAGGGTTAAAATGATGGGCATGTCCCCAAAGTTTGAAAGTTGTGCGCGAAGTAAACTTCCTCACCACGAATTGAGAAGCAACAACCATATGGACGGATCGACTGTTGACAATCCCAGCAAATGTGAGGTCCCTTAACAGATTCCTCGCAGCCGATTGAATCGTGGACGCCCTAGATTGCTAGAAGGCAGACATAGGAAAGGTGGATGAGAACCTGCGCCCTCTACTGTCCGATCGTTCCGAGGAGCCAATATCGACTCGGATCATTTGCTAGTTGTAGCCATGGAAAGGATGAGGATATCGAGGGAAGTACGGAGTCGAGACAGGACACTACGTTTTGAAGTTGGAAAGCTACAATCGCAATCGACCGCTAGGAACGAGTCTCACAGAAACTCTCTGAAAGTTCAACCCTGCCTGCGACATTGTCATCAAAGAAGCTGGGTTTTACGACACCACCAAGAAGTAGCCTATGGTTTGACGACCAGAGCAGGCGGGCACATGCAGCCAAACAGGAGACCTGCAGGCAACGCTGCATCGAACAACAAGAGCTGTTTTTGAGCTCTACGAACAGAATAGAAGGGAAGAGAACCGGTTTCGCAGAAGGAAAAGGAAGGAGCACGAGAAGCGCGCCGTAGAGATGGAGCGATGGAGAGGTGTTACGGCGAGAAGGAGGTCCGAAATTTTATCCGGAGGGTGTAGGCCTTGAACCGAAGACGAAGTAGTTGAGTCGCGGGTCGATGCTAAGAATTTGAAAAAGCACTTTTGCAGACTGTTAATCGCCAATGACGAGACAAATTACGCTGTCAGGCAAAATGTTCCACTTAGTTTAGACGAGGATGAACAAGAGTTCCGTGCCCCCGACTTAGACGAGGTCAAGATAGCGTTATCGAGACTAAAGTCGAACAGAGCTGCTTGAGCGGACGGACTGTCCGTGGACTGTTTAAAGCAGCTGGAGGTTGTCTGATTGGACGCATGCAGCAACTCAACTGTAAGATATGGTCGGAGGAAAGCATGCCCGATGAGTGGAATCTCAGAGTCGTTGAGAGGAGACCCCTATGCCTGCGCCAACTATTGAGGGATCAGTCTCCTTTACATCGCGTCCAAGACCCTCTCTGCCATTTTGTGTGAGCGCCAGAAACCATTCGTCTATAATCTGTTTAGTGTCCTTATCAGTGCGATTTCAGGCCGCGACAGTCCACCATCGACCAAATTTTCACACTGCGGCAGGTACCGGAAAAGACCCAAGAGATGCAGATCGACACCCACCACCTATTCGTCGATTTCAAGGCCGCATATAACAGGAGGCATAGTGACGAGCTATACAGCGACATGTCTAGTTTCGACATTCCAGTCAAACTCAGGTCAGGTTGTGCAGAATGACGATGGAGAACTCCCGCTGCTCCATCAAGGTCAGTAACGAGCTCACCGAGACTTCAATGTCAAAAAGGGATTTAGACAAGGCGGCACGCTATCATGTGATTTCCTCAATATCGTGCTTGAGAAGATCGCCTGAAACTCAAATGTCAACACCAGAGGCACGATCTTCCAAAAGTCCGTTCAACTGCTTGCTTACGCGGACGACATTGATGTGATTGGACGAACACAGCGAGTCGTCAATGAGCCGTTTGCTGGCACTGCTGGCTAAAATTGGTCTGGCAGTAAATCAGAGCAAGACAAGGTACATACTATCATCACGGAAGGACAAACAACGTCGATGCCTCGGACAGAACGTCACAATGGGCTGCAGAAACAGGGACAATGACACCAGTACCGAGTTCAATCAATTACTCTTTCCAATCGCTGTTTTTTTGGGCTCAAGAGTCAATTGAGTAACTCAGCCATCTCTCGAAACACCAAGCTGACATCATATAACGCACTGATCATCCCTGTCCTGCTGTATAGCGCAGAGACATGGACATGAAAGCGGATGAAGAAGCTCTTGGCTGCATTGAGAGAAAAGTTCTGCGTGCGATCTTTGGGCCTATTTGTGTTGATGGCGTCTGGAGGAGAAGATTCAAACATGAACTGGAGCTGCTATAAAGCGGCAAGCGCCTAGTTAAGCGTCTTCGGATCCAACGTTAGATGAATAGGTCATGTAGTGCGGATGGACACCACAACTCCGGCGCGAAGAGTCTTGGATTCCGAGCCAAAACAACTCAACAAAGGACGTCATTGAACGAGATGGGGCACACAAGTGGAGAAGGACCTCAACCAACTCGGTGTGAGCATTTGGAGGCAGCTGTCAAAAGATCGTGCTGGCTGGAGAGGCTTATTGGTTGAGACCTCTGACTGTAAAGCCAAACAGGAAGAAGGAGATAATAATTAAAGCCTCATCACCGTTCGTAGTTGGCATCCCCTCGTGAGAGTACAGAACGAGTGCTTGATGTAGAAGCTAGGCCCAAGTCTTATTATTTTTAAGGCTTTCCACTGCCTATCTGTGTCTGTCTCCTAAAGCGTATATCTTCCGTACAAATTGATGAACTGCTCCCCGCTCCACCATACTTGTTGACTGATGCTGCTAACTTGCGAATTTTGGTGAGTACCCACCATATACCACTCATCTGTAAGCGTTCAGATCCCCAAATTACTGCCACAAAGAGTCATTGATTTCGTACGTTTATGACATGTGGTTAATACAGAATCCGTCAAACTCGTGAACCTCATCAACACGTTCCTTTACTTCACCTGGACATGACGCATACTCCCAAGGCATACACGCTTCTTCGCGTTTGACAGGTGACAGGTGACAACTGACCGATGGCATGACACCGGATCACAGGAATTTTCTCCGCATCATCGAATTCGAGGTGAGATATAAATAAAATGTTAATTTCAGACGGAATCTCTCGTCACAAGTCTCCAGCTCGTGTCGAAGAGCAAAACAAAAAATTCCAAAACACACAACCAAACTCCCCGAAGAAAAAAATCACTGAAACACATGCATTCGGTAATCAATAAAAAGTATTACCTCATTAAATGAACATTTGAACAGAATTCTTTTGCGAAACACGAACAAAAAGCGTCTCGAAGGCAACCACTTGCCGGTTGTTGAGAAGAAGACGACGCTACACGCGTCGCATTTGCGAACCGATCGAAGCAAAAAATAGAAGAAAAAATGTTTGTTTTTGACGCCATCCACTCAAATCTGAATAAAATGCTATAATTGGTCTTGGAACAGAAATCAACAATCAAAATTTGCTGAGCATTTTTATTTTTATTTTTTGCTGTCTTCTCGTTATTTTTTCTACTCAATTTATTTATAACTTGTTTTCGTTCTCTTTGTTATTCTTTTTTGGACTCCGCTATTGACGTCGCGATGACTGTTAAATACTGCCAGAGTCACGCTTGAAAAATACGAAAAAAAAAAGGAAACAGACTGCTTACGTAGTCTATTTCGGCTAAGAAGCAAGCAAAAAAAGATTAAATCAAACTCCGGCTTCTGATTACAAGTGGTTCGATGTCTGAACGGTAGTTTGTTGGTGTGTTTTTGATTTTTTGCTGACAGGCACTTATTTTCTTTTGGTCGCCGAGAACAGATTCAGGTCAGTTCCACACCGGTTTTTCACAGAATAAATCCTCCCGAAAGGATCACGTTTCCACAATGGCGCAGACCACATTGTCGATAATTCAACAAAGCGACACCCGATACCTGAAGAGATCACATTGCTGTCGATGTTCCTGGGCTAGGGTTTCGTTTCCACGCCGAGTGCGCACAGGGGGGAAAGGGAATCATATTTATGAGTCAATTAGGCTGTCGTAGTTTGCCAGGTGGTCTGTCTGCTCGTTTACAACTTCTTGTAGGTCTGTTGATGTTGACAGTCAACGTCGATTCTGGAACAATGCGGACAATTAGATTGTTTTTACGAGCTCACGCAGTGTAATAAACTTAATGGTCTTGTGGGTGTTAGCCCGCCACAAACCTAGAAGGACTTTTCCGGGTCTGGGCAAGTGTGGGTTTTTTCCGCGCAATAAAAACATTACATGGGCATAATCACTTGGATGCAACATTACATGCCTTCTGAAGGTCGTACGGTCGAATGGAACAGGTTTGCAGTGCAGTGGGCGGGGAAAACAACGACGGACTGAGGTGACATCTGCTGTGTGCAATTTGTGATAGGCGAGAGGTGACTAACGATTGTTTAGAAAGCGGTACTGGCGTTTAGGATGCTGTGATCCGGAGTGGGTTTTTCCATCGTGAACGTGTTTAGAACACAGAGACGAGCCCACAGAAACTGCTGTTAGCAAGACTTACTCTGCGTTTGATCTCGCTGCTCATGTTGTTTGTACTGTTTACTGCGGAGCCGTGATAGACAGTAGGCCTAGGTAGTGACACTGTATCCAAGACTTCAATGGTGTGTCCTTACTTCAAGGCTGCATATATTTACCGCTAAGCCCACGCTTCAATACCAGCAAACGAAAAACCAATCACAGACTTTTGGAAGGTCATTCCCAGGGTGATTAGATCCATGAGCACGAAAAAGAGGACACTATTACAAATCCCAAGTAAAACACTCAAGAACAAAGAAAAAATGAAAAAAAAAAAAAAATATTTCTTAAAACATCAAAACAAAAAAAAAACATTAATTTTAAAGGCTTTAAGTAAAATAAATAAAAATAATTTAAGTCAGTTCTAATTAGAAAGTTATCCACCCGGATTCCCTATGGCGTCTGTCGTTTTCTCATCTGCATTCCGTAACTTACAGGACGCCTCAAATACGTAGTAGATAAACACAAGTGACAGCTGTACTGAATCTTGCTGTCAAAAATGTACGTTAAAAGATTACTGTGACACAATATATGAGTAGGAGTACTACCATTCCTTTTCGTTTTTTTATATTTTAAGATTTTTAAAAGTTCACGAAATTCACGATGTTTTAGAAAAGGACAATGAGTCGATGAGTGAGATGAGAACGAAAATTTTACCGTTAATAATTTACCAAGCCAACACCTCATTTCATAATCTTGAAAGCAGTAATACGAGGGGCGTTCAATATATTCTCGGCATCGATTAGTTAGTCTGAAATTGAGAAATGTCAAATGAAATGCAGAAAAAAACTTGACGTTTAGGTGTGGTTCACATTCAACATCGGCCCTTAACCACCCTTTACAATTGTGAAGTCTATAGTGTTAGAGTTAGTTAGGTTTTCTGAAAAGATATAGTAAAGATTTTCGGGATATAACCAGTCTTAAGTCCATCTATTGTTCGTTAGTCAGACCGTATTTAGAATACTCTTCCATCATTTGGGATTCCCCATATGATACACAAGAACTCGGCTTCGAAAGAGTACAAAACAATTTCACGAGATATGCTGTGCGTAAATTATATTCCTTCGAAGAACTCCCTAAATATGACGATAGATGTAAAATAATAGGCTTGCAAACCTTAGGTTTCAGGCGTAAGGCAGCGTCAGCCATGTTCATCCGCGATATTACTAATTGCAGTGTAAATTCACCAGATTTACTTTTTCTCATGAATATATATGCTCCCCAAAGATCTCTTCGGGTGAGAAATTTACTCTACAATAAGAGGGATGGAACCAACTATGGTTGAAATTAACCTATTACAAGGTGTATAGCTTGTAGCTTGTCTCGATTGACACTATTCTTAGTTAGTCGCTAGTCTTTCTTAGTCGCGCAGCAAAAATCCGCTGTGCGAAGCGATACTGAGAGTTAACACTTAAAGAATGTAGTGCTTTGTGTGCTCTGTGATGGAAAAAAAAAAGACATAAAAGCTTCGAATGCGACAAAATCTCACAAATCATTTAGGCCACCTTAAAGCACACGAAAAACATGAAGCACATATGAAAAACATGGAAATAAAAAGGAAGCAATTACAAATTAATTCCTGCTTCCAATATGACAAGACAAGTTTGGAAAAAAAGGTCTATTTGGCGGAGCATATGCTTGTGCAGTTTTTATTTGTTCATAATCTCCCGTTTATTTTAATGGATTGTTTGCCAAATCTTTTAAAAGACTGCTGTCCCGATGCGGAAGCGGTGAAATCAATTAAATGCGGACGTATGAAAGCTACTCAACTTGCGGAGACGTTAGGCACGAAGGCAAAGGAGAAAATTGTTTCCACGAAATTTTCTTTGATAACCCACGAGACCCCCGACCTTTCAACAAAAAAGTCTTCAGTTCTTGTTGGGGCGTTCAGTATATTCTCGGTATCGGGGTGAAGCTGTGGTTGTTTATATAAACTGACTTATTTAACAAGTAATACTATTATTTTAGTGCATTCATGTAAAATTTCATATAAATGTGATTATTAATTAAATTAAAATTTCTCACTAAGCAAGGAAAAAGTCAAAAAACTATTCATGAAGAGGTGGTGGCTGTTTACCAGGGTTCTGCACCTTCATTATCAACTGTGCAAAAGTGGTCAAGTGAGTTCAAGAGAGGCAGAGAGAGCATTGAAGACGACCTCTGCTCCGGCGCCCCGGCTACTCCTTGTACGGGAGAAAGCATCAAAGAAGTCGAAAAACTTGTTCTTGAGGATGCCCGAATAAAGGTGAAAATGATGGCAGAGATCACCAAGCTTTTAATTTATACCATTCACACCATTCTTCATGACCATCTTAACCTTTTAAAGGTCAGTGCAAGGTGGGTGCCACGAATGCTCACAGCGCCTCAGAAAAAAGTGAGAATCGCATGCTGTGGAGAGCTTTTGGAGATGTGTAGTGAGAACGCGGTCGGTGTTATGGATCGAATTGTTACTGGTGACGAAACATGGGTCCACCACTATGACCCTGAAAGCAAACAAGAGTCCATGCAGTGGCATAAAAAGGGAACAGACCCCCCGAAGAAGTTCAAAGTCACTCCGTCTGCCGCGAAGCTCATGGCCACAGTTTTTTGGGACTCAAAGGGAATCCTGCTCATTGAGTACAAAAAAAGGTGAAACCATCAACGCTACATCCTACGCTTCCACTTTGCATAATTTGCTGGAGGAAATTATGAAGAAAAGACGGGGTAAACTCGCAGCGGGTGTGTTGCTTCTTCATGACAACGATCCTGTTCACACGGCGCGAGTTTCCAAGGCTGCTGCGCGAGATTGTGGTTTCGAAGAAATCCAACACCCACCCTATAGTCCAGACCTTGCCCCTAGTGATTATTTCCTGTTTCCGGATTTGAAAAAATGTCTTCGTGGAAAGAGATTTTCGGATGATGAAGAACTCAAGTCGGCAATAAATGGGTATTTTGCAGAGAAAGAGGAAATTTATTTTTTTGAGGGTTTAAAAAAGCTTATCTCAAGATGTAACAAATGCATTGATGTTAGCGGAGGTTATATTGAAAAATAAAAACAATTTAAATTGAATTCGCATTTCCCTTCATATCGATACCGAGAACATATTGAACGCCCCTCGTATGTTCGTCAAAGTAAGGCCTTTATTTGGTTTACTGAATAATAAGTTTCTTATATTTGCCAAATCAAAAACTTGCTATAGTGCCGACGACTTTGGTCGCCATAGCACAAAACAATTTAAGCAGAACACAACTATAAGATGAGGATACACATTTTGGATAGGTGCAACTGTTAAGGGCTAAATAGTTTTGTTTAATCCTTATCAAGGAAAGCAGTCCACTATGAATGATTTTTATAATTACTGTCGAATTTCTTTCGACAACTTTTTTACGTCTATCGAACGATTCAGCAAATCGGAAAAGAAATATATTACCATAGAACAGACGAAAGCTATAAGTACATACAATAGGGAAATGGGAGGCGTAGGTCGACCAGATCATAAGCCTTTACAGGTGTGAGATTCGAGGAAAGATGTCGTTTCACTTTTCAGGATAGTGTTTGCTAAATTTAGTAGAAAATAAAATATTAAGAAAAAGAAAAACAAATACCCGGAGTATGTGGGTTAATAAAAAAACGTTAGTATTTTAAACATTATTTATTGCATTTGTTTAATTTTAATTGAATATAAATGATTTCTGTGTTCAATAAAAAAAAGTAAAATATGTTAAATTGAAATTATTTGGTGTCCGGATACTGGACCAACACCTATGTGTTTTTGCTTAATTTGAATAAAGAATATTGCATTGGTCTTTAAAAATGTCAGCATGCGAACAGTGTTTTTTTTTTTTAACTAAGCTTCTTTTTAACAAAGAAGCCGGGTTTTTAGCTAAGAAACTGGCTGTCCGTGTATTGAAAAAATAGGGTTTGTATCCGAACAATTGCTTTTTTTTGCACATTAAAATATTCAAAACGTTAACAATGTCATATTTCGAATTAGAGGAAAACAGCTTAACAAGAGCTTTAGAAGATATTCGGGCAAATAATTTGAGTTTAATAATAGCAGCCGCTAAATATGATGTTTGTCGATCAACTCTTCATGACTGACTAAAAGGTAAAAGGCTAATTATTGAAAATGCAACCAAAAAAATGCTGATGGAAATCTCTTTAAACCTAGTGTAGTGTTCCCATGCTTACGTCCCCGAAAGAACATTGTTGGACGGACGTCCCAATCTTGGATACTAGGGAAAAGCGAGAGCGGTTGGGTGCCTATCTTTATATTAATGTCTTTTATTAAGAGTGTTTTTGATGGTTGGGTGTTGTGGGAATCGGGTAGGCACTGACTGGCGTCAACCTGGCGATGCCCAGAAATAAGCCTTATATGCGCACATGCCCGCACAGAGGAGAAAGATGACAACACCAAAGGCAAGTTCTATGAGCTCCTGTCCAAAACTTATGAGCAATGCCCTATCTACGACATTAAAATTGTCCTTGGCGATTTTAACGCAAAACTTGGAAAAGAGAACATCTTTGGTAGTACGGTCGGGAAGCACAGCCTACACGACACCACATCCGATAACGGATTTAGGCTGTTCGACTTTGCTGCGGGGCGAAATGTTGTAGTAGCCAGTACAAGATTCCCACATCTCGATATCCACAAAGGAACATGGCGATCTCCTGATCAATCAACCGTCAATCAGATTGATCATATTGCGATCGACGCAAGGCACTCCTCTAGTATTATAGATGTTCGAACGTTCCGAGGCGCCAACATTGACTCGGACCACCACCTTGTTGTAGCCAAGATAAGGTTGCGGATATCCCGAACACCGCCAAGACAAAGAAATACTGTGAGGAAGTTTAACGTCAGTCGGCTACAATCGCAAGAGATTGCCAAATCCTTTTCCGATCGTGTCTCCCTTAACCTCTTAAGAAATCCTACGCCGCCAACATCAAGTATTGAAGATCAGTGGCAGCATTGCCAAAAAGCCATCAGCGATGCCGCCTCTGATGTGCTGGGTTTCAATCCGCCACCACAACGAAACCCCTGGTTTGACAACGAGTGTCGGCAGGCGAATGCAGCCAAGCAAGAAGCATACAAAGCGGCACTGCAAAGAAGGACAAGAGCTGCTCGGAAGAGGAGAGACGAACACCGGCTTCTCAGGAGAAAAAAGAAGAAGCATGAGAAGCGCGCGATCGGCAAACTAGAGGGATATTACTGCAGGAATGAGGTAAGGAAATTTTACCAAAGGATAAAGTTAACCAGTCAAGATTATAAAGTCCGAACCGAAGCCTGTAAGGATGATCAAGGGAACATCGTAGTAGAGTCACAGTCGATGCTGAGGATATGGAGAAACCATTTCTGCAGACTGTATAACGGCGACGAAGAACCAAATCCCGCTGTCAGGCAGAACGAACCATTCAACCCCAATGAAAGGGACGATGAAGATCAACAATTCCGCCCACCCGACCCAGATGAAGTGAGGATTGCCATATCCAAACTAAAATCCAACAAGGCTGCGGGAGCTGACGGCCTACCCGCCGAGCTTTTTAAGGCCGCAGGCGATGATTTGGTAAGGAGCATGCACCAACTCACCTGTAAAATATGGTCGGAGGAAAACATGCCCGATGAATGGAACCTCAGCATAGTCTGCCCGATCCATAAAAAAGGAGACCCTCTGAACTGCGCCAACTACAGAGGCATCAGTCTCCTAAGTATCGCATATAAAATCTTATCTGCCGTACTGTGTGAACGCCTAAAGCCATTCGTCAACAACCTGGTCGGTCCATACCAGTGTGGCTTTAGGCCAGGAAAATCCACCATCGACCAAATATTCACACTGCGGCAGATTTTGGAGAAAACCCAGGAGCAACAAATCGATACTCACCACCTTTACATCGATTTTAATGCCGCGTATGATTGCATTTATAGAGACGAGCTATACAGAGCAATGTCTAGTTTTGGCATCCCTACCAAACTCGTCCGTTTGTGTAGGATGACGATGGAGAATGCACGCTGCTCCATTAAGGTCGGTAAAGACCTAACCGAGACCTTTGATGTCAAAAAAGGATTCAGACAAGGCGACGCGCTGTCATGCGACTTTTTCAACATCGTTCTTGAAAGAATTGTTCAAAACTCGAACGCCAACACCAGAGGAACAATCTTTCAGAAGTCCGTCCAACTACTCGCATATGCCGACGATATTGACATTATCGGAAGAACGCAGCGTGATGTCAATGGCGCTTTTGTGGGTATTGCGACGGAGGCCGCGAAGATGGGTTTAGCGGTAAACGAGGGTAAGACCAAGTATATGCTGTCAACGAGAAAGGACACCCAACACCGACGTCTCGGTCAGAACGTCACAGCAGACAGATATAACTTTGAGGTAGTCAAAAACTTTGTCTACCTAGGCACCGCTATCAATTCAGACAACGACACCAGCGCTGAAATCAAACGAAGAATAACTCTTGCCAATCGCTGCTTCTTTGGGCTAAGAAAGCAATTGGTAAACAAAGCCCTCTCTCGAACAACCAAGCTAACGCCCTACAAGACCTTAATCGTCCCAGTCCTGCAATATGGCGCGGAGGCATGCACTTTATCAAAAGAGGATGAAGCTGCTCTTGGTTGCTTCGAGAGAAAAATTCTTCGTGTGATTTTCGGTCCCGTCTGCATAGATGGTGAGTGGAGGAGGAGATATAATGACGAACTATACGGGCTGTTTAGCGACATCGACTTAGCCAGAAGAGTGAGGATCCAACGATTGAGGTGGCTAGGTCATGTAGAGCGGATGGAAACCAATGCTCCGGTCCGAAAAGTCTTCGAATCCACCCCCGAGGGACGGCGCAGTAGAGGAAGACCGCGACTCAGGTGGCGCACGCAAGTGGAAAGGGACCTCAACCAACTGTGCGTGCGAAACTGGAGACAGCTAGCTAAAGATCGAGCTGGCTGGAGACGCTTGTTGGTTGAGGCCCAGGTCCACCTCGGGCTGTAGCGCCACCTTAAGTAATTAAGAGCGTTTTGTTAAAGAGTACGTAGATCCATATAAAAGTAAATAAAATGTTTCATTAATCCAAAAGAAAACGTTAAAATTTGATATGAAATTTAGATGTCCGGCTTCTGAAATTAAAAAGTCCGGAAACGGAATATTACTGTCCTAGCGCAAATAAAACTTTTTCTAAGAATTAAAAAAAAACACAATTATCGACAATAATAAATATGTTTGATGAGTTTCACTATCTTTTCAAGGATTATCTACTTTATTTATGTATCCAATCCTTTTCTCTGAAGCTTTAATAGTTAAAAAATGAGAATAAGTCAAAGTTAAGATTTGTGTTAACTGTCGGACTACAAGTGCCTTTGCTGGGGTACACTCTTGAAATTTGCTGAATTTAACTTAAACGGCAAGCGCTTAAAAAACCACACATTTTAAATGCATAGCACACAATTCTGTAGCGCGTCTTTGGAACTTTTCAAAACATGAAGTCAAATGCCTGCCTGCCATTTTTGAACCTGAATTAAGATTAACAGAAAACTTCCCACGTGTCGTCTTTATTTGCAAATAAATTGAAAACAAAATTATCTTTGAATATTCAACGCTCCAGAGCAGAAATTGTTGTTAACCTTTTGTGTAATTCGCTTTTGCCCGTTGATCATTAAAAATGTGTGCGCTTTTTATCAAGAATGCCGAAATGACTTGATGAGCAATTTGTTTCTCATCCACTTTGCCAACCGCTTTACATGCACTCCAAAATCTTCACCTTTCGCCCAGTCCCCCTTCCCGCAAGAAATAATTAAGTGGCGTTAAATCGTTAAATCGAATGCTCTGGCTCATTTCACGAGATGATCTCACCGTCCGCCGATGACACCATAATTTGGTCGGCCATGCAAACTCGTATACACATCCATACGCAATGCAATAGGCTTGCACCAGACTGTTGGATGTGGCTGTCAACCAAATTTGGAAACAACGAATCGTTTATTGCTGTCGCTCGAAAACAGGATCCGGCTTTGGCATTATCACACAAAAAAACACATCGCTGCCACGTGCCGGCTGAGATACACTTTCAGTTATGTGCCAATGTCGAGCTCATCTTGCCGGTCGTAAGCAAGGTATGAGAGAAGGGAACAATGTTCTTAGCACAATACTAAGAACTGAACTGTTCTGATGTAGCTGATGGGTAAGTTCATTAACGCATATTAAAGGGAGTATGTAAAAACATCGTATACGACGGGTTCAAAGACACAACCTTGTGGGACACCTCAATCAAAATACATCACTCCAGAACCACTGAAGTAAAAGAAGGAAGTCCCCGCTTCCGGCTGAAATACAATATTCGTCAGAATCACATGCCCACGGAATGTTGGCACAATCTCTTAAGAGGCTGCTCCATCAAGGTCAGTAACAAAATCACCAAGTCCTTCAATGTCAAAAAAGGATTTAGACTAATCTTCTTTACCATCATCCTGGAGTACTAGAGCACACTATAGACGCACGACCTTCCACAAGTCCATACACCGGTTAGCATAGGCGGCTGACATTGACCTGATTGGCAGAACGCAGCGAGCCGTCAATGAGGCATTTGCTGACGTTGAGACGGAAGCGGCTAAAAGGGAACTAGTTCAAGACAGTCTTCTTGGACATAGCGACGCATTGGGCAGCTATTACTTCGAGGTAGTTAAAGACTTCTCCTACTTTGGCTCCACATTTAAAAGTACAAACAAAATCCGCACCGAAACGAAACGCAGACTAACTCTTGCCAACCGCTGTTTCTGTGGTAGGCTCAAAAGGCAATTGAGTAATAAAGCTGTTAAGACCTTGAGCATCCCAGTCCTGCTGTACGGCGAGGATGCATGGGCAACCTCAAAAGCGGATGAGGAAGTCCTTGGTGTCTTCGAGAGAAAAGTTCTGCTTGCAATCTTTGTTCCTGTTTGCGTTGACGGTTGTAGGAGATGATGATTCGCTTAGGAAGAGACGCCTAAGATGGCTGGGCCATGTAGAGGCACTCAGCTCCGGCCCGCAGAGTCTTCGACTTCAAACCTATGGGACAACGCAACAGAGGGACTCCCGCGTTCAAGGTGGCGCACCGAGGTGAAGAAGGACTTCAACCACTGAAGGCAGCTAACCAGAGATCATGCTAGTTGGAGAGGCTTCTTGGTTGAGCCAAATAAAGAAGAAGAGGAAGAAGGTAGGTACCGTGAACCATAGTAAGGACCATGCACCAACTCATCTGTAAAATATGGTCGGAGGAAAGCATGCCCAACGATTGGAACTTCAGCACTGACAGATCCACAGAAAAGCAGATCCTCTGAATCCCGCCAAATATAGAAACATCAGTCTTCTAAACATCACATGCATGATCTTGTTAGCCGAGGTGTATGAACGGCTTAAGCCGTTCGTCAACAACATGGTTGATCCGGTCTTATTTATGTACCAGAAGAGGTTTTTCAGTTATACA
This sequence comes from Eristalis tenax, assembly GCA_905231855.2. Classification (NCBI taxonomy): domain Eukaryota; kingdom Metazoa; phylum Arthropoda; class Insecta; order Diptera; family Syrphidae; genus Eristalis; species Eristalis tenax. Next base: position 114,947,232 of record HG993124.1, read on the forward strand.
TCAACGTAGGCGCAGCCAAATGGAGAACGGCCTAAACCAACTGAGTGCGAGGCACTAGAGGCAGTTAACAAGAGATGGTGCTAGTTGGAGAGGCTTGTTGGTTGAGGTCCAGGTGCACCCGGAGTTTAGCGCCAAATAAAGAAGAAGTATTATTTGTTTGGTGTGAGTCAAAAGTGTTGTGTTTGCAGGCATAAAATACCCGGCATAATCCCGCAGATAAATAGTCTTCGTTTCAGCGGTTTAACTTCAATTCAGTATCGATTTCATATTCACCCGATATTACTTCGAGTAAAATTCGTCAATGTTTGATGATGTCAATGTTACCTGCTATCCCGGAGCTTAAATTAGCGTTTCGAAAAAAAACTTCCGAGCTGTCTTGTATTCCCAGCTATTTGTTTTGGTGCGTTGGCTAATGGCACCTTTCGTTTCTAGCCTAATAACCCTGCCAAACAAATGTGCCCCAGATTTGGAAAGTGCCTAATGTTTTTAGCACCACTGTAATGCACTGCTCATAATGAGGCCTAATAATCGTAGCAAACAAAAAAATTGACGCTGAATGTGGAAATGGGATGGAAAACTTCATTGCACGAGAACCAGCTGGTCCATTAAAAAATATAAAAATTCTATGGGGCGCGCAACTAGGGGCAAAAAGTGAAAAATTCTGAAAGGCGACATCCAGGAGAACAATACTAATCACCCGGCGAGTACATTTGGGAACATTTTTAAAAGTCCATACAAAGTCACAATGTGCACCAAAAGGGATAGGCCTAAGGCCTTCAAGCCGAACAAATAACTAGTACCACTTGCTGAGGTCGTACAAGGCTTAAACTTACCCTAAAGCCTTCTTGAATAACAGGCGAGAAAAGAAAAAAATAAAAGGATGGCTTTGCTACGAACACGATGCATTTGACTCACGTAATGCAACTGATGTTTCACATTTACCTTGGTCAAACATGATTGCTGTGTGACATCACACAGAGCGGTTAATAATTGTTTTTTTGCAGAACGTTACGGTCTGAGGTTTTGTCAATCTTTTGTCATACGGAGGACTTTGATTTTTGAATCCAGTTCCGCTAGATTCACAAAATAACATACTGCACGGCCTAGAGGGAAAGACCGTCTGAAGTCCATGGTCTCTGGAAGAGAAAAGTTCTGCGAACGATCTTTGGTCCTGTTTGCATTGACGGCATTTGGATGATTGAACTGTACAACGACATGAGCCTAACCAGGCGTCTGGAAGATGTAGAGCGTATGGACCACTCATCTCGAGCCGGCGAAGAGTTTTCACCTGCGAACCTTTGAGACAAGGTGACAGAGCACGGCCATGTCTTTGGTGACACGAGCCAGTGTCTTCTTTGTATCCTTGCTCAAGTGAGAGCCTATTGCATTGAATTCACACAGTCTATCAGTTTCCCATCAAGACTACTTTTGGACGTACAGTATAATTTGTGGAATGCTGTTCCCAGCTCAATATTACGTACGGACTACAATCCGCAGGTATTTAAGAGTCAGGTGCACATGTACCTTCTCTCCCTTCATCCTCTATGCATTCGGCCCGTGCTGTCTCTTGACCATCGGACACTTCAGGGTATAAGCAAAACTTTGAGCGCTTGCAATTTATAAAACTTCAGACAGCTCCACGACTTCATTCGATGCCGCACTTCATTCGCTAAACCCACGGTTGCCACTTTGGTAGTTTTTAACCAAATTTTGTACATATTTTTTTTTTTGTCTTTGAGGCTTTTTTAAAAAACTTTTGAATACAAACATTACATCATGTTATTGATGCGTAAGCGTACTAGATTGAACGCGCCCATGCACAAAATTGTTAAGGAATTACTGAGTGCACAGCTGCGTGTACATTTATATGTAAAATCTTCTGATTCGTCAACCACAAGAGTTTACAGTATCTCTGGCTAACAGTTGCTTAAAGTTGAAAAGTTGTTGAAAAATTATTTGCCTTTTTAAAACCCTGCAGTGTGTGCAAAATGATGAGAAGGCAAATAATATTTTTAGTCTGCTACGCAATGTTTTGTTGTAGGAAGCTCTCTCAGTTGTGCAAGGAAACAAAGAAGGAGCTGGCTAGCGTCACCTTAGATGCGGCCGTCCTCTGTCACCTTGTCACAAACGTTCGGAGGCGAAGACTCTTCGAGCCGGAGCTGAGTTGTCCATACGCTCTACATGTAACAGGCGCCTGGTTAGGCTCATGTCGTTGTACAGTTCGTGGTTGAATGATCAATCATCCAAATGATGTCAATGCAGGACCAAAGATCCTACCCAGAACTTGAACTGAATTCAAAAAGGTATACAGACAAACAAGTAGAACGGATTCCAGTGGTAGTGGAACACGAGCCTTCTAAAAGCTGGTAATTCTGAGATCATTTAAAGAGACAGACATGGCAAATTAATAATGAAATGTCAATTAATCCATGTTGGTGCCCTGTATGCAGAAAACACAGAAAACAAATCTGGAAATAACACCAAAAGAAAATTTAAACAAAACAAACCTGGCTTAAAGAAAATGATACTAAAAGCTTTTGTGTTGCCTGTGAAAAACCACAAATGAACCATCTACTGCACATGACAAAAAATAAGCTCATATCAAAAATATAAAATAAATTGAAACCAGTAAAAATTGATAGTTGTCTGGCCGTGGAGAAGGTTGATTTGGAAAAAGGGTGTATCTAGCAGAGCTTACTCTTGCTTACCCACAATCTTCCATTTTTGGTGATGGATAACCTTTTAAGGGAATGCTGTCCGGACAAATGGCGAAAGTAATAAGGTGTAGCTGGACGAAGGCGATTCAATTGGGTGAAACTTCGGCGTATTTTTATACAGTCGAACCCGGATAATAGCACATCGCAATATGGTGGAGGCATTTGTCTTTTTTGTACATGTTGTATTGACCCACATCGCTTAATGGCACAACCCGCTTCAGATCACATCAAAAATATGACAAAACAAACAGTCCACTTACAATCATGCCCGCTTATAAGCACATCCTACACGGACTCATAATTCACTTGATTTCCAAAGGAAGACATATGTGTTATACTTAGCACTGCATTTGACTTCCCACCTAGCCTGGAAGTTTCCCACTATTTTTATTTGTGTGGACGAATGCGAGCTTGCTAGAATTTGGGAAGTCAACCGTTTTATTGCATTTTTCGCATTTTTAAAACAATATGTGTGAAAGATCGGATAAAAGCACAACCGGTTTAATGTATTTCATTGCACGGTTGATGTGTTATTATCCGGCTTCGACTGTATTCGATTTTTTAAATTCCATTCCTTTGAAATGTGAGCATTACTATGAATTGTAATTTTGAATTTAAATCTGAAGAGTTGTAAGGAAGTCATTTTGCCTCGGATTGTTACTGGTGATGAAAAATGGATCCATTACTACAATCCCAAGCGATAAAAATCATATGTGAAACCCAAGGGAACCAACCAGCCAAATCAACTGCAAAGCCGAATATCCATGGCGCGAAGGTAATGCCCTGTATTTGGTGGGATCAGAAGGGTGTGGTGTATTCCGGTTGAAACCGGAGCAGTAGCCGAAAAACGACCGGAATATGCGACCAGACACGAGGCAATAATTTTCCACCAGAACAACGCTCGGCCCCGCGTTGCTATTCCGGTTTAGAACTATTTGGAAAACAGTGGATGGTAAGTTTAACCCCACCCGCCTTATAGCCCAAGCCTTGTCCCTTCTGACTACCATTTGTGCCGGTCGATGCAGAACGCCCTCACTAAAATACGGTTCACATCAGAGCTGAATATCAAAAATTGGCTTGATTCATTCTTGGCTGCCAAGCTGGCGCAGTTCTTTCGGGATGGGATCCACAAATTGCCAGTAGCTTTAGAGGGGCAATACTTTGAATAATACTCTTGAACATGTTTTTCTTAAATAAACGTTAAAATTTTGGAAAAAAAACAGTACGAATTAGGTTATAGATCCAATATAAGAACTTGACATTTTGTGTGTGGTTCGAAAACGATTCATTCAGATGCCAATACGATGGTTTATAGCAATGCAACATGTTTTTCTGGGTGTTAACTATTTTTGTTTTGGAGCGCGTCGAGTCTGAGAAACACGGTTTGCCTCATGTAAACCTTCTCATTTGGTTAGTGCACAAAATTACACCAGATGATATTACGCCGGCTGGAATATCTGATCAGGTGAATGGTCCAGAGCTATTTGCAAGTAATTCTAAAAAATATGATTCGCTGAGAAACTGAATTCGATTCTATTTGTTATCCTTTATATCGCCATCGTTGAACCACTGACAATGGTGAGTCAACAATGATAACAGTAGGATTCTAAGAACAACATTGAAAATTATAGGGGAATCTGCGAGCTTTCGGCAATATCTAAACTTTTCGAAGGTATTGTGAAAAACAAATGAGATTTCATAATTAAAGAGCGCATATCAGATGTGCAACATGGTTTTGTATCCGGTCGTTCGACCTCCATTATTCTGTCAATATACCCTTCCTTCGTGATTAATGAGATGGAAAAAAAAATAATCAGGTCGATGCTATTTATACAGATTTCTCTAAAGCTTTTGACTCCGTTAAGAACTCCCTGAAAAACTCAAAATGTACCTATTTCACTTTCAGTTCCTTTGCTGGATATCTTCTTTTCTTGTAAACCGAACTTGTTGATAAAATGTAGTTCGGGTGTACCGCAAGCTAGTCATTTTGGACCACTATTATTTATAATCTTCATTGATGATATTATTCGATGGGTTAACCATAGTAAGAGTTTGTTAAACGCGGATGATATGAAACTTTTCAGGAGCATACAATATATAAATGACTGTATTTTACTACAGTCTGACACATATTTGATTGGCGCATAAATAACGGGCATTCCGTTAAGGATTTGGGAGCCATGCTCAACTCATCATTCTCATATCACGCACACATTTCCCATATCTTATCAAAAGCCAACTCAGCAGTAGGTTTCATAAAGCGGAACACTAAAGGATTTACTAACCCATTCGCCTTGTTATCACTTAACATTTCCTGGAATCCCCTTAACATAGTCTGGAATCCCGCCTTCACTACTTTCTCTGATCGTATCGAAAAAGTACAAAAGCGATATACAAAATATATGTTCTTTAAGATGCATTGGGATTTTCACCCGGGCTATAAGGCTAGGTGCCAGCTGCTTGACATAAAATCCCTAGCAACTAGACGCATTATTCATGACGTAATGTTTGTTAAGGAACCACTTTCCTACCATATAAAGTGTCCTAGTCTTCCTCTTTTGATTAATTTGTATTTGCCCGCTAGATCACTTCGATCTCGGCAAGTATTATTCATGAGATCTCTCACAGAATATGGGAAAAATGAGCCACTCACAAGGATAAGTAGAGTTTTTAATGAATACGCACAACATTTGGATCTGTCTGACAACAGATTAAATTTTAAAAGTACACTCTAAGGTATGTTTACATTTTTATTTGCTATTTTTTATACATTGAAATTCCTCAAAAAATATTGCATAACCATAAATGGGATTTGTATAGTTTATACTATCTGTTAGCGCATATGTGGGTTATAAAGGGTGATTTTTTAAAAGCTATAGGAAAGTTTTTCAAAAAAAAAAAAAAAAAGAAACACATAAAATTCAGAAAAATGCATGAAATCTTGATTTGAATTCATAGTACGGTCCAAATAATTTAATGTTTGAAGATTATTTCATGCAAATGTTGACCTTGACTGCGCCTCAAATGGTCCATCCGCTTAGTCCAATTTTGGCATACTCTTTCCAACATTTCGGCCGGTATCTCACGAATAAATGCTTCAATGTTGTCTTCCAATGCGTCAGTTGATGCGGGCTTGTCTGTATAGACATGAGCTTTAACATAGCCCCACAAAAAATAGTCTAAAGGCGTTAAATCGCACGATCTAGGCGGCCAATTGACCGGTCCCGAACGTGAAATAAAATGTTCACCGAACTCGCCTCTCAATAAGTCCACTGTTGCGCATGCTGTGTGGCATGTGGCACCGTCTTATTGAAACCACATGTCATGCAAGTCAAGCTCTTGCATTTTGGGCAAAAAAAGTTGGATATCATCTCACGGTAGCGCTCACCATTCACAGTTACGTTACGATTCGCATCATCTTTGAAGAAGTACGGTCCAATGATGCCACCAGCCCATAAACCGCACCAATCTGTAACTCTTTTTGGATGCATTGGTAGCTCTTGCAATGCTTCTGGCTAATATTCACTCCAAAATCGACAATTCTACTTATTTACGTACCCATTGAGCCAAAAATGAGCTTCGTCTTAAACTGACCATAAAATGGAAGAAGCGCGCGATGAACTTTCTTAACAGACCACGGACTTTGATAATAAAATTCAACAATTTGCAAGCGTTGTTCGCTTGTAAGACGATTCATGGTTAAATTATCGACCAAACTGAAGATGTTTGACAGTGAAACAAAACACGAAACGTGCGTCAGCTGTTTAAACCAGTGTTGCCAAAAAGATAATAGCTAAAAAATCACCCTTTAGATTAAATAATAAATAAATAAATAAATAAATGAGCAGATTGAAGATGTTAACGGGGGTGGATTCAATGTAGGCTTTAGTTGAGGATTTCATTATTCTATTGCAACTGGACTTGGTCCATCTTACCAACCGAAACTGATCGATGCGAACTAAAATCGATTGTACTGCTGTAATTAAATGCACAAAGCTCAAGATTTCCAAAACGCATGTACTGTGGCTATTTTCATTCTCACTTTCATGATTTGAACGCCTCGAACGTGATCTTGCTACACGTTCACGTTCACTACCGCGTGTATTTCTACCATTATATCGGCGTTGTGGAGTCATGATTTCTTCTTTTTTTTCAAAATTCGGTACTTACCGTGAAATAAAAGCTAAGTACCAGGTAACCTGCTAATTGATTCACTTCAAACAGAAACTTGACTGCAAATAAAATGCAATATTAACGCTTTAATTTAGTGAAACGTGTTGTAGTTGTTCTGTCCTTTTGAAGCAGCCCATTGAATGACGGAAGTGCTCTGCGATAAATTCACAGATGCGCTTGCGCTTGATGATAAATTTTTCAATGAACATACGAGTAAAAACCTGCAGCAAAAGAATACTTTTCGACTAAAAAAAGAATCATAGAATTTAGATTTGCCAAACTCGAGATATGAACGGACGAACATATATATCACATATCTTCTTCTTTGTTTGGCGCTACAGTCCGGGGTGGACCTGGGCCTCAACCAACAAGCCTCTCCAGGCAGCACGATCTTTCGCCAGCTGCCTCCAGTTGTGCACACCAAGTTGGTTGAGGCCCTTCTCCACTAGGACGACCTCTTATGCGTTGTCCCAAAGGCTCGGAATCGAAGACTCTTCGGGCCGGAGCTGTGGTGTCAATCCGCTCTACGTGACCTAGCCATCTTGAGCGTTGGATCCGAAGACGCTTAACTAGGTGCATGCCGCTGTACAGCCCGTACAGTTCGTGGTTGAATCTCCTTCTCCAGACGCCATCAATACAAACAGGACCAAATATCGCACGCAGAACTTTTCTCTCAAAAAGACCAAGAGCTTCTTCATCCGCTTTCAATAGCGTCCATGTCTCTGCGCCATAGAGCAGGGCGGGGATGATTAGGGTGTTATATAAAGTCAACTTGGTGTTTCGAGAGATGGCTCTGTTACTCAATTGCCTCTTGAGCCCAAAGAAACAGCGATTGGCAAGAGTAATTCTGCGCTTGATCTCGGTACTGGTGTTATTGTCCCTGTTTACTGCAAAGCCAAGGTAGACGAAGTCCTTGACTACCTCAAAGTTTCTGCTGCCCATTATGACGCTCTGTCCGAGGCGTCGATGTTGATAAGGACCTATCAGGTTATTGACGAATGGTTTCAGGGGTTCACACAAGACGGCAGAGAGGATCTTGTACGCTATGTTAAGGAGACTGATCCCTCGATCGTTGGCGCAGTCAAAAAGGTCTCCTTTCTTGTGGACCGGACAAACGACGCTGAGATTCCACTCATCGGGCATGCTTTCCTCCGACCATATCTTACAGATGAGCTGGTGCATGCGCCCAACTAGATCATCTCCAGCTGCTTTAAACAGTTCCGATGACAGTCCGTCCGCTCCAGCAGCTTTGTTCGACCTTAGTCTAGATATCGCTATCTTGACCTCGCCTAAGTCGGGGGGACGGAATTCTTGGTCATCCTCGTCCAAATTAAGTGGAACATTCTGCCTGACAGCGGAATTTGTGTCGTCATCGCCGTTTAACAGTCTGCAGAAGTGATTTTTCCAAATTCTCAGCATCGACTGCGACTCTACTACTAGTTGTCCATTTTCATCCCTGCAGGCTTCTGTCCGAGGTCTATACCCTCCGGATAACTGTTTTACCTTTTGGTAAAACTTTCGGACCTCCTTCCTGCCGTAACATCTCTCCATCTCTTCGACCGCGCGCTTCTTGTGCTCTTTCTTTTTCCTTCTGAGAAGCCGGTTCTCTTCCCTTCTCTTCTGCTCGTAGAGCTCACGAACAGCTCTCGTTGTTCGATGCAGAGTTGCCTTGTAGGCCTCCTGTTTGGCTGCATGTGCCTGCCTGCACTCGTCGTCAAACCATGGGTTCTTCTTTGGTGGTGTCGTAAAACCCAGCACATCAGTGACAGCTTCTTTGATGGCTTCTTGACAACGTTTCCATTCCTGGTCTATTGTGGTTGTAGGCAGGGTCGAACTTTCGGAGAGTTTCAGGGAGACTCGGTCGGGTATCACACATCACACTCATTTTTATATATAAAGATTGAAAATTGTTGTTTTTCAAAAAACTCAATGAAATTCTTTTAATTTTAAACTCCCCATTTTTTATTTGCTTTTTTAGCCTCATCCGCTAAATTTCATGAATAAAGCTAGTAAATCAGATAGAAGTCGGAATCAAAGCGTACTGCATAGTTTTTTTTTTATAAAGATGTTTTAATTTTCCCGGTTTTTTAATTTTTTTGGTAATTTTTTACTTCATTTGGTCACTTTTTTTTCAATTTTGGCAGCAAATTTGTTTCAGAAGTGGCAACCATGACTGAAGCGTCTGTATCAGCATTTATGGCTCAGGGCATAATTAGCTCAAATATTGCTTCAAACTGTCACACGTTGTGGATGGAGATTGTGTCATTTTCGTTTGAGGACGTATCCAGCCAAATGGAAGTAAGCCTCATCATTCAGATTAATTTTGTACAAAAATTCGTGATCTCCTTTAATCCTTTTCAACACGCATTGAGTGAAAGTACGGCGTTGAGTGCGGCCGACTGGGTTCATATGTGGCCCTAATTGGATTTCCATAATGAGCATTTGGGGCAAGGTCTTTGGAGATATTTTTAAGCGACATTGAAGAAGCCAGCCCTCAATGCCACTTAACCATTTAACGTGCCCCAGACGTTATCATTTTTCGAATAAATTCACTCACGCTCTCCCATAAGGGGATTGTTGATGACACTCGATAATCGATTGTTTTTCTAGAAAGTTTAGCTACCTTGAGGGTATTGTTCGAACTGATGAACTTCCAGCTCTTATTTACACTGGCATAGAAGGGCAAAGGTACTGTTTATTCCAAAGATTGGGAGGAAAGTCCCCTGTCTTCCTAAGTCTTAGGCCATCTGCTGAAAATGATGGATAAAGTAGCAGACAACTATTGGGGCTATAACTTAATTCGTACTGTTTTTTTTTCCAAAATTTCAACGTTTCTTTAAGAAAAACATGTACAATAGCATTATTCAGAGTATTGCCCATCTGAAGCTACAATGGCAATTTGTGGATTCCACCCCAAAAGAACTGCACCGGCTTGGCAGCCAACAATGAATCAAGCCAATTTTTGATATTCTGCTCTGATGTGAACCGTATTTCAGTGAGGGCGTTCTGCTGAAGGGGCAAGGTATGGGCTATAAGACGGGTGGTGTAAAACTTCCCATCCACTTTTTTCCAAATAGTTCTTAACCGGAATAGCAACGTGGGGCCGATCGTTGTCATGTGTCTGGTCGCATATTCCGAGCGTTTTCCGGCTACTGCTCTCTTCAAACGGATTAATTGTGTTCGGTAGCTTTGTCCCTTGATGGTTTCATAAGGTTTTAGCAGTTCATAATACAGCACACCCTTCTGATCCCACCAAATGCAGAGCATTACCTTCGAGCCATGGATATTCGGCTTTGTCGTTGATGCGGCTGGTTGGCCAATCCAAAACTTTCACTCAGCTAGCGCATGTTCACCATAAACTACCACCAAAATACGATAACTTTCTTCAGCAGTTTTCCTCATATTAAAGTAATAAAGAAGAACTCCCCGCAAAAACACTTTTTCAGGCACAAAGTTCGACATATTTGAGTGAAGAAAAAATTATTGTTGTTTACGCTTCAATTGAATGGCGTACAATGACAGTAGCTTTCCAACGGATGTTCCAATGGAATAATACAAGTTACGCCATCTCTTAGCAAACAGCACGAATAAGGTTATAAACCCAATAGTAATTAAATTGTTTCTGTCACTTCATGTGATTTAGGCAATAAAAATTGGGTTATCATGTCCCGATAACGAACACCATTAATTGTCACCGCCTGAGAAGAATGGTCCGATAATGCCTCCAGCCCTGATTCGCACCAAACAGTCACGCGTTGTGGATGCACTTGTTCTCAGCAATTACTCGTGTGTCTTCTGAACTCCAAATGCGACAATTTTGGCGATTAACGTAGACATCAAAGGAACGGAAGCATATCAGATCATACATGCTCCATGCTCCACTAAGTAGATCGCGGGGGTAAACCACGCTCGAGAGATCTCCAGGCAACTCGATCCTCCGTCATCGACTCTAACTCGTCAGGAGTTATGCCCAAGCGTGACCAGGCGAGTTTTTGGACTTGGTCCAACCGTGGTTGAAAACCGCTAACTTGGCTCGGCCTTCCTGATTACAGATCTTCCAAGCAGTTTCAGAATTGACCCAGCTTGACCGATCCTGCAGGAAAGCTCAGCATTACTCCTTCCGTCACGCGTGAAAAAGACCACGAGATACTTAAGCTTCTCCACTGCTTCAGTGGGACTCCACTAATTTGTAGAGTGCATTGAACAGGCGTTGTGGAGATGACCATAAAGATAATTTATATTTATTTAGCCAGTAAAAAATGTTATTTTTCATTTTTTCCCATGGACGGGCAACTCCCTTAGTCGAACAAAAGTGCTGCGACCATCGGTCGTTGTCGGCGTATGGGAGCTTTCGCTGTATAAGAGAAAATCCATTTTTCGTTTATACTAAACATACCCTAACTTTAACTGGCCGTACTGATCATACCAATTGGCCAAACTGGTGCTTCTTGGCGATTTCTTGAGGTCCGCAAAATTCTCAATACAGCAAATAGGCCACTTTTTCTAAAGTGCTCCACCATTCCTCGAGCATCGGTGAGCCATTTATCCCCCGTTTTGGAACTCTGCTTTAGGCGGCTGCATTATGCGATTCAACGTTAAGAGTATTATTGTGGGGATTCATTTAGCACACGTCTATACCGACAAAACTACGTGCCGCTGAATTGCAATTAATGGAAGCCAACATCACACTTGCCAGCCGAGTCTTCGCATGGCGCACGTAGTCAAATAAGAATTGTCTCACGATTTTTTTGACTCACCTCCATACTTCCACAATTGGTTCGTAATTGTACATGTTTGCAAGGCTGCACAATATGGCGAGACACGACCCCATCAACCATAGACGCAGGCGCCTGCTTGACAGTCGTTGAGGTACGCTTTTTGGAGCGATATGTAAAATGCGAGTAAAATGACGGACGACTTCACTCAATCGAGTTGAAATACCTCTTTCCACGGTTGATCGTTGTGCCCCCTGGTACATCAACAACTGGCCGGCAGGCACCTAGGAAATTCGTTTCAGGAATAACCCACTTAGGTGGCTCAAAAATCTTTGATTTGTGACCCTGCATCCCATAGTGGCAGGTATAGCGTTTCATCCGCACGATGCGTTGGCTAAGATACGCAGATGCGGTGGCAGGGTTATGGTTGAATATCACCGAAAATAGGAGTATTTTCAGAGCACATTCCAACGCAATAATGGGACGCCTTAGAAGAACAATGAACTGGTTCGTTGGGGAACACAAGAAGAAAGATAACATCAAAGAAGAAGGATAACAAATTGTATAACCGCTCGATTCTGAGCGGTCCCTGATTACTGGATTACTTGCACGACGCATCAGATTGTTACGCAAACGCATTCTGTGAGAGAGTGTCAATTAAGTACAATCCATCATTTCTATTAGCTGCCTACAGACTGGGGATTTTTTTCTTGGCTCACAATTGAAGTGTAAAGGGGGTCCCACGCCTAGCCAACGACCACACACTAATGTGGTTAAAATAGGGGTTATTTCCCGAAACTGTTAGTATTCAGCGACACTTTGCTGACATTTTTCTCAAAACCTGAAATAAAGTGCTTCCAAATTCCTGATTTATTTCTGATCGCAGCAGCATCTCGTTTCTTTAGCTCGACTCGGCACGATGCAACCAAAATGCTTCCTGGCAACGAATGCGAACGCGCGCTTCTGAACGAAATGAACAAATATGATGGTTCTAAAATTAGTGGCACGCAGCACATAAATCATGGCCTATCACAATAATTACCGAACGAGTTAAACCAGCAGAAACAAACGCATGTCAACCATGGCTGCAGAGCAGATCGGCTGCAGAACAGATCGCCTGCAACGTCCGCAGCTGTAATTAGATCTTGTTAAACTGTACTTAATTGACACTCTCTCACGGAATGCGTTTGCGTTACAATCTGATGCGTCGTGCTGGTAATCGAGTAATCAGGGATCGCTCAGGAACGAACGGTTATACAATTTTCATCCTAATTGAGGACAAGCCACGCTGCAGTGCCCGTCTCGTCGCGGTCGTCTCCTTAAGTGATGTTATCTTTCTTCTTGTGTTCCCCAACGGACGCTACATTGTTGCAATTATAAACCTTGCGATCGTGGCTCCCATGATCTGCGATCTGATCGTCGTCGTCCCGGTCGTCGTGTGGGCATTAGCATACGACTTACGAGTACACTGTTAGTGCAACATTGTCGCTGTACGTACGCTTCCCTCGGTCGAAAAAATGGAAAAGATTTTGTCTTAGGGGAGCTATCAAGCATCGTATGGGCGTCGCAGCGATGGAGGCTACCGTTGGTGTCGTTTTTCTCAAACATAATGTCTTTTGAGCATTTTAGCGACCGACTTCCGCTACCATAAATATTTCGACGACGACAACAGATGCCGTGTTTGTGCATTTATCGCGATTGCATCCCCATACGATGCAGTGTGCGGTGTAAACCGGATTCTGATGATCTGCAGGCAACAAATGTTCGAGTGAAAAATGAATGGTTTGCGAAACAGAGCTCGTTATTTGGATGTAGTTGGTGCTTATGGATCTTTTAATTCAGATGGCGCAGCTTGAACTCAGGTAGGACAAACTAGGGTTTCCATTGCTCTCTAAGCTGACCGAGGACAACAACTTTTAACATCCCGGAATGGAGAGGACGTCACCTAACTTAAAAAAAAAATGAGAACAAAAACTAGGTCCATGAAGTCTAACAAAAATTTGACATTTAGAAGGTTGACAGCAGAAAAGAGGTAATTTAGAAATAGACAACTTCTACCTCTCTTGCTCCTTAAAATGTTTGATAACTATTTTTATGTACGTTTCAATCAGAGGACGACAATGCCGTTATTTCGTGAATAACTGTAAAAAAAAATCATGAATAACTGTCAAAAAGCCTCTCAAATTCGTCGATGGGCTAGGGGTCAACCAGCTGTGAAGTTGGTCTTCTCTGTAATACTTAATTTCTGGTTGAAATGAAGTATCTCTATTTTGATCTCTTTCATCTTTTATTTTGTATCAGATTTGACTTGGTTCTGTTTTTCTTTTAAATTCGAACTCTGTTCGTTGATTTTTTTATTTTCAAAATTAGAATTATTTGCTAGTCCTCCAAAAACAGGACTCATGGCAACCCTAGTTCCGGTAAGTCATGCCTTTCGAAAGATTTGTGCAGACAGTGCGAACTGCAAAGTGCTCAGCGGGTCAACTGTAGGGACACACTTAAGGATAGGGTTCTTGTTGATGGACCATTGACTGGCGAACCACGTCAAGAATTCGGGTTGAATAACCTTCACTCGACGAAATTCCATATCAAATTTCCTTTCACAGCTCCAACCCGGATTGTGCGCAAAGCTTGGGTCGACTATGACTTGAAGGACTGTTGGATGACAACTCCATGGCCTGCGAAGGCACAAAACATTTGCAAGCGTACTCGTCTGAATAACTTCGACAGGAGCTATGCCAAGTGTCAGAGGAACAAGCTCCTCACAGTTGCCTTCAATTCCTTGCAGAAGAGGAAAATGGCGAACCACTTGTGTGTTGAAGAAGGACAGAGGCGAAAGGATCCTTAAGCTTAAACCAGAAAACGCTGCAAGCAAGCTCGGACTATGGACCTTATCAACCTTTTTTTTAATGCGCAGCTACAATAAATTTTAAAAAATAAGGATAGTCCCAACAGAAGCTGTGAACCAGCCTGATGGTGGCGCATATTCTTCTACTTTTTCCAGAGGTTACATTTTTATATTGGCCATTATTCAGTGTTTCTATATCTACCTACTCTAGAATGAAGAAGAAGAAAAGTCAGGTGCATTCCATTGAGACAATTCGATGCACTAGTCAAAAAATTACCACTCCTGGCCATTCCGAAGGACGACGCGATTAGGAAATTAAATTTCCAAAAGGAGTTTACCATCAAGCTCAGCACCACAGAAGACTGGAGCAATGAGTCCATAGTCCACAGACTGAGCAGCAATGTCTCTGAAATGGTATACAGACGGTTCAAGCAGTGATGAAGGAACAGAGGCAGGAGTATTTGGAACACGGACAAAGTACTACGAACCCATGGGCATCTTCCAAACATAACTCTATGTCATAGACAAATGCGCTCAGGTCAATCTTGACAGGACCCATACCAACTGCGACATAGCAATTATGTGGTACAGCCGTGCTGCTAACCTGGCACTAGACTCCTATATCATCAAATCCCAGCTTGTGTGGGAATGTCTACAGAAGCTAAAGGAGCTGAGCAAGAGTAATAGAGTAGAACTCTGCTGGATAGCCGGCCATACAGAGATCGAAGGCAATGAAATACCCAACTCCCTGGCTAGGAAAGGAGCATCGGAACCGTTGATAGACCCCGTACCATTCTGCGCTGTTGGAGATGACGTCCTCAGGGAAGGGTTCAGGGAATTAGAAAGAAGTAACCGGGCAAGAGGCACGCCAAGAAACTCCTGGGTCAACATAACCGGAAGAGGTTTGAGGCAAAAACAGCCTCCGTATCCTTACAGCCTTCCTACTGTAGACTCATGGAGCATCTTAGGAAAACAGGAGCACCAGAAGAAGGTCTCTGCGGATTCTGCGGAGAATCTAAAGAAATTCCAGAGCGACTGGATGGCGCAGTTGATTAGGTGCGTGCCCTTGGTTGTCCCCGCTTCGAATCCTAGTGTAAGCAAGGTTAATACGCAAATCAAATCTGGTCCAGTCCTCATCACTGGAGTGGTCGGTCGATGATAGTAGTCTTACGGTGGGTATCACATTGGTTCATCATTCTAGCAGCCCCCTTCCCTACCCTACCCTAATGAAATTCCAGAATGTTTGAGGCGCCTGCCCACACAAGACAGAGGTATCTGGGCAAGCACCTAATATCAGAGGAAGAATTGAAGTCACTAGAACCAGCTCTCATTCTCAGATGCCTAAAAGAAACTCGTGTAGAGAGAATACTCTAGGATAAATCGCAAAAGCGTATAACCCTCAACACAACTCTGAAGAGAG
Organism: Eristalis tenax; assembly: GCA_905231855.2. Taxonomy (NCBI): domain Eukaryota; kingdom Metazoa; phylum Arthropoda; class Insecta; order Diptera; family Syrphidae; genus Eristalis; species Eristalis tenax. The sequence continues at coordinate 114,963,105 of HG993124.1, forward strand.
CTGCATGGGAGGGGAGCTCTTAAGAAGGCAAAGGTATGAATAGGGGGCACTTCTTCTCCTTTTGCTTGGACAGTCGGGATTGGACTTGGCCCTCAAACAACAAGCCAGCACGATCTTTCGCAAGGTGTTTGAGGTCCCTCTGCACGTGTGTGCGCCATCTTCTTCCTCTGTTGCACCAGTTGCCATTGCCTCAGAATCGAAGACTCTTCGGGCCGGGGCTGTGGTGTCCTATGATATTTATTAGACATTCCATTTCCAATCAATTAATAATTATTGAACCTTGGAGTTTGCATGTAATCACAGTGGACTATCTTAAAGTCGAATTTTCATGGGATACCATGGTTTGTTCGAGTTAGAGAGAGAGTTGTTTGAGAAAAAAAGAGAGTATTTGGGAAAATTCGAGAGAATTTTGGGAATTTAGAGACATTTTTTTTGTCTTAAAGCATTTATTAAGTGAAAAGGCGTTAACTTAATTTCTTGATTGGTTTAAATTAATAAATATAGAAAGTAGAATTACATAGAAAACAACTTTTTGCTAAATTAAAATTTTGAGGACCCGGGCCTCAACCAACAAGCCCCTGCAACTAGCACAATCTCTGGCTAGCTGCCTCCAGTGCCGTACGCCCAATTGGTTGAGTTCCTTCTCCCACTAGGTGCGCCACCTTTAACACGTCCATCCTGTGTTGCGTTGTCCCACAGGTTCGGTGTCGAAGACAATTCAGCCCGGAGCTGAGCCTATCCATCTTAGGAGTTGGATCCATAGACGGCTGAGTAGGCTCATGGCGCTTTATAGCGCGTGCAGTTCGTGGTTGAATCTTCTCCTCAAAATATCTTCAACGAAAACGGGACCAAATGTCGCACGCAGAACTTTTCTCTCGGAGTGACCAAGAACTTGCGGATCCGCTTTTGAGATTGTCCATACCTCCGCGCCATACAGCAGAACTGGTCTAAAGGTCTTATATAAAGTCAACTTTGTCCTTCTAGAGATGGCTCTACTACTCAATTACCTCTTGAGCCTATACAAACAGCAAGAGTTACTCTGCATTTCATTTCGGTAAATGATGTTGATCGTACTATTTACTGCGGAGCCGAGGTAGATGAAGTCGAAGTTGTATGTCATTTCTTGAGGGCAGCATATACTTGATCTTCGTTCAACGCTAGACATATTTTAGCCGCTTCCGTCTCAATGCCAGCAAACGCTTTATTGACGGCTCGTTGCGATTGCCAATCACGCGAATGTCATCCGCGCATGCTAACAGTTGTACGGACTTCTGGAAGATCGTGCATTTAGTGTTGGCGTGTGAGTCTTGCACGATCTTTCCCAGGATGATGTTAAGAAAGTCAAATGATAGCGCGTCACCTTGTCTAAGCCCTTTTTTTACAGTGAATGTCTCGGTGAGGACTTTACCCACCTTAATGGAGCAGCGAGAGTTCTCCATCGTCATCCTAACGAGTTTGGCAGCAATATAAAAGCTAGACATGGCGTTGCATAGCTCGTCTCTATGCACGCTGTCATAAGCGGCCTTGAAATCGACGAATAGGTGGCGAGTGTCGATCTGGACTCCTTGGCTCTTTCCCAGAATCTGCCGTAGCGTGAAGATCTGATCAGTGGAGGACTTCGCTGGCCTGAAGGCACACTGATATGGATCGGACGGCTTCAGACGGTCACACAAAACGCAAGAAAAGATCGTTCACGCGATGTTACGGGGACTTATCCCTCGGTAGTTGTGCGAAGTCGAAGACGTCTCCTTTCTTAAAGTTAAGATGAGGCGTATAAATTCATATGCGGTCAAAATCTTATTTAAATAACTTCACTTAACAAAATTTGTTATTTTTAATTGGGTCGTTACACGTGGAGTATTGTTTTCTTTTTTTTTTAAATTACTCTATTTTTAAAAGACAGTTGACTGAACAGCATAAATTCCATTTCCCATATGAAATATAACGTGTTTAGTAGTTCTCAAACTGCCTACTACTTGAACGGTTGACGACACGCCGGGAAGATTCGGTTGTAGTGTTACACGAAGCACACTTTTGACAAGCCGTTTGAACCACGATCGTCTTAAAATTCATGCGATGAGAGTCCAGAAATCCAGACCATCTTTCAAAAGATTTGAGCAACCAAAAACAGGTCTGCTCTGTGTTTCACGTATTTGTGAGCAGATTCCACTAAATCCACTTAAATTCGTCTGAGACCCCCAGTTCCGAAAACATCAACATACTTGTTCAGCAGTTCTTTCAGCTCGTTCCTTCCAAGCCGATCCTTGTCTTTCTCACCCTCCTTCCTTGTGCTCGGCACTTAATCAATGACCATGGGACGATATCAGTACATGTTGTCGTCACCATTGTCGGCGACATAAACCACCTAGGGTCTCTCGTTCAATTACTCTGCGATGTGCTCTGACCTCCATGACAGTGATCCTTTTTGTTGGCTGCACAGGTTCTGACACATGGCTCTGACAGGTTGAGTTGCGAAGGTTAACCCACCTCAAGTGATCGTTCGATCAATGTCAGGTTACTGCACCTTTTGCTGGGAAATCTGATCCTCAACCCAGGATGCCGCATTCTTCTTTTTTTGCAAAGGCACCTGAATGGTTGGATGTGATTTCTGAACAAACGCATGTGTAACAATAGCGACCATGCGGACCCTATTTGAGCCTAAAGGATTTTGTTTCCTCTCCTCTCCTCTCAAAGACCCTTTGTCTTCTTCGTGTGGGTTCAGATTGGACTACGTGCAGGTAAGATAATGCTTTCATGGATCGAATTTCCGGCACAATTTGTGAACAAAAACTGCACTTTGAGGAGAATTCCAAGAAGACTAGTTCTCATACGTCCGACATTTGACAAGAAAATATGTTTCATCTCCTTTCCGTTTACTTTTCATCTATTTGCCTTTACTCTGTCAATTTTCTCTCATTTGTCGGCTACGATGGGGAGGTTAGGAATCGCGATAAGTCTGCTTCTACATATGTTTCTTGTCTTATGAATTTTGCTTTCTTTATACGTATCCTCATCGATGCATTTGGTACCACAAGGAGAAACATTTGTTCTAACAAGGAATCGCACACTTAACAGCCAGCTCAACACTGCCGGATTCCAATATGTCTCCACCTGAGAGTCTGTCTCCACTTGAGAGCATCGACTTCACCCAGGGGGCAAATCCACTTTCGCACTCGTGCATTTGAAAGAGTACTTAAGGATCAGCACTAATCCGCTGGCCCTGATGGTATTCCCCCCATACTTCTGAACAGGTGTCCTTCAGCTGTGGCACAACCACCGCGTAAGCTTGTTCATCCATCTTACTCTTAAGGTCTCTTTTCGGGCAATTGGAAAACAGCATTTGTCCAACCCGTCCCTAAAAACGGCGACTCTTCGTCACCCACCTCGTACCAATCCATAGCACTTACGTCCCTTCTGTCTTGGGTCATGACACAGCTTGGAAATCGTCAGCTTATGAAATATCTTGAATCTCGGAAGCTTCTTAATGATCGACAGAACGGTTTGCGCAGCAACTGGTCCACTGGTGATCTGATAGCCTAGCTCACCGAAAAGTGGAACCAATTTTTGCAAATTAAAAAACACTTTGAGTTCGTTCGGTTGAAGTTTGAGCTCTCGTTCAACTTCATTTTCGAACTGTCTCAGTTTTTCAAAATTACATAATTTCTCTTATCACTTCTACTAAAGAAATAATGCCGATGCACTTGCCGTCGGGCATTATCTCACGTACTGGGTCAATACATTAAAACGCGATTGATGAGATTAGGACCCTTTCTGGACCGAATACATAAAAAAGAATATTTATCGCTTCTTTTAGTTTTTGAATGATAACATGGAAATAAGAAGGCACTTTAACTTGCATACTTGGTTGGTGTACCATTCCACTTACGTGCGCCATTTGAGTCGCAGTCTTGGTGGATTCGCAGACTTTCCATGACCTAACCATCCAATGGTTGGATCTTCACTCGTCTGATTGATGATCGCTGAATAGCTCCTACATTTCGTAATTATATCTCCTCCCTCACTCACCATCAAGGCAGACGGGATAGAAAATCAAACGAATTTTTCTCTAAGAGCAACTTCGGCCGCTTTTGACGTTTCCATGCCTCTGCGCCATAACTCAGGATTCTGACCATTAAGGTCTTAAAGAGGGTTACTTTGGTTCTTCGAGAGATGTCTTTGTTTATCAATTGTCCAACCCAACTGGCAACTCTTTGCATTGAGATGGTGGGACATAACCGGCAACGAGGCAGGGGATAAACTTGTCAGGAAAGGGGCCGAAAGGGACCCACCCCAAGCACTGGAAACAGACCCATCGAACCAGCTCTTGCGGATGTCAAACAAAGGTGGACGGAGGATACTAGAGACCTCGTATCTCAGTATCTCAGTGGAACTCAAGCCACCTGGGAGACAGCTCGGATGCTTTGACCGAAGTGGACAGACTCCTTCAGTGTGACAACAAGTTGGAACTAACTGAACGCAATCATCCGACGAACGATGAAGCGAAAATGTGACTAGCCAACGGCTTTATATGCAGAGGCTGCTGCGATGAAGAGGAAAAAGGGCATACTCCTGGATTACCACTGCCACTCTGCCAGTTAGGGCATAGAACACTGGGAGACCTTCAGGATCTAATAGGAAGCCCATTCAAACCTCTTTCAAATTTATAAGGATGTCCGGAAGGTTGAACAACACATAAAGACAATGGCAACTGGTTCCAGCAGGGTTGAGATGTAGCTTACACTCGTCTACCCAACAACCCAACTCAACCTTAAACCACGAAGATGTTGTAACACTGAATGAAACTTACCTTAGGCTCATCCAGTAAGAAACGCGCGATGTGTCTGAAGACCCAGGCAGATCATATCAAAAAACACTGGAAACTATTTAACAGAATTTACCAAGCGAAACAGCTAGAGGCCTTGCCAGTGCAACTGCATGGGGACACAAACCGGACGATAAGTATGAAAGTACTGGGTCTGGATTCGAAAAAATAAATATATATATACGGGGTCTTCGTTGCAGTTTAGGAGAAAGAAGAATATTTTAGAAAAGTACGTGCAAACACTTAGCACGACGGGCATCACATTGGGTTCAGCAAGTCCTGAGTGAGACAGGACAGCGCAATGTCTAACCACATAGGCCCACGAAGGGTCCAATTTTGAGTAACTTTTTCGAGCATATTGGCTGGCATCTCGCCAAAAAAAATAGGGCTCGAAATCATTGATCGATAAATTGCGCGTTGTTTGAAAAAATATGGCCCCTAAATCCGACGGACCATACATTTTCCGGTTGTACTGGAAGTTCTGGCACTTGTCTGTGATTGCTCATCGGACCAAATACAGCAGTTTAGAGCAATGGTTTGAGAAACTTCTTCAACTTTCTGTCAATGAGTAGCCAGTCAGTCCTTTCGCATTTTCGAAGCCATTTTTTTCTAATTGACAAATATCCGGAATTTGTCAGCATTAATGCCTTACTTGGAATAAATTGAAAATCCAAGTGGGTGAGAAGAAAACATTTTTTTTAAACAACCCCCAGAAACAGACCCCTGGAATAGGTCAGGCTGGACCTACCTCCATATTGTATGGAGAAATGTATTTATTACAGCATTTTGCACTTATTGCTTTTGTTTATTACGTATGCACGCCATTGGGTCACTTGTGCATCGCTGGGTCGCAAGACGCAGTCCTTTTACCGTGGAATTGGAACGGCAGCGTTTGTTAAGCACACTGACTTCCACTCTTGACTGCATAATTAAGTGGGGTAAGAACAATAGAGAGAAATTCTCCATGCTGTATGCCGTCACTCAAGCGCTTCATTGACACTCAGTCATTATCCATGAATGGCGCCTGCGTCAATGAAGCTGAAAAAAAAGGTTCACCCCAGTTCATGTCGAAGGCGGATGCCTAAGCGGTCTTCGAATCAATAAAGAAGAATCAATCAGTGGGAGTCAACGGGATCTTGAACATTGTGGTAAGACATCTCCCCCCAAAAGTGGTTAAAATGTACCCGATCCTGTTTAACAATGCTTTAAATAAAGCACATTATCCGGAACATTGGAAAACTGCATATCCAAGCGAGTAAAAGATTCTTCGAATCCGTGCAACCTCCGGTCAATTAGTCTCCTTCTGAACATCAGCAAGGTATTCGAGAAGGTGATCAATAGAGCTCTGATCAACAGGACTAAGGACATAAATGTATTTCCGGATAACCAATTTGGTTTCAAAGCGGGGCATGACACCATTCACGACACCGCCGCGTCGAAACTGGTGTCGGATATCCCATGCAACAAGAGACAGAAACAATGTACGGGCCTGCTTGATTGACCTGGAGAAGGCATTTGACACTGTATGGTTAGAAGGTCTTTCTTGCAAGCTCAATCGGCTAGGCATTTGTAAACCACTTCTGTACCGGTAGACGGTTCGTCGTCAAGAAAGGCTACTTCCACAAGTATTTTCGATGTAAAAAATGGTCTCCAACAGGATGTCGTTAATTCGCCGATCCTGTTCAACATTTACTTATGCGATCTCATAAGTTCTATTCCTCGCGTAATTGCGTACGCCGACGACTTGATCGTGTACAGATCAGGCAAAAATTGAGGACATCATTACGCAGGGGTGACTTCGAGTCATTCATGAGATATCGCGATAACTGGACGTTGAATATTAACTTTCAGAAGTCGGATACCATACCGTTCAGGACGCTATTGTATAAGGCCTCGGCGGATACAAAAAAGAAAGTTTTTTTGGCGAAAGTTCTCAATTCTTCGACGACACGGGCAACCACTGGCGCAAAGGACTGTCGTCAGATACCTGGGGATCTGGCTAGGCCAGTATCTATATTTTAACAAACATGTAGATGCTGCTCTGGCTAGGGCCCGAGCGCGCTTTTACCTTACAAAGAGACTGTCTTACAACAGCGATGCGAGGCTGAAGGTAATCGGCTACCTAGCCCTCATCCGGCCAATGCTCACCTATGGCTGCCCGGTGTGGTTCAACGTAAGTGCAAGCTTGACGGAAAAGGTTCGGTTCTTCGAGAGGGCTTGTCATAGGGCGCGCCTTCGCCTTCATCGAACTCCAGAGTCCCAGTACAAAAAATTCTATTCCAATGAAGTCTTATACAACAGGGCGAACCTGATACGAGTGGACTGCCAGAGCGATGAACTCGGTCAAAAACCTGATCTCGGGGGCTTACTACCAAGGGTACGGCACAATGGCTTCGTCCCCCAGAAGCATTCCTCCATTTGGATAAGCACGGTCTGATACAAGACGAAAATGCGGTACCACTCCGCTTTCACATCGCCCGTTCAACTGTGGATGGGCTACTCAACCACGACTGTTTCGTCACTGAAAATGCTCAAAGAGTATTAACTGTCTAGAAAAAAGACTCTCAAAATTATCCATTCAGAGTCGGCATAGAACCATAGGTCCCTTCCAGTAGTGAGGGAACAATAGCACGCACAACACGAGTGGTTGCTGAGAAGCTAGGCCCAAGCCCATCATACAGCTGATGCAGTGTCCGAGGTAAAATAAAATGTTAAGTCTTGTGTTATGTACGTATACTTTGACCACACTTGCGGGGTTTACTTTTGCTGTTTAAACAACACCAAACGCATCTCGATAAGGAGACCTTTTCGGCGTGAAATTCAATTCCGACTGATTCCACGATAGGAGTGCACATCGTACAGACGACGATGAGAAGTCAGTTAAACCCAGCAGTCTCTCTGGATGGGATTCCCGTCCCAGATTGAGAGGGACATTGTGTATGTATTTGGGTCCTCCTCATCCGATCTCAAAATTCTCAGTATCAACTGCGACTCTACTACCAGTTGTCCAATTTCGTCGTCCTGATAGGCTGCTGTTCGAACATCGCGCCTTTCCATACTATTTTGTTTTCCTTCTGAGAAGCCCAGTTTCTTCCCTTCACCTCTGTTCCTAGAGCTCACGAACAGGCCGCGTTACCCGTTGCAGCGTTGCCATGTAGACTTCCTGCTTGGATGCATGTGCCAGCCTAAAGATTCCCCTTTGGTGGTGACGCAAAGACATTCTTAGGCTTCTTATATTTTCCCAGAACAAAGGTGAATGTTCCTAGGGCTCACAAACAGGTCTCGTTATCCGCTGCCGTGATGGCTTCTTGACAACGCCTCAAATCTCATTCAATTGTCTGTGCAGGCGATGTCAGTAGTTCTTCTTGGAGAAAGATAAAGTGCCTCTGTAGCTTGACTATGAAACAGACACAACACACCAGTTGGGCATGCCCCAGTCCTTTCTCATCTGACAAATGGTTTCTACCAGAAGATCGCTGCCAGCCTTAAACTATTCCGATGCCTTACGACAGCTGTGTTGAAATTGGTTTCCACGTTATTACCAAAAATTGACTGCCCGAAACAAAGACGGCAGATCAAAGGGACCCAATCCATCACGAGGTACTCAGCACCATGCTCCAGCCGTACAGTAACTCTCGGAATGACAACTCACAACAAGTGCTTTCACTTCCTGATGTGGTTACTTTTGTCTTCTGCTGTCTCTCTTAAACTGCACAAAAACTCCAAGATAAAGCCCAACAAAAAAAACAAAAAAAACCTTTTGACCAGCCCAGCCGTCAGCAGTACAAACAAACCAAACCATTCTCTCATTTCGAACAATTCGAACCGGATCCAAGTTGTTCGATGTTTATGCGTTATCACATAACGAAGAAGAATTCCCCATCAATACAAGCACACATGTACGGCGATGCCTTCATGTGGACACACTTTCCGTCGCAACGCAATCGATTGTTTTTGCAACCGTGCCAAATGGCAACAATCATCATTATTTCCCTTCGCTTTGTTCGTTCCGATAATAACAATAAAAGGGTTTACTTCACAGAACTCCACGCAGCAGCATAACAAAGGCCGACGTTAATCATGCGCAGCAGCATAACACAACAGCAGAACGATCGAGAAATACCCAACCGGCTTTTGTGTTGAGGGCTCAGCAGAAAAAGGTGAACCGAAAGGGAACCGCCAGCAGATGTTCTGAGGTCTGACGTGCACGCATTTGCTGGCTGACTGGTTCAACAAAAAAAAAAAAATACGTACGTCATAACTGTAACTAGTCAATTTCGGGGGAATTTTCGACTTCCTCCCTGAGTCGAGACGATGGACGAAACGAAGAGCACAACGTTTTTCGCCAGTTTATTGCTATTTGATGGCGGTTTTTGTTGCGAATGAATCCGGTTTGCAGGGGAATTTAATCGATCGATGGAAGATCGTTTATTTCCTCTTCTGTTCGGTGGAACATCGACGCGCAAAAACACAGTCGCCAGCAAGCTGTTTGGTCGACATTAACGATCCCGAAATGGAGAGCATCGATTCAAGCGAAAGAGATTGACATCAGGCATGGCGATTAAGTTGGGCGAAGACGCTTAATGGTCGGTCAGCAAATAAAAATTTGCACAAGAAAATGCTGTGTTCTTTGGCGATGCTGAGCTGATTCTTGGTCAGTTCGAAAGAATCATTCGGCGTCGGATGCAAGACCAAGTCATTGAGGACACAAGACACCTTCGTGTTAATGGATGGGAGACGTGTTGGCCTGACCTGAGAACTGAAAAGATGTGTCTATCCTTTTTTCGGCTAGATTACAATCCATAAGCGAGCGATAAAACTTGTGGGAGACAACAACATCGCAGAGTCACAACTCTCGCTCAAACACCCAAGTACCGTCTTGTCTATGTCCCTGATTTATCGCTATTTTCACAAACGATGCTTAAGTGAGCTAGACAATTGCTCTTATCCATGAATTCACCTTCACTCCCGTGTCTAAGAGGAAAGTTGCCAGATATGCCATTAGCCTGCAGCTCGGCTGGGTTCCTGGGCACAAGGGAATTTCAGGCTGGGTCGGTTCGAAACCGTGTCAACTGGACAGCAATGGAAGTCGGAAGTCCATATTGGAAGCCTCTATAGCACAATACCGTGCCCAGGACAGTAGTGGTTCACCCAGGACCATAATTTTTTTTATAATTTGCGAGCGCAAAATGGCTTGTTAATACCCTCAAGTGTCCGGGGTCAAGACACAACACGGCCCTCATGTATAGAGGGAGAAAAGGAGGAACCTGTGTACATTGGTTTATATATCTGCGGACTGTAGAGTGTGGCAAATATTAGGCTGGGAAGATCATTCCATATTCGGGTGGTGCGGCGGAAGAACGATTTAACTGTGTATCCGAAAGTAGGATTAAGGTTAAACTGATGAGCATTCCTGGCTAGGTGTGTATTGCGGTTCAATTCATGGGGAGGTGGACTGCAGTTGGTTAACTCACTTGAGCATCATCATCTTCTGACCCGCATGCTCCACTAAAGGGTACACAAGGGTAAACCACGCTCGAGAGATCTCCAGGCAACTCGATTCTCCGCCATCGACTCTAACTCGTCAGGAGTTATGCCCAAGTGTGACCAGGCGAGTTTTTGGACTTGGTCCAGCCATCTCGTCCTGTGTCTGCCAAGCGGTCGACTTCCTAATGGAATCGCATTTAATTTCGTGATGAAGGGGACATTCGTGCCAACTAAGCATAGCCCTCTCCGTTCGAAGAAGCAGCTCCTCAATGTTGAGTTCCTCTCGCACTGCTGTGTTTCTCACCCTATCCCGGCGTGTAATTCCCACAACAGCACGGAGGAATCTCATCTCGGCAGCCTGTATTCGCGAATTTACTCTTTCGGCCATTTCATGACCATAGGTGAGAGTTGGCACAAATACTGAGTTGAAAACCGCTAACTTGGCTCGGCCTTCCTGATTACAGATCCACCAAGCTGTTTCAAAATTGACCCAGCTTGACCGATCCTGCAGGAAAGCTCAGCATTACTCCTTCCATCACGCGTGAAAAAGTCCCCGATATACTTAAGCTTCTCCACCTGCTTCAGTGGCACTCCACTAATTTGTAGAGTGCATTGAACAGGCGTTCTGGAGATGACCATAAAGATAATTTATATTTATTTAGCCAATAAAAAATGTTATTTTTCATTTTTTCCCATGGACGGGCAACCCCCAAAAGTGCTGCGACCATCGGTCGTTGTCCACGTATGGGAGCTTTCGCTGTATAAGAGAAAATCCATTTTTCGTTTATACTAAGCATACCCTAACTTTAACTGGCCGTACTGATCATACCAATTGGCCAAACTGGTGCTTCTTGGCGATTTCTTGAGGTCCGCAAAATTCTCAATACAGCACATAGGCCACTTTTTCTAAAGTGCTCCACCATTCCTCGAGCATCGGTGAGCCATTTATCCCTCGTTTTGGAGCGTTGCTTTAGGCGGCTACATTATGCGATTCAAAGTTAAGACAATTCTTGTGGGGATTCATTTAGCACACGTCTATACCGACAAAACGACGCGCCGCTGAATTGCAATTAATGGAAGCCAACATCACACTTGCCAGCCGAGTCTTCGCATGGAGCACGTAGTCAAATAAGAATTGTCACACGATTTTTTTGACTCACTCACGATGTTTGCAAGGCTGCACAATATGGCGAGACACGACTCCATCAACCATAGACGCAGGCGCCTGCTTGACAGTCGTTGAGGTACGCTTTTTGGAGCGATATGTAAAATGCGAGTAAAATGACGGACGGCTTCACTCGATCGAGTTGAAATACCTCTTTCCACGGTTGATCGTTGTGCCCCCTGGTACATCAACAACTGGCCGGCAGGCATCTAGGAAATTCTTTTCACGTGGTATCAGGAATAACCCGCTCAGGTGGTTACTTTTATTTTTTTTATTTAAAAGTTTTCTACTTGACCTTCCCTAAACCTAAGTAAATACGCTGTTTGTTCACAAATGCAAACAATGAAAAATAAAACAGCTACACTAACCGTCGGAAGACAGACTGAAGGGCTGACGATGTCGGAAGCTGGTCTTGATGCAGCCACCAAAAGAGACATCCCTCCTTATTGTATTCCGCTCTATCACGAGTGGGGACCGCTCTTCTGAACCGGAGGAGCTCCTCGTGTTCCCGAACGACGTCCTCTCTATCTCGAGCCGGGATCGCTCTACTGAACCGGAGGAGCTCCTCGTGTTCCCGAACGACGTCCTCTCTATCTCGAGCCGGGATCGCTCTACTGAACCGGAGGAGCTCCTCGTGTTCCCGAACGACGTCCTCTCTATTTCGAGCGAGGATCGCTCTACTGAACCGGAGGAGCTCCTCGTGTTCCCGAACGACGTCCTCTCTATTTCGAGCTAGGATCGCTCTACTGAACCGGAGGAGCTCCTCGTGTTCCCGAACGACGTCCTCTCTATCTCGAGCGGGGATCGCTCTACTGAACCGGAGGAGCTCCTCGTGTTCCCGAACGACGTTCGTACTCGTATAAGAGTCGTCGTTCCACTGTTCGGCGTACCATGTGGAAGATTACAGGACATCCGTCCACATCCTTATCGAAGTAGAGGAATTCCTCAGGTGGGACTAGGCCACTCCCTCGCCTTTCCCAGCCTTTCGTGATACATATCATTGGGGCAGTAAGCACCGAAGATCAGGCTGTTGGTAGAAGTCATAGCTCGTGCCACATGCCTTCTTATCAGCTTAATCATAAAATTATCTACTCTTTTCACGTTTGCCTCGTCACACAAGACCTCTTTGGAGTAATACTTCTTGTAGTCAGACTCGGGTGTGCGATGCAACCTGAGACAGGCCCTGAGGCACTGTCTCTCGGACGCCCTCATCTTTTCCATCTGGGAAGGACTCACATTGAACCACAGGAGACAACCATAAAACAGTATAGACCGGATGAGACCCATGTAGCTGATTACCTTCACCCTGGTATCCAGTTGGCTGCTATGAAACAACCTCCTTGCCACAGCAAAGGCTAAGGATATCAGAGATCCATATGTTTGTCAAAATTCAGGTACTGGGCCAACCAGTTAGTGGTCGTCCCTGCGGAGCAACTACGCCGAACATACGCCATTTTAGGCATGTGTCCCGTGAAGCCCTGTACAACGGGGTACGGAACAAAATAGTTTCGCACTTCTGAAAGTTAATAAGCAGCTTCCAGTCATCGCAAAATTGCTGAATTTTGTCGAAGTCACGTTGCGACAAGATGTTTATGAGATCCACCTTCGGACCTGATCTGTACACAACTAGGTCATCGGCATTCGCAATTATGTGCGGCAGGGAACCTCTTAGATCCGCGAATAAGATCGGAGAGCCAACAGCTCCTTGTTGCAAACCATGCAACCAGAATGTGTTGCCAACTAGATGGTGGCAAATGGATTGATTTTTTGTCACCTCACGTGAATTCAAGAATACGTATCTTGATGTAAGGCGACAGAAAAATGCGAGGTGACAACTTCATAATTGTATTCATAAAACTATCCCTGCTCAATTGTAGATAGACTTCATGATAAATAGGGTTCTCTGGCATTAAGGCGCGATCTATTGGATTGTTAGACCCATAATTTGATCTATGTCTGGGAAAGGAAAGTTCATGTCTATTTCTTTCTGGGACATACCAATAGGCAAATTATTATATATTTAAATTGATTAGCGTGCATCTGGAAGAATAACCAGGGATTTCATCGGACCATCTTATATTTCTTAAGGCAAACCCTGTCAACCTCTTTTGTATTCTTTCAATTTTTTTGGCTGCGTTTCATTACAATGGGGACCAGACAAAACAGCTTACCTATTCTAATGTTGGCAGCACCAATGACGTGAAAATCGCCTTTAATGTGTACACGTCTTTAAAACCCCCAGAAGTTCGTCAGAGAAAACCTGAAAGTGAATTCGCTTTCGATATGGCCCGAAAAAGTCATTTCGAATCAAAGATTACACCACGATCTTCCACTTGACCAACTATTGGGAGCTTATCATCTCCGAGCTTGTACGGGTAACAATGTTCTCTGGGCACGAAACATTTTACATTTTAATACATTTAGCACGAGATGATTGTACTCACACCGGGTTAAAAATGAGTTAAGATCTTTTTGGAAATTCAGACATTATGTCATCTGCAAACATTAAACAATCCGAAAATTGTATGACGTCAGGCACATCATTCACGAATGGAATTAACAAAAGTGACTACTGGGGAAGACCGGACTCTACATTAAAGAAGGATGAATGAAACCCACCAATTTGTATAACTTGCTTCCGGTTGGGCAAATAAGATTTAGCCATTTAAAGGAGCTTTCATTACGTCCCAGCTTTCGAAGTTCTTGTTCTCTATTTTCTCTAGAATTTAAGCAGTAATATGAGAAAAGACTTAAATTAGTTGCAGCTGAGCTGTATACTAAACCATGCGGTTGTCTATAGTGCATGTGGTAACGATAGTAACGATATTCCTTGTAACGACGTTTCGTTACATGGTACTTTATTAAATATTCGTTACTGGGTAACGAATACATACATTTTGCTGCAGGAACGCTATGGGTTTGTCTGGGGCGATAACTTCCAAGGCTAGTTTTTCGTTCTCACTCGCTGGTGTGACATACTTACATACATAGCGCATAGAGTGATGAGTTACTAGTGCATACATCGAGTTGTTCAATTTGTGTGTCCGTGCGTACAAAATCTGAATATGCTGTGCCCAGTGTTGCCACAAAAATAGAGCAGTCGTCGAGTAGTGAATATGTCGAAACTGTTATCATCCCTCCAAGGCTCCTAGATGCCAAGCTGCTGAGAATAGATCTTTTTGATCTACTCTCACGGGGACAGTTCAATTCATTATTCAATTAGTGTCATTATCGTGTTGTTATTGTCCTTAGTGTCAAATTAGATTTGTAAATTCACAAAAGTGACACTGACCCAAGGCTACAGACTCACTTCCAGAGCAGCTACGTCTCGGTTGAGTTTTCAAAAGCATTTCGCTCTGCCTCACACGCATTTTATTTCACATACATGTAACAGAAAACAAATTCAATTCAACGGCGCGACGTGAATTAATGGTGTGGTGGCCAATTTGTGTTGCCAAAACCAAAAGCGACCGATGACGTGGCCAGAAAACTTTGTGTTCAAGTGCCAAAAATAATTTGTCCCAATAAAGTCCACCATTGAGAGTTAAGACAGCCATTCGAATGAAATTCAAAATCCTCACAATTTACATATTCGGTAGGTGCATTGATGCGCCGCGGAATTCCATGGCCCGAATGCGTCAATTTTGGTTCTTAATGAAATCATTCTCTCAAAGCGAGCGCAGCAAAGTGGTTTAATTCATTCTGATTAAATTGCGTTTTATTCCTGTGCGTGGGTAGGTGATGCTTTGGTTGTGGTCTGGAAAAGCTCTGATGGTGGCAAAGGGGCACAGACGTCCTCCATAGAGACGTCAGACCGTTTAAAGCCTATTCCTGAGCAAAAAAAAAAAAAACAGGTCAAGCATTTTTTTGACTGCGACGGCAACGATCGCAGGAAGGTCAGAATATGAGCAACTGCCTGACAAGTAGGTGAGCTTTAATCATTTTTGTCGTAAACAGGATCATGTGTACCGTGAGGCTTTGGAATTGGAAAGAGCAATGATAATGACAAAACTGATTGCGACACATATTGCAGCTACCTCATATGGTAACAAATTGAAAAATAAGGGCAACTGACTGCAAGCTAATTATTTATTTATTTATTTTTTTATTATTTTTATTTTTTATTTTAAGATTTAGTACATACTTAAAACTAATAATGAATTCAATTAAGATAAAATTAAGTTTAATTAAGTATTTACTGAGAAATAACTTTTTAAAGCCCTTTTAATACTTAATACATTTTGATTTTCCTTTATATGAAGTGATAGAGAATTCCACAGACGGTCTGAATGTACGCAGAATTTGCTCGGATGTTAAAAATGAACAGCGTGGGAAATCACTTGACGAGATTTATTTGAGGCTGCGATTCTAATTTTTTTTCGAAACAGTAGGTTGGTTGGCGTGTAGGCAGTATGTCAGGTAGCATAATGAGACATCGAAAGTCAATATAATTATTAAGAGGCATGTCTAAGAGGCGTGTAGAAAATTCAGATACTCGATCGAGCCTTCGTAGCCCGAAAACATATCGTGTCGCACTATTGTAAGCAACATTGATTTTTCGTTTGCTTATAAAGGGTAATTTTTTAGCTATTATGTTTTTGGCAACACTGGTTTAAACAGCTGACGCACGTTTCGTGTTTTGTTTCACTGTCAAACATCTTCAGTTTGGTCTATAATTTAACCATGAATCGTCTTACAAACGATTAACGCTTGCAAATTATTGAATTTTATTATCAAAATGCGTGCTCTGTTAAGAAAGTTCATCGCGACATCACATGTGTTCAGCGACGAAGCTCATTTTTGGCTCAATGGTTACGTAAATAAGCAGAATTGTCGATTTTGGAGTGAATATCAGCCAGAAGCATTGCAAGAGCTACCAATGCATCCAGAAAAAGTCACAGTTTGGTGCGGTTTATGGGCTGGTGGCATCATTGGACCGTCCTTCTTCAAGGATGATGCGAATCGTAACGTAACTGTGAATGGTGAGCGCTACCGTGAGATGATATCCAACTTTTTTTTGCCCAAAATGCAAGAGCTTGACTTGCATGACATGTGGTTTCAACAAGACGGTGCCACATGCCACACAGCACGCGCAACAATGGACTTATTGAGAGGCGAGTTCGGTCAACATTTTATTTCACGTTCGGGACCGGTCAATTGGCCGCCTAGATCGTGCGATTTAACGCCTTTAGACTATTTTTTGTGGGGCTGTGTTAAAGCTCATGTCTATACAGACAAGCCCGCTTCAATTGAAGCGTTGGAAGACAACATTGAAGCATTTATTCGTGAGATACCGGCCGAAATATTGGAAAGAGTATGCCAAAATTGGACTAAGCGGATGGACCATTTGAGGCGCAGTCAAGGTCAACATTTGCATGAAATAATCTTCAAACATTAAATTCTATGGACCGTACTATCGATTCAAATAAAGATTTTATGTGTTTTCTTTTGAAAAACTTTTTATTTATTATTTGTTTACCCTTTATTTATTTATTTAATTACCCTTTATAATTACACTTACAGTAGATTTTGCAGCCGTGTAACAAAATAGGAATTGCCAATGTTTTCGCAAGAAGGATACGTGTGTTTACTGGTGTAAAAAATTGAGTTGCCCATAAAGTACACAGAACACCATAAACCATAAAATGTGGTTATCCCAAGTCAGAAACCGATTAATGGTAACACCGAGGTATTTTGCGGTATTGACGTATTCGATAGGAGCATTGTTCAGTACGATCAGAGGAAAATATGAAAGATCCAACATTTTACTCGAGATTACAATACATTTGGATTTTCTTGGATTTAGGGTAGGACCGTTTAATTGCGCCCATATTGAGAGTTTCCCAAGATCATCGTTGACACAGCAAACTGCACGTTCAATCAGCAAAAGTGGACAACAAAAGTATAATTGGACATCATCAGCATACATTTATCGATCAAAGATGAAAGTACATTAACATAAATTCAGAATAAAATAGGACCAAGAATTGAGCCCTGAGGGACACCGGTGGCATTTGGGAGAAAGTCAGACAAGTTATTCCCGTCATGCACTGATTGTTTCCCGTCGGTCAGGTAGGAATAAATAAGCTTCCTAGCACTTGCCGAAAAATGAAAGCTTCGCATAAGTTTTTTTTACGTAAAAGAACATGATTAACAGTATCGAAAGCTAAAGTAAGACCAAAAATGTTACATCGTCCTTATCAAGTTTTTGCCTTATATCCTCCGTAAATGAAAATAAAATCACGAGCACGAATTAAGGGGGAATATTGTCCAAACCGACAGCATTTGATTTTATGAAAAGTAGGCTTTCGACTACATCAGCACTATTCACAGCAGAAAAACCAAAGCCAGAGCGATCAGACTCATCCATGAGGGATAAAAGGGTTTTCTGCATTCGACGGTGGAGCCCGAATTGAGGAGGAAACAAATATTTTGTTGAGACTATTACCGTCGATATCATTCGGTAGCATGCTCCTTGGCTAACCTATACCCGTGTTATGTAGGTTTTTCCACAAATGTCTACCGTTTAATGATGTGTTAAGCTGGCGAGAATAAATAAGAGATTTGACATTTCGTATTTTTTTCTTAGAAAAATGAGGTCATGCTTTGAGAAAGCAGGCGCGGAAAGTTGGTCATACAAGGCAACGTCATGTATATCACAAACGAAAAATAAGTCCAATTGGTCGGCTGAATGTGAGCCCCATCTAGGTTGGGTCCATGTAAGCCGATTGTGACACCATGTGGATTGACTACTCCTAATCTTGGAACCAGCTAGTGCTTAAGAGGAAGCGGTTTAGATGGCTAATGCTGATTAGCTCGTTGAGTTGAAAGAAGTGGAAATACTAGGACCCTACGACTTTCCAGAGCTCTGCGCTAGCGGGGGAGGAGAGTTGCGGTGATCTTCTTCGCCCATGAAGCTTCTGCAAAAATAATTTTATGGAACACCCAAACAGGAGGTGTGCATGCCAAATGTGCAGTGTCCAGTTATGAACCCGAGTATAGGTCTGCTTAGTCTAAGCCAGTGTTTCTCAAACTGTGGGACGCAACCCCCTAGGAGTCGCCAAGACTTCCTTGGGTCTGCGGTTTCAAGCCGGTAAGACTAATAAACACAATCATGTGATAAAAAAAATTAAGAACGAAGAAGAAGTTAGTACGCCAGTCACCATGTGCAGTCGGGATAAAATTAACGGCACTATCACTGGAGTTGTCGATCGGTGATAGTAGTCCGGCTGTGGGTGTCACAATGGAAAATTATAGCAGCTCCCTTCCCAACTCTACCCAACAGTGCCTCTTCGAGGATCTCTTTAAAGTGCCATTCATATGGGCTCGCTACGAATTGCGAACTTTGTAAACTCTGAAACTTCGTTCATATGAAGTTTTTTTCATTCGCAGAGAGCTCTGGATTCAATTTGAGACAAATGTCACTTCATCGCGAATTTTCTGCTCGTGATTTTCTGGATCGCGTTTGCCTTTCTTGGCAGTTCGGCTATAAGGATACTTATAGCAAGTTCCCACTAGACGCAAAATTGTACAATTTTCGCAATTTCGTGGTTTCGTTTTCGAACGGAGTTCAAGAAGCCATTAGGAAGAAGAATAAGACCTACAGAAAATGGATTCTCTTGGGGAAATCTGCTTCTCGTGACCGGTACACTGAGGCACGAAGAACTTGCAAATTGGCTGTGTGAGCAGCTGAAGAGCAGTCTTGAAAGGAGTTCATCGAGAAGTTTGACAGACCATTCGCCGACTCCGAGGAAGGAAATTGAACATCATCGTAGGAGTCAAATCCGCAGATGGTGTGTTGCTTTCAAATGAGGTGGACATCTTACGCAGATGGAGCGAGCACTTTTCGGAGCTGCTCAATCCAGAACAGGGCACTGAGGATGGCAGACCTGTAGTCTTGAGTGGGGCGGAGAATAGTCCAACGGTGGAGGAAGTCATTTTGATGGTTCAATCGCTAAATCCTGGCAAATCCGCCGGTGTGGTTGAAATCCGGACAGAAATGCAGAATGCAATGTGTAAAGAGGGAGTTTTGTGGGTCTCTTGTGTCATTAAAGTGGCCTGGGAACGTTGGGGGGCACCTAGCGATTGGCAAACTGGCGATTTTCAAGAAGGGGGGACAAAAGAGATTACTCCAACTACAAACGCAGATCTCATTTAAGTCTCCCCGGGAAAGTCTACGCTTAGGTGTTGGAAGCGCGTTCTAGAGCTATGGCCGAGCCCAGGATGGGGGATATACAGTGCGGCTTTCGTCCCGGTGGAAGTACAACCGACCCGATTTTCAGTCTGAGAATGTTACTTGAGAAGGCTTGGGAGTATACCAAGCTGACCTACAGCTGTTCTACAGGAGAACGGGATTGATGGTCCTCTTCTGAAGGGACCTACAGTCTCTCAACACAAACTGTAGCAGCTGCGTTCGGGTTCACTGTATTGAATCAACACCTTTCACAGTTGGCAATGGACTTCGCCAAGGGTGCGTCTTGTCACCTCTCCTTTTCATGCTATATATGGACTGGATGTTGCCGCGCAGCCGAGGCGAGGGATGTTTCACATTGGGAGAGTGTAGGGTTGGCCATCTTCTTTTTCCAGATGACTACGCTTCCCTTACATCTGCACCCCGTATGTGCTGATGCTGGAATGAAGTTCAACGTGGACAAATCGGAGGGCATGGTCATCTCCAGAACGCCTTTTCGATGCACTCTATGTCAGTGGAGTCCCATTGAAGCAGGTGGAGAAGTTTAAGTAACTTGGGGTCTTTTTCACGAGTGATGGGAGGAGTAATGCTAAGCTTTCCTGTAGGATTGGCCAAGCGGGGTCAATTTTGAAATATGTTGGTAGATCTGTAATCAGGAAGGCCGAGCCAAGTTATCCGTTTTCAACACTGTATTTATTCCATAGTCATGAAATTTGGGGAATGACCGGAAGAGTAAGATTACAAGCTGCTAAGATGGGATTTCTCCGTGCTGTTGTGGGGATTACTCGCTGGGATAGGCTGGGGAACATGGCACTGCTCGAGGAACTCAACATTGAGGTTCGCATGAGGATCGAGTTGCCTGGCGATCTCTCGTGCTTGGTTTACCCCTGCGACCCCAGTGTTCACACTACGATTGAAGCAATCTGGTTTTCGTCGATTTTAGCAAGAAAAACAAGCACAATCTGTCAGAAATCTGCTAGTTAACTGCCCTAATGGTGAAAAATCTCCTGGTTTTGTTTGTCATTACTGTACGCAAACTGCGATAATCTGTTATGATGCACAACTACGTTCGCAATCTCATTGGGGTAATTGAGGCAATTTTAAAATTGGTACATTGTAAAGTAAATTGCGCAATTTCGATCATAATTGCGAGCGAAACTGCCGAAATTACTCAGTTTTGTCTAGTGGGAACATGCTGTTAAGCTGCTTATTGTTTAGATTTTAGTCGACAGAAAAACTCGATAATTCAGTACGCATCTGCCTGCTATCGTGAGCACTATCGATTATAATCGATAGTTGTTTGCTACTGTCGATAGTTTTAGAATTGTGCTGTCATTTAAACAATATTGTGATCCATGAAGGATTTAGGGGTTTCTATCAACTTCTCGATCTGAAATAAATTATTCCAAAGAAATTTTCTGTTAAAGAAAAGTTGGGAGATCAGTATTCCAATGTTCCGATACGTTTTAAATTGTTCGAACTTCCAGTTTTTGAATCATCAATGTGATGAATGTGATCTCGATGGAATTCGCGAGAATATGATGAAACTTGTTCCCTCCAATGCAAAAGGAGAATTTGTTTTTTTGTAAATTTCTTGGAATCCTTCTACGGTGCAGGCTAAAAATATTTGCTTGTGAGGAGAACATCACAATTTTGACAGTTCTTGTGATGCTCACAGGTTGTGAGGTTTTGCTCAGAATACTGTCAGTGCCTTTACAGCGAGGGTAAAGGTCTCCTTCGGGCTCCCGACGATACTGAGGGCAAGGGAAAACTACGGACAAGGTACCCAGTCTCTTCGTAATTGTAAGGTTGATCTTGTTACGGATCCGCAGCGTAGAGTGAATGCATAACGTGCATGACCTCGAGGGAAATCCCTATCCCAACCAATGATACAGGTACCTAGTCCTTCCGCCTAGCACTCAGAAAGTCGATCACAAGTTACTTACTTACTTACTTTAGGTGGCGCTAGAGTCCGAGGTAGACTTGGGCCTCAACCAACAAGCGTCTCCAGCCAGCTCGATCTTTAGCTAGCTGTCTCCAGTTTCGCACGCATAGTTGGTTGAGGTCCCTTTCCACTTGCGTGCGCCACCTGAGTCGCGGTCTTCCTCTACTGCGCTGTCCCTCGGAGGTGGATTCGAAGACTTTTCGGGCCGGAGCATTGGTTTCCATCCGCTCTACATGACCTAGCCACCTCAATCGTTGGATCGTGGATCACTCTTCTGGCTTAGTCGATGTCGCTAAACAGCCCGTATAGTTCGTCATTATATCTCCTCCTCCACTCACCATCTATGCAGACGGGACCGAAAATCACACGAAGAATTTTCCTCTCGAAGCAACCAAGAGCAGCTTCATCCGCTTTTGAGTTGCGAGCCACAATTGAAGACCACTGTCATCCAACGCTTGGAACCCTTTTCTAGGCGGGGACCATCGCTTGCTTGTTTACAACCTTTTGCAGTGGGACACCTAATTTACTCCTCCACCGTTGCGCGCTTGATCATCGGGGATCTAACTGACGGTTCTTAACTAGTAGCTTCGGAATGCGATCACTGATCTTGTCAGATAACTCTCGAACTGAAAGCACTTGTAACCCAAGCAGAGAGCATTCGTTTTGCAAAACCGACAAGTCCAGAAAATTCCCTTAGGCATATGGCGAGATCAAATTGCAACTGGATCAACTACGATCGGCACGAAGTCAAACCTATGCCGATGGCATCAGTGATAGCCAAACACAACACATCTTGCTGCCCTCCAGAGTCAGTCCAGCCTTTCATTCATGAGCGTCGTCAACTTACCAAGTCAAACCGCCCCCCAAGCCAAGCGAACTCTCCAGGTCAATTAGGTGTCTTTATAAGGATCTCAGCAGTTACATTTCAGCCTAAACCTGCTTTTCCCTCGTCGTCGTCATCTCTATTATTCCACTTGAATACCTCCCCATTCAAGTATCGACTTCCTCTCGAACCCTAGCGACATACGATCTGCCGATCTTTCATGTATAAAAACCCTTAAGGCCTGAACAAAAACAAACTCCGATCAGCTGCTCTACACTGCCACAAAGAAGAGGAAAAAAAAAAGAACTGGTTCCACAGTGGCAGCGCTGTGGTTCCCCCATATGCGCGTATGCTCGTCAAGATCGTAAGCAGAAACAAAGAAACACTGCATGCACGCACACACATCGCGCACAGCCCTGGTATCGGCTGGGAAAAAGGGAACGGATGTAGAAAATGATGTCTTACCCCCAAGACCTCTTCCACTCGAATTCTTAGCAAAATGGTACTGCGTCCGTGGTGTCTACGGTGAATTGCACACCCGACTTGTATGTTCTCTGGGAGCCCTGCAGGTTATCCGTGCGTCTGGTGGCCATCTGCGCTCGAAAGAGGAACACTTAATGTGATTAAGGGAAGCATATTCAATTCAAAATCGATTTTCGAACGCAAATAGCTGGAACGCGATGAATTGGACGGCCGCTCGTAGGGGACAGGAATGTGTGTCATGCCTGGCATAGGGGACAATAGGGGCGCCCTAGCGCACTGATGGATGGAAATGCGTTTCGATTAATTGATCAACTGATATGCCAGGGAGGGTGAGGAGTTTCCCCTCGCCCTCTAACTCGTCACGAGAAATGAGGGTTCCGCGGGTTCACAACTATCCTGTGGGTTATGAATTTATTGTGTTTATCAATGTTTGCCTATCAGAATGAATGTGCGCTGGTTTGGGAGAAGGGCGGTCGACAGTTGACAGTTGTGCCAGTGCAAGGGAGACACTTTTGTAACGGAAAAACGAATTAAAGGCGAGCACATGCTGGGTGAGTGGATGTCTATTTCACATGGCGGACGGGTGAACAAATCGAGTTTTTATGAGTAACGGAGGTTCGTTGTTCGGTAAGGGAGCGTGGAATTTTACCAAATGACCCTAGGGTTGGATGCAAATTAAGTTGAATTGCTTTTAACGGTTTTTTTTCTTTCAGAAGTGTCCATCCGATTTTAGTTGTAGTTCCCCGCTTGGTCTGCGAGTTCTCACGCATGTTGCTCCTAGACTGTCAGACCAACGTTTCTCGACGCTTCCTGCTCAAGAGAGGAAGTACGAGGTTATGACTGTTCTCGAATCACGAGCACTCTTTGCTTTAAAGTTTTGAGGGAACCCCGATGTTGTTCCGGGACTGTGGACGTATGCTGTTCATGTCCTGTACGCATGTTTCTCCTAGACTGTCAGATCAACGTTTCTCGATACCGAAGCCATTATTTCCTGCTCACGTGAGGAAGTACGAGGTTATGACTGTTCTCAAGCCCCGATGTTGTTCCGGGACTGTGGACGCATGATGTTGTCCATGTTCTTTACCCTCTTAATGTGTGGAAGGGCCATACTAAGTGTGTGTGACATTACCTAAATTTTTGTCGAACACAATATTTGTTCCCGTGACTATTCGTCGTATGGCGGTTCGATAGTTTTTCTTTTTCTTGTAAAAGCAGTCAACCACAACATTCCAATTGAAGAGTCAAGATAGAAATAACAACAAGCTTACTGACTGTGATCATGTCACAGATCATCTACTGCTCTGGTTCCCTTATCTTGGCATCGCATTATCCACTGCTTCAAAGTCGAATGGCCATCATTTCAAAGACTTTGCTACGAAGAAGACTGATCGATGGATTACTTGACCACTATACTTCTTCGTCTTCTATTTGCGCTACAGTCCGGGCCAGATATGGGCCTCCACCAACAAGCGTCTGCAGCCAGCTCGATCTTTAGTTAGCTGCCTCCGGTTTTGCGTGCAAATTGGGGTCCGATTCCACTTTCGTGCTCCATTTGAGTCGCGGTCTTGGTGGATTCGCAGACTTTCCAGGCCGCAGCATTGCCTTCCATCCACTCTACATGACCTAACCATCCAATAGTTGGATCTTCACTCGTCTTATTGATGATCGCTGAATAGCTCCTACATTTCGTAATTATATCTTCTCCCCCACTCACCATCAATGCAGACGGGATAGAAAATCAAACGAATTTGTCTCTAAGAGCAACTACTGCCGCTTTTGACGTTTCCATTCCTCTGCGCCATAAATCAGGATTGTGGCCATTAAAGTCTTAAAGAGGGTTACATTGATTCTTCGAGAGTTGTCTTTGTTTATCAATTGTCCAAACCAAAAAACAACTCTTTGAATTGAGATGGTGGGACATAAACAGGATAAACTTGTCAGGAGAGGGGCCAAAAGGGACCTATCCCAAGCACTGGAAACGGACCCATCGAACCAGCTCTTGCGGATGTCAAAAACAAAGGTGGACGGAGGATACTAGAGACAGCGTATAATGGGTGGAACTCAAACCACCTGGGAGGCAGCTCTGTGCTTTGACCCAAGTTGACAGACTCCCTTAGTGTGACAAGAAGTTGGAACTAATTGAACGCAATCATCTGAGGAACGGTGAAGCGAAAAAGAGGAAGGCGATGAAGAGGAAAAAAAAAACACCTGGATTACCACTGCCACTCTGCCAGTTAGGGCATAGAACACTGGGAGACCTTCAGGATCTAATAGGAAGCCCATTCAAACTTCTTTCAAATTTATAAGGATGTCAGGAAGGTTGAACAACACATAAAGACAATGGCAACTGGTTCCAGCAGGGTTGAGATGTAGCTTACACTCGTCTACCCAACAACCCAACTCAACCTTAAACCACGAAGATGTTGTAACACTGAATGAAACTTACCTTAGGCTCATCCAGTAAGAAACGCGCGATGTGTCTGAAGACGCAGACAGATCATATCAAAAAACACTGGAAACTATTTAACAGAATTTACCAAGCGAAACAGCTAGAGGCCTTGCCAGTGCAACGGCATCGGGACACAAACCGGACGATAAGCATGAAAGTACTGGTTCTGGATTCGAGCAAATAAATAGATATCTACGGGGTCTTCGTTGCAGTTTAGGAGAAAGAAGAATATTTTAGAAAAGTACGTGCTAAGTGTTTACAACGGGCATCACATTGGGTTCAGCAAGTCCTGAGTGAGACAGGACAGTACGATGTCTAACCACATAGGTCCACGAAGGGTCCAATTTTGAGTAACTTTTTCGAGCATATTGGCTGGCATCTCGCCAAAAAATAGGGATCGAAATCATTCAACGATAAATTGCGCGTTGTTTGAAAATATATGGCCCGCAAATCCGACGGACCATACATTTTCCGGTTGTACTGGAAGTTCTTTCACTTGTCTGTGATTGCTCATCGGACCAAATACAGCAGTTTAGAGCAACAGTTTGAGAAACTTCTTCACCTTTCTGTCACCTTTTGCATTTTCGAAGCTATTTTTTTCTAATTGATTGTAGAGCTATCTTCGACAAATTTCCGAACATTGTCAGCGTGCATATGCTTAATACTTTACCATTTAACATAAATTGAAAATCCAAGTGGGTGAGGAGAAAAAATGTTCTTTAAACAACCCCTAGGTCTGGCTGGACCTTCGTACATATTGTATAGAGAAATGTATTTATTACGGCATTTTGCTAAAATTTCTTTTGCTTATTACCTGACTGTAAATCGTTTACAACAATTGGAGCCGCATGAGGGAAGAAGAAAGGGAGCAACACGTTAGCAGGCTTGCCGAAGAAGTACGAGTAAGTGGATCTGAAGCAGAAGATTTTAGTGGCGATGGTGATGAGGACTATGTTCCCGATGGAGATGATTCCGATGCGAACGCAAACCTGGAAGTTGGGGGAATATCGGATATAGAAGATACTGATGAAGAGATGCTGGAAGGACTGCAAGCAGAAAACGATCGAGTTCGCCAAGTGCAAGAAGGACAATTCTCCGCGGAATAGAATTTGGCCCGGTCGTCTAAGAGCATATAATGTCATCCGAGACGTTGGTGGCTTCACAAGACGAGGAACGCCTCGCAGCCATCTTGGTATCTTAAAGACAATAATATCAGAAGACATGGTCGTTATCATCATACGTGCTCTTCGAGTTATCATTGAAGAGCTCAACAAGAAATTGTAAAATTCAACAAAAATAACCCGACAAAGCAAAAAGTTTGGAAATCAATTCTTCGAAGGAAAAAAATATACAACTCAAACTTCCAAGTGCCTAATTTTAGGAAACATGCCTTTGTCAAAGTTTGTTAACAAATAAGTCCATGTTTGTGAATTTCCAGGTCCCTGGGGTATAGCCAAACGGAATGTCAAAAGTCAACAAAATGTTGGCTTTCTAGGTTCTCATATTTGCAGAATCGAAAAACATACACCACTTGGCCGAGAGGAGCCCTGTAGACTCCTCCAGGAATTCGATGATGAACTAATAACCACGACAAGCAAGAAGATGCCCAATTCTTGCCTCAAAACCGACTCGAATATATCATCGGTCAAAGTAAAATGCTAATCTTCCCACCAAGAGTTAACTGCAGTAAACAAGTGTGGACCATGTTAGGCCACTGCCTGGTGCGACACCATGTTCACAGACTAGGCCTGATGCCAACAAAGTCGCAGTAAAGTTACAGCTAAAAAAAAGTCACGGAATAAATTATGTCAAGACAGTTTTGATTATCATTAATAACTTTATTCACATGGCATGTCTCTTTGTTGTCCCGAAAAGGAGGTGCGTTTCCCAGTCAAAATTATTCACGAATTCAATTCTTACTCTACTGAAAACTTTGCCCGGCCTTCGTGGAGGTTTTTTTCCCTCTCCGAGTTGCTGAGACAAGTCATATTCTTCTTGTCAGCAGAACACTTTTAAAAAAGTCATATTCCATCTCTCGCCACTGTTCACACGAAGACCAATAGTAAATTCATATTTACTTGTGGGTCGTCGGTAACTTGTGGGACGTCGGTATCTATTCGAATACAAAAGTACACACCTACATACGATTATTTATTTCTCCCATTCGCATTAACGCAGACGTTTCTTGTCTTCTGACATCTTTCACTTATTAATTCCACACAAGCGGTCACTAATGAAGCTCACCACGTTTTCTGACGTCTTGGAATTAAATGCCGTGTCGGACTGTGTGCGCGCGTTTTGCCTGCGAGCTGTTATTCAAATTTGCTTTCACCTGTGGCATTGTTTTATTATCGGCAGTAAATCAGTGTTAAATCCTGCTGTCCGGACTGTGGATACGGATCAGATCTGAAGGTCCTTTGAGACCTGAGGATTACAACTCGACCAACGTTCGTTAACAAATATTTACAATCACCAGCCGTCACAATGGGCTGTCCTCTTTCACAGGGATGTGTGGATGTGTGGCAGAAAGGTGGTATCTGATAGATGTAATCCAACGCAGTGCATCCAGATGAACACATTCAATGAAAGGTGCTCTTTCTCACATGTCTCTGCAAGTGCATCTCATACTGTGCTAATCCCGGTCAGCAGTCTAACTGGAAGCTGTAACGTCGAAATGGAGGTTCAGCAGGCGACCCTTTGTCGGCAGGGAGGTTACGCATGTCATAAGAAACAGGTTTGGGAACATCACATGGTCATGAATAAGATACCTGGAGTGCGTGCTATGTTATCTGACTTATTAATGGTTAGGGCTAACAGGAAACTGTAAACGTTTGAAAGAAAACGGCACGTCAGTTGGAATAAGATGAAGTTTTGGGATGAACACGGTTTCTCCAACAGTTTCGGTGGATCTAGGTTGTGCAGCAGCAAGATCGGCGATTCGATTTTTAATTCTAGTTTATGGCATGGACTCCTGTTCGGATCAAGGGAGCTAAAAGCCTCGGAGAGAATTTGAATTCCCTTCGCCAATGATACTTACCCATGAATGCATGAAAAATGCATGAAATCTTTATTTGAATCCAGAGTACGGTCCATATAATTTAATGTTTGAAGATTATTTCACGCAAATGTTGACATTGACTGCGCCTCAAATGGTCCATCCGGTTAGCATACTCTTTCCAACATTTCGCCCGGTATCTCACGAATAAATGCTTCAATGTTATCTTCCAATGCGTCAATTGAAGCGGGCTTGTCTGTATAGACATGAGCTTTAACATAGCCCCGCAAAAAATAGTCTAAAGGCGTTAAATCGCACGATCTAGGCGGCCAATTGACCGGTCCCTTGAAATAAAATGTTCACCGAACTCGCCTCTCAATGAGTCCATTGTTGCGCGTGCTGTGTGGCATGTGGCACCGTCTTGTTGAAACCACATGTCATGCAAGTCAAGCTCTTGCATTTTGGGCAAAAAAAAAGTTGGATATCATCTCACGGTAGCGCTCACCATTCACAGTTACGTTACGATTCGCATCATCTTGAGAAATGAAAACAGCTGTCTAAACAACTGTCATCGGCAAAAGAAAGACATAATATTTTTCACCCGACATTTGAGTGAGAAAACAGCTGATAAATTAGGCAATCATTCAAGGCATTTCATCAAGGTACTACCTAATTAAAGTCGGTATTATTATTATTATTATTGTTAATTGTAAATTGCACCGCGACCTCCTATTCATACCTTTGCTTAATTAAGAGCTCCCCCCTCATGCAGCTCTTTTCAGAGTTGTATTGAGAGTTTATCTGCTCCTGTTGCGAGAAGATGAAAGAGATTTGTCTCTCTAAGCCAGTTTCCTTTAGGAATCTGAGAATGAGAGCTGGTTCTAGTGACTTTAGTTCTTCATCTGATATTAGGTGATTGCCTAAATACCTTTGCCTTTTGTGGGCAAGTGCCTCAAAATATCCCAGATTTTCCGCAGAATCTGCAGAAACCTTCTTTTGATGCTCCTAGTTTCCTAAGATGCTTCATGTGTCTACAGTGTCCTGTGTAGAAGGCTGTTAGGATACGGAAGTTGTTCTTGTTCATTCTGAGACATGCCTTACCTGAAACAACGCTCATGGCATGAGGTAGGCCTAGAAACAACATAAAATCATGTCTCAAGGTTTAAGACATGTCTCAGAATGAGCAAGAACTCCGTATCCTAACAGATGATAAAGGAGTCTGAGATAAAGGAGTCCGACATCATTACTATGTCGCAGTTGGTATGAGCGGATCTGTCTATGGCATAGACTTCTGCTTGAAAGATGCTGGTGCGTTTGCCCATGGGTTCGTAGTACTTTGTTCTTGGACTCCTGCCCCTGTTCCTTCGTCAGTTTTTAATCCGCCTGTATACCATTTCACCGCATTGCTGCTCAGTTTGTGGACTATGGATTCATTGCTCCAGTCTTTTTGGGTGCCGAGCTTAATGGTAAACTCCGTTTGGAAGTTCAGTAGGTAGTTATAAAGCACTACTGAGTTTCAGGCACAAAGGCTCCGGCACAGAGACCACTTCACTTGAGTAGCGTCAAAGCAACTGTTGACCGCGAGGACCCTGCAGTTAGCGATGGCACTGAGAGTATTTCAACGCACAGCTGATTGCATTTGACAGTCTCAAGTTTTCTTATAAATTACAAACCTTTAAATATATATTTTTATGTATTTTGAAGTTTGCCTCGACGGCAACCAACCAAAATTCCATTGAAATGTCACAATGTGATGATTGTCAACGCCGAAGGCGAGAGAAAAGTTGAAAGTTGAGCAACTATATCAGCCTTGGTCTATGCGCCACATCAGATAAGAGTGTATGTATTTTATTTATCTGTCAAAGTATCGCTGACGCTGACGCAAGTAAAGCATTGAATATGCTGTTAAGTTTTTCAACCGCTCACTTATATACATGGGGAAACAAAGTCTGTACACTGGAACACAGTGCCAGATTATGATGCTCGGAAAACTGAGAAATCGATAAGAGTTGTTTTGCTGATATCGATATCGACGCGATTATGTCTAAGAATTCGAGAAAAATACCCACTCATTAGTAATTCGAACTTTTAAACACGGAACCATTCATGTTGCTGTTTGATTATTCATAGTTCTATTTTGACAGCTCATGCGTGAGTCGTGACATGTTCACGTAGAATTGCCATTTATTCGCGGACAAATTTTGCATCCGAACTTTTGAAACTATTGCATTTTATTATCAAACTGGCGATCCCATCAGGTACGCGACCGCTTGGCAGACCCAGGACGAGGTGGTTGGACCAAGTCCAAAAATTCGCCTGATTACGCTTGGGCATACCTGCTGATTAGTAATAGTCGATAGCGGAGGTTCGAGTTGTCAGAAGAAGATGGTGATGACGCTGATTACCTTTTATAGACTGTGGTGGTCCAGCAACTTCAGGCACTACTGGAGCTGTCAATGCACTGGATAATGAACTGTTTGGTGCATTTTATGGTTTTATGTAACATCTTCTTCCGCAAATCACGACGACTGTCGGTCCAGCATTTGAACTACATTTCAAATTGTTCGCAATCTGATGAAATAGTTGAGAAATGAATTCGCTATACCTAGTTTTGGCCTTGTAAATTGGGCGACTAGATTATGCGATTTGACGCTATTTTGCCGATAAGAAGTGCCCTTGATCTTACCCGGACAATACCCCTTTTGACAATTACCCGAGGACACGGGTAATGCGGGTAATACCCGGTTCGGCTACAAATACCTTAATTCAATACAAATAATAATAAAATACTTAGCCTAAGGCTTCATCGCTCTTGCTTACCAGCTAATTTCTAATTTTAATAATTATATGTTAGCTTTGTAAATAAATAAATAAATAATAAAATACAGAACTATTTATTTGCTTAAAAAGCTAACATATAATTGTAAAAACTACAAATTGGCTGTTAAGCCAAAGCGACGAAACCTTAGGCTGAAAATACAGATCTATTTCGGAATATTTCGGATTTACCACAGCGAAGTTGAAAGCATTAGTCATTGGTGAAGTAACCACCAAATGTAATAGAAGTATGATGTCTTTTTTGAATTCATTGTAAGTAGCAGATTAATTCCGTCATAAATTTATGGGTACCCACAACCAAACGGGTACCCGGGTACCCGTATTCCCAGATATTATTCCCTGATTTAGAGTCGTAGAAAGACAACGACTCACCGAAAAATAATAAGCCGCGTATGAAATGCATCGGTCTTGGCCTACATTTATGTCATCATCATCATCTTCTGATCCGCATCCAACATTTATATGAAATAATAAAAATAAAAACCGTGTGCACTTGTCCAATTTTCCTCTTTTGTATGACAATTCAAAGTTCAACACTTAAAAGATGCCATTAACGTACTATCATCAAACGATTTAAAGAAACACTCGGCAGCGATACACCTGCCTGAGAAGTTTTCGGACGTTCAAGGTCTCTGTTGGCTGCTTACCGATGTTTATGGTGCTACAGGACCTATCGTCCAAATATACCGAAAAACTTAGGTACAATATCTTACTCAACGATTCCACCGAGCAGTGTTGCTACTTAAATACAATTGAGGTAGATGAACATCTACTACTACTCAAAGTAGCAAAATGTGACACACATTGCAATTCTTCCTTTTTATGCCATTTGGTGTTGCTCCTTGTTTCCGAACCCCTTCCCAAAACACAATTTCTAAGGAAATTATGTGAACAAAATTACAAGGAAGTAACGCCCGTGCTTCGAAAGTATGAACACATGGGAAAGTAAGGAGCTCGTTCATTTCATTTATGAAGGCGTATGCGACATTTCTTGGAAATTGTGAAAGTCAACGAGATCTACCACGCTTGTTTTAAATCTACCACTCATTTTCTTCGGATTGGAGGTCCCAACACTGCCACCGAGCAATGTCTTTCTTTCTCTCTCTCTCTCTCTCTCTCTCTCTCTCTCTCTCTCTCTCTCTCTCCCTATCTATATCACTCTATCTCTCTCTCTCTCTCTCTTCCCCTATCTATCTCTCTTTCTCTCTCTCTCTCTCTCTCTCTCTCTCTCTCTCTCTCTCTCTCTCTCTCCCTATCTATCTCTCTCTATCTATCTCTCTCTCTTTCTCTCTCTCTCTCTCTCTCTCTTTCTCTCTCTCTCTATCTCTCTCCCTTTCTCTCTCTCGCTCTCTCCCTCTCTCTCTCTATCTCTCCCTGACAGGATTTTTCGTGCTAAGCATGCAAACGAATATTCCAAATCCATTGTACATTCATATTTAGTTGAAGTGCCGCAAGGAAGTGCTCGTGGTCCTCTGCCTTTACTGAAGCAAGTACTTGGGTTTTACTATATACCCCAAATCGAAGGTGGAAGGTGCAGATATTTTATAGGTTGAAGAGTCATCAATAAACAAACAACCTGCGTCAGATACTACCTAGATGAGACCGGACCCAGAATAGACTTTGGCAACCATTCCTACTCGGGGATATGTTGTCAGCATTCCTACTTCGGGGTGTATTGACACCTTTTTTCTGACTATGTCTCTTTGAAGAACAAAATCATTCTTTGCAAAATACTTATTCTGACAGTCCTCTTAAATGTCAAATGGACAGCTGGCCGATAAACAGAACCTGATGACTTTAAAACAAGAGTGTTGTGTCGGATATATAGCCCTGGATCTCTTCACTCATCCTTGAAACCATCTTGGGCCGCCACTCCCCGTCCTCTTCGAAAACTATCGAGAGCAATCAAACGCAGCCCCGAGTGTCGAAGAAGCTGAAGTTGGTGAGGAAGCCAAAAAGTCATCGACTATAATAGCTCAGCCACATCGAATGCGTGAACACCAATAAGAAGGTTTACGAACGCGAATCTTTTATTTCGACAAAAAGAAAAAGACAGTGAAAGCCGACCCAAGACTGACTGCAAAATGGCCGCCACGCTGACTGTCAAGGGTGCCGTAAGCTTCAGTTCAGGCTCAGATCTCTGACCCGAGAAGATCGCCGCTACGCAAATAATCCAGAGATCATTGGTCGAGCTATTCGTTAAACGGGAGTCACAACGAACGAAAATGTTTTGACGGAAGTACAATCAGTTCAGACGTCACCAAGCTCTCAAAGGCGCGGCGCACAGACTGGCACACCGTGGTGAAGCCATAATGGCCACGTTTGCTTATAAGGCGAACAATCTATTCGCCACGGAAGAGCAGCCACTGGTGGTTTGAGTTCCGTCATTTTTTGAGACCGTCATTCCTCCAACGCTTAAAAGTAATGATCTTCAAAATCACAGTTCTTGTGTTTTCATTTTTTTTTTTTTTGCACAAAAGACCGAACTCCGCGCTAAGGCACCTGTTGCCACTTATTACAAATGTCAGAAATTGAAATTCTCCCCGAGTGACATGGCACCGTACCCCCAAGCGGATACAGGAAGAGGAACAACATCTTCTTTTAACACGGTGCATGGGTCGCCAGCAGATCAAAGCAAGCGTGTATGTTAATTTGTGACTTCCGACTTGGAGTCGCCGCGCATGGGCAACCGTCATGCCGCTCATACCGCATTCATCAAACGAACGTTATTCTACACTGCTGCTACGTCTGTAGCACTTTAAATCGATATTCGCCGATCGTTTCCGTTCTCGTGTTTACTTCCGTTCGTTAATGGTTTCTCTACCTGCCAGCCCTTGGAACAGCTGTTCTGAAGTGCACTGCTGCCCTCGGCGGACATTGTGAAGTGTGTGTTTTCGTTCTCAAGGACTGCTTGTCTATCAGTCCCTTGCAAGACCTCTTCACGCATCCTTGAAACAATCTTGGGCCGCCACTCCCCGTCCTCTTCGAAAACGATCGAGAGCAATCCAACGCAGCGCCGATTGTCGAACATAACATGAAGATCAGCGATGGTCTGTGACTGTGATTAACTTGCCGTTGGTAGACCAAGACGCACACAGCCACTCGTGTGACTCATGGACGAGCTGAGCAGTGCGGTGGTTTTTTTCCGACCGCGTGTGTGGTGATTTCTTTGTTTGAATTTCGTTTCATAGGCACTCATTGCGTTAGTATGCTCATCGTCTGTGCTTTGTCACGTATGCCATCGAGCGACAAGGGAGCTGCTGCCAGCGAACAGATGGAAATCGCTCCATTGGTCATGAGTGCCATGTCATGAATCAGAAGGCAGCCGATGTGAGATTTTCAAGTTCAGCTGATTTTTTTGTCCAACCGAATCGTAACGTTTTCGTCAGCTCGGGCGACAGAGATCTGTCAGATATTTCATCATCTTCTTAACAACAAAGTCCACAATGAATGTTATGTGCTATCTTATGGCGTCTGTTGCAGAAGACTTGGGAAATCTCTGCCATGGAGCAGCAGCTTAATGAATACATGCATGTCAAATACGAACAGAACAGGTTTGTGTTGAAATGCTTGACCCCAGACAAGGTGACAGTCTTTTGCTTTGTGTGGCTTGGCAACAAGGGAGACAAATTTAACTAATGATTGAGGGAAAAACACTTACTGCTTGCCAACAACTTGTGGTGGAGCTGAGCTTGAGGTTGAGCTCTCTGCCGTCTTTGACACGGATGTCAGCCTCCAGTCACACAGCTTCCTTGCCTTCTCATTAACTTCGACTGCTTACCGGAGGGCCGCTGCTCCTCCAGAAGGTACAGATGCCAACGCTCTGCAGCATGAAGTTGGATAACTAACGCTGTTCCGTCACTGATGTCTTCAAAATCGACATCATGCGATGTCTTCAGACTCATTCCTAAGACACTCAGAGGCCACGGATAGAGGCATAGTCCTACAGATGTCAGTTAGAATGCCTGTGGTGTATTGTGGCACACGAATAAGCTGTAATAAATGTCCAAAATACAAAAGGAATCGTGTACTATTTCTAACAGGTATTACCAGGGGCATTGTGCTTAGAGGCTTAGAGAAACGAGCTCAGACAACTTTCCTCGTCGTGGGCTTGGGTTTGTGTGTGTTTAGGTGAACAGACTGTATTAATGTGTTAGAGTCACCAAAAGATTTAGACAATACGACGCACAACATTCTCGAGAAAGTCGTGTACAACTTTTGACGCCAAGACTAGATGATAATGACTCCCATACGACATGTGGCATCATCGGAAGAATAAAACGGGCGGAGCATCTATGAGCATCGAGAGAGAAGGAACCGGCTAAGATGGGTCTTGCGGTGATTGAAGGTAAGAGGAGGTAGGTATATGCTGTCAACAAACACCATAGATTCACCAACACTGATGTGATAGACAAAACGTCACAATAGACAACAGACTCTGAGGCAGTTAATGAGGCTCCGGAGAAGAGTCGAGTACCACCGCGGAAATGAACGGAGTGATTACTCTTGTCAATCGCTGAGTCATCCGGCATAGGCGGTAAATGAAAAATCAAGCAATCTCTAGATGGTCTCTAGGACAAAGCGATTCGTGGTCGCTTCGAAGGAATTGTCTTTGGGATTATCCTCGGTCCTGTGTACAGTGATGGTGTTTAGAGACGAATTCGAGTCTCTCACCTCGAGGCCAACACAGAAGGCTTCACCTCTGGTGGCGTGCCCAGCTGGCGGGGAACCTCAGTCGACTGAACGTATGTATGAAACTGGAGGAGCCTAGCATTAGACCGGGATAGCTGTAGAGGTCCAGCTCCTGACTAAGATCCAAGTCCTAACTGAGGTCCAGCTCCTGACTGAAAACCAGCTCCTGACTGAGGTCCAGCTCCTGACTGACATCCAGCCCCTGACTGAGGTCCAGCTCCTGACTGAGGTCCAGCTCCTGACTGAGATCCAGCTCCCGACCAAGGTCCACCTCCTGACCAAGGTCCACCTCCTAACTAAGGTCCAGCTCCTAACTGAGGTCCAGCTCCTGACTGAGATCCAGCCCCTGACTGAGGTCTAGCTCCTGACTGAGATCCAGCTCCTAACTGAGGTCCAGCTCCTGACTGAAATCCAGCTCCTGACTAAGATCCAGCTCCTGACTGAGGTCCAGCTCCTACCTGAGATCCAGCTCCTGACTGAGGTCCAGCTCCTGACTGAGGTCCAACTGCTGACTGAGACCCAGCTCCTGACTGAGATCCAGCTCCTGACTGAGATCCAGGTCCTGACTGAGATCCATTTCCTGACTGAGATCCAGCTCCTGACTGAGATCCAGGTCCTGACTGAGATCCATTTCCTGACTGAAAACCAGCTCCTGACTGAGGTCCAGCTCCTGACTGACATCCAGCCCCTGACTGAGGTCCAGCTCCTGACTGACATCCAGCCCCTGACTGAGGTCCAGCTCCTGACTGACATCCAGCCCCTGACTGAGATCCAGCCCCTGACTGAGGTCTAGCTCCTGACTGAGATCCAGCTCCTGACTGAGGTCCAGCTCCTGACTGAGATCCAGCTTCTGACTGAGATCCAGCTCCTGACTGAGATCCAGCTCCTGACTGAGAACCAGCTCTTGACTGAGATCCAGCTCCTGACTGAGATCCAACTCCTAACTGAGGTCCAGCTCCTGACTGAGATATAGCCCCTGACTGAGGTCCAGTTCCTGACTGAGGTCCAGTTCCTGACTGAGATCCAGCTCCTGACTGAGGTCCAGCTCCTGACTGACATCCAGCCCCTGACTGAGGTCCAGCTCCTGACTGACATCCAGCTCCTGACTGAGATCCAGCCCCTGACTGAGGTCTAGCTCCTGACTGAGATCCAGCTCCTAACTGAGGTCCAGCTCCTGACTGAAATCCAGCTCCTGACTAAGATCCAGCTCCTGACTGAGGTCCAGCTCCTACCTGAGATCCAGCTCCTGACTGAGGTCCAGCTCCTGACTGAGGTCCAACTGCTGACTGAGACCCAGCTCCTGACTGAGATCCAGCTCCTGACTGAGATCCAGGTCCTGACTGAGATCCATTTCCTGACTGAGATCCAGCTCCTGACTGAGATCCAGGTCCTGACTGAGATCCATTTCCTGACTGAGATCCAGCTCCTGACTGAGGTCCAGCTCCTCACTGAGATCCAGCTCCTGACTGAGATTCAACTGCTGACCGAGACCCAGCTCCTGACTGAGGTCCAGCTCCTGACTGAGGTCCAGCTCCTGACTGACATCCAGCCCCTGACTGAGGTCCAGCTCCTGACTGACATCCAGCCCCTGACTGAGATCCAGCCCCTGACTGAGGTCTAGCTCCTGACTGAGATCCAGCTCCTGACTGAGGTCCAGCTCCTGACTGAGATCCAGCTTCTGACTGAGATCCAGCTCCTGACTGAGATCCAGCTCCTGACTGAGAACCAGCTCTTGACTGAGATCCAGCTCCTGACTGAGATCCAACTCCTAACTGAGGTCCAGCTCCTGACTGAGATATAGCCCCTGACTGAGGTCCAGTTCCTGACTGAGGTCCAGTTCCTGACTGAGATCCAGCTCCTGACTGAGGTCCAGCTCCTGACTGAGGTCCAGCTCTTGACTGAGATCCAGCTCCTGACTGAGATCCAGCTCCTGACTGCGATCCAGCTCCATCACCTACTGTAGAGCCATGGGTTAAGTGTTGCTAATGCAAATTCATACAGAATCGATTCTTGATGATTCTCCTTCAAACGTCCGTGGGGATCTGATTCATTAAAAGACCAAATCTGCTTCATTATGAAAATCTTTACGACCAGCCAAATATGCACGCAGAGTGGACGAGGAGTTGATTGTGTGATTCTCACTCCCTCCTTCTGAGAATTTCAAAAACAACACTTTCCCTGGCATTGTTTACAACCATCTCTTTTTTTTGTACGCTCGCTATTCTCGTATCTGAAATAGTTTTCATTTCGAATTCGCTTCATTCTTTTTTCTTGTTTACCATCTGAGCGAACAAAGAACGGCGCAGTATGCGTCTGAGCATACAAACCTACACGCGTGCTGTTTGTACACACTCGTACCTACAGTCCAACGAGCCACTCCAATAGATTAGATAGCTAATTACTGTTCTTGTAATGCTCGCAGAGATAGATAGCAGCCGCATGGAAATTGCGTAGTTTCGTGTATCATATCGGATTGAGCGATTTGGTAACGCGTTAATTGGCTGCAAACAAAACATGTTGAGTCATCGATTCAGCTTCTGTTTCTGATTTGAAGCATACGGCAAATTTAAACACCACTTACACATGTACTCGTTGGAAAGTACGAGTAGGTGCACACTGCGATGGGGGCAAAGTCATTTTCTTAATTTAGAAAGCCGAGCGTTTTGTGTTTGTCCCTTCGACAAATTGGATGTTTGGGTAGGTTGCTGGCGAGTCAATAGGTCGTTTTGAAACAGAATGCTGGACAACATGGGAGCTTAGCGCTATCAAAGCGATGGCGATGACTCGGCTAGACTGGTATAATGGGCAGCACATTAGCAGGGCAGACTTCAAGGTCAGAATAGAGGACATGTGTCTGAGTAATAGAGGTTCTTCTTGACAGGCGGAGGTTCTTCCCGTCCTCGTCATTCCAGTCGTGCTCTATGGCA
The DNA here is from genome assembly GCA_905231855.2 of Eristalis tenax. Lineage (NCBI taxonomy): Eukaryota > Metazoa > Arthropoda > Insecta > Diptera > Syrphidae > Eristalis > Eristalis tenax. The sequence goes on from HG993124.1 coordinate 115,001,922, forward strand.
CTGGGGCACGAGTGAGGGGAATCAGGAGGACCATTGGCGATAGGAGAAGCACTCAGGCTCTACTTACAACTAGACATATAACTAAGATAGGAATGTCGGCTCAACAATAGGGACCCGACGTATTTCACTTGACATTTTTAACATTGCATCATTTTACAATAATTTTGGTATGCTTAATCTTATGATTGAATAACAGAATGATTTCGGTTGGCAATTTTTTTTTTTTAAAATGGAAAATACTTTCAGAGGGGACTAGCTTCTGTAGTGCGTGGAGTCGGAATTGAATAGGTCATCAAATCCAGGGTGTGTGATTGCTGTGGTGTGTAAGTATCGACGACCGCGCTCGAGTGGAAGTCGTTGCGGTTCTTGTATGTCTTGATTCGGATGAGCTTCCTGGGGAGCTGCAAGATGTCGTGGCTTCTTCATAGATTTTTCTTGTCGGAATGAACTTCAGTGTCGAATAGTCTCTGTGGAGACCAGTGCACATTCTTAAAACCTTCCGTTCGACTGATTCTCTCCATTGTGTACCAGTTCGGGCATCCGTAGGTTATACCCAGCTTGTAAATAAGTCGTCGGAAGAAAGACAATTCCCAAAGAAGCTCAAAATCGCATTTGTTCGACCCATCTAAAAATAGGGGAAAAAAAATGATCCAGCGAACTACCGTCCGATCTCTATTCTACCAGTACTTGATAAGATAATGGAAGAAGTAATGGCTAACAGATTGCAAGACTACATTGCCAATTATAAAATAGTGAATAAGAACCAGTTTGGGTTCTTGAAGAACAGAAATGTTAACCAACTTCTCAGAGAGTTTGCAAACACAATTAATACCAATCTGAATAAGAACCATCATTCGCTGGTAATCTTTATTGATTTTAAAAAGGAAAATTGGAAAAAATTGGCATTCGAGGTGGATTATTGGATTGCTACCTTTGCTAGCTACCTTTGTGAAAGAAGTTTGAAGGTCAAAGTTTCAAACTGCTTAAGTAACCTGCAAAACGTTGAATTGGGAGTACCACAAGGATCTATCCTAGGACCACTCCTATTTATATTATACGCTAATGATATGCTATCAGTACTGAGAAAAAGCATTGGATTCCAATATGCTGATGATACGGCAATTGTGGTGAGCAATAATAATATTGACTGTGCTACTCAGACTATGCAAGCAGAGTTTGATAATATCTTAAGTTGGTGTCACGATAAGGGACTGATTATAAACGTAAAGAAAACCAAATTAATACATATCCGTCCTCCGCATATAGTTCGTACCCCAATTAAGATACGGTTTCACAGTTTTGACTGCTTGCATAAAAATCAAACTCCCCTGAGCCTTACGGATAATTGCACAGAATATATTGACGCAGTAAACGTATACCGATACCTTGGAGTTGAAGTGGACTACAACTTCAAGTGGGATCACCATATAAAATATTTATGCAAGCGGCAATTATACCCCATTTAATGTGCTAATGCAAGCTTACTACTCATTGGTGGAGTCTGTATAGCAGTACGGAATTATTGCATGGGGAAACGCAGCGCAATATCGGATAATGGAGGTTCAGCGGGCCCAAAATAGAATATTTAGAATCCTATTGCGGGCTAAATATGGCAACAGGTATTTTGAAAATTCTATTGATGATTTGAATTTGCTTACAGTTAAAAAACTTTTTCTCTTTAATTTAATAAATGAAACATACTTCGATCAACGTTTCAAACACCCAATTGATCACGAGGTCAACACGAGGCAAAGGGCGGAAGGTCTACTTAAAATCCCCAGGATAAATAACGCATATGGGAAACAACAACTATCCTATGCAGTTCCTTCCATCTTCAATCAACCTCCTCGTTCACTATGGAATATTCAGGCGGTGCACATCAGAAAGAAAAAAATAAAGAAATACTTATTAATGCACAACATAAATCTATGATCATATATAAACAATGATATCTAGTTATTATACGTACCAATTCAAAACAAGAACTACTTAATAATTTTTTGTTAAATCTTAATGTTCAATCTTCTACATGGACTCTCTTCTACCGCTTCAAGGTTTACTCCAGCATTGAAGGCATAACTCCATGGAAATGTTAGAAGGAACATATAAATGCTTTTATACTTGTATTTAAATGTTACTTGATTGGGACAATAAACTAAACTAAATTACTGGTCTGATAAGTTACTTATAGATAAGCACCTCAGTCTTCTGGCTCAGAGCAGTTCTTCTCTGGAGCAGTGGATGTACCAAATGTAGGGCAAAAGCTGCCCTTTTTGAGGATAGCATCCACGAGTCTCTCGTTGAATAAAATTCCCAGATATTTGGTGTTCTGCTTTGGAGTAATCGATGTGTTGTCTGGAAGAGTTATTTTAAGACTGTTGCATCTTCTGCCCAACGCCCTGTCACTCCTTCCTTTGACGTCTGCTGCTGGTGTTCTCAAGCACATACGTATTGTTGCCATTTGGAATTATATTCCCATCGTTGGATGATGTTCTGTCGAAGTCTCCCATCTCCGGTGAGAGGGAGGTAGAGTACGCAATGGTCTGCGGTATGAAGGTTAAATAGGGCTGGTCCAGTCCTCGATCCTTGTGGTACTCCCGCGTTGATGCACTTCACCGCTGATCTGACACTGTTTACCTGGACAGAGAACATTCTCTAAACTTCTCTAAAACAACCGTTATAAACATGTTTACTATCGGAACTTCCTTTTTTTTCGTAAAATTTAGGGGTTTTTAAAAAAATGGGAAAAAGGTCGTGTTTGCGTAGTTTTCCACGCAAGGATGTGATGAAGTTTAAATTCTTTATTCTAAAATAAAATTCTTCGACTTCTTCTTAATTTTCCAGAAGTGCCGTCAAAACAATTTCAGATTTTCCTTGTTATAAAATTGCGACTGGCTACTGCCTTTTTAACGACCACTTTGTTTCATTTCTATTCAAAAGCTTATCCTTAAAGCACCAGTCATCGTGAGTGAAATATAGGAAGCAAATCCTGGCGTTTTCCAGCTTAAATTGTTTCTGCTCGACGCAGTAATCCATGCCTTTTGTACGCCTGAATCAGAAACAAAGTATTATAGAGATGCCCAACTTCACAGCTGATTGCCCCCTTGTCCATCGACGAATTGGAGAGGTTTTTTGACAGTTATTCACGAGATAACGTATATGCCCTCTGATTGGTCAATTTTGGTTTAAAAAAGGATATAAAAAACGGCTGTCAAAAATTTTAAGGGGCAAGAGAGGTAGAAGTTGCTTCATTTCTGGATCGAAGCTATCAAATGTCAAAAACGTCGCCTGAGTAAAGTTAGGAAACAAAAAATGGCGGTTTTGACAGGCTGTCAAGCTCCGCTTACATCCTTCTACCATGCTGTGGAACGTAATTGTTCTCCTACTCATGTGATGATTCGGTATTATGGCTGAATCGCAACGGCAAGTTCGCGCGGTCGGTCTTTGATGCGGCGTTTTATCGAGCTTACGAGAAAGTTGTGTCAAAAAGCGGCAGGTTCTCTTTTCCATCGAAGTTAACGCTTGCGTTTGTCAAATGTTCTGAAATGCAATTTCCAAGAAAAATATTCACTTACTCCAAATAAGCTCCCTGGAAAAATGAATTACTTACTTATCAAGCCGGCTACCCATGCAGGGTGCGAGCCTGAGCAATTCCTGGCTTCCATCGTTGACGGTCCTGAGCATGCTACTTCCAGTCATCAACACCAAGCTCTTTATGCCGGAGATTCGGTGGTGCTCTCCTTCTCGAACCAGAGGTCGAAGACCCTCTTAGCTGTTTGGGGCCATGTGCTCGATGTGACCTATCCAGTGCAGTCGACGGAATTTCGTCCTGGTTCTGCTCGTAGAGTTCGCGGTTGTGTCTTCTCCTCCGTTCGCAGACGGGACTATTTATCCGACGTAGAATTTGTCCTTCGAAAGCAATAATAATCAGTTCTGGAGCTTTGCTCAGTGTCCAGCTTTCGGCGCTATGTACTATAGTAAAAATATGGGTGGCGCTACAGAACGTAGATGACCTGGTCCTATCTTCTCAGTAACCACTCTGGTTGTGTGTGCTTTCACGAGTGCAAGGGACCTAGTGTCGACTTCGAAAGACCACTTTGAGAAGTTATACTCATTGAGTGACTCGATAGGGGCCGTGGGGGCGTGAAAAGTATTTTGACGACTGCGTAAGCTGTGCGTACGAGTTGCTAGTATGCACTGCTTTGTGATGAGGCATCCAGTGCCGGAAGACCATCTACGGTAGGTGTGAGTAAGCATCTCAAGCCTTAGTAGATGTCTTGTAGTGGCGATAGGCATGGACGGTAGTTTCCCGTCCGCAAAGTGCGTTGAGGTGGCGCCCTTTTTAGCGAGTTGGTATGCTTCGCAATTCTCTGTGATGTCACTGTGTCCCGACATACACAAGTTGGATGGTGAAATACTTGGTCATTGGGAAATATTGGGCTGGCAAGACCATTCCCTATTCGTGTCTTGCGGCTGATGAACGAGGCTCTAAATTTCAGTGTGCGTCCGAAAGTAGGCTTGGCGAGACGGGTATTGCGGGTGAATTCATGGAGAGAAGGAGTGCAGTTGGCAAGATCACTCGAGTATCGTTTGTTAAAATAGCGATAAAATACGGAGAGAGACGAGACCGTACGTCGATGTTCGAGCGAGTCTAATGACTCTGCTATATTGCTGTCTCCTATAAGTTGTATCGCTCGCTTCTGGATACTATCTAGACGGTGCAGGGTGGTTTTGGGGGCACCAGACCAGATATGAGCGTTGTACTCAAGTTTGAGGCGTATATACGCCTTATAAATTAAAACCAAATCAGATGGAGTAAAGTATTTCTTGCATCGATTGAGGAAACCTGTATATTTCGCAGTTTTGGCGAACTCAAATATGTGATCGTTCCAACTAAGGATGGAAAGCTTCCCGGTTTCATCAACACAGGTGCCGTTCATGGACACTTACAAGTGTACGCTTGAGTGACAGCAGACAGCATTGAGTTTTTGAAGCATTGGATTCCACTCGATTGTTCTTGCTGACAAGATCGGAGTTCAATGTGCTTAACATAAGCCACCGTTCCAATTCTACGGCCGAAGGGCAGGGTCGTGAGTCTTGGAACGAATATGAAAAGCTGATGGTGCTGTCATCATTGGATTGGAAGTAGCAGACAAGAGAACATTTATAAAAATGAGAAAGAGTGTCGGCGACAGAACAGAGCCTTGGGGAACACCAGCATTTATCTGGTCGATATCAGACTTGAACCCATCCAAAACAGCTTGAATCGAACGGTTCGATAGGTGATTTCTAATCCATTGAAACGATCTTGCTTTCGCCGGCACTGTGCAAAGATTGGTTCCACTTTTCGGTGAGATAAGTGAGTACTAGCGAGTGCGTACTAGCAACTCGGACTAGCAAAATAAGAGTTTTGTAGAGCATGATCTGGGTCCGTCGAGTCAGAAGTTTTAAGCACAGATGATTCGACAAACCGAAGTGACCTCGGTTGTCAAGGGCGATTCTACATCGGATCTCCACTGTGGTAAAGTTTGTGGAGATTACCTTTGCCCCGAGGTAGACAAACTTTACCACCCCGAAATTGTAGCTGTCGGTCGTAATGTTTTGTACTAGGTAGTGCGCGACGGATCCTTTTTTGGTCAGCAGCATATATTTCCTTTTGTCTGCACTGACCTTGAGACCAGTTGTGTTTGACTCTTCTTCAATTGGCGTGAACGGTCCCAAGACTGAACGTTGAAAGGGAGCGACGATGTCGATATCATCTGGGTATCCCTACAGTTGGACCGACTTATAGAAGATAGTTCTTTCCGTGTTTATAGCAGCCTGCCTCAGTACATCTTCCATTACTAAATTGAAGAAATCACACGACAGCGCGTCGCTTTGCCAAAACCCGGTGCTTAGCTCTTTTGCGATAGATGCTGTCGTGTGCGGCTTTGAAATCGATAAAAAGATGGTGCTTAGACCAAACCTCCTCTTGAACATCCCTCAAAGAGCCCCATCTGGGTGTCAACTACAAAAGTGCCTGCTACGCAGAAAGACACTTGACAACTTTTTTAATTTTTTGCTTTTTGGTAACGATTGTACATATTTCCTTTATCCTTTTTTTGCTTTTTTTTTTGTACTTTTTCTTCTTGATGCCAACACCTCTGCACGTGCATTTTTTTGACAATAAAATTGAATTGGAATTGCACGTCGCTGCTTTTCATTTAACTACGACCGTGCCTTTAATTCGATCAAAATAGCGATTTGAAACTCGCTGGTCTCCTCTAAGATTTGCCTTAGTGTGAAAAGTTGATCTGTATTCGGAAGCTGCACTAGTATGTGCCTTTGAAGTTCATACCGTGCGCTGGGCAGGATCTTGTAGGCGACGCTGAGTCGGGCTATATCTCTAGCAAGGTTGCAAGAGTAGCATCGCATTTTTTGTGGATTGGGCATATGGAGCTGATGTTCCAGGCGTTGGGCATGCAGTCTTCCCAAGCTCTGCTAATGGTGCATGCTCCCTGCCAAAGCGTCGCCACCTTGAAGAGCTCTGATGGTAAGCCATCCTGCGACTTGCTGTTCTAATGGCTGTGCCGACTTCTTCAAAGGTAGGTGAGAGGACTACAGTTGGGATTTCTTGATTCCTTATCACCCTCTTCTGGACAGAGCCGCTTACCAGGTGTTGAACGTGCTGCTTATAGACATCCACCGTTCCCTGCAAGTCAGTAACTAGATTACCCTTACAACATCAAAGAGCCTGGGTTCCTTTCCTAAATCCAGCTATAAGGCTTTTGCATTTTTTTTTTCTATAAAAGCCCGGTATTTTCTGCTTCTCAGAGAGACTCTCCTCTCTGTCCATTCAGCTAAGAGAGACCTTTGCCGCCATCTAGTCGGGTACTCCTCTTACGCGGCTCTTGTTTTCCGTTGTAGCACTTTTTGATATGCCTCGTCAGATGCACGTTCCGTCTGCCCACACTCGCCATTTGCTATCTTCTCTCGGAGCTCCAAATAATCGCACCTCTGCGATAAAAAAAAAACCACAACGTATCTAAACCCCCGAAAGTTCGACCAAAACAAGAAAAAAAATCTCCATGGGAGCCCCCTCGCTTTGATGATTCTACAAATTAAAATGTTTACGTTTGTGTGCCTTGATGAGCATATCCCATGAATATTTGCTCGTCTTTTTGTCGTTCAGTGTCATTACGAAACTAGGACCATCAATAACAGATCCACCCAAAGTGGATCCCATTCGAATGCAGGGGGAAAAAAAGTAATAAACTTTTAAAGAATTTACTCTCGACCAAATAAACCGCTTCAAAATACGTGCATGGGTGCCAGCACGAAGTAAATAAATTCAAACAACCATCCGCACGCAGATATGTGTTTATCTATACCGAGTAATCGACAATTTAGCTGGATCGGTTTTTTATTCTTTTTTCTGTCAGCTTTCGCATATTTTTTATTTTGTTGCTTTCTTTTGTAAACAAACAGCGAAACTACGCAGTAAGGAAATTCGCTTGAGCTTTTGACAAAAAAATTCTTTCACAAGAACATGCTTTGAAATTCATATTTTTTGGTGGATGTTACCCCCACTCACACGAGCCCGAACACTATTGCATGGCTGCGAGTGTGTAGGACTGTGATTGCTGTGAGCTCGGAGGTCTCCTGTACAACCGCCATATCTAGCGTGGTTTTTTCATTCTATTTTTGCTTTCAAATTTGGCAAAAAGCAGAAGAACGGAATCGAAGAGAGGAGGAATCGCATTAAATTGAATTAATTCTTGCTTCGTCGTCGTGGCCGTCGTCATTGGTCGCGTATGGACAGAGATGGGCCGGGTAAAATGCGTAAACACCATTATATTTTTTTGCCTCTTAATCACATTGACGGGCATACACAGAGATACGGAGAAAAAAAAGAGGTAATAAATTAAATGATTCTGTAAAGAGATACGCGATAAACAAAAAACACCGAAAACATCGGTTGGAGCCACGTGGGGAGTGTTGGAAATTTGTTTGTCACTGCTTCTGGCATTAGCACGTTGATGCTGATTGATCGTGTGCCGGCCCGGGGATTCTTTTAATTGGAATCATCAAGATTAATGCAGTGAAGCGGGATATGTAAATGTATGATTTTGAAATAAATTAAGGTCCACACCGCGATGAGCTTCTAAATGTTTCCAGATCCAAAGATGCTCGGGGCAGGCCTAAATTTGGGATCAGTCCAAAATCTGAGTTTTAAAATGCCATAAGCAGCCGTTGCTACTTGGAGTCGGCATAGAATTGTAGGTCCCTTCCACTCGTGCTAAAGGAGTAGCATGCACAGCACGAGTGCCAGCCGAAAAAGTAGGCCCTGGCTTTTTACCAAATTAAGGCACGTGTCAAAAACTGATGAAGGCCGTCATATTTCGACACCTGTCTTCCCACAAACTTCCAGCTCAAGGATATCAAAGCGAAAATATTGAACGCAGGCTTTAGTAAATGTCCTTCGAATTGGTGAAGATAGTTTATGTCCAGGAGCATATTAACGGGTGTAACTAAGCGAGAGCTGCAGGGAACGAACTAATAAGCAGGCAATATTGGCCGATTATCCGTATCTTGGCCGACAAAATGTGCGCACAACATGCAAGTCACATAATCCACACAAGTCTTCGACCAAACAACAATGTCATGGCATGGCGGAATCATGTCGTAGGGCATACCATGAGTCTTTTAAATGTGGAAAGTGGTATAGAGCGATGTTTACAAAATTTCCGTGGCCAGATTTAGTCAACATACCTGTATGTATCTGAACTATAGTTCTAACTACTGATGGGCACATTCGAATGATAACTCGAATGAAAATCGATTATTACGACATCTCGAGAACATCTCAGTTCTTACTCAATCATTCGAATGACTACTAATAACTCGAATGACTACTAATCACTCGAATGACTACTTATCACTCGAATGACTAGTGATCATTCGATTGACTACTCGAATGACTACTAATCGCTGGAATGACAACTAATCACTGGAATGACTACTAATAACTCGAATGACTACTAATCACTCGAATGACTACTTATCACTCGAATGACTAGTGATCATTCGATTGACTACTCGAATGACTACTAATCGCTGGAATGACAACTAATCGCTGGAATGACAACTAATCACTGGAACGACTACTAATCATTCGAATGACTACTAAACACTGGAATGACTACTAATCATTCGAATGACTACTAATCATTCGAATGACTACTAATCACTGGAATGACTACTAATCATTCGAATGACTACTAAACACTGGAATGCCTACTAATCATTCGAATGACTACTAATCACTGGAATGACTACTAATATCTGGAATGACTGCTAATCATTCGAATGACTACTAATCGCTCGAATGACTACTAATCATTCGAATGACTACTAATCACTGGAATGACTACTAATCATTCGAATGACTACTAAACACTGGAATGACTACTAATCATTCGAATGACTACTAATCACTGGAATGACTACTAATAACTCGAATGACTACTAATCACTGGAATGACTACTAATCACTCGAATAACTATTGATCATTCGAATGACTACTAATCACTCGAATGACTACCACTCATTTGAATGACCACTAAACACTCGAATGACTACTAATCACTCGAATGACTACTAATCATTCGAATGACTACTAATCACTCGAATGACTACTGATCATTCGAATGACTACTAATCACTGGAATGGCTACTAATCATTCGAATGACTAGTAATCAATTGAATGACTACTAATCTTTCGAATGACTACTCGAAAGACTACTAATCATTCGAATGATCATTCGATTATTAAAATATCTCGATTACTAAGGCCTCGTTTCTTAAAATCATTCGATTATGCCCATCACTAGTTCCAACAAGAAGTCGCAGCACTATACAAGCGGCGCAGAGTGTGTTATTTTGCGAATCTAGCGAAACTTTAAAAAAAGTCAAAGACAGGTAGAAACTCAGGTCCAAGCGTTCTGCAAAAAAATGAAAAAAAAAAAACTATCCTGGAAACAATATTTACCCTGACATCTCAAACAGCAAACAAGAGTAGTGTAAGACATCAGCTGCCAAGTTCTATGTCACATATCTTAGGCACTGGTGTGAAACGACTGGATGGCGCAGTTGATTAAGTACCTGCACATGGTTAGTGAAGTCCCCTGTTCGAATCCCAATCAAAGCTAAGTTAATATGCTTTTATCTGGTCTTTAAATCTGGTCCAGTCACCATTTGCCGTTGGGATCAATTTAACGGAACTATCACTGGAGTGGTCGATTAGTGGTGGTAGTCTGGATTACCAAACATGATCCAAGAGTGCTGGTGAATTTACTAACAGCCCCTTTCCCTACCCTACGTGAGTCAAATGCATTATGCAGCGACGCTAAATTTTTGTTTTATTTTCTTCAAGAATCTTTTGGGTAAGTTTGAATCTCAAGGCCTTATTTTGTACATTTTGACTTTGCATAGACTGTGAAAAAACCGATTATCTGCCTATACACAATTCGTCTCCGCTGCGGGGGCTGAGGATCGAAAAATTACATTTTGGAAATTCCTAGAGTTCTGCAGATATGTGTAAGGTCTATGAGTTGCTAGATACATGCAAGGGGAGAACGAAGTAAGCGAGAAATGCTAAGCTTACAGAAGGAGAACGCGGAATGGTTGGATCAGGAAATGACATCCAATTTGGCCCTAGACTCGAACTTGAATTCATTCAATATGTATCACTCATAATAAATAAGCAATATTTGCGACTGCCGCGACATAATAAACGATTATTAAATTTTAAAAATGAATGAATTCTGAATGCCCTAATAAACTTTTTGTCAACTATGTCGAGAGTACGCATTTTGAATAAATTTTTGTATAAACAATACATTACGAATCCTAGCATTCCGAAATGTTTCGGGTTACTTGTTAAATCAAAAACGAAGGTAAACGTAACTTTGCAAAATATGGATTTCGAAGGTACAGTACCTCATAGTACAGAGACAACTTGTGAGCTCTTTGCAAAGTTCTTCGAATCGGCATATGTTGATTATACTAATATTTCGACCTCCTCTTAATGAAGATGCTTACAATACAAGTATTGGGTCACTGTATCTCTCTATCACTGGAAGATATTCTGCAGATCCTGATCCTGACAGTGTACTGTCTGTCGTTCTTAAAGAGTGTAATGCAAGCTTGTCCTTAGCCTTAAAATTGATGTTTAACTTATCGTTATCCTCGGGTAGATTTTTAGAAGATCGGCAAACTTTATTTATAGCTCCTATATTCGGATATATGGTCCCGTCTGCGAGGAAGGTGAATGGAGGAGTAGACACAACCGCAAACTCTACGAGCTGTATGTGGACATAGTCGGGAAGACAAAAATCCGTCGACTGCACTTAGAGAAATATTGTGATGTTATCCGGTGTTCCCCAAGGTAGTCACTTAGGGCCACAACTTTTTACTACTTTCATCAATGATATACATTCAATACTTAAATATCTTAATTGCCTGTGTGCCGATGATCTCAAGATTTTTCTTCGTGTCAAAAATGTACAAGAATCCATAGTGCTACCACTAAACGGAGCAAACCTAGTTTTCGTCTGCTTTATTTAAGCAAAAAGTTCCAGTGGTTTTTGCGAAATGTATGAGATGCCTACTTCCGAACTTCCGAGCTCTGGTCAACTGGACTAAGGGCTAACCAATTCGGTTTGACACTTTTCATGCCTTTTTATTGAACAAAAAACCCTATCACAAGAAAGTGTTGCTCTGTTAATGGCTCCCGAAGAATTTCCAACATAGGAGCAGGTCCCATGAAGAGAGCAACCAATTTCAAATTAAAAAGCTTAAATTAAATTAACAAATGAATAATACTTAAAATTGGTCATTCTTTAATTACGTTTTACTTACAAAATGATGAAGGTGATGATGGACGTAAAATGTTAGCTCATCAAACATGTCTTGGGAGTTAATTGATCAGAGACATGGGTGATGGATAATGTTCTATCTCCTGAACACATTGGTAAAGTTTTGAACGCAATCGGTGATCGGTGGTCTTTTAGTTAGAGATGCCCTCTGGCACTGACCTATGGTCATATGTCCTTAAAGCTTCATAGAACCAAATTGACCCTCCTCTTCTGTTTGTAACTCACAAATATCTGTGATGCGATAATTGTGATGTGAATTCCTTGTGAGGCAATTTGGCATTCACGCAAAAACCTCACAGAAATAGTTACGATGGAGTGGTGAATACGATTTCATGTCAAAAATTAGTTCTTTTCGCTCTCTTTTTGGAATAAAGTTCGGCTGAATTTGCAAAATAACACAAGGCGCTAGGCTCGGAGCTGTGAAGGAGAAATTTGGGCTGAAAGTCAACAGCCGAGACGCGATTGCCGGAACAACACTGTACCAATGTACTCTGCTAGCAAAGTCTCGGCGGCAGCCATTCGAACGATGTGCTATTTTAAGTCAAAACCAATTTTGTATCTTACACCTATCGATCTGCCGTGAAGAGGAAAACACCTTGATAGACGATGCAGGCTCCTGAGAAGGTTCCTCCTGTCAAGGTAAGTGGTTATGTACATGACTGCCTCGGCATTTATCGTGTGAACGATGTTAAATTAAACATTCATATTGGTTTCCTTGTGACCAAGACAACCATTCATTCGAATTTTTTGAAGTTTTCGCATTAGAACTACGCCAGATTCCAACCATGTTTCTATATGTCGACCCATGCAGCTTCTACACAGTAGTCGTTGTTGGTCGTAAGCAGGCACAATGTACCCAAATTGTTTGTTCTCAGGGGGATATACCATAGGCGGCCATAGGGTCACCGGATTACCAACAATCTAGACACATGGCTTGGGTACCTTACTCCTGAGGACTCCCACAACCCTTCGGGAATGCCGAACATCCGTGGTAATGACCAAGTCATCGAGGACGTAAGGTGGCTTGGTCTTCATGTCTGTAAGTAGAGTTCCCGGGATCAAAAACATGGAATGGAAGTGATCTATAAGATCAGGCTCAGAACCTCCTAAGGTTGTCTACCTGAAAAGTGAGTTTGAAAGCTTTTGTGACCAGCCCGCGCTGAGAAGTCGCGTCATTGAATGCATATCGTTTATTTACATTTTCCAAGGTATCATCGTTTAAGTTCGTCCTCAAGCAGTTTAGCGGCGTATTTGAATAAGTTTGAGCTTGAGGCGAATGTACAAGTCTTTCCGTTCCTTTGACCCCCGTAAGGGCTTCACAAAGAGGCCAAAGTCATAAAGGAGACAATGAGGAAGCATAAAATTTAATATGGACAAGTGCCAGCTTGTGTTTTGTTGAGAGCTTGCATGCTTGTGTTGTTAATGTACTGTTCGGCTATTTGTAACAGAATATAATGTCTGCGGAAAAGACGCTTCCAACAAGACGGAATGTTTTCCCAGACCGACTTCATTGCAGAGTGGTGACATTGACTGGCCGCACTATCCCTTGATGTGATCCTCTTAATGCAAAACTAAGCACAAACCTTGGTGTTTAAGGATAACTTTCGAAAAGAAATTACTGAGCAACACGAGAAGTCTGTGCTTCTAAGAGTTCGCAACGATGTGCATTTTGTCACAGACATCGACCTCAACATACACAAACATACAAAAAAACCCCGAACCTTTATCATAAAAAAACTGACGCATGTCACGTCAACTACCACCCAAGGCCACCATCGCATCTTCAGTCGGTTTTCAATGCCAACACTTTGGAACTGAAAAACAGCTTGCCACACCTACCAACACCATTGCTCTTGTCATATCGCTCATAGACAGCGCTCCGCGACTCGTTTGTTTACTCGCATGAACCGCGCGCAGAACGAAACCAATTGTCTGTCTAATTTGTGCATGTAAACAAGGTGTAAGTGGGCAGCCACGTCGCGGGCTCTGTGACTAAGTGAACATTTGACGTCACAGATACTCAATTTAGCATACGATCTTGATTCGCAATTAAAATGTCATGTGGCCGCAAGCCATTTGAATTGTTCCATTTTATCGCTGATAGTTTTGACGTCTAAATGTGACAGAGTAATTACTTAATGTGTGGCAGGCAACTTAATCGCTACATAGGTATCAAATTTAGATAAATGGCAAATTATTTTTACTGCTGCCCGTGTGAGTTGTTTCAGGAAGTGAGGCGTGGAAATGACAGCAACTATAATGGGTGCGAGGTGGAGACATCGATTCGAAGCCCAATCAGTGTGAATCTTATCTCTGGACTTGTGACTGATAGACACGACTATCGACGGAAGTCCGCACTTAAATATTCAACAATTAGTGTCGACAGATACAGCCGAGAGAGCGGCAATCCAGACTGCAGGTTGCACGGTTGCATTTGGAATGAAAGGCGTTGTCTGCTCGGTATGCATGTGATATGATTTGGTTTCATTAAAACGATCGACACTCCTTGCTGGGCCTATGCACAGTCGTGTGCAAATAAATTGGAACTAACGAAATGTGCTGTACACCCAATTTTGTTTTAACACGGTCTGCCTTACACGATTTTGAAATGACACGGTTTAGAAACAGATTTCGTTTTTACACGATTCCATTCGATTTAGCACGATTAAAAGAAGGTATTTGATTGAAATTTTAAAGTGAAATATTTTTACCAATCGTAGTCTTTTAGAAAATCAGTCTCATCTTATAATCGTCTCATTTTAAATTCTCTCGTAAGTGGTTTTGAATGAATAATTAATTTTGTGCATTTTTGCAGCGTTAAAGGACATGGAACCAATTCTTTTTTTTCATGTACTTCTAGAACGTATCTGCCGTGTAAAAACAGAATTAGGTGCATTTTAGAAATCCATTATTTTTGCAACGAATTAAAGGTTGTGGCGTAGTAAGGTTACCATAGCCAAAATGGCCAGATATCGGTCAAACATTTCCCGTTTTGTTGGATTATTTGTTGCCATTTTGATGGCAATTGTTTCACAAGCCTCTCTTGAGGTAAAAATCGGTCGTCATGGACAGGAACTGGTGGCAATCACTTGAATCTAGGTCCGGATTATATGGTGGCTGTATAAGGACCTCCCGACAAAGGTTCCGGAGCTGCTGGCGAGTCGCTGTCTATGTGTTCTGCCTGGAGTTGTTCCGATGGACAAACAATTCTCCCATTACACTGCACAGCATAATTTTCCTTTCAGCTTTGATTGGTTTATTAAGTGTACCATCTACGGTACAGTGGGATAATTCGGGTATAGTTTGATATGGAGTCGTCAAGACGAGTTTGTGTGAATGATTGGAATTATTTTTGTTTCATTTGCGGAGAGTATATGTTTAAGAATACCCTTTGAATGTGACTACGTTCGTAAATGAGGCTTACAAAAATTACTTTGGTCAGCCGCTGGAAATGAAAAACAAGCCTTGGATTGCGCAAAAGTTATGAAAAACGTGTGTTGAGCTTCTACGTTTGTGGACGAATAAAAAAGGAATAGATTTAGGTACGAAACGGCTATGATGTGGAAAGAACCCGTGTACCACCACGATGACTGTTATTTATGCTTGGTGAACATAGTTGGTACTAACCGAAAACCAGAATATCCTTCCATACGGTCGACAAACAGACGTGTTTTGGGCCCTAGAATATCATTTAAGCCTCAAGCGGAAATTGACAATAGTGATAGTGACCGATCCATAAAAAAGGAGACCCTTTGAACTGCACCAACTACAAAGGCATCAGTCTCCTAAGTATCGCATATAAAATATTATCTACCGTAATGTGTGAACGCCTTAAGCCATTCGTCAACAGCCTGGTCGGTCCATACCAGCCAGGAAAATCCACCATCGACCAAATAATCACACTGCGGCAGATTTTGGAGAAAACCCAGGAGCAACAAATCGATACCCACCACCTTTTCATCGATTTTAAGGCCGCGTATGATAGCATTTATAGAGACGAGCTATACAGAGCAATGTCTAGTTTTGGCATCCCTACCAAACTCCTCCGTTCGTGTAGGATGACGATGGAGAATGCACGCTGCTCCATCAAGGTCGGTAAAGACCTAACCGAGACCTTTGATGTCAAAAATGGATTCAGACAAGGCGACGCGCTGTCATGCGACTTTTGAAAGAATTGTTCAAAACTCGAACGCCAACACCAGAGGAACAATCTTTCAGAAGTCCGTCCAACTACTCGCATATGCCGACGATATTGACATTATCGGAAGAACACAGCGTGATGTCAATGGCGCTTTTGTGGGTATTGCAACGAAGGCCGCGAAGATGGGTTTAGCGGTAAACGAGGGTAAGACCAAATATATGCTGTCAACGAGAAAGGACACCCAACACCGACGTCTCGGTCAGAACGTCACAGCAGACAGATATAACTTTGAGGTAGTCAAAAACTTTGTCTACCTAGGCACCGCTATCAATTCAGACAACGACACCAGCGCTGAAATCAAACGAAGAATAACTCTTGCCAATCGCTGCTTCTTTGGGCTAAGAAAGCAATTGGTAAACAAAGCCCTCTCTCGAACAACCAAGCTAACGCTTTACAAGACCTTAATCGTCCCAGTCCTGTCCTGTTTTATGGCGCGGAGGCATGGACTTTATCAAAAGCGGATGAAGCTGCTCTTGGTTGCTTCGAGAGGAAAATTCTTCGTGTGATTTTCGGTCCCGTCTGCATAGATGGTGAGTGGAGGAGGAGATATAATGACGAACTATACGGGCTGTTTAGCGACATCGACTTAGCCAGATGAGTGAGGATCCAACGATTGAGGTGGCTAGGTCATGTAGAGCGGATGGAAACCAATGCTCCGGCCCGAAAAGTCTTCGAATCCACCCCCGAGGGACGGCGCAGTAGAGGAAGACCGCGACTCAGGTGGCGCACGCAAGTGGAAAGGGACCTCAACCAACTATGCGTGCGAAACTGGAGACAGCTAGCTAAGGATCGAGCTGGCTGGAGACGCTTGTTGGTTGAGGCCCAGGTCCACCTCGGACTGTAGCGCCACCTTAAATAAGTAAGCAAGATTGTGACTTTGAATGTGACTTGAATGCGCCAAAACTATTCAACCAAGATGATTTAAACGAACTTATCAGAGATCTGGGACTGTCCAAGGCTGCTTCAAAACTGTTGGCTTCTAGGCTAAGAGTAAGAAATGTAGTAACAAAAGGAACGAAGAAATCACCACAAATATTTTGCTGAAGAAGATTACTACGTATTGTTTAAAGATGTACCTGGTTTAATGGCCGCAATGGAATTGCAAAATTGCATTTCTAATGAGTGGCGTTTATTCATAGATTCGTCGACACGGAGTCTGAAATGTGTTCTCTCACGCAATGGGAATAAATTAGGGTCGTTGCCTATTGCACATTCCACAAAAGTAAAAGAAGAATATTCAACTATTGCTTTGGTTTTGGACAAACTTAAATATGTGGATCACAAGTGACTTGTGTGTGTTGATTTAAAAATGGTGTAACTTTCTCTAAGGCCAACAAGGTGGTTATACAAAGTACCCCTGTTTTCTTTGCTTGTGGGATAGTAGAGCCAAAAAACAACTTTGGATTAAAAAAGATTGTCTTCCTCGGGAAGCAGTCTTTCAAGGAGA
Source organism: Eristalis tenax (assembly GCA_905231855.2). Lineage (NCBI taxonomy): Eukaryota > Metazoa > Arthropoda > Insecta > Diptera > Syrphidae > Eristalis > Eristalis tenax. The sequence continues at coordinate 115,019,490 of HG993124.1, forward strand.
ACAAAACGAGATAAGCCCACCATTAGTATCAAGGGATCGTGTCATTTTGCCGCCTTATAAACCAATTTGTAAAAGGTCTTGACAACAATGGAAATTGTTTCCTTTTCCTATCAAAGAGAAAAGCGAGAATTTTTGACGGGCCACAAATAAGGTCATTGATAAAAGACTCACATTTTCTGGAAACTATGACAAATATTGAGAAAAAGGCATTGAATGAGTTTGTTTGGCTGGTACAAACATTTTTGAAAAATAAGAAAAGTTCGAACTCTTCTCAACATGTCAAAGAACTAATGACTCACTTTCAAAAGCTCGGATGTAACATGAGCATCGAGTTACACTTTCTTCGCAACCACTTAGACTATATTCCCGCCAATCTTGGGGATCTAAGTGAAGAACAGGGCGAGCTATTCCATCAGGACCTTCGTACGATGGAGCAACGCTATCCAGGCTACTGCAACGCTCACATGATGGTTGGCTTCAGAAATGAAGTATGATAGAGATGCACACCTTCTACCTCTCATGCCCCTTAAAATTTTTGACAACAATTTTTGATATTGTTTTCTAAGGCCAAATTGACCAATAAGAGAACGGCTTAATGTACATGCCTTAAAATGTTGATCCCTCCTAAGAGGTAATAATCTGGTAGTCTTTCTGGTAATCATTGCTGCATAGGCATAGCTGCCAGTACGAAGAGAACATTCTCCATTATTGTTGTACCCTAACATCTCTTGGGTCTCGCCAGTTCTCGTCTTCAGTAGAATGTCTTCCATTTCAATGAAGTGCCTACTATACGTCTATTTCACATTTTACCAACTCTCCAATTGGTTATCATGGAGTGCGTGTGTCCGTGAACTTCACGAATCCAACTTTCGTGACTGAGTGCGTACAGCCTTGACGTCCGGGACAGCCGCCATTCAACCGGAAGCAAGCGGTTCTTGGTGTCTCCGCGTCCGCGGTCACTCTCTTCAGTAACTCCGGCGGTACAGCACGGTCGTCTGTCAGGTATGCCGAGGTGAGCCATGTTCGATGTATGTACTGTATCCTGATATAGTTGGAGAGAAGATAAAGATTAAGTGAAGACTTTGCAAGAATGCAAGCTCTTGGTTTACCCGTATTTCTTGCAAAGGAGAGATCCGCGCCCCAAGTCCACAGATCAGATAATTTCTGACCCAAGGCTCCTCGACCAGAGCTACAACCTCCCCCTGTTGGCTTAGGCGGAGAATATGAGCGACCGAGGCCGCTGTGGTCTGGCAAAACTGTCTTCTATAAGACCAATAGGTCGGGAGAAATGTATAAGCAAGCCTAACAACTAGAATGCATCTACAGTGGCAGTAGACCGAAACCATATTTGCTTTCAACGGTTGTTGTTTCCTTAAGCTCAAGGCTTAATTAGGTCATTGGCTTTATACAAGGCCTCGAGCATGCCATCTCCGCATCTCGTAAAGGTGTAGAAGAAAGCGAAGTCGCATGGACCCGTAAATCTTGGTGCTGGAAGGAGGAAAAGGTTTATCAAGGAATCACGCTCGCTATTACCGACAGCTCTCTTAGGCGAACTGTTTCCTCAAGTCTTACTAACCTTAGGCTTCTGTTCGCGAGCGGCGAGTATGTCTGCAACGCGTAGGCTATGTGGAAAGACTTTGCAATTTTCCACTCCATTCTGGTGCGACGCTGGGACACGTGATGACGAATTGATGAAGGCAGCTTCAACCATCTTTGTATCCTGTTGCGACATCCATCCACCCAGCGACCCACAATTAATTTTTAATTTATTCTCCTCCACTTGCATTACAATTTTCTGACGCAAGAGACATTTGAAAACGGATTTTCTCTGGGGAAAATGAAAGAAAAAGAAAAAACGGTTTCGAAAGAAATGAATGTTATTAATTATTTATTAACACAGCTGCAAGGGTAGACGCACGCTCATGTGAATTGCATCTGACAAGCAATAAAACATCGGGCTGATGCTAAACACACCGGCCAGAGATTGCTCAGCGCACAAAAACGTGACCTTGTTGTGGTCACGACACTCGGGTTGTGTTATGATTGCATTTATTCATTCCATGTAACAGCTTTATTAACGTTCGGCTACCATGCTATAGCGCCGTACGCATTAGAAGTGCTGTTGCGTCGCGACAATGCAACGTGCAAAATTTACGATGGAATGCGATTCGTCCCTGGAGGGAATTAATTCGAAGAAATTGCATGGAAGTCTGATTTGTGGAACAATGTAAGTTCATGATATTCAAACCAATTATTGTTAAAGTTAGCCCTTGGCAGTCGACGGAGTGTTGGCGGAGGTTTCTCTCAGCTCCTAAAGCAGCTTCAAAGGATCAGTATGCGAGGAAAGGCAAAGAACCATTATTTGACGACTTTGGAAGGAATGTCAAAACCAGTCACGCCGTTGTACAGGTCGTCTGCCATATGCGAACTTGACATCGACGAATAAGTTGTGGGTGTCGATTCGCACTTCGTGGGTTTTCCACGATCTGCCTGTGTGAAGATTTGATCTTTTGACGACATCCGTTTTGTTCACAAACGGCAGCCGGCGAGCGCGCCAAATGGCAGAGTAAAGTGCGTTCGTGATGTTAAGGATTTTCGAAAGTCGGTCTCCTTTCTTGAGAATCAAGCGAACGATGCTTAGATTCCACTCATCGGGCATACTCTAGTTCGCCCATATCTTACACATGGTGCATGTGCCCTACCAGATCATCGCCAGCTGCACACGAAATCTCTAGTCAACACGCAGTGTGTTCCCCTTAAACTCATGAGAACGGTCTTCCTCTTGAATCGCCGACCATTTGTCGAATACGTAGTTGAAGTGCTCTTGCCATCTGTTCACAGTGCGTTACCGATCCGCGATCATATTTCTCCCTCCATCGCCGCATCAAGTGCGGTGTGATGTATGCACACCCAAGTCCATGGCGACTCGTTTAATCAGATCACAAGCATCTCAGTGAAGCGCTTAGCAATCTCGAATTATTCACTCAATCAACTGACTTTGAATGAAGGATCAGCGATTATCATTTGTTTGCATAATTTCCCTTACATCATCTGTGTCATTGACATTCGAATTTTGCACGACACGATAATATCATGCGCAAAAACTGGGACAGGAAATGTCTGCGATCAACTGTTTCTAAGATTTTTTTTTGTTTTGTTTCGTTTTTGTGTGTTTTTTTCCTATTTTTATTTTTATGCGCGAATATTTATTTGTCTCTGTTGACATGCTTGGCACATTGGCACGAAAGCATTTGGATAAACATTTTTTTTTGCAAAAACGTGTTTTATTTTTGGAAAAAAGAAAAGATTTGCGCAAAAAGTGTGTATCACTTTTATGTGACAGAAATGAATATTTCAAAATCAAGACACACGACTTTTCAGAGAGACTTGTTTTGTGGTTTCGCGACTAATGAGCTGATCGAATTGATAAACCGTCCCGTCAGTGGGTTTCCACGTCCCACAATGGGGCAAAACGGCCTCAAAACTGGAAACAATTCAAAAATGATATGATAATGGGTGGTGTGAGTAAAAATTGATTGCGAGAGTTTCCTCACCATTTTGGAGGGAACACTATATCTGGTGTGAATACAAGTTGATTTTGTTAAGTTTAACGAAATCCCTGCACTCACATATTTTGACAGCTAATGCTCGCTTTCAAAGTGCGAGCTTTTATGTCGATTCAAGGACAAACTCAGATTGAAACAATTTTGCTTTAGAAGGTATTGAATCTTGCGCTTGGAAGTTGTCGCCTTGATGAGACACAGAAACTCCGTACTTGTCTACATAATTTTTCTTTTTTTCATTTTATTGTGTACTCGTAAATATTTTAATTCGTGCGGTTTTTTTTTTTTTCCAAAATTTTAACGTTTAATTAAGAAAAACATGTACAATAGTAGTATTCAAAGTATTGCCCATCTGAGGCTATGACATTTTCCCATCTTTCTGGCAATTTGTGGATCCCATCCCAAAAGAACTGCGCCGGCTTGGCAGCCAAGAATGCATCAAGCCAATTTTTGATATTCTTTGATGTGAACCGTATTTCAGTGAGGGCGTTCTGCATGGACCGGAACAAATGGTAGCCGAGGGTGGGGCCGAGGGTTGTCATGATGGAAAATTATCTCATATTCCGGGCGTTTTTCGGCTACTGCTCTCTTCAAACGGATTAATTGTGTTCGGTAGCGTTGTCCATTGATGGTTTCACCCGGTCTTAGCAGCTCATAATACAGCACACCCTTCTGATCCCACCAAATGCAGAGCATTACCTTCGCGCCATGGATATTCGGCTTTGCCGTTGATGTGGCTGGTTGGCCAAGCCAAAATCATCACTTTTAAATCGTGGAAACCGCTTTTGGCTCAGCTGGCGCATGTTCACCATAAACTGCTGCCAAAAGTCATTGAAACATCGTATTTTCTTAATATTAAAGTAATGAAGAAGAACTCCCCGCAAGAACACTTTTTTAGGCACAAAGTTCGACAAATTTGAATGAAAAAAAATTATTGTAGCTTACGCTTCAAATGAATGACATATACTGAAGCGATGTACAATGACAGTAGCTTTGTCTTCGCAAACCGCACGAATAAGAATAAGTTATATACTAACTTACACACTACCTTAAAATAACTTAAACTGCCTTAAACGTTATTTTATTTACAGTTTACCAACCACCTAGCAACTACCCCAAAACCAAGCCACGCAAGTCGACCATAGGTTGCAGCTGCCAGACATATATCCAATCCGCTGCAAGACATGGACCAACTACTCTCCATCAGGGGATCTAAACTACCCTTACTACCCGTGGTCTAAAGGGTTCGAGGACGAAGTTCCCTCACTCCCGAGCTACTACAATTTTCGATGTTTCCGTCTTACCACAGCCATACTTAACTAGAGGAAACCTTCCTCAGCTCGTTGTGCGACGGGCGGTCGTGGTTGAGTCGCCCATCCACAGTTCATCTGCCGATGTGATAGATAAGCGGTACCGCATGTACGTCTTGTATCAGACAGTGCAAAAGGAGGAAAGCTTCTAGGGAGACGAGGCCGTGGTATTGGGGATTCGGGTAGTAAGCCCAAGACCGAGTTTATCGCTCTAGCAGTGTGACCTTCACCAGGAAATTGTCCACTCATATCAGGTTCGTAACCAATAAAACAAGCCCTCTTGAACAACGGAATCTTTTCCTTCAAGCCTGCAGTGACGTTGAACCACACGGGACAGCCATAGGTGAGCATTGGCCGGATGAGGACCATGTAGCAGATTACATTAAGCCTCGCATAGAGTTGGCTGTTGTATGACAGTCTCTTTGTAAGGGCAAAAGCGCGCTCGGGCCCTGGCCAGAGCAACATCTACATGCTTGTTAAAGTATACACACTGGTCTAGCCAGATCCCCAAGTAACTGACTACACTTCTTTGCGCAGGTACCGCAACCAGCACGTAGTCGAGGCACCACACACTTTTGCTATTTAGGGTATCAATGTCCGCGGATTTGAAGACGCCTATACAGCACCGTCAGCTCTCTCATACGCATCGTTAATGCGGTTCGTGTGCATGTTGTAAGTTTGGACTTGCTCTCCTGATGTCAGCCCACTTCCTTTTTACGCAATGTAAACTAAAGTCCAAGACCTCGTATGCGTATCAGTTGTCTCGTTAACCACTCGATCATTAGGTCAATCGGTATTCTCAATGCTCCCATTCTCCCACACAGTTCCGAAGGTTTTGAGTCAACGTTAAAGCACGCTCATTTATTTTGACAGCTGAGGACTGCTCGCTCACTTGCAAGCATTAATGGCATTTCGAAGTGTCCAATCAACAACCATTACGACCGAATGAAAGCAACGTGCTTGCGAAATGAACCGAAGTCAACTCGAAGTTCAAACAGAAATTATTCCACACACCGTCTGTGATGTCAATTGCTCGCATTTTATGTCTCCATTGACTGTTTCAATATCGGACAAAAAATAAAGACCCAAAGCGCATTATATGACATTTGGCCAAAAGCAAATCACAATCGACGGACGACAGATGACAACACGTTCCATTCCACTGCAAAATGTCCACATTCCGCATTTGATTTCGCATTTGTTCCAAATTTTACCACCGGCGGCTGCATGTCAAAATCACCCCAAATTCGGATTTTGAAACACTCCACTCCGTCCAAGGCGTTGCGAAGTAATTTCAAACCGTACCAGAAGCAAATACCATTCAGCCGATGAATAGACATTGAGTACATAACAAAAGCGACAAGAGGCAAGACAGCTGAAGAAGCGAAGGAGGAGGAGGAACGGGGGAAAAGAAAACGAAGAGAAAGACGAGAAAGAAAGAAAAACCAGTTGAACACTAACTGCTTACTTAATCTCATTGCCGTTCATTTTTGTATTGTGGTGTCTTTTGTTTTCTTTTTTTTTTGTTTCAGCACTCGCCTGAGAAATCAATAAGCACAAAACGGATCCATGCAACGAAACGAATACGGATCTGTGAGTGGCATTAATCCATGTTGTGTTGGTTTTACAAAAGTCAAAATCGAGGGACCCACTTAAGACTCATTATGCCCGACGCACGTACATCGTGTAGCCTGACCCGTCATGTGAGACCACCTGTCAGAGCGGAGGGACCATATGACAACTTGTTGCATGTGCACCGGAGCAGAACATGTACCGCTGTTGTTGAGTGCTTGTCAAATTGAGTCTGTTTCGTACTCGACTGAAAACATTTTCTGATAGAAGGTCACAAAATTGAAAGGTTCCCTAAAAGAGAAACACAACCGCCTTTATGTACGCACATTGAGGTTATGCGCTTTATTTGTAGACTCGTAAATTTAACGCGTTGCTTGTACGAGTAGTTATCAACCGACAGTTGAATCAGACTTGAAGGTGAGTGATTGAGTCTGCTGTTGTCACGTAGACCAGAGCGGAGTGAACACCCCCCGTTCCAGTGCTTCGACACCAGACTTAATCTTGTAAATGATTGGAATTACGGGCGAACAGAAACACATCCATTCAACAGTCCAAGAGATGGAAATGCGTTTTCTTTACAATTGCTTGCACACCATGGAGCGCAACAGAGAGTGAAGGTCAGGGTTATCGGGCGGATTAGATTGATTTATTTTCGTGTGTGTGTGTGTTGGACTGGATTTGAGAGAGGGAGAGAGGGGGGCACTTATGGTTGTGGTCTGATAAGACCCCACTTAATTCTTGTTGAAGGTGCATTCGAGTTCTATTTGAGCTGAAGTACGCACATGTTTGAGCCTTGAGATAACAATTATTGCATGTGTACATTAACCTAGACAATTCGAGGTTAAAAGCGGCCTTCGATTGTTCCACATTTTGGAGGCAGTACGATAATAAAACCACATGTGGTTCCTTAGAGAGTGGCGGGAAGAAAATATTGAAACTCATGCAAAATGTCGAGGAATGGAGTACAGGTTCCCTTCGTCGATGTAGTTTCTTTGCAACCTGGCAGTGCCGACGACTTCATCTGTGTGGGCTTTACAACGTCTTCTTGGTGATTGAGTGCTCTGGCGGCTTGCTCACCAAAGAGTTGGGTCCACCACTAGCGATTGGTTTATTTCAGAGAGACCAACTGTAGTCCTCAACTCAACCAGATCCACATATTATGAAATTATGAAGGGGTCTTCAGCTCAACATCACTAAAGTTTGTCTTGGACCATGCACGCACATGCGGTTTTCTGTCGCACGATAACTTAACCGCAAAAAAAAAAAATAGAACAAACAGCTGCTAATGTGAACACACACATATGCGACCAAATAATCGCAACGGTTAACGATAGTTTTGCCGCAACATACGACAACATCGTAAACTGGATCATATGGATGATCATAAACTCGTACGCACTTGTGAGAAGTTATACAATATGTACTAGACAATTGTAAGTGGTAAAAAAAGCATTGAAAAATTTTATTAATTTAGAAAAAATTACATATAAACAAGCAAAAACACGGTAATAACTACATGATGCAATGTCGAAAGAATATATTGCGTCTATAACTTAATTCGTGCGGTTTGCTAAGAGATGGCGTAACTTGTATTATTCCATTGGAACATGCGTTGGAAAGCTACTGTCATTGTTCGTCGTTTCAGTATATGTCATTCATTTGAAGCGTAAACAACAATCATTTTTTCTCTCAAATATGTCGAACTTTGTGCCTGAAAAAGTGTTTTTGCGGGGAGTTCTTCTTCATTACTTTAATGGAAGTTTATGGTGAACATGCGCCAGCTGAGGGAACGAACGAAAGCCGTTTAAAAGCAGCAGCATATATTCAAAAGCAAGGAAATTAGATTCCACATGAACTCAAACCGAGAGACGTCGAAAGGCGATTTTGCTGCTGGAACGCTACAAAAGGAAGTCATTTTTGCATCGGATTGTTACTGATGATGAAAAATGGTTCCATTACGAAATTCCCAACCGCAAAAAATCATATGTGAAACCCGGCTAAACAGCCAAATCAACGGCAAAGCCGAATATCCATGGCGCGAAGGTAATGCTCTGTATTTGGTGGGATTAGAAGGGTGTGCTGTATTATTAGCTGCTAAGAGCATTTATTAGCTGCATCAATGTACATCCGTTCGAAGAGAGCAGTAGCGGAAAAACGCCCGTAATATGCGACCAGACACGAGGCAATAATTTTCCATCATGACAACTCTCAGCCCCACGTTTCTATTCCGGTTAAGAACTATTTGGAAAACAGTGGATGGGAAGTTGTACCCCAGCCGCCTTATAGCCCACACCTTGCCCCTTCTGACTGCCATTTGTTCCGGTCCATGCAGAACGCCCTCACTGAAATACGGTTCACATCAGAGCAGAATATCAAAAATTGTCTTGATTCATTCTTGGCGCTGTTTTTTTGGGATGGGATCCACAAATTGCCAGAAAGATGGGAAAATGTCATAGCTTCAGATGGGCAATGGTCTGAATTATACTATTGTACATGTTTCCCCTAAATAAACAAATTTTGAAAAAAACCCAATAGTTATCGAAATTTAAAGACGAAGCAGTGAAGTGTGGGCATTATTTTGAACTGGGCATTGAATTTTAAAGAAATGACGCAGAATGCAACTGGTTTTCGATTCGGATGGCAACCATGCGAATGAAAAACAACTTTGAGTTCTCTCGGTTGGAGTTTGAGTAACGGAACACGTCCACTCTCTTTCAACTTCATTTTCGAACTCCTTAGTTTTACAAAATTACGTAATTTCTCTTATCAGCCTAAAGAAATAATGCCGAAGAACTTGCCGTCGATCTTGGATGAAAAGATATTAAAACGCGATTGATGAGATTATGACCCTTTCTGGGGCTAATTCATAAAAAGGAATATTCATCGTTTCTCTTTGTTTTTGAATGATAAGATGGAGGTAAGAAGTACAATGGTACTTTAACTTGCAGGGTTAAGTTATATTCACGGGACGGACCCAATGTTTTTGTACGCATATTCCAAATTTTCACAAGAGAGCAACGACAAAATACATACTTCCACGTGAAATCCATTTTGTATACTAACAATTTGTGTAATTCATTAGTCGCAACTGTGCTATGATTCATGCTAATCCATTTGTCCCATTTTCATATGCGGCAAGAAAATCGTGCATAAAAATGGAGCTTATAGTCGCATATGCGGGCATTCGTGTATAAAGTAAAATGTGTCATTTTTTACGATTATGCTAGGATCCGATAGAAAATCGCAAATGCGTGCATACCCACCCACATCTCGTTGCGACAATGATTGTCCAATCGCGGCGATTTAAATCGCAAGTCTGTGCATGCTCTTGCCAGTAGGTATGATTAATTTCAACTTGCGACAATCGCGTCGCTTGAAAAATGGGTCATATTGCAGGCATTTAATCGTTGCGATTGTGAGTTGTCATGTGAGCTCGTTCCCATTGAAATTTATGTATTCTACTTTGTCGTGCGATTGAAAACGCATGTGCGCTCCTAGCCTTAGGAACTGCCTTCATTTTGTTCTTGCCAGGGCTGGGCAGAAGTTGGATAGAAGTTAAAGCATCTCGGGGTCTTCTTCACGACTGATGGGAGAAGTAATGCTGTGTTTTCCTGTAGGATTGGTTAAGCTGGGTCAAGAAACACGGAAGGGCATGACACTGAGGAGCTGCTTCTTCGAACGAAAAAGGCTATGCTTCGATGGTTAGGTTACGTGGCACGAATGTCCCCTTCATCACGACTTCCGAGGCGGGCGTTGAATGCGATTCCATCAGGTAGGCGATTACTTGGCAGATCCAGGACGAGGTTGTTGGATAAAGCCCAAAAACTCGCCTCGTTACGTTTGGGCATAGAGGCTGGTGAGTTAGAGTCGATGGCGGAGGATTCGAGTTGCCTGGAGACTTCTCGTGTGTGATTTACTCCATCGACCTCTTTAGTAGATCATGCGGGTCAGAAGACAATGATGACTTAGACTGCTTCTTTTAAAGTGCCTCGCATTAGTCCAATGCTTGAATGGTACAAGAACACATTAATGAATATGTGAAGTCTGTATTGATTGGCCAACGTCGGCATCAAGAGCTCAAGTTAGCTGGACGTAGCTAGTGGGCATGTACTTTAGACCTTCCATTTCGTTTGATGATGCAGTCCGAAGTGGACCTGGGCCTCAAGCAACTCTGGGTAGATGCCTCGATTTTCCCACTACAAGTTGATTAAGGCTCTTCTCCACCCGACTTTCACAGGCTCAAAATTGAAGGCAATCCGGGTTGGATCAAAGGGTTCCATACGCTCTCCATTGCCCGATTCCAACTTAGGTGTTCAATCCTATTACAGAACTGCCTCTTGATCCGACCAAAGAAATTTTTCTCGAAATTCTCTCGAAAGGGACTCTTCATCCGCTTTGAATATAGTCCATGCCTCTGCGCCGCCGTAGAGCAGGACAGGGATGATCAAGGTCTGATATAAGTCAGCTTGGTCCTTCGAGAGATGGCTCTTTTACTCAATTGCCTCTTGAGCCCATAGAACTCTGCGTTTTGATCTCGGTACTGATGTTGTTCCAAGGTAGACGAATTCCTTGACCACCTCGAAGTTATGGTTGCCCATTGTGATGTGGTATGTCCTGTACACTTCGTTTTGCCCTTGTTCATCTCTAGACCCATTTCAGAAGCTTCCCTCTCAATGCCAGCAAACGCCTCATTGATAGGTCGCTATGTTCTGCGAATCACGTCAATGTCATCTGCGTAAGCTACCAGTTGTACATTGATGGCTCGCTGTGTTCTCCCAATCAGGTCAATGTCATCTGCGCAAGCTACCAATTGTACAGACTTCTTATCGCGCCTCTGTTGTTGGCGTGTGAGCAAATAAAATGGATTCTGTTCGCGATGATAATGAGATTTTTTCCTCGATAGTTGGCTCAGTCTTGTGGATCTGGCAACCAATACGGACACATCGGGCATACTTTCCTCCGACCAATCATACCATGTCCAGCTGCTTTCAAAACTTCAGCGGCTGTCCATTTGAAAACTTCACCGGCACCCTTGCTAATATTTAGTCATAAAAAACGTATCTTGACCTCGTCTCGATCGGGTGGAGGACGGAACTCTCGTCAATTGTCATCCAAATTGAGTCACCTTTTAGAACTGGCAACGAACAATTTTCAGAATTCTGGACTCCTCCTCCTTCTTGCTGTTGTCAACAAAAAGCTTCTCAGACTTCGCCTTTCGGAGTCGGCACAGAACTGTAGATCCCCTCCGCTCGTAGCAAAACAATAACACGCACAACACGAGTGTTTTCTGAAGAAGCTAGGCCTAGGTGTACCTCGGTCTGCAGGGCTATTCATATTATTTCATTTGATTATCAGCAATATGCTTCCAAAGCAGATTGAGCACTCTGATGTAATCATTGCTCGAATACACAGCCCGCCTCCCAAAAGAGATAAGATAAGGCGAGGCACTTGTTGATATCACGGCTTGCGAGCAGAACCAACAGTTGTGACTGATTTAGTACTTCCACTTCCAGTTGTGGAAAGGAATGCTAATACTTTTTGAGGAAGGGGAGGAAATCAAGTCAAGCTCCCAAATAAGGCAACTTAATGCGAACCAAATCAGTGGAAAATGAATCATGGCAATTGGGGAGAAATGAGGCACACAGCCACGATGACGCATAGACAGAGTAGGAGGCCCAGTGCCCAGGGAGCTAGGTGACATAAAGAAGAAGCAACGTGGAAGAGTGTAATGCTATGTTTCCACTGAACCGAAGCCACGAGGTCCGGATGAACTTTTACTGAAACGTCGAGCTTGAAGTGGTTTTGCTCTCAATTGCCAAGTCACTCGCTCTCAATTTAGTAAGTGTCCGCCAAAAGAAATGTCACTCGCTCTCAATTTTTAAATGGCCGCCAGAACAGGTGTTTGTTGACAACAACACCAAAGTAAACTGAAATTCACGCTGCAGGCGTATCTGGTTTCACAACCTCGCACGGACGAATGAACTCGAGGAGGATTTAACGAGTTTTATCAGAAACCGCGAGGTTTCCAGATCCCGGAAATGTGTGGCGGAACCTGGTGGGTTCGGAGAAAATCTATTGAACCTCGCTGTTTCGTTCGGTGAAGGCATAGCATAATCTCTCAATCCACGAAGTCAACCACTCGAACCTTAGCTAGACAATGTAAACATCACGAGAGTGCAAGTTCGAATTCGAGTTTTGTCACTTCCTTGTCCTTTATTTTGCCCCCTATGACGGCGCGGCATGAGCTCCAGTCGATGAACATTGCCTCAAATAGAATTGCCCTCGTTAAGATAAGTTCCCTTTTGGTTTGTAGAACTTTCACAATTTCATGAAATAACTGAGCATAAGCACATCCGGTAGTCTCTGAGACCCAGTGATAAGGATAGACGTCAGCAGCAATTTAATTAATCCCAAAATAAGTGTCAGAGCATCGAGCGCGACTAATTTCTCGTCACCTTTCACCATTCGAGGGGCAATAATAATGATCCCGCCAACAGTCATAAAATGCAATCGTTGTTCAAACTTCCTAGACAGTCGACAGCCAACGGCTAACTCATAAATTCCGCGTATGCCTTCACTCAGGCTGTGTCTCTTCCGTATTTGAAATTCATCAAACGGCATTAAAATCTGATCTTGGCATAGCAACAACGCGAAGACAAAGCAACGGGCTAACAGCGAAAAACGTGCTCATCGCTGCGGACTTTTGACCACGTGGTGGTCAGCCTAAGTTACAATTCATTCCGAACGCTGACTGGTGTCTAATTGCTTTGCAAGCAACGCGTTCGTTTGGAGATTTAATCGAGAGTCTGTCGATAAATTTGGTCGACTCTTTTAGTCGGGAGAGTGACGAGAGCTACGCACTTTGGTCAGCATTCAGAACAAATGTTTATCAACAAGTTTTCGTCTGAGGAACCCTCCCCCGTCGCACGAGTAAATGGTGTTAATTATGTTTATTATTTTATTTATTCTCCTCACTGTCTGCTGTTCTCCTTCAAAGTTTTTTTGTTTTTTTGTTTATTTGCGATTTTAACCTCGCCTCGTGTCAAGTTTACCATAATTATCTCGAAGATACTACGGCCTCGATGGGACTGTGTTTGAATGCGTAGGCAATCCAAATCACACACACACCTTTCCACATCCAAATCCATTGATTACACCATGAATTGCAAAAATATAAACGCCAACGCACATACTTTCGTGCAATGACTCACATCACACTGTGCCTAGACTGTGCTTAATTTATTTACGAACATTTGATTAATCTTCGGGAACACATCCGCCGCACAAATTCACAAGAAATGCCTTTGAAATGGAATTTATGCTTCCAGTGAGTGATTGGGCTGAGTACACACAAAATGGGGTTGCTTCAGCCCCAAAAGGGTTGTGCTGACCGAGAGTGGTCCGTCCCATGAGCGGGGCTGGGGTGGGAAAATCGATGGTTATCTAATAAAGCCGTCGACTTTCGGTTACATAGTTGCACGTTCAGCATGTAATGTAACGATTTCCATGTTCGTTGGTTGGTTCATTGTTTTTTTTCTTCTCATTCTACTCCGAGTCAATATTGATTTCGTTTACTTTGTTGCGCAGTGCACGAGAGTGTGTGTGCGGGGGGATTGGGGGCGATTTTAATTCAAACGATGATGGATATGGCGTTTCACAGTAGACTCGAGTGCTATGGGTATGGGCATACGAGCAGAGAATATCTTGAATTTAATGAAATTGTAGGTTACCATGCCGGCATGATGAGAGTCAAATGGAGAATCGATGGGAAAATTCTTTTTTATGTTTGAACGCTGATGACATGTCTTGATTAGCTTGTGTGTCAAATAGCAGACTGTACGCATACTCAATCTCGACCACAAGCCCCATATTTTTGGATAAGAGCGATTATTTGTACGGTTAAGCAAATCGATCTTAAACTAAATCTTCAAACTTCGACAGAATCCGAATAAGCAATGGTCATCGTTTGTTTATTTATTTCAAAATTTACAGCAATTAGTCTGAGCCTGAGCAATAGGAAACTTCCATGACGATGCTGGACACGCTGCTTCCATTCATCAAGACCAGCAGTTGTCTTGGCGATAAGTTCCGAATAATCGATAGGAAGTTTGCCATGGCAGCCTTCCATGGTTGACGATCCTGGACACGCTGCTCATCAAGACCTCGCAAGCTATGACTTGGTATTTTTACTGTTGTTTCAGAGTTCCTCTCCTACTCGAACTAAAAGAGGCGAATTAGAAGACACTGTAGCATTGGTACCCATGCGCCCGATGTGACAGAGTCCGTGTAGTCGACGCACCTTTGCCTTCCAGACTACATTCACTCCTTCGTACATCTCGCAGAGTTTGTGTCGTCCGCCATTCACATTCCTCGGATACGTATTTATTTGTAATAATATGGGTGGAATTGAGCTACAGTTTTTGCCGACTTCGAACGTGGTTTGGGCATTGTCAGTGACTCGAAAGGGGCAGAGGAGTCGTGAAAAATAAATAAAAAAAGCTAAATAAAATTTAGCTTGTTCCGAGAATCGAACCTGGTATGCTTAAGTGCGTAGGGATCGACAACAACCCACAGTGCCACGGCCACCGCAGACAAACTCCCTTACTGCCTCCGGATTGAAGCTATATTTTGTAACAGTGACGGAAAGGTTCTTGGTGGACAGCATATACATATTTCGTCCTATCCTCATTGACTTTAAGACCAGCTCGTTTCGCGTGTTCTTCAATCGCAGTGAGAGCTTCTACCACGGCACGTTGGGAACGCGCGACGGTGTCGATGCCATTTGCATAACTCAACAGTTGATTAGATATGCTCATACATCGATGTTTTACTCGATGTAATGCATCGAAACCTTACATCGACTCATAACATCGAATAAAAACATGAAAAAGCACAAAATAGTGTAAATATATGTCGACCCCAACCTACCGCTACATGCCTTTATTCTTATTCGTAATGGATAAGAATAATAGACGCAATCACAAAGAATAATAGACGTGAGTCTAATGCCCATATCAAAATGGTGCGCTCGCGCGGTCGTGCTCTGACATTTTAAGTGAAATACACGTAAATCCATTCAACAAGTCACAATGCATCAGTCGCGCTTTGATAGTTCACAGACCGTAATCTCGTAAGCGCGACCACAAATTTCTAGTTAGAGCTACTTCTACAGAATCAGGCTTTTGACAGTTGTGATTTTATATATTTACTCGTGATTTTTCATTGTTGGCAGGCTGGGGCAACTGTTTGTGGGCGTAGTTAATTTTTTGTAGAGATTAAAAATTGCATTTTCTTTCTGGTAAAATGAATTTTTGACAATTTTACTCGTGAAACACGTGCCTTCCGTTGTGAAAAGTAAAGGAGCCACGCTTTGACATAACATTCCCATAAGCTCGATAAAACGCTTACTAAAGCGGGGCTATCAACGTCCGACCGAGTGAACGCGACATTGAGGTTTGGCCATTATGCTACGTTCCCACCGAACTAATGTCACGTTTATCGGAACCTATCAAGTTCCGCCATACATTTCCGTGGTACCTCGTGTTGCAGTACCCTACTTATAGACCCCTTGAACTTATCCGTCCATGAGAGGTTGTCAAACCCACATTATTTTGGTGCTCATTTTGTCTCTTTCTATTTTCTGGTGATCTCACACTATTACTTCCTGTCAACAGACAGCTCATCTGGCGGCCATCAAAAATTGAGAGCGAGTGTCTTGAAAATTGAGAGCGTAACACTTCCAACTCTGTGGCAACGGCCTATTAAGGTTTCAGTCAAAGTTCCTCCGTAACTGGTGGGAACGTAGCATATTTTGGTTGTGATGTGGTCACAAGCACAACGCACAAATGTCTGTGATGCGAAAATTGTGATGCCTGCCTTGTGAGGATTCAGCTATTCGGCATTCTGGCAAATCCCTCACAAGAAAACACACCCTTACCCTTACCATGTGTGGTGAATTCGTTTTCATGTCAAAAATTTGTTCTTTTCGCTATCTTCGCTCTCTTTTTAATTTTTTTTTGTTCAAATGTGGGAGAAGAAAAATGTAAGGCAAAATGTTGAAAGGCAAATTGTCGAAAATTTGGTGATTCTTGTGATGCTCACAAGCTGTGTGGTTTTGCTCAAAATACGAAAACCTCACAATTTGTGAGTCACACACAATTGTGAGGTATTTGTGACTTATGACCAGGGAACGAATTTTGGTTGACTTTTTTTGCCTTTTTTACGGACATTGGCTTTTTGATGCCTTCTTTCCTAACATGCGCCTTTTCCTGCCTTTTTTTGGTCATATTTATCAGGTTCTGGTATCAGAATTAAAGCGCAGAAGCAAGCGAAGCTTGCACTAGTAGACTAATTGTATCGGCAATTTCCAGCATTTTGCTTCTCCAGTATTCGTCGCAGTATGCGCCTGACAAAACGGTTAGACATCAGAGAGGTATGTTCCACAAATGAAGTATTGGATAGATGTCCAACTTCACAGATGATTGCCCTCTAGTCCATCGACGAATTTGACAGGTTTTTTGACAGTTACAGCACGAAATAACGTAAATGCCGTACTCTGATCGATCAATTTGGCTTTAGAAACAGATATAAAAAATGGTTGTCAAACATTTTAAAAGGCCAGAGGAGTAGAAGTTGTTCATCTCTATTATACTTCATTTATAGTATGTTCTCGTACGTGTGCACGCTGTCATATAGGCGCATATTTCGTCCTAGAAAACAGCGTTCTCTGTGATTTTTCGGACGGCCGCAGCGTAACGAATGTCATTATCGGGCCGTTGAGGAAGGATGGTAGTGGATACTTACTGACCTCTGTGGTTTTGGAAAAGGTGACGCGACGACAATCTCAACACTATGACCGAATGGACTTAAGCACGAGAAAGTGTTATTATTTGTTACGGATGCCGCCCCATAAAGAAAAGCGGCAAATCCCTTAGAGTTCTGCATTCCGAAATGATACATGTTACTTGCGTCGGTCATGGCCTACATATGGTTTCTGAAAGTATGCGCAGTGCCTTTCCAAAAGTCGATGCTTTACTTCAAATTCAAAAAAAGGTTTTCTAAAAAGTGCGTCTCGAGGTGCTTAAAAAGAAGGAACCTGAACTGCAGCTATCACCTCAACCAGTAAGTTTGAAATAAACGAATATACTTTTAATCTGATCTCAAGCTTTTGTAATTGAATCAGGTTTTGATTCTGTGGGGCACATAGCTGGATGCTGCAACTTTTTACGCGGGTTTATTCATGAGCTGCAAGTTGCGTTGGATTTGCAAGAGAATTGATTACCAATGAATCAGTTCAGGCTCAGCTGGA
Source organism: Eristalis tenax (assembly GCA_905231855.2). NCBI lineage: Eukaryota > Metazoa > Arthropoda > Insecta > Diptera > Syrphidae > Eristalis > Eristalis tenax. The sequence continues at coordinate 115,037,243 of HG993124.1, forward strand.
GTACATCCAAATCAGTTTTGGATTTCGATTCGAACCGAAAGAGCATACATTCAAGAGTTTGAAAAAAAAAATCGGGTGATTTCATGTGTTGTGTTTTAATTTGAATTATTTTTCTACTGCATATCGTTATTTAAGGAGATCGATGAACGATGGCAAAACCGCAAAGGGACGACGAGTTACCGAAGCTGTGGGGAAAAGTTCAACGCCTTTCTTTTCTGCAAATGAAGGACTCAAGACTATCAAAGATATGAATTTTGTCGTAAATTGCGCTGAAAACTGCAAATTGCCCCCAAATATTTCAGTCGACGACGTGACTAGGCTCCCCTCGTCTCTGTCCAGGTAGAGAGGTCCGTCAGCTCTTGCAAAGCGCTCCTTTTTTGTTTAGTTTTACTACAATGTTTCAAACTTTCCTTTTTCTGTCTAATAAATGGCATTTATGACCATTTCAAATCAACAAAATCCCTTCCCTGGTTACGACACATCACTGAGGTTTGCCGGAATGCGGGTATACGTCCACTGCAGTTTCCGGGTCTGATGTCCTTGGGATCGGTATCTTGTTCCCTCGTCACATTTGTTGTTGCCGAAAATTTCAAAGTTCAACTGTGTACAGTGAGTGCATTCATTCGATGTACAATGGCCGAGTTCATAAACGTCACACTGCGGCAGCCCTGCAAGATTTGTGTTCATAAATGTCAATAAACTGCAGTGACTATGCATGAGAGCAGTCGGCAATTGCATTCATAAAATCAATGCGACTCTGCGATCAAATTTGCAGTGATTTTTGTTTTCTTGCAGGGAAACCGAAAAGTGGACTTTTCATGCGAAATTCGTTCCTAAGAACATCATACGGAATTTCCCCCATTTTTGTTAAAGAAATTTCTGTTATTTGGACCATATTTTGACTTCCAATTCTTTTTTTTTTAAACGCATGGGTCTTTTGCTGCGTATTTTGCTAATGTTTGTTTCTTTAAAAAATTTTAAGGTTGGCCGGTTTATTATATGTATCCAACATTAAGCCTACCTTTTTCAGGCATTAATTTTGGCCAGAAAAACTTCGCAGCTAATTGACCTCTAGTCCATAGACGAATTTTAGAGGCTTTTTGACAGTTATTCATGAATTATTGACGGTTATTCACGAAATAACGTAAATGCTGTTCTCTGATTGGTCAGATTGGCATTAGAAACAGGTATAAAAATGGTTTTTTAAAGGCCAAGAGAGGTAGAAGTTGGGCGTCTCTATTATACTTCATTGATTTTAGCAATACAAACGACAACCAAACACTTTGTGTCGCCTACTTATGTTGCATTTATGAATCCTTTTTTGACAATGCGGACCTCCTGAAAACTTGCCAGTATTCGTGTTCATAAACGTATTGAGAGAATATTTTGTGCAGTGCAGGGGCAACAGTGTTGCAATTATGAACTCAACCCAGGGCTTAAACGTCTCGGAAGTCCTTGAAACAAACTCACGCTACATCAGTTAATGACATTCTGAATTCGAACATCGCTTGGAATAGTTTAGTTCCGCTTAACAAGTTCGAATACTTGTAACTGCCACATTGTCAAACAAAATATTACAAAACTACATGACATGCAATAGATCTGAGAAATATACAACTCGTTCTTGGATTTCCATTTCAACAGAAGTAAGAAAAAAACAAAACAAAATATTACAAACAAAAATTCAACCACCACACGTTGGGTCACGCGGTCATCCACTGATAACGCTAATTGCATTCCTGGTCGATTCAATCACATGCTGTCAACAAAAGTGAATGAGATAATGCAACAATTGACGTCACATTCATGTCCCACAGTTGTTTTGCTATTGGCACATTTAAATAAGCCGTAAGTTTAACGGGTCGAACTCTACTTTGGGTCTCTGTGGGAACCACTGTGACAAATGTCAAAATTCGCTCAACTGCATACATACATGCCACCGACACGACAAATTTATTTATTTATTTATTCAGTCACCAAGGCCTTTACAGAACTTTCTTTGGCATAGGATTATACATTATTTAAGCAAAAAGAACGCTAAAATTATAAAGAAACAATAGAGGTAAGCAGAAGCTTAGTATAATTCTGTTCAATCATGACAGAATTATACTAAGCACCGCCTTCCTTACTGAAAGAATGGACAAGTTAAAATCACTAATGCCCATTTCACAATGCTGCGTTGGTGCGTCGCCTCGTTGTTTAACTTATTCAATACAAAGGTTCCATGCCATCCACGACGTCGTGCTACGATTTGACTTTTAGAAGAAAAATGAGAGCGGCATGAGCAGCGTGATCTTACTTAAGCCACACACTCTCTCACCAAAATATTTTCAACATGTTTCAATATTCTGGTGCTTTTTGGTGCTTTCCCTGCGCGACTCCACATTTTCATTTGGGCGGGAGAGTCTAATGAAAAGAAACAAACAGATGATTGTGACATATTATGCGTCAGAGCTAATATCTCAACCAAGAGTCTAAGCTGATCAGTTCTACATTGGTAGGTATTGGGTATATAACTTAATTCGTGCGGTTTGCTAATAGGTGGAGTAACTTGCACTATTCCATTGGAACATGCGTTGGAAAGCTACTATCAATGTACGACATTTCAGTACATGTCATTCATTTGAAGTGTAAACAACAATAATTTTTGTTCACTCAAATACGTCGAACTTTGTGCCTGAAAAAGTGTTTTTGCGGCGAGTTCTTCTTCGTTACTTCAATATGATGGAAACTGCTGCCGAAAGTCATCGTATTTTGGTGGAAGTTTATGGTGAATATGCGCTAGCTGCGTGAATGTTTTGGCTTGGCCAACCAGCCACATCAACGGCAAAGCCGAATATCCATGGCGCGAAGGTAATGCTCTGTATTTGGTGGGATCAGAAGGGTGTGATGTATTATGAGCTACTAAAACCGGGGGAAACCATCAATGGACAACGCTACCGAACACAATTAATCCGATTGAAGAGAGCACTAGCCGAGAAACGCCCGGAATATGCGACCAGACACGGGGCAATCATTTTCCATCATGACAACGCTCGGCCCCACGTTTCCATTCCGGTTAAGAACTATTTGGAAAACAGTGGATGGGAAGTTGTACCCCAGCCGCCTTATAGCCCACACCTTGCCCCTTCTGACTTCCATTTTTTCCGGTCGATGCAGAACGCCCTTACTGAAATACGGTTCACATCAGAGCAGAATATCAAAAATTGGCTTGATTCATTCTTGGCTGCCAAGCCGGCGCAGTTCTTTTGGGATGGGGTCCACAAATTGCCAGAAAGATGGGAAAAAGTCATAGCTTCAGATGGGCAATACTTTGAATACTAGTGTTGTACATGTTTTTCTGAAATAAATGTTCAAATTTTGAAAAAAAAACCGCACGAATTAAGTTATAGACCCAATATATTGACAGGATGTACCCAAGGAAGTCCTCTAAGAGTGAAGCTCAGAAATGTTTTTTTAGCAGACTCAATTCCTGAGATGTGGCGATGGTAGTACGGATACCTAATAAAAGAGGCATATTCCAAAAGAAATCTTACAAATGATATGTACAGTGTCTCAGTGACATTTGGGTCAGAAAACTCACAAGCATAGAGCTCCTTAGCATTCCCCATGATCTATTAGATTTGTTTGCGATGTATTCAACGTGGGATGGCAAGGGGGCACAGGCCCCGGGCGGCACATTGCAAGGGACGGCAATTTGGTGCGGTTAAAATTGTTTGTTTTAAATATATAAAATTTACAAAATTAATTATTTTTTCAGTCCAGAATTTCGTTACCAGCATTAACACTGCTCCCCAGTAAGCAATTAGAAAATGAATGTCTGACGTTCCTTGTGTTGCTTAACAACAACATCCACTGAACGCTGCTCACTAATATGCAACTACATTGGCTTCGACCAATCAAGTCAAGTCAGCTTCCTAAAGATACAACCAGCCTTTCCAGACAGACGCGAGCGTACAGACGCGAGCGTCCTGTATTATGTTGTCCTGCTCGGAATTAAAGACTCTTCGGGCTTGAGATAAGTTGTCGAAGCACTCTCATCTAGCTACAGTTGGATCAATAGAGGCCTGACTGGGCTCATGTCCGGGACTTGCCTTAAGTGTAGTAATTGAATCTTCTGCAGCAGGTGCTGTCAAAACAAACAGAAGAAACGTTCGCCATCAGAACTTTTCTCTCGAAGGCGCTATGAACTTCTTCATCTGCTTTTGAGATTGTCCACGTCTCGGCGTCGTCCTACAGGACTCGTCTTTGAGAGACAGGGCTTTATTACAAATACACAACAGGTTGTAAGAGCTAATCTGCGTTTGATGTTGTTTGCACCCTTTACTGAGGAGGCGTTGTAGACGAACATCTTGACTACCTCGAAGTTATTGCTGAACGCTGTGACGCAAGGTGTAACCAAGGCGTCGTTCGTATCGTTCTCCCCTCGTTCACTGCCAGACCTACTTCATCCACTTCCGTCCCAGTTTCAGTAAACGCCTCATTGCCAACTAGCAGCGGTCAGTGCCTTTAGACCTTCAAAATAAGCGTCACCTTCTTTTTGTGACGCTACACTCCTGGTTATACTCGGCCCTCAACCAACAAGCCTCATTGGCAAACTCGCAGCGGTCAGAACCTTCAGACTTTCAAATGGCCTTCTTCTTCTTTGTGTGACGCTACACTCCGGGTTAGACCCGGCCCTCAACCAGCAAGCCTCATTGACATCTCGCAGCGGTCGGAACCTGCAGACCTTCAACAGTCCGGGTTAGACACGGGCTCGTTGTGGGCCGGGCCTCTCCAATTAGCGCGATCTCTGGCTCTCTCTTCACAGCCACCTTAGAGACCTAGAGATCGTCCTCTGTTGCGTTGGCCCACAGCTACAGCCTTCAAATTTGAAGACGTACTGCAAAAAACCAACACAAACATTTCCTTGAAGAAAAGAAAACCTCTGTTAATTTTTGTCTTGCGAGATTTCGTAATTTTTCTCAATCTTAAACCAGCAGCTCCGATTGCCATCGTGAGTGTAAAGGCTAGACCCTGTCTATGTCTAGCGTCACAAGAGGAACGAGGACAAGATCATAAAGAAGAGGCGATCAAGTGAAAATGATTCGACTAGGCAAGTTGTTCTTTTGTTTGTTTTCGGTTTTCATTCACTCTGAAGATCGCAATTAAACAAAAAACACAAACCTCATCAATGTCGGCCGTGCGGATGGTGTGCTGATTGCTCTCTGGTCACTCCCTGGTTTCCGATGACGCAGCTCGGAGTGGTCTGTTTCGCTTGCTCCAATTGCCAACAAATCAGAATACTTCCCTCATATCTCTCACGAGCTTCTTTTTGCGGTAAACAAACAATAGCCGCCCAGCTGACGCAGAATACAGCTCGGAACAATATCCAATTCCAAGTACTCGAATATGAGTAACGCGCTTAAGCCGAGATGATTATGGGGATCGCCGCGGCGCAGTGGTTTCTATTTATTATCATGTTTTGTTTTTCCTAGTAATAGATACTCTTTGTGAATAATTTAGAAAGTCTAAACCAGTTGACGCTGTGCTGTGTGTATCGCATGTGCATGTGTGCCGCCGTGCAACGTGTTTGGGCCGAGCTCGGGGCAGTCTCTCAGATCGCCAACAGACACGAACAGAGGGTGTGTGTGGATCGCTATAAGTTTCTCTGATTGGAATGAAATTGAATCACGATAGCAGTTGCAGTGGCTGTCGAATAGATTATCGCAGACCGAGAGTAGATCTCGGCCGCTTCCGCGTCGATACATACCCACGTGGGTATTCACACTCTCCGTTTGAAAAGCGAGAACTCGCACTTGGGCTACCTCCACGTCCGAGTGAAGATCTTTAATTTTCTAGAATTTCTTCGACAGACTGCGCGGCGTGGTTCCCGTTCGTTTATTTCGCTCGTTCACTTCATCGCCGCTTTGCATGCGGTACTCGAAAGTGCTGCTGGGTTAAATTTGCGCGAAGTGAAGTAAATGCGAATTAAGGTCAACAAGTACTTGTAGATGCATAGGAAAAAATCGGAAGCCATTCGAGATTGCAGCGATGAGGCGAAGGAGAAGTGTGACGAGTCGGTCTTGGACTCGAGGAGAAAGTGGTGTGGTGGCTCTTGAGATGGGTTCGTAGATATTGATTCTGGAACTCGTCGAAAACTGGATATTGCATTTGTTTGACGTAGTTTTGGGTGCAAACGGATTTGTTTGAACAACTCTTGTAGTTGCAGCGCCTAAAGAACGCTGTACGGTGCATAGGCATAGACAGGGGTTGCCATGTGGCCTCTTTTTGGGGGACTTATCCTCTTTCAAACCCGGAGCGGAACGTCCTATAATGTTTTAAGAAAATGTCCTCTTTCTTTCCCCAGCAAGTTATTGTAATTTTGAGAAATAAAAAAGAATCATCGAGCCAACACAAATCTGGTATAAAACTGGTAAAAGGAAACAGATCTTTTTTTGACACCCATGTGTCAACCTTTTAAGTCTCAAACTGCCTTTTTGTTTGAGTGCAAAGGCCAAGTTTTTGTTTTAATTTTTTCCTCTTTTTAAGGCAGCTGATATACACCACAGCCCGAGATTTGAAAACTGTTTGTCCTAGGGTAGATTAGACAGCCATGGCAACCCTACGTACATAGGTATGGGCATAGCGTAGCTTTAGCGAAACCATAGTCTTTGGTGGCAGGGCCATGTAGAACGTATGGAAAACTTAGCTCCGTCCCGAGGAGTCTTCGGCTCCGAACGTGTGAGACAAGGCAACAGAGTACCCCTGCGTCTAATGTGGGGAGAGGTCCCAACACCCTTTGTTTTGCGCAAATGGAAGCAGCTATCTGGAGAGGCCGTTGGCCAATGCCCATTACCACTTGGCAATTAGACAGAGGACGACCCTCGCATAGTGACACCGACCGCTCGAATGACATAGTCTACCTGGGGTCTACTCAAAGATCTCAGCTTTGGTATATCCTTAGACTAGGTTAGGTTGGAGTGGCTGCCCGCTGGTTGACAGCAGTCACACTTAGGCCAAAGTAGTCCCGTTGCTTTACAAGCGGATCTAGTTGATCCGTGCTTCCGAAAAGGCGATGGACATGATTGACATAAACGCAACTTAGTTCAGTCAGATTGTTGAAGGGATGCCGTCAAGCAGACCGTACAAGTCGCCCAGGAGAAAATTGAGAACTTATGCAAATGGGGATTAAGTTTCTCAGGCGAACGATGCGCTGCTTCCGTCAACTCTTTCCTCGAGAGAATGGAAGAGACACGCGAACCACGGCGTGTATCCGAGGTAGCACTGTTTAGGGCGGCGGTAGATTTGTTGATCTGGTTGAGGGCGGTTAGGCGTACGGTAGGGTCGTGGTCAGAGTTGGTGAGGCAACTCAAGTTGGAGTTCCTCCCTCCCAACTATGACGATTTGCTATTGGTCGAAATATGGAGGCTGACCCAAGGGAAGGAAGAGTCCTCGTGGGACTCGGTCGAAAGCTGGAAATGGTACCAGCGAATGTTGATTCGTTCATCCCACCCAGAACATCTCGGTCCAAACATCTGCTGGAGCCAGATTTGGCTTATGTCAACACCGAGGAGCCGAAGGTAGCGGTTGTGCACCGAGCCATATCGAGAGGCATCACCAGCCTCACCTCCAGATTCACGAAGGGATCCAACGCCAGTTTTGTACAGGGACACAATACCTGTCCACGCAGGGACGCCTGTCCCACACGCGGCGAGAAGGAACAATGAACCGGAACAGGACGCATTACCCAACCATAGGAGAGACGCATCATCCTCGAAGCGATTACGTGGCTTTAATTGCAAAGAGGAAGAAGACTTCGGGAACACTTGCTCTGCGCCAAGGAGGTGCTTTGGGTGCGGACAGCCCGGCGCAATTCTGCGGGATTGCGCAGTGTTCGGGAAAAGGGCAACGACCTCTTGCGGCAGCTGGGCAGGAGCGTCGTCGGCGTTAGGGAGGTTGCCTGCTGGCAATCAGTCGGATAGGGTTCATTTAGATTTCACCCTAGACAGGCAAGTTAACGACGTACGCTTTTATTTAGGAGTTAGTTTGTCTGCGGTTACGGTATTAGGGCTTGTAGATTCCGGGTCTTCGCGTACGATCGTGTGTAGTTTTAAAAAAAATCAGGCTTAGCTTAGCGCAGGGAAAAATCAGTAGCGTAGTTTTAGCAAGCGGCGAAGGAGTAGGGATAGATGGAACAGTGTGTCTGCCAGTTGAGGTGAAAGGGGAAGTCGATATGGTTGACTGCTTGGTCATCGCCTCTCTAACCCATACATTGATTCTGGGGGCGGATTTTCTCCCACGAGGGGCAGCAGTGTTGGACATGGCCTCGGGTGAATGGAGCATCTATCGTCAGCCAACCGCCTGCGTGTCCGCGATTATGGAGAAAGCGGATCTCGATATGCACAACGATTTGTACAAACATGTGTTTCAGGCTTCGTTGTGGGCATGGATGGTGGGTCTTCAATCCAAAAAGAGTGTAGAGCCTATGCCCTTCCTAGTGAGGGTGTCTGCTTTACAATTGTCTGGAATGCCACAGTGTCCAGGTACCCACATAAGTTGCATGCTAAGATACGTGGTATTCTCCTCCCTCTCAGCTAAGTCCTTGAGTTTGCATATCCCTGCAACTTCTGCTGCGGCAGAATCTATATCACAGTAGTCATACACTGGCCAATGTGTGACTGTCATCTGCTCACCTAATCCTTATGATCCAGGATACCACGATTCGGGAGAAAAAGTCAGTCGCTCTTTTTTAGTTGATGGGGCACTTCTGAGCTTGCAGCAATACGAGGCCGGCTATGTAACAACCGGTTGTCCTCTATTTACATGTGTCCAATCGATACTGATTGCACTTCTAAGTGTTGACACATTCGGGAGAAGCCCGCTCACCGCAGCTCGCCTATTATTCTTCGTCTTCTTTGTGTCGTGGGGTGGACGCAATGCAAATACATAGAGTGCTTACGTAATTTATGATTTGTCAAGTTTCCATCCTGAATTGATGGCTGCCATAACTTAAGCGGCTTCTATTCACATTCAAAATAATTCTAAAAATACGGCCCTTGTTTGCAAATCCTTTCACAATCCGTCCTGACAGCAATACGCTTAACTACTGTTTACTGCGAACTGCCGCGTATCAAATATGAATTTCAAATACTCTCAATGTTATTGAAGCGTTTCTTACAATAGTCACATACGAACAATAGTCGATAGACAAGAATTACGTGTATTTTGCGACAAGGTAAGCATTGCCTAGTGATCCGCTGTTCTGATTCTGTAGTCAATCACTGCGTCGTTGTTCTGATCACTAGTCATGCCTAAGTGCTGATAGGACCGATATCTTAGTCACCGTCTATAATAAGCCATTGCTTGTAACTATATTTAAGTGGATTGCAAATATTTAACAAAGCTTTGAAATGTAAATATGAGTCATGTCGCGTTGTACGCGTTTGACCAGAAATAAAGTTCTAGAGATGGTCAACTTCACAGTTGACTGCTCCCGAAGAGGATTTTCGACAGTTGTTCATGAATTTTTGACGGTTATTCACGAAATAATGTGACTCTCGTTCTCTGATTGGTCGAGAGAATATGATATACAAAACGGTTGTCAAAAATGTTCAGGGGTGAGAGAGCTAGAAGTTGACCTTCTGCGATTACCTGAGGAACATTCACTGAAAAATACTTGCTGATTCAATGGGAGGACTTTAGCGTTGTGAAACTTGGAATCGCCGTCACTTTTGGAGAGATAAGTTCCAAAACAGACTCTGTTCATCCTCAAAGCCGTAACTAGGGTGGGGTCTGCAGGGATTTAGGTTAGGTTGAAGTGGCCGACTGCTGCAAACACACTCTCACAGCAAACACACTTAAGCCAAGCATAGACCCATTGTGTTACCACACCTATCTAAGGGTACCTATTCCACACACCAATCAGAGCTTTAATAAAGCGTAGACGAAGGCGGATTCTAATGTTGCTGAATTCAGCCAGATTGTCAAAGAAGTGGACCCCCAGAAGTCTGAGTCTGAGGGATGAGAGAGCACTGCAGCTGCAAAGCAAGAGTTCATTGGTTTCTTCCTGGTCCACATTCATGCAGCTTCTACAGAAATCATTATGGGAAAGGCCCACTCTAGAGGCTTGAGTTTCTACGGCACAATGAGAGATCCGCAGTGTTTTTGATCAAGATGAGCTCCCCAGCCACCAGCACTTTCGCAGCTGGAAATCAACATCCCAAACATCCCGTCTTGAGAACGACATGCTGAACCGGGGGAGACCCTCCTCAGTTCGTTGTGCGACGGAACGGTCGTGGTTGAGCCGCCCATTCACATTTATGTCTTGCATCATTCCGTTTTTGTCTAGGTGCAGAAAAGCTTCTGGGGCGACCAAGCCGTTGTGGCGTACCCTTTCGTGGTATTGTGAATTGGGGTAGTAAGCCCAATCAACCTCCAATCAACTTCAGCAGGAAATTGTCCGCTCTTATTAGGTTTTCCCTGTCGTATAAGAACTCATTAGATTGGAATTTTCTGTACTGGGACTCTGGAGTTCTATAAAGGCGAGGGCAAGCTCTAAGACTAGCCCTCTCAAACAACCGAATCTTTTCCATCATGCTGGCCACACGGGACAGCCACAGGTGAGCATTGACCGGATGAGGGCCATGTAGCAGGTAACCTTCACCCTCGCATCGAGTAAGGGCAAAAGCGCCGTCTACATGTCTGTAAAAATATAGATCCCGATCTAGCCAGATCCCCAGGCATGTGACTACAGTCCTTTGCGCCAGTGGTTGCCCGTGTCGTCCAACAATTGAAAACTTTCGCCAATTCTTTGTCGTATCCGCCTTACACAACGGCGTCCTGAACAGTATGGTTTCCGGCTTCTGAAAGCTAATATTCAACCTCCAGCTGTCGCAACCTCTCATGAATGAATCGATGTCACCCTGCTAGCAGATTGAAAACTGGGTTATCATGTCACCATAACGAACACCATTAATTGCTACTGCCTGACCAGCCGTATTTTCGAAGAAGAATGGTCCAATAATGCCTCCAGCGCAAATTCGCACCAAACAATCACGCGTTGTGGATGCACTTGTTCTCAACAATTACTTGTGGGTTTTACGACAATTTTGGCGATTAAAGAAGACATCAAGGGTCCAGAAGCATTGGGCAATGAACAAAGACTCCCTCGCAATCTGCAACGCTGCACTCTTCACACAGAGGAAGACTTGGTTATTTGTGAGCCAGAAAGAACTCAAGAATCTAGTTTGAAGTTGCCTGCCGTCGACTTACTATCTCGGAGTGTTTTTTTATTTAAAAATTAGTTGAAAAGTTGAAAAATTTAAAAATTTTGTATTGGAATTTGGACCAGATTATTTTTCATCTGACGGAAAAGTGCTTTTATGCTAGTTGTGTGATATCAAAGTTAACCATGAAAAACATATCAAGAGATCAAATCACATGCTCCATGCTCCACTTAGTAAGTCGCGGGGTAAGCCACGCTCGAGAGATCTCCAGGCAATTCGATCCTCCGCCATTGACTCTTAATCATCACGAATTATGTCCAAGCGTAACCAGGCGAGTTCTTGGACTTGAGCCAACCATCTCGTCCTGGGTCTGCCCTGCGGTCGCCTACCTAATGGAATCGCATTCAACGCCCGCCCCGGGAGTCATAATGAAGGGGACATTCGTGCCACGTGACCAAGCCACGGAAGCAAAGCCCTCTCCGTTCAAAGAAGCATCTCCTCAATGTTGATTTCCTCGCCCTATCCCGGCGAGTGATTCCCACAACTGCACGGAGAAATCCCACCGCAGCAGCTTGTATTCGCGATCTTAGTCTTTCGTTCATTACCCAAATTTCATGACCATAGGTGAGAGTTGGAACAAATACTGAGTTGAAACCCGCTAAATTGCCTCTGATACCAAGCTCGGCCTTCCTGATTACAGATATTCCAAGCTGTTTCAAAAATGACCCAGCTTGACCAATCCCACAGCAAAGCTCAGCATTACTCCTCCCATCACTGGTGAAAAAGACTCCGAGATACTTAAACTTCTCCACCTGCTTCAATGGTATGTAGGGCTTCACTGACATGTAGAGTGCATTGAACATGCGTTCTGGAAACGACCTAAAGTCTGATTTGTCCACATTAACTTTCATTTCAGCATCAGCCCATACGGCCACAAACCTATCGAGTGCGCGCTGGGAGATGTGAGGATAACATCGTCATCTGCAAAAAGGAGATAACTTTCCTTCAACTCTCCCAATGTGAAACATTTCTCGCCTCGGCTGCGCTGCAACATCCAGTCCATATGTACAATGCAAAGGAGAGGTGACAAGACTCACGCGAAATCCAACGCCCACGGTGAAAGGTGTTGATTCACCACCGTTAAGAACGCAGCTGCTACAGTTTGTGTATAGAGACTGAATGGCCCTCAGAAAAGGACCATCAATTTCATACTCCTACAGAACACTCCAGAATTTTCCTCGAGGGATTTGGTCGTATGCCTTTACCAAATTCACAAAACAACTCTAGTTGGCCTTGGCATACTCCCATTCTTTGAGTGGTTGTACTTCTACCGGGACCAAAGCCCCACTGTTCGTCCCCCATCCTGGGGATCCTGGACCATAGCTCTAGAACGCGCTTCCAACATCTTAGACTAAACTTTCCTGGGGAGACTTAAAAGAGATATGCCCCTGTAGTTGGAGCAATCTCTTCAATCTCCCCATTCTTGAAAAACGCCAGTTTGACAATCGCCAGGTGTCTCACCAAGTTCCCAGGCCATTTTATCGACACGAGAGAGCCATAAAACTGCCTCTTTACCCATTGCCGTAAGCATTTCTGGCCGTAATTTATCCATACCGGCGGATTTGCAACTTGTAGCTGTAGATTCAATCCCCAAAATGACTTCCTCCACCGTTGGGCGATTCTCCGCTCCACTCGGGTCTACGGGTCTGCCATCCTCAGTGCCCCGTTCAGGATTGAAGGGCTCTTAAAAGTGCTTGCTCCATCAGCATAAGATGTCCACCTTATTGGAAAGCAACACACCATCTTTGGATTTGACTCCTTCGATGATGTCGCTTTCCAACTTCTCGCCGAACTCCTTCCAAGACTGCTCTTTAGCTGATCGCACAGCCAATTTGCAAGTTCTTCGCCCCTCAGTGTACCGGTCACGAGAAGCAGAGCTTCCCAAGAGAAGAGGTCTTCTGCTTCTCTCTGATGGCTCCTTGAACTCTGGGCGTGCTCCACAAAATCCAAGCCAAAGTTGGTGACGAAAATATTTTTGTATCCATCGATGAAACGACAGACAAAGTAGGGCGCTGTGTAACAAATGTAATTGTTGGGCCTTTGCGAGCAAATGGTCGAGGGTTCCTCTTAACGTCCGAAGTTCTGGAGAGAGTAAACTCAACAACCGTTGCCCAGCTGTTTGACGATTCAATGCGGTTGCTGTGGCCAGATGCATTTAAGCGTGAGAAATGGAAAATAGTGGTAAATCATTGCAAATGTTGTATTCGAAAATGGTTCACGTAACTTGCGTCGCTCACGATGCGCACAGAGTCTGTGAAAGCATACTCAAATGTTGACACCTTCGATTTTTAGAAAGCCCATCCCGGATTGCTGGAGGCAATGCTGCTACCACCTCCACCCTTGAGTTTGTTTGAAATTAAATTTGAATTTAAATTCTTACATTTACAGTACATCAGGTGTTAACTCGCTGGGATGCTGGGCTAGAGGCAGCAGTATATTATTTTTCTGGGATCGAAAAAATTGTAAGCGTCCTTGAAGACGATGTAAGCTGTGTTGTGTATGCAAAGCAATTGATTGAAGCGCAGCTGGAGCAGAAATGAAGTATGACAGAGATGCCCAACTTCTACCTCTCTTGCCCCTTAAAATTTTTGACAACCATTTTTTATATCGTTTTCCAAACCAAGCTGACCAATTAGAGAACGCCATTTACGTTATTTCGCAGTTATTTCGTGAATAACTGTCAAAAATTCATGAATAACTGTCAAAAAACCTCTCAAATTCGTCCATGGACTAGGGGTCAATCAGCTGTGACTTTGGGCATCTCTGTAATACTTCATTTCTGAGCTGGAGTATAAGACAAATTTTGGGTTTTTAGTCGACCCAAAAAAACGAATTTTCGAAGTAAAAAAGGTATTTTGAGAGTCCCTACTTTTATTTTTAGTTCACTTTATTCTCATCGAGGAACACCAATTGGTGAAGCGTTGTCGGTTTTGAACAACATTCAAGAAAACTTGAAAAAAGCAAAGGGGCCGATTGCAAGGGAAGTCATGAAGAAGTTTACTGCCGTTTTCAAATAGGGGACTGAAAACTGTTGAGCTGATAAATTCTGTCATGACGGCGACGTGAATTCCAAGCTTCTAGAAATCCTTGATGTTGAGAAGGTTAAAGGCTTTAAACGGGCTCCCCTTGTTTCAGTGGAAGTAGAAAGGTCATGTAGCTCCTTCAAGTCGCTTCTCAGAGACAACCGGAGAAGATTATTGCCAGAGAATTTCAAAAAACTCTTGGTAGTTCATTGTTACGTTCCTTTTCCTATTTTTTTATAAATGTTTTGGTTTGCCTTACATTTTATTTTTTTAGTCAACAAAATCCGGTCATTTCAATGGGACAAATCCCATGACCCTCCCATTGCTGAACAGGGGTTATTTAGAAAAACAACGATCACGCATAAGGTCATGCGATAAATTGTGTTCATTCAATCACCAGATTTTATCAACGCACAATATGTTGATTGGATGTTCGAAGAGAACAAACGAACTGACTATCGGATGTCGGAAGATCAGCTTTGCCTCTTGTGCGTGACGCTGTCTGCCACAGACAATTCAATAATTTATGGGAACTAATCGAATTTGTGTGTGGTCTCAAATGAGAGTTCCCATGAGACCCATAATGTATTGCTTTCGAATTTAAATGATGAATGTTAAGTGTGTCTGCGACTTTGACTTTGACATTGTCTCGATGCCAACCTCGGCATGGTTCACTGACTAAAGAGCGATGTAAAATTGAAATTGTTCGAAAGGAACTGGTTAAATCGAGCTCTGTTTTCAACAGAAAAATTCATAAGGAATACAGAGAATTTCTAAGAGCGGATAAACTGCTGTGAATGTCAAGGGACATTATTGCCCCTGAACTGCACAAAACATTCTCTCGAACACGAATACTGCCGCAAGCTTTCGGTAGGTCCGCATTGTCAAAAAAGGATTCATAAATGCAACATAAGTAGGCGACACAAAGTGTTTGGTTGACGTTTGTATTGCTAAAATCAATGAAGTACAACAGTGACGCCTAACTTCTACCTCTCTTGGCCTTTACAATTTTTGACAACCATTTTTATAACGGTTTCTAACGCCAATCTGACCAATCAGAGAACGGCATTTACGTTATTTCGTGAATAACCGTCAAAAATTCATGAATAACTGTCAAAACGCCTCTGAAATTCGTCTATGGACTAGAGGTCCATCAGCTGTGAAGTTTTTTTTGGCCAAAATTAATGCCTGAAAAAGGTAGTCTTAATGTTGGATACTTATAATAAACCGGCCAACCTTAAAAAATTTTAAAGAAACAAACATTAGCAAAATACGCAGCAAAAGACCCATGCGTTTAAAAAAAAAAGAATTGGAAGTCAAAATATGGTCCAAATAACAAAAATTTCTTTAACAAAAGTGGGGGAAATTCCGTATGATGTTCTTAGGAACGATTTTCGCATGAAAAAGTCCACTTTTCGGTTTCCCTGCAACAAAACAAAAATCATTGCGAATTTGATCGCAGTTTGACAGTCGCATTGCTTTTATGAACGCATTTACCGACTGCTCTCATGCACAGTCACTGCAGTTTATTTACATTTATGAACGCAAATCATGCAGGGCTGCCGCAGTGTGACGTTTATGAACTCGGCCGGAATTATGAGCATTGTTAGCCAGCCGCAGCATTCTGGAGATTGCAGGGGAATCAATCAAACCAGTTAAAATCGGTGCAGTGAATTTTGGAATTCGGCGTTATTTCAATTTATGAAAACGAAATAACGCCGAATTTCCATGTTTGGTCTTATTTCACTTTCGGCCTTATATATTTCACGTCGGCCTTATTTCACATTTCTATACTAATATTATAAAGAGAACAAAATGTATTTTTTTGTTTGTTTGTTTGCTGCCAATTGGCTCCGAAACTACTGGACCGATTTGAAAAATTCTTTTACTTCTAACGGTCCTACATTATTCCTGATGAACACGGGCTATAGAATATTTTCAAAACCTGCCAAAAAAGTTACACATTTATTTAAACTTTATTTAAAGTGCGGACGAAGCAAGGCGAGCACCGGTCAGCTAGTAATTTATAAAGACATTAAAAAAACAGGTGAAGTGAAATGAGGTCCAACAAAATAAGATCAAATGTAAAATTTCCGATTTGGCTTTCTTTCGCTTAGAAAACGACTTCAGTTTGCATATTTTGGTATTTTCTTTTTTATTTGACTGGAAATATTGCAGTGTTATATAGACTCAATTTTGCGACGAAAGAAATTTTAACTTCAAGACAGCATGGATTTTTTAATGGTTTGCGACGAAGTAATGTCTTTTCACTAATTTTTGCATTTCTACTTTAGAAAACAGAATGCAGGTTTATGTTCTTTATACAGTTTCTATAGAATTCAACATAGACTTTTAGTTGAAAAGCTGAGAAAAATGGTGCTTGAAATTAGTTTTCTTGAATGGCTAAAATATTTGTTGTCCAATTGTCAACAGATTGTCGAAACTGAAGGCTCGCAATCCTTCTTTATAGAAGTCCTGTCGAGTCTGTCTCAAGGCAGTCATTTGGAGCCTCTCCTTTTAAATTTTTTTGCCAATGGCATCCCGCACTCCTTGCCGTTTTCTAATTGTCTAATGTTCGTAGATGATATGAAAATATTTTCACAAATTTCTACAATTACTGATAGCTTAAATTTCCAAAAAGACAAATGCATTTTTTGTATTGTGCACGTAAATATTTTCTGTATCATCTGGAGTTAAATATTTCCAAGTGTAAGATTGTTAGTGTTTTCCGATCATTAGCACTAACTTCGTTTGATTATAAAGGGTGATTTTTTGGCTATTATTTTTGTGGCAACAGCTGACGCACGTTTCGAGTTTTGTTTCACTGTCAAACATCTTCAGTCTGGTCTATAACTTGGCCTTTCAAAATACAGCTGGTGCATGAATTGAAGCCGAACGACTTACCACAACGTAAAATTTTTGGTGAAAGTTGGCCGAAGATCCACGTTTTTTACCGAAAAATTGTGTTCAGCGACGAAGCTCATTTTTGGCTCAATGGGTACGTAACTAAGCAGAATTGTCGATTTTGGAGTGAATATCAGCCAGAAGCATTGCAAGAGCTACCAATGCATGCAGAAAAAGTCACAGTTTGGTATCAGTTTGGTGCGGTTTATGGGCTGGTGGCATCATTGGACCGTACTTCTTCAAAGATGATGCGTGATGAGTGGTGAGCGCTACCGTGAGATGATATCCAACCTTTTTTTGGCCCAAAATGCAAGAGCTTGACTTGCATGACATGTGGTTTCAACAAGACGGTGCCACATGCACACAGCACGCGCAACAATGAACTTATTGAGAGGCGAGTTCGGTGAACATTTTATTTCACGTTCGGGACCGGTCAATTGGCCGCCTAGATCGTGTGGTTTAACGCCTTTAGACTTTTTTTTGTGGGGCTATGTTAAAGCTCATGTCTATACAGACAATCCCGCTTCAATTGACGCATTGGAAGACAACATTGAAGCATTTATTCGTGAGATACCGGCCGAAATGTTGGAAAGAGTATGCCAAAATTGGACTAAGCGGATGGACCATTTGAGGAGCAGTCAAGGTCAACATTTGCATGAAATAGTCTTCAAACATTAAATTATATGGACCGTACTACCGATTCAAATAAAGATTTCATGAATTTTTCTGAATTTTATGTTTTTTTTTTTTTTGAAAAACTTTCCTATAGCTTTTAAAAAATCTTAGTCCTGGTAAGTCTTGGTAACGAGAAAGTTTTATTAGTAAGTGAAATCCAAGACCTAGGTGTAATATTTGATTCAAAGCTGTCTTTCTCAGCACATTTGGATTATATAATATCTGAATCAAATTCCTTGCTAGGCTTTCTGAAAGTGAATACGGTAGCATTTAATGATGTTTATACTCTAAAAACCCTTTATTTTTCATTAGTAATCCCCATACTGGAATACTGCAGCGTTATTTGGTTACCTTCTTATCGTAATTCTTCTAACAGGATTGAAAACATTCAAAAAAGATTTACCCGCTTTGCATTAAGGAAACTGAGATGGTCCGAGGATTTACCTAATTATAGATCTAGATGTGCATTAATTGATTTAAAAACTTTAGAAAGTCGAAGACAAACTCATAGCCTTCTTTCTTTATGGAGGACCTACTCAATGGTAGGATTAAGTCCCCGGATTTACTAGCTCTTATGCCCCTTTATGTCCCAGAGAGATGCCTAAGAAATAGGAATGTTCTCTTATTTTTTCCACATCATAGAATGAATTATGGTTTAAACGGACCCATAACCCGCTGTTTATTACTATTTAACTCAATTTATCAAGTCCACCTTCAGATGAATATAAATTTGTTTAACAAATTGTGTTGAATATTTTTACCAAAATCAATAATAATTAATTGTAGTAAAAAGATTATGTATCCATTGATGAATAAATAAATAAATACATCCTTAGCTGAGCGACGAAGTCGCGTGAGAGGGTTAAGCCCTACGAAAAAGGGGATTAAAATCCTCTTAGTGAGCGAAGTGAGCCAACCACCTCATGCTTCAAATACAGCGGACTTTCTTCTTGGCCTTAATAATTGACATTATTTCCATTTCAAATCGAAATAAGGCCAATTTTGGTTTGGAAGTAAGGCCAAAAAGAAAGGCTGCAGTATTTAAAGCAGACGCCTGGAACTCAAGTTCAAATATATTTAGTCTGAGGTATACAGCACTACAATATTTCCAGTCAATTAAAAAAAAGAAAATATCATTTGTCCTTATTTCACAAGTGATGTACGGCGTTATTGACCCAACATGAAAATTCGGCGTTATTTCACGGCACCGTTAAAATCTGGTGACTAAGAGTATTACACTCTGAGTTTTACACTTTGTGCATTGTCAGTGACTCGAAAGGGGCCGAGGGGTCATAAGAAGTATTTTGCTCGTACTGGGAATCGAACCTGGGCTGCGTAGACTCAAGTGTGTCGCACCAACCTACAATGCCACGGCCGTCACTTAAAATGTTAACTGGCCATGTCTTAATTAGTTCACATTATCTACGTTCTACTGTAACGTGCATTTGCTGGGGTTTCTTGTCCTTCGGGCGCATGCCATCTCTGGTTGTCATCGATGCCATCGATAGAAACTCTAACCAAGGGCGTATATATTCCCAGGTTCAGGTCCTGAGGGTATCTCCTCTGATCCTTCTCAATTCCGATCTTACTTCACGGGATGCCTTGGTGGCTAGGGTCCCAAACAGACTACCTGTCAAATTCAGAGGAGACTTACATTCCTGACAATGCTCAAAGAGCACAACTGTCGGTGTTATTCGTAGTCGCTGTAAAACTGTAGGTCCCTTCCGTGCGAAGCTAGACCCTGGCGGTCTACGAGCTGTGGCGCTACCCATGCCATTATTAATGCCTTAAGCACAAGGCTGACAGACACAAATATTTGCGCCTTCCATCTTTTCTTCACAATGAAGTTTGTGGCCATTGTGATGACATAGGTTCCCGCTTGGAAAACCGACGCAAATAGACTTAACGAGTTGTGAGTCTAAATTTGTCGCCTCCACGAAGGTGCCAGCGCCAGATTCGCTAGCAATTGGGAGCCAGACAAGTGGTTGAAGCTGTGTGTCCAGTTGTGCTACATGTCGCGTAAAGCTTCCCACCTCCTTAATGAGACCAGGAGAGTGTTGGAAAGATAGATAACGAGGAAAACTGAACTCAATCTTGGGTAGGAAGCTTGTAACAGACCATGCTACATGGCTCCCGACGCGCGGTTCCTTGCCACAGAAACATTATCCCCAGACGTACTTGAATCAATGTTCAGCTGCAGCTGTCCAAATTAAGGAGCCAAGATGACCGAGAAGACCCTAAATATGGCAAAGTCTAAGATTGCGCTTCCTCGCCCTCTGCGAACCAAACTCGGTGACTATGGCGGCAGTTCCGAAACCACCAAGCACAAGCAGCTCATAATCCCCCGAAAAGCCACGTCATGTAAATAGGACTCACTCGTGGCGATGATGCATAACAGGGGACAGCCTTCACTAAGTGTCATTAGAGTGGCCATCGCTGATTATGTGAGTTCGTTAAATTTTCTGTCACACTGTTAGGCTGCGAAATCTGCTTAAAACAACTCGTTAAACTTATATAAAGACCAGCGGCATACACAACACGATTATGTGCGGACGTTATGTACTCAATTTGCGGGATCGCAAAACGGAACAACTTTCGTCGGACCAAACAAAACCACATTTCATAAATTTATTTCTCGATGTTATGATGATACACAGACCGTGGTGCGGCGTCGTCGTCGGTGTCGGCAGTCGCAGCCATCACCAGAGGCGACATTCACAGCGACAACAATAAAATTGCATGCGTGTTACCTGAAGCTGGATTTTGCAAATTTATGGATGGTTGGCTAGCCCACGGCGCACGACCCACCGCTATGCGGCACACAAGGTTTTCACTTTGAGCGCTAACATCATCTACAGCATCATGATACTCAGAGAAATGCCATGTTATGTACATATACGAGAGTACGAACGCGCAAACCGCATCCCTAACGTTGTGTTTCGGTGGACTAGTTACTCACGGCTGGATGGGTGAATAGATGGATGGAAGCGGTTTTGTGCCATGAAATAGTCATAACAATCAGAACGAGTAAATGGAGACTTCAGTGCGCCACAACGAATTGAGTTTCATGTGAAATGCGTTTTGCTAGCGGTAGCGCAACGCATTGTGACGACGATAGCCATTGGGAGGAGTGAGTTGCAATAAAGAGCATCACGCTTCAGACAGTGTGTGCAGTCGGAATCGGACCACAAACGGCGTTCCAGCATTCCGATTGTTCTGTGGAATGCTGGAGGAATCAATAAATGCAGTCATGTGAGAAAGTTTACCATCACGTGCGCTATGATTTATCCGCTGAACATATTCTGGAGCGGTTTTGACAATATTTTTTTTTCGATGACCTAGATTCACTGAAGAAGAAATTCGGACAGAAAGTTGTATATGTAATGACATCAGCGTTGCCGGAGAGAAAATCTAAAATCAAAAGACAGACTACGTCCCTGATGGAAGTACTTGTAGTGACTTCTTCAATGGATTAGAAATCACATTTCGAACGGTTCAATTCAAGTTGCTTTGGATGGGTTCAAGTCTGATATCCACCAGATAAATGCTGGTGTTCCCCAAGGCTCTATTCTGTCTCCGACACTCTTTCTCATTTCTATAAATGATCTCTTGTCTGCTATTTCTAATCCAATCCATTCCTTCCCTGATGACAGCACCCTCAGCTTTTCATATTCGTTCCAAGACTGACGACCCGCCCTTCGGCCGTAGAATTGGAACGGCAGCTTATGAATTCCAATCTTGACAGTATAATTAATTGGAGAAAGAACAATCGAGTGGAATTCAATGCTTCAAAAACTCAATGCTGTCTGGTGTCACTCAAGCGAAACCTTGTTAATCAGAAATTATCCATGCACCTGTGTCGATGAAACCGGAAAGCTTTGCATCCTTGGTATGTGTATTAACATAACACTTAGTTGCAACGATCACGTATTTGAGGTCGCCAAAAATGCTGCAAAATGTTTGGTTTCCTCAATCGATGTAAGAAATACTTCACCCCTTCTGGAGTACAACGCTCATATCTGGTCTGATGCCCCCAAGACCACTCGGCACCTTCTAGATGGAATCCAAAAGCGAACGATAAAACTTATAGGAGACAACAATATTGCAGAGTCATTAGACTCGCTCGAACATCGACGTACCGTCTAGTTTCTATCCGTATTTTATCGCTATTTTAACAGACGATGCTCAAGTGAGCTTGCCAACTGCATTCCTCCTCTCCATGATTCACCCGCAATACCATACATTTAGAGACACATTCAACAGCCACGACACGAAAGTGGAATGCTCTTCCCAGCCTAATATTTCCCCCAGAATACAATCCGCAGATATTTAAAACCAATGTGCACAGGTACCTCCTCAACCTTTCTTCCTCTACACCTTCGGCTCATGCTGTGTCTTGAACCCGGACACTTAAGGGTATTAACAATCCCTTGTGCGCGCTCAAATTATAAAAAAAAAAACATTTATTATATCATTCTCTTCGAGGCAAAGCCGACAAACATTGTCTCGACACAGGTTTAATTTGATTAATCGTTTGATTTGTTTCAGACCATGACCGTATGTCCACTGTTCTAGATGTAAGATGATTCTAGATGTTTTGTTTTCCTATTCGTTAATAAAATAAGTGTCCTTACAGTACGGCTCAGGACCGATAAACGCAGACTTCGAGATAGCCCTCGCAAGCTCATTTGCGGAATCGATGCCTGCAATCGCCCTGTGTCCAGGAACTCATCCAAGCTTCACTTTGTTGTGCCTGGCAAGGGAATCATTATGAATGAATCATCGAAGCACTAAAATGTTGCACTAAAAATGGACTTAGCAGATGGTTGGGCCAAGTCCAAAAACTCGCCTGGTTACGCTTGGGCATCTCCCGATGAGTTAGAGCCGATGGCGGAGGATCGAGTTGCCTGAAGATCTCTCGTGCGTAATTTATCCCCGCGACCCCTTTAATGGAGGTCAGAAGATGATGATGAAGTTGGATCTTAAAGTTCAGACTGTGTTATAAAAGTGAACAAAATCACGTTCCAACTCTCCGGTCAAATCCCCGATTTAGACGAACTCCAAAATGAATCAACTCCCAAGTTTACGGCAAGTTGAGCAATTGTGAACGAAATTAACCTAAAAAGTCGGTGTTCCGGGACATACATGTAAATTTCCCATTTAAATCTGTTTAGCGCGATTGAGTAGCAACCTTCATATTTATTATAATTTTAGGGGGACGAACTATGGTTCTCCCATCTCAGTATTCAGAGACAAATTCAGGGGCTTATTGTTGTCCCTAATAAGCACGCGATACATTTGTTTCCATGGATCACATTTTTCCCAACTCTCATGCGCATCCTGGTAATACAAAACCTGCTAAAGAAAATCTCTGCCCTTATCAATAGCCATGCCCGCTTCTTCAATTTGCAAAAGACTGCTGGCAAATGTTCCTTCTGCAAGTAGAATGATCATGCAACCTACCATCGCATCCTTTCTCTTATAGACTGCAGTTAAGCGCTAGGACTGCGTGTTTGTGTAACACAGTACCTAAGTTCTTCGATCAATTATTTTTCCACCTCTATGCCTTGCTACGATTGTCTTCTACACCCTGCACTCAAGTGGTTAGTCCCTAGCGATCGTTGCATTTAGCGATCGTATGATCGCATCGTCTTCTCGAACTATGACATCCCTATCTCATGGGATTGATAAATGAGTGAACCCTCGGCCTGGAATGTCCATAATTGGTATCCTCTGGCATAGGGTTCTACGTTCGTATTCTCATCTGCGCACCTGCCTGTCACAACAACAACTTTACATAGCATCGTCGATGATTTAGGTAGACCGCAAAAGAAGTATCCTTCAACACGATAAGCAATCTGTGTAGATGGCAGAGAGGGTGCTTAGGACGTCTGGATATTTCTGAATCCTTTTAGAACCCTGTCTGTGTGTACAACTGTCCGTGTGCACAACAATAACTTCACACGGAGTTTTGTCAAACTTATATCGACTATAGCACAAGTCAGACCATAAACTAACTAAAGGGCGATTTTTTAGCTATTATCTTTTTGGCAACACTGGTTTAAACAGCTGACGCACGTTTCGAGTTTTGTTTCACTGTCAAACATCTTCAGTTTGGTCTATAATTTAACCATGAATCGTCTTACAAACGAAAAACGCTTGCAAATTATTGAATTTTATTTTAAAAATGCGTGCTCTGTTAAGAAAGTTCATCGCGCGCTTCTTCCATTTTATGATCAGTTGAAGACGAAGCTCATTTTTGGCTCAATGGGTAGGTAAATAAGCAGAATTGTCGATTTTGGAGTGAATATCAGCCAGAAGCATTGCAAGAGCTACCAATGCATCCACAAAAAGTCGCAGTTTGGTGCGGTTTATGGGCTGGTGGCATCATTGGACAGTACTTCTTCCAAGATGATGCGTGATGAGTGGTGAGCGCTACCGTGAGATGATATTCAGCTTTCAAAATGCAAGAGCTTGACTTGCATGACATGTGGTTTCAACAAGACGGTGCCACATGCCACACAGCACGCGCGACAATGGACTTATTGAGAGGCGAGTTCGGTGAACATTTTATTTCACGTTCGGGACCGGTCAGATCGTGCGATTTAACGCCTTTAGACTATTTTTTGTGGGGCTATGTTAAAGCTCATGCCTATACAGACAAGCCCGCTTCAATTGACGCATTGGAAGACAACATTGAAGCATTTATTCGTGAGATACCGGCCGAAATGTTGGAAAGAGTATGCCAAAATTGGACTAACCGAATGGACCATTTGAGACGCAGTCACATTTGCATGAAATAATCTTCAAACATTAAATTATATGGACCGTACTATCGATTCAAACAAAGATTTCATGCATTTTTCTGAATTCTGAAAAAAAAATTTTTTTTGAAAATTTTTCCTATAGCTTTTAAAAAATCACTCTTTACATACAGAATGTCATCAAAATCCGTTCAGCCGCTTAGCCGTGATCTTAGATCAAACATCCATACTTTCGCTTTTACAATAGTAGTGAGATAAGACTGAGTGAACAAATTTTAACAGGTGATGTATTCAAGAAGTTAATACAATCGAGGGTTCATTTCAATAATCGAATGTGCTTCAAAATAATTCAAATTTAAATTTACAACGAGGAAGTCCCTAAGTCCCTAAGGATCCTCCCAAAACCCGAAAGTCACATTTTTGAGTATCATATTTAAACTATTATAAAAAAAAAAGAAATTCAAAAACAGATTTGTCATGCGAATGAGTCACACGTGTTGCACACAGCCTCTGCGGCAGAAATTGCTGGATATTATTTTTAGTTTCGCTGCGTGGTTGTTGACTGTGAAGTGACCGCTTGACTCGACTGCGACTTATTTGGAAATGTGGGTTCGTCAAATGAGTAGATTGCTTCTATTTTAAGATCCAGGCGGTAGAAAAGTACAATGTTTCAGTTTCATCGTAAACATGCTGCCAGATGTCAAACGTTGTTTACAAGAGAAAGGCAAGAAAAAAAAACACAGACTTTTGGAATTTAGACTTTGCAGGTTTCTCACTGAGGCACATGAAGCGGCGCGGCAGACAAAGGCGGTATGCAGCTTGCCGCGTCTACGAACAGTAAAGAAGGGAAGACACCAACTTCTCCAGCGTGTTACTGCAGGAACTTTAATATAACGAGTCCTCTTATAACCCAGAGAGTCTCTGGAAATCATAAGAAGACCCACTGGGACAGATACAGACAGATTTCTGCGGCAGCGTTGACGAATGTCCCATCGATCTTGATGAGATAGCGGCCAGTACGGCGATCAGATTAAGATCGCTGAATAATTGGTCAGAACTTCGGCCTGGACATTCAAGCAATATCAAGCATAGATATCGTCATCCGTTCCGACAGCCAGGCAGCGATGAAATCTCTGGACTCTGGCACTTTCAACTCCAAGACTTTCCTTGACTGCCGCCGATGACCAAGTATTACAACATCCATCTCATGTGGGTGCCGGGACACTGTGAAATTCCAGAGAATTGCAGGCGAACGAACTCGATAGAAAGGGTTCAATTTCTGCACTCTTTCCGGGTGGAGGCCCGCTCTCCATGCCTATCACTGCTATAAAACATCTGCTAAAGCTAGAAACGCTTGCTCAGACAAACCGCGGGTGAACATCAGGCACAGGATGCCTCATTATTAAACAAAAGACCTATGATCGATCCCAAACGATATTATTGGCGTTCTAATAGGGCATTGTGCCATCGGAACTCGCTTCTAGACTCGGCCTCCCGCATAGTGATTGTAGAAGCTGCATGAACGAGGAACGAGAAGAAACCATTGAACACTCGCTTTGCAGCTGCAGTGCTCTCTCATCCCGTAGAGTCGGACTTCTGAGGACCCACTTCCTTGACAATCTGGCTGAACTGAGCAACATTGGAATCAGCCTTCTTCTACGCTTTTTTAAAAAGCACTATTGCTTTTTTTGGTTTTGCGGAATAGGTACCGCGTCGGACAGGAGTCCACAATGGGTCTGTGCTTGGCCAAAGTGTGCCTGCTGTCCAGTATGGAATAGAAGCGATGCTAGAGTAGAGTGTTGGAGTTGATCTTCCAGCTTCCACCTTCCACCTTCCACCTTCCACCAGTCTCCAGAAGAGGAACCAAACTATGCCATGCTCACTCTAAGAGCGGTTCAACTAAGATAATATGCCAAGCTTGCAACAATCAAGTTTGTGTTCAGCACAGTCGATCTTACTACCTGCCAAGCACTGTTTGTGGTACCATACTTCAAATAAACCAAGAAGCAAATTTAAATATTATTTCACTTCACTTTAAGGACAATTAAATAATCTTCATAATCCTCAGCAGTAGCATTCAGCAGTAGATACAAGGAATGCAGTGAAACTCAATTGTACATCCGGGTACTTTGTTCTATTTCCACCACACACACATGCGTTACATGCTTCTCATACACAGCGTTGAAAATAACAGTACAAGTTAGGTTAAGTGGATGTGGCTGATTTGATGATGTGGCAATTTTTAAAGAGGTCGGCTGATCTCTGGTTTTTTAAAAATTAGCTTGATGCTGTCCTTTTGCCAGGCAAATGCACCATTTTCAAGAATCAGGCTCCGGTAGCTCTGATTGATGTTGCGCTCAATCGCCCTCCAGTTGGTCATAGTTCCAATCAATAACGACGTAAGTAACGTCTGGTCGATGTGGCTCACCGGAAGCATTGCTTTTGGAAACAGTGTGACACGACTTCGTCGACCTGACATGCTTGGACGTGGAATCCGATGAGGCGATTCCCTCGTTCATGTCACTTACCCACTTTATGGCTCAGGCCATGGATCTCTGCTTTATCTCGGAGAGCAGATCGGGACGCCAGAACCCCGCTCGAGACCCTTCGAGAGCTTCAGCGGTGCCACTACTTGAGTTGCGATTTGTGTGTAAGAGCCATTAGTCCTTTGGAAGTGCTGCTTGTGGAGATAACTGCTTACGCACTACGGGAACCGGTTTTGAACCTTTGAAGTCTATGGATTCTCTGAGGGAGCACATGCCGCATTTTTTTTTTTTTTTTTTTTTTGCAAGGGGATATATTTCGGAGAGTAGTAGCAGAGAACGGCTACAGGAGCGCAAGGTATCTCTGACCCACCGTTCGAAATAGAGCTAGTTTTTCAAGTGCCCCAGCCCAGCTGATCATCGGCGATGCGATGGAATCTGAGAAAATTTTACCGAGTAAAAGCGGCCTAAGTTGTCAGACTTGCGGTGGGCATCTCGTCACTAGGCACGAAATGGATATTTGAGGTTATAGTCTTGAGATGGATTAATAATCGGGTCAATTGGTGCAGTAGGTTGGTGCGTTGCTCACTGCTCACTCTTTGGTGCAGGTTATGCGTTAAAATCATACGAAATAAGCCATTCAGCAGGAAACGCAAGAACAATCATACATAATCCCTCTATGGATCAGTTCATTTAATCGGGATACAACCATTTTGCTTACTAAAGGCACACAAACCCAGGCAACTTTTGCCGCATCTACGGACAAAACAAAAATTTAAATACCTCACTACAGCAGTCCTATAACCAAATTTGGCACAATCCACTCCTCCATCCATTTGCTACTGTGCTCAAAACCAGCGTATCTAATTGCATTCACTTGAAGTGACTTTGGCTGTCAATTGAAACTCTTGTCAAGTTCCATTTGAATTCTCTCTCTCTCTGTCAACTGAGACACCCATTCAGAATTCGCTTGCGAATAGATATGCAAATGCCTCTGCAATCAAGTGAGCTTCGTACTCCCTGTTGTCAGATACACACATCCACCGTAGTCACTTTTGTGTTCTCACTTTCTCGTTTTCTTTTTGCACACCGACCATAACAGAGAAATTTGAATTGAGATATTTATATAAAGGCTAACAATGAAAAAGGTAACACAATAGCACAGCGAAAAAGAAACACAAAAAACAACAACAACCGAACAATAGAATACTATGTCGCCTCGCACTTTTGGTTTTCGGGGCAGGTCGGATCAAGATTCATCGAGGTACAGTGGGTAAAATGAGAAGGGTCAGCTATATCTTTGAGATTTATCTTGCAAGCATAAGAAAATTAACAAAAAAAAGAAAGCATGCAAAAGCGATGTAATCCATTTAGGTAATTATGAATACATGCGCATACGTGGTGGGCACCAAATGTCAGGCATATGCTGATGATTAGCATAAAATGGCACTGGAATTAAGAAGCAATAAAAAAAAGTATTTTCCTTGTGGGCGACGTAAAATATCAAATCACAGGCGCAAAGTTACCGTCTAACCGTCAAGTTCTTTCAGTACTTTTTTTAGCATTCGCGAGGTTAAGCTGTTATGCTACGTATCCAACGAACGAAGCCGCGAGTTCCACCTATTCCATCCGAGCCCACCAGGGTCCGGCTCGGAACGCCAGGAAACCTCGCGGCTACAGATCCGGTCCGAAGGTCGATCGGTGACTTCGAAAAAATTCTGCGATTTTGCCACGACTGGAAGTTGGTTATGAACTTCCTGAAGTGCGAAACTAAGCTTTTCAGGACTGTACATGGGTTCGCGATATACTCGCCTAAACTGGCGCAAGTTCGGCATAGTTGACCCGAAGGGACGGCTGTTAGCTGTGAAAAGTGCAGTATGTGAATGTTGACAAATGCATAGATAGCCAGAAAGGCCTTTGCTGCGGCAAGCAGGTGGGTTCTTAGCAGACAACTTGATGCCAGGGTGAAGGTAATCTGCTGCATGGTTCTCATCAGGCCAATCATGGCATATGGTTGTCCACTGTGGTTCAACGTGAGTCCTTTCCAGAAGGAAAAGATGAGGTTACTCGAGAGACAGTGCCTGTCTCCGGTTGTATCGTACACCCGAGTCTGAGTACAAGAAGTACTATCCTAACGAAGTCCTGTAAACGTGAACAGGAGAGATAATTTTAGTATTAAGCTGATCAGACGGCACATTGCACGAGCTACGACTTCGTCCAACAGTCTGATCTTCGGGGCTTACTACCCCAATATTAAAGACTGATTTTTTAGCTATTATCTTTTTGGCAACACTGGTTTAAACAGCTGACGCACGTTTCGTGTTTTTTGAGAAAGTTCATCGCGACATCACACGTCTTCAGCGACGAAGCTCATTTTTGGCTCAATGGGTACGTAAATAAGCAGAATTGTCGATTTTGGAGTGAAAATCAGCCAAAAGCATTGCAAGAGCTACCAATGCATCCAGAAAAAGTCACAGTTTGGTGCGGTTTATGGTCTGGTGGCATCATTGGACCGTACTTCTTCAAAGATGATGCGAATCGTAACGTAACTGTGAATGGTGAGCGCTACCGTGAGATGATATCCAACTTGGCGACTCCAATACGAACCGTATGTCGCTCGCACCCAACCGAAGAAGATCCGCGGTTCAGTAGAGCGATCTCCGCGCGAAAAAAGAAGCAGTTTGCCAAATAGCGGCAATTTTACTGGTGGTTACAGCAAAACATGTCCCCGCCACCGCTGGCCTTTTTAAACGACCCGGTAGTTGACCATGGTCAGCTTACATAGGTTTTAAAGGTAGTTACATAACATTTACGTCCTGGTGCGCGCGTCTATCCTGTTACGGACATAATTAAGATAGTCTTAAGTTCTGTGTTAGGGTAAGTTAGTATAAGGTAGGTTAAGCAGTCGAGTTAAGTTTACCCAAGTTTTTCATCAGTTTTCTTGGTACATACAAAATTAATAAAAGTTTGTCATCAAAGACTAAAAATGAAACACGTTGATAAAGCCGAAAGGCACTAGCTTAGAGTACCCGCATGGGGTCAGTAGTTAGTAGTATTCAGTCGTTAGTTAGTATTAAGAACAATGGTGAATTGTTAAGTTAGTTAAACTAGTTTTAAGTTCTTTTGTCTAGCAAAGAAGTAACATAAAAAATTACATTGAAAAAAAAATTGAATTTAACGAGATAAAACTCGTTAAGTGCGAGGTTTTGAACCCGAATACGCCTACAGCGTGAATTTCAGTTTATTTTGGTGTTCATATTCTCATTTTGTCTCTTTCTATTTTCTGATGTTCTCACACTATTTTGTTCTGTCAACAAACAGCTGTTCTGGCGGCCATTTAAAAATGGAGAGCAAGTGACACTTCTTTGAGGGGGCACTTATAAATTAAGAGGGAGTGACTTTAAAATTGAGAGCGAAACCACTACAAGCCTAACCCACTGAGTTTTCAGTAAAAGTTCATCCGGACATCACGGATTTGGTAGCATCGGAAACGTAGCATTAGTGAAAGTGTAAGTCTCGTCATTCGTGAGTGTATTATGAAACTTATATTATTCCATTGGAAAACGCGTTGGAAACTACTATCAATGTACGTCATTTCAGTACATGTCATTCATTTGAAGCGTAAACAACAATAATTTTTCTTCACTCAAATATGACGAACTGTGTGCCTGAAAAAGTGTTTTTGCGGGGAGTTCTTCTTCATAAGAAAACTGCTGCCGAAAGACATCGTATTTTGGTGAAAGTTTATGGTGAACATGCGCTAGCTGAGCGAACGTGCCGTTTAAAAGCAGCTGCATATATTCAAAAGCAAGAAAATTGGGTTCCATATGTCCGAAATGCTGCTGGAACGCTACAAAAGGAAGTCATTTTTGCATCGGATTGTTACTGATGATGAACAATGGTTCCATTACGACAAAACCAAGCGCAAAGAGTCATATGTGCGCTGAATTATTAGCTGCTAAGAGCATTTATTAACTGCATCAATGGACAACCATTCGAAGAGAGCAGTAGCCGAGAAACGCCTGGAATATGCGACCAGACACGAGGCAATAATTTTCCATCATGACAACGCTCGGCCCCACGTTGCTATTCTGGTTAAGAACTATTTGGAAAACAGTGGATGGGAAGTTGTACCCCACCCGCCTTATAGCCCACACCTTGCCCCTTCTGACTGCCATTTGTTCCGGTCGATGCAGGTCGCCCTCACTGAAATACGGTTCACATCAGAGCAGAATATCAAAAATTGTCTTGATTCATTCTTGGCGCTGTTCTTTTGGGATGGGATCCACAAATTGCCAGAAAGATGGGAAAAAGTCATATATATCATCATCTTCAGATGGGCACGAATTAAGTTATTGACCCAATATTTTGAACTAGAATCGCTACCAGAGCTGTACTAAACTGTGTAAAAAATGAAATGAAATGTGTGTTCGTATCAGAAATCCCCCAAGTCACAAACAGCCCTGATATCTCACTCTTCAACTGGAAAACTGTTAATAATGCTACTATTGAGGCGTACACCGATATCGTCACACAACATTTTTGTAAAACAATAATAGAAGGATTGTTGACATTTTATATTAATAAAGAACTACTAAAACCCGCTGCTGCCAGACGGACTGTCCGCGAAACTGTTTAAAGCTGCTGGAGATGATCTGGTTGGGCGCATGCACCAGCTCATCTGTAAGATATGGTCGGAGGAAAGCATGCCCGATGAGTGGAATCTCAGCGTCGTTTGTCCGGTCCACAAGAAAGGAGACCCTTTTGACTGCGCCGACTATCGAGGGATCAGTCTCCTTAACATAGCATACAAGATCCTCTCTGCCGTCGTGTGTGAACCCCTGAAACCATTCGTCAATAACCTGATAGGTCCTTATCAGTGCGGTTTCAGGCCGGGAAAGTCCACCATCGATCAAAAAAGATCCTGGAAAAAACCCACGAGATGCAGATCGACACCCACCACCTATTCGTCGATTTCAAGGCCGCATATGACAGCGTGCATAGAGACGAGCTGTACAATGCCATGTCTAGTTTTGACATTCCAGCCAAACTCGTCAGATTGTGCAGGATGACGATGGAGAACTCTCGCTGCTCCATCAAGGTCGGTAACGAACTCACCGAGACCTTCAATGTCAAAACAGGTTTTAGACAAGGCGACACGCTGTCATGTGATTTCTTCAATATCATACTTGAGAAGATCGTGCGAAACTCAAATGTCAACACCAGAGGCACGATCTTCCAAAAGTCCGTTCAACTGCTTGCCTACGCGGACGACATTGACGTGATTGGACGAACACAGCGAGTTGTCAATGAGGCTTTTGCTAGCATTGAAGCGGAAGCGGCTATAATGGGTTTGAATCAGGGCTTGGGTTTAAATCAGGGTTTTAATCAGGGCAAAACAAAGTACATGCTGTCATCAAGAAAGGACGCACAACATCGACGCCTCGGACAGAGCGTCATAATGTTTATCTTTATAAACAAATATTTATTTTAACAGCGTCTCTGCGCACTGCAGGCTTAAATCTAAATACAAATGTTTCTTCTAGGGCTATTTATACATCAATAAGTGAATAGGTCAGCAAGCAGCATGGATGGATACTCGATGTCGTGCGCAACAGGTAGCCAGCGCATGTGCTGAAGTTGCACTAAGCGCTTCACAATATGTGCTAACTGCGAACTTACAAAAAGAGAATTTGTATGATTCTGTGAAGAGATACATTCCATCGAACAATGGCACGTAGGAACACAACCTTTACTTATTTTTAATACAGTTTCCACTAATCTGATGATGAAATTGCCTTACGTTTTGTTTTAGGAAATTCATTAAGTGATTCTATGTTCGTCAAGAGCAAACATTTATTTTCTCGATTAAAAATGTATGAGAACCTTATCTAGCGACCCACTTCTATGTGGGACCAAGACGTTACCTTTACGGAGGCAAAAAGAAAGGTTCTTTCTTTGAGAGCAGTTAATGATACAGCTGAATGAGCTGTAACACTTATGCAAGATTTTCACGGTTTGATAATTTCAAAGGAAGAACAAAAGAACAATTGTACTACTCTGTGTACTCGCTATCCAGATCGTAAAAAACCATCAGTCCGTAAGCTCCACTAAAGCGGTCGCGGGGGTAAGCCACGCACTAGAGATCTCCAGGCATCTCGATCCCCCCCATCGACTCTAACTTATCACGAGTTATGCCCAACCGTACCCAGGCCAAGCGGACGGCTACCTGATGGAATCGCATACTTTCTTGCCACGTGGCCAAACCACCGAAGCAGAGCCCTTTTCGTTCGAAGAAGCAGCTCCTCAATGTTGAGCTCCACGCGCACTGCCGTGTTTCTCACCCTATCCCGGCGAGTAATTCCCACAACAGCACGAAGAAACCTCATCTCACCAGCTTGTATTCGCGATCTTATTCTTTCGACCATTAGCACAATTTCATAACCATAGTTGAGAGTACTGAATTGAAAACCGATAACGTGTCTATGAAACCAAGCTCGGCTTCCCTGATTAAAGATCTGCCAAGCTGTTTTGAAATTGACCCCGCATTGGTCCTGCCATCACTCGTGAAAAAGACCCCGAGATACTTAAACTTGTCCACCTGCTTCAATGGGAATCCACTAACCTGTGGAGTGCATTAAAGGGGCGTTCTGGAGATGACCATAACCTCCGATTTGTCCACGTTAACCTCCATCCCAGCATCGGCACACACGGCCACAAACCTATGGAGTGCAGGTTGGAATTCCCCCTGGGAAAATATGAGGATCACTAAGTCATCTGCAAAAAGAAGATGACTTAACGTCAACTCTCCCAATGTGAAACATTCTCTCTACTGCGCTGCAACATCCAGTCCATAAATACAATGAAAAGGAGAGGTGACCAGGCGCACCCTTGGCGAAGTCCAACGCCCACTGTGAAAGGTTTTGATTTGGCACCGTTAACCCGAACACAGCTGCTGCAGTTTGCGTACAGAGGCTGAGTGGCCCTCAGAAGAGGACCGTCCATCTGCAGAACACTGCAGAGTTTTCCCCGAGGGATTTGTTCATATGCCTTTTCAAAATCTACAAAGCAACTGTGGATGGGTTGAGCATACTCCCAAGCCTTCTCAAGTACCATTCTTAGAGTGAAAAGCTGGTCGAAAGATCTGCCGGGACGAAAGCCCGTCCATCCCCCATCCTGGACTCGACCATAGCTCTAGAAGGCGCTTCCAACGCCTTAGCGTAGGCTTTTCCGCGGAAACTTAAAAGAGATAGATATGCCCCTGTAGTTGGAGCAACCTCTTTTGTCCCCCTTCTTGAAAAGATGGACAATCACCCTAGTTTGACAATCGCCAGGTGTCTTACCACGTTCCCAGGCCACTTTAATGACACGAGAGAGCCACAAAACTTCCTCTTTACCCATTGCCTTAATCGTTCTGGATTTCATCCACACCGGCAGATTTGGCAACTTTTTGCGATTCAATAGCCGAAATGACTTCATCCGCCACAGGTCTACCATCCTCAGTTCCCTGTTCGGGTTTGAGAAGCTCCGTAAAGAACTCGCTCCATCAGCGCATACCTCATTAAAAAGCAACACACCATCTTTGAATTTGACTCCTCCGATGATGTTGAATTTCCTTCCTCTGAGCCGGTGAATGGTTTGCCAGAACACCTTTTCGCAGATCTATGGTCGCCTTCTAACTTCTCGCCGAACTTTAGGTGCTCGCCAATTGCACAGCCAATTTGCAAGTTCTTCGCGCCTCAGTATACCAGTCACGAGAAGCAGAGTCCCCCAAGAGAATGCAGTCTATGTAGGTCTGCTTCTTCTCTCTGATGGCTTCTTGAACTCTGGGCGCTTTAAACCAAGCAGTTCTTTTCTCACCACCAGCCGCCACTCCAAGCCGCTTCACTCCACATCCCGTGGAGAGACTGCTGAAAACAGTCGCTATTCTTCCTCTACACGCGATCGAACAGTTGGAAGTCGCTCAAAGCTTTCAGATATTTGCCGTGCAAAATTTAGCCACAACTGACAGTTCTGTAGTTTCTCCCACCGTATGCGTGTAACCAATCTTGGTTTCTTGGCAGGAGAGCTACTTTATCAGTGAGGTACAGCGTACACAACACCATGTGATGATCAGTTGACAGTCCACCCACACCTACGTGAGCATTGAATATCAGGATATAGGAATCCATTTCTGCTACCCTTTCCAGGTCAGCATCAACTTCATCCAGTAAAGCCGCGTACTCTGAGCCTAGATTTGGTGCAAACACCTGCACTAGAGCCAGAGTTGTGCAAGATTGAGCATAAGGATCCCAACTCCCCCTACTAATGGCATTTACTCCAATGCCCTGCCTGCCAACCTGGGACTTGTGAGTATCCCCACACCCACCTGTGCAGAGTTGAGGTGCAACTCCCGACAGGAAGAATTTCCACCCGTCCAAAAGGTTCACAGTTCTATATCCCCTCTGCTTCATCGCGGAGATACCCACGATATCCAAACGCAGTCTCCTCAACTAGCTCAAGTTCCTTTCCTGAAAGCGATGAGATGTGCCATGTTCGATGCTGTTATCCGTTCCCTTTTGTTCTAAGTAAGCACTGGTTTGTGCATGGGGTGACTTCCCCTAACACCCATAGCGGCTCACGAGTCCACTGCTGGGCTGCTAGTAGTAATTTCGGGCTTAGCCCACCATTTAGGCCTGGCTCCGAATGGGGCCCTGGCACACCAGGTTAGGCAATATCCAAGGCCAATCGTCTTCTTGTCATTTGGGGAGGTTGCGCTTCGTTAGCCTGGCTTGGGATGTATGAAAATAAACCCCCGTTTTTTTTTTCTATTCTAAACTTGATAAATTTTACTCTCGACAATTCGTATGGAATGCTTGGTCCGTTGAGATACAAATTATCGAGACTCGACTGTATTTTGAATATTCATCCCGAAATTCAATTGTTTCTGCATGAATAACTCGTGTCCCTAATTAGATGACCGCCACTGCAGGTGCCTTAAATCATAGTCACGAGTGAGAAAGGAACTGTCAGTGTATGAGGAAGTTAGAAGTTGATCAACTTCATCCGTTGTGGGCTACAAAAGTTCTCTCTCTCCATCTTAGGACATAATTTAATTTGTTTGACGTTACGCAACGCATGCAACTGGTTCTATGAGTTTGGACCTATGTAGAGCGTTTCTAATGGTTACCATTGTAGATGGGCCTTAAAAGTTTGTATCGCATATAGACCTCGCGCGAAGTACGCACTCCCCTCGTACACAAATTTACTGCTGAAAAACTTAGTCTGAGATAAAAAAAAAACAAATGTGAACCAATTCATGCTGTACAGTGGCTATTTATTTACACATTTCTTATTTAGTATTTCCATTCTTTAGTTCGTCCTGTGGTGTACCTTTATTTTCTCATTTTCTATTCAATCTTCTTATACTTTAACTTTTCTAAAATAGTGTTCAAAATTTCACCCCTAACCTCTAGCTTCTCCAGATCACTAAACTTTGCCATAAATGGCAAGAGACTTCTGAAAAATTGAATGTCGTCATTATCTTCTCGGCTTTTCAGCGTCTCTAGCTTTTGAACTTTCAGTCTTTCCTTTTCTATCGCCAAGAATTCGGCGTCTAAATCTGTGAGCTCCCGCTTTCGTTTGACTGACGGCAAATTGTAGGAGGAACTGGTCGAAGGGGTGCTGGTGCGTGGCCTATTGACATCCACAAACACCAGTTCCTCGTCGTCCTCTTCTTTGACAATCTCCGAATAGCTAATTTCTTCGGCGACTGTATTTTGGTCCAGGTCCCGCATAATCCCTTGCGTTGTTTCGTCAGCGATTCTATATTGTTCTAAGTCTTGCATATTCCCTTGGGTTGTTTCGAAGGAAATTGTTTGCTTGACGAAGGCCATTATGTCGAAATACAACCATTTCGCTTTAACCGGTTCACCCTTCAGGTCTGTGACTGCGCGGGGCGTTTTTTGCAGAACTCTTCTGAAAGTGTCTTTCAAATTCTTCCATTTTGCTTTCGCTGCTGTTCCTGTGAATACAAACGGTGTTGGGGTTGTTTATGTGTGTTTACAAAAATCTTTCGCATTGTGATATTTTTGCGAATTGCGAAGAAAGTTGCGATTTGTTTGAAGTAAATTAAATGTGCCTCACCTGAGCAATTGCAAATCTGTCCCACTTCGTTCCACAGGGCATTGGTGACAGCTTTGTTCTTGTAATCTTTATGTCTGTCCTGCCATAAGACCAGGCGTTTATGGACAGCTGCAATCAGCAATTCCGCATTAATTTTCCCCATCTATACACGACGTCGCTCAGCGATGGACTGAAAAACGAAAACTGCAAGTAAATTATCGAACGACGTCGCTCCATGCGACCACACACCCATAGAATTTCCTGTTTTACTCTCTGCCCTATTCCTACTCTCGTCGCTCAATCGCAAATCGTTGAATCGTGCAGCCGGCCGTCGCTCGCCGTGTGGGTACACTGTTCGCTTGAGTTTGTGTATTCTCTTTCATCCCTCTTCGTGTTTTCTTCGAATTGCCTGTTACTTGTGTTCTCAGCGATGGTTATTGGACGCGCACAATGCGCGTGTGAGAATGAGAGGGAAACAACAGACAAAATGATTCTGTATTCGAAATTGAAAAACGTATGAAAACGCGTATAGACTGGTGGAGGGAATGTGTAGTTAGAGGGGTTTGACATGGACATGAGAATATAATTTTTATCGTCCATGGACGTGAAAACTTCCTGCCGTATCAAGCAGAGCAATCGAAGCATTTTTAAGTGCTAATTTTTACCGACCAATGTTCTATATGCTCTTTTGCGTGTTTGACAAAGTTCACACGGTGCGTCCGGAGTCCCTACTCTCATACATATCGTATTTTGTGTGGAATTTTCAGTCTGAACGAACTTTGCAATTGCATAGTAAGCAGAAGATAATTGCAACGATATATTCAACTCAACCCCCTGCTCCCCGAAAAATTTGACAGATAATGACTATGAACGACGATTTTTTGACAGTTAACGACGAAACGACGTGTGTTGCCTTCAGAAATGAAGTATGATAGAGATGCCCAACTTCTACCTCTCTTGACCCTTAAAATTTCTGACAACCATTTTTTATATGGTTTTCCCAAAACAATTTCGCAGTTATTCCATGAATAACTGTCAAAATTTGTGAATTGTGAAAGTCTTTAAAATTCCTCCATGGACTAGGGGTCAATCAGCTGTGAAGTTGGGCATCTCTATAAGCCTTCATTTCTGGTTTCCTTATTTCTACGCACATTTGTCTGCCAACAACTGAAGTCGGTTTCAAAGGACAGGAGATGTTAAATGTAGATGTCCCTAGCCTACCCCTCATGACTGATTCCTCACTCGAATGAGTGTGAACGAGAAAGGAAAGATCGTGCGCAGTCGCCTCAGCGACCGTTTTTACGTACATTTCCTCTCTTCTCTATTCGTTACGTATTTTCCCTTAATTAAGTGTACAGTGCATGTGTGTACATTGAGTAAACAAATTAGAGGGGACGAGGTGCGGAGATAATCTAACAGGGACTCAAAAATCGCAATCGCAGTCTGCGATCGAATATGAGTTGTGATGTTTTGTTCACAATCGCATGAAATCGCATGCCGCAGAGCTACTACTTTTACACAAACACATTCGCATTTTGAATTCACACAACCGCTTTCACGCGTAACGACTCAATGTCATGAATTGTGGTTAAATTAGCGTAGGGTTGCCGTTGATATTTTTAATTGTGGTACAGTAGAGACTCGAAAAAGTTAAGTAGTTTGTATTTGGGGTTCTTAACTTTATCGAATTCTTAACATTTCCAAGTTAAAAAATATTTACAAATGTAGGTTCTGTTACCGTTAAGTGCAACAACCTCGGCAACTGCCTTAAGTTCTATTAGTTGCGTAAATCTAGTTTGGGCAGTACATTTGAAAAATATGAAATATCCAGTAGCCTCCTTTTTTGCTGATGTCCTCCTGAAATTAGGTGTTTTTTCTTTCAATTATGCTCACGATCCCGCATTAGCTCACAACACCGTAGAAATGTTTAATAAAGAGCAAAAATGGGAAAAAGCCAAAAAAAAGAAACAAAAAAGACATGAAAAAGTTAAGACAAAACTTAACTTTTTAGTTAACTTTTTAGAGATACCCATGGAGACAGAAACCGACTTAACTTCGTCTTTACTTGTTCAGGTCTTTACTGCGTTTCCACGAAATCTCCATCATAGGCCGTTTCCTCCGGCTTGATTTAAATTTAGAAATTTTATTGAAGAAAAATTATTTTTACAATTGTAATCACACTGTGCTTACAAAGGTTAGAGTGCTGGCTCAACAATAGGGCCCCAACTGATGTACACTGTTTAATATACTGTCGGTTTATTGTTCATTTTATTTATACCTAGTGCTTACATCGGTTGTTCAAATCCGTGTGTCCGTGGTGGCCCTTTTGGACTGGGGTGGTGGTGCAGTAACCGATTTAGCCACGATGATGATTGCTATCGCTGGTCTTGTGGAATCCATGCAGCTCCTTCTTCGACGTCGTTGGAAAGTTCTGCTCGTTTAGCAGATTTAGCACGTTGAGGTAGCGTTTTCCGGGAAAAGTGTTTCTCAGGTTCCTGATTGCTTCGGTAGGATGGTTGTTGGTGTCCAATGATAGACAACTTCAGTGATATTGGCGTTAATGTGGTCCCAACAGCAAATGGTTACAGGACCTTATTTAAAAACCAGATAAAATTGTTTCTTTTACTGGGATTCGAACCGAGGACCCCACTAACCAAGCGTAGGCACTTAACCATCTGCACCACCCAGTCGTTAGCTTTGTTTGTATGGTATGCAAACGATAAAGAGAACTGACGTAACCCCAACATCACCGTGTGGTGCACATACAATCAAATCATTGTCTCCGCTCAAGGGAATAGCGGCTGTTTTCTGTTGTATTATGTTTCTTCTGTCTTCATGTTCAGTTTATACTAGGTTTCCACCGAACCGAAATCGCTTGATTTGGATGCATTCATACTGGAACCTCAATTCCCACTGAGTTGAAGTGATTTGAAATGTCATTAGCTTTCAATTTATAATTGTCCAACAAAAAAAAAAGCCATTTGGTCTCAATTTCTAAATGGTCACCAAAACAGATGTCTTTTGACGGGAATGTAGAACACCCAGAAAATAGAAAGAGATAAAATGAGGAAACCAACACGAAAATAACCAAAAATAAACTGACGTTCTCTCTGTAGGCAGAGATAATGGAGAATAGTTATCCAACTTTGGCCAATATTACCCCTTGTCCATGTCGTCATTTAGCCGCAAAGAATAAGATTGTAGTGGAATTCCCCTTGCATTTTACACATACTCTTACAAAGCTCCCGGCTCCACGACTCATCGCAAGACCATTTAAAAAACGTTGTCAGATGAAACGGAAGGGAGGGAGGTAGAAGTTGGATATCTCTAACCTCCACTATCTCTGGCTGCAGGATTGTTCGGTTTGACAACCTCGAGGATGACCTCGGGAGGGTTTCAAATAGATGTCAATGAAAATGAGTGGTTTCGAAATTCGAAACCTACTAGATTTGTAGAAATTTGATAAAGTCTCGCGATTTCGTTCGGTGGACACGTGGAATTGGTTTGTTGGTGTATTTTATGGGTTGCAGATGAAATGTAATAAAAATTGTTGTTTTTTTTTTCAAAATTCCTTTGGCAGGACATAAGTGCCGACACCGTCTGGCTATAAGAGCTTTTACTGTATCTTAAATCTATCAAACGTGAGCATATTTTTGTTTCCTGCGTACTTACATTCTTTAATTTATTATTTCCATTTTCTTTTCTTTTGCATGTTAACATTGAATTACCTCGTTTATGTTCTGTGCCCACCCATATATAATGTGTATACAAACCAACTGAACGTATGTCTTAATCTCCTCCAAGTAATATAAGAAGCTTTATATTACTTGGAGTTTTGTTTTCCTTGGATTTATTGATAACAATTTTGCGCGCTATGTACCTCCTTATCTCCTTCCGAGCACCATGCTGATCTTTGTTATTAAATAACGCCACAACTAATATACATTCACACAATTTCAGAACACGTTTTTTTACACATCTCTTTTATGCGTTTGCATAATGTGTACTTCTGTGTATGGAACGATATACACTTAGCGGCAAAAGTCTATGTACACTAGACGCATTTATGGGACGAATTAAAGCGGCGCCTCAAGAAAGGAACCGTCACAAACAGACATAGTTTAAGTAGGCTCTTGAGAAAGAATGGGCCAAAATTGATCCCTCAGTTACCAAAAAAATTGGTCGAATCAATGCCGAAAAGAATGCTAGCAGTGCTATCATCAAAAACTTCAAACCATCACCACCCGATGATCCGGAATTCGTCGCAGAAGTGAACAGCTACGTCTCCACCGTTGGACATCCATCCGCACCCATCGTCATCTTGAGCGAGGACAATCCAGCTGACGAACCAGAAGCAAATGGAGAACTGACAACAACAGAAGAAATCGTAGGAATCATTCAACGCAGCACATCGAGGAAAGCAGCCGGAGCCGACAAAATCTCAAACTTCATCCTGAAGCGAATGGCACAAGCGGATACTCCTCACCATTCTCATGAATAATTGCATCAACAATTGCTTCTTTCCTAACAAGTGAAAAACAGCAAGAGGAAAACACGCTACTAGTGTTTCGGGATATAGGCCTTATATAAGCAATATAAGCAAAATTCTAGAACGCCTGATAGCGCTTAAGCCAAAGCGATGGTCCACCGACCTGAACATCATCCCGG
This sequence comes from Eristalis tenax, assembly GCA_905231855.2. Taxonomy (NCBI): domain Eukaryota; kingdom Metazoa; phylum Arthropoda; class Insecta; order Diptera; family Syrphidae; genus Eristalis; species Eristalis tenax. Next base: position 115,079,131 of record HG993124.1, read on the forward strand.
ATATGCAGTATGAATTCCGGGGAAGACATTCAACGCTTCACCCCCTAATGAAGTTTCAACATGACGTCGCAGCTGGCCTGAACAACCACCAAGTCACTGTCGCCTGCTTTCTGGACCTGGGAAAAGCCTTCGATTCGGTCTGGATAGAGGGACTCGTCTATAATAAAAACCATCTACAGCTTTCTTCATTCAGGGAAGTTTTACGTCCAGGTAGAAGACAGCCGGTCAATGGAGCGGAACATCGGAGCAGGAGTTGCACAGGGATCAAAGCTGCAGATGACTCACTGATGTAGCCCACGTCAATGTCACCACAAATCGCGGCACGGAGGGTAGAGATCCAGACAGCACGGTAGTACAATCACTAACATCAAATGGGGTATCCGAATAAATGCGGAGAAATCGGTACTCATGTGCTTCAGAAGACCATCTGGAAGTAGATGCAGATCAGCTACCGCATGTCATCCCCAATGGTGCCGCATTAACAACAAAGGAGAACGTGAATTATCTCGGCGTTAACTTCACCGACAGACTAAAATTGAACAACCATTCGAAGTTGACAACTTTGGACTTCATCGTGTCTACCCCCTGATGATGAAACAAAATGGACTAAGCCAGAAGACGAAGTTGCTACTCTACAAGCAACTCATTCGGCCAATTATAGCGTATGGGTTCCCTGTGTGGCACACCATCTCCAAGACCAGCATGGAGAAGCTTTCGGTCTTCGAAAGGAAGATACTGCGAATATGCACCGGTCTCACCTATGATAGAGACCGTCAGAAGTATCCCAGCAACAGGAGACTTTACGAAGAAGTTCGCCCCTGGAGCAATACTTGGTGACACTGTTCCAGAGGCAAATGCACGACATCGGAAACCATCTCACGAAACACGACTCCCGGACAACGGTTCCTCGACGCATTGAATCTGCGCAACGAAAAGACATTCCCACGAACATCAACCAACGGGCTGTATCACTTCTATGAAAGTAGTGATAGTAGTCAGCATTGAGGCTAAATAGGCTGCAGCATTGAACACACGGACCTGAACACCCCGATGTCAAATTCATGGATCAACATGAAGTTTATTAAATATAGCAATAATTGTAACGAAAACTTTGTAAACACTGTAAGCTCTGTAAACACTGCACATCCGTTAGGCCCCAATTGCAGAGCCAACATCCTTCCACAGTTTAAGCTTTTTGCATATAAGATCAATTGTGTAGTTTTTGTTCAAATAAATTCAATTTCATTCTCAAAAAGAAATTCAACGCCTTATTAACAACTATTCTATTTTTTGAATTCACGTTATATTTAAGTGTACGTAGACTTTTGTTGGTTTTACTTAGATTTACGGGAAAATGAGTTGTTTTTAACTTTTTTTACGGAATAAATGTTTACGTTTATAATTGATCGAATAATAAAGCGAACCATATTTACTTTTTTGAATTTTACCGTGTTTTACGAGAGATAAACTCGTTTATTGACTCGTACTTTTAGTGTACGTAGACTTTTATCAGTAACTGTATATGTATTACATAGAGGGGATCTATGTCCTTAACAAATGAGTTGCCTGTTCTCCTTTTCCATTAATGACTACCTTGAGTTTTGGCACAGCCAAAATGTGAATCTTATATAAATACGAACATACACACATATTTTTGTAGGGAATCAGATTCGCCACACTTTGAATCTGTAGGCAAATATGAAGGCACTCAAATTGATTCGCCAAGCATAAACAGACATTACCGATGAATGGCAGACTTAAGTCAATATTCGTTTCAGATGAATTTCTTTTCTGTATTGTCATAATAAATGGCGTTAATAATTAGCACGGAAGCAGTGATCAATAAGTGTAATGCTAGCTCCGGCTTTATTTTTGTTGACGTGTGACCCGACAACTGGGATTGACACGGAAGCAGCTCAAATGAGTTTAGCGTTTCTGTGACAAGAAAATATGTGAACATAAGGGGTTTTTTCTTCTTGAGAACGTAATACAAATTTGAAAACGAAAGAGGACATACCAAAGTCATAGCTTCATAAGGTCATAAAATGATATTTTTTGATTGCGAAGATGAAGAAGTGCTTAAGGCCAAAATCAAAGGAAGATACCTTAGGGATAGAAGCAATCCATTAGAATTGTGTGAAAATGAGTAAGAATTCATATATTTACACAAAGAAACAAAACCGTTTGTTTTTTAGTCTCGTACAGCAGTTTATAGTGAATAAGGACTGTTTCCTGATGGTTCTAAGCTGCTTTAATCTCCCAGACAGCGTTAGAAGCACATCGGTTCCACCAGTTCGCCAGCTTTGCGCAACTTTAAGTGTATTAGCCAGTGGGAGTTACCAAGCGAATTTCGGAAGAAACGTGCTTCTAGGCATGGCACAGACAACGGTGTCAAAGTTGTTCCGATTCGTTCGGAAGTCTTGTTGACCACTCATCTAATTGGTCAACATTTCAATTTGTTTTGCTTCGCTTCCATAATGACGGCAACTTTTTATTAAATTATGACGATAATTTTTTTCTATCGACTAAAAAATTGCGTTTCAAGCGCCATATTCGAATTTGTATGCTGCCTACTTTGACGATGAAAATAGGTGCTACCCATGTTCGATTGTATTCCAGTCAACTCGATAGTTTTAAGTTACGTGCTGGCACCCCTGGCTTTGTTCCAATGATACAAAGCCATTTCGTTTTGAACATTGTGCCTTGTATGTGTTTGTAGTCGTATTTTCGGATGAAGTTGAATAAAGATGATCATCACGAACAGTTGCATCAACAATTGTGACTTTCCTAGTAAAAAATAGCAAAAATTGTCGCAATACCAGAAAAGGGGAACGCTGTGCTTCAAGATATAGGCTTATATCGCTCTTGAGCAATCCTGTCCTGTCCACCAACCTAAACAACATCCCGGATATGCAGTACGGATCCGGAAAAAACGTTCGCCGCTATATCCTCTAATAGAGTTCCACCACGATGTTGCAGCTGACCTGAACAAGCACAGTCGCCTTCTGTCTGGACGTGGAAAAGGCCATCGACAGAGTCTGGATTAAAGGACTCATCAACAAGCTGAATCCCCTCCAAACTCGTCAGAATAATTTATAGTTTTTCTCATTCCACAAGATTCTACATTTGAATTGACGGCAACAAATCAACTGAGCGGAGCACGAAGACGGGCGTTGCACAAGAATCAAATCTCTGACCGTGGTTCTGCAACATCTACACGGCAGATCAACCACATCCAACCGACATAGTGACTATTTGCAGATGACTCGCTGACTTGCCAACCGATGTCAGCACAAATAGCCGCGTGAAGCTTTGAAATCCAGACAGCGAACAAATTTGAATACTATACCAAATGGGGTATTCGTATCAATCCTGGGAAAACGGTACTTTCGAGGACGTGCCTAAGTAGACCATCCCGAGGTGGATGCAGATCATCAGCCATAAACATAAAGATAGTGCTCCCTTACGGTACTGAAATATCAACGGACAAAAGATCAAGTATCTTGGCGTTATTTTCACGGAAAGGTTGAAGTTCAACAACCATTCGAAACTGACCCTTAAGAAGGCCAGCCTAGTCTTCCATAGCGTCTATCCCTTGATGAGCAAGCAAAATGGATTAAGCCAGATAACTAAGACGCAGCTCTACAAGCAGCGAATATGGCCGATCCTCACGTACGGTTTCCCAATATGGTGCAGGATCTCTAAGACCAGTATGAAGATGATCGCAATTTCGAAAGGAAAATACTGCGAATATGTACCGGACTCACCTTCGAAAGGACAAAGGCACCACACAAGACCAAACACAAATCATCACCCTGCAACATTACATGGTGACACTGTTGAGAAAGCAGCTGCTAGTCATAAATAACCATACTAAACGAGGCGGCCGTGGCGTTGTGGGTATGTGCGTCGATCCGTACGCAACTGAAACTCGTTAGCTGGTATAATTCGCAAACTTGGCCCTTTGAAGTCGGAATAGTACTTCCACTCGTGAGAGAACAATGGTTACTGAGAGGCTGGCCCTCTATGGGTTGTAGCGCTATCCATTTAATTTTATATAACTAGGCAATCCCCGGGCAACACTACCTTAATGCTCTAACTCTGCTAAACAAGCAGAACTTTCCAACGCCGTCGAACAACGAGCTGCACGAGCAGCGATAGCAATCACCATCGAGGCTAAGTTGACTACTATGTAATCACTAGACATCGTAGACGCTGTTATGAGTAATTACTCATTGACACATAGTTAAAGTGGTCGCCTAGCCGACAGGAGAAAGTCTCGCTAGAAAATACCTGGGTGACCAGATACGAATGATAGGAAAATCAATTTAAATAAAACAACAAAAGCAATAATCGGGTGGCATGACGAGATAATTGGAACTATCATTGCTGGCGGCTGACCCATTGCAATTTTAGTGATCAATAATACAGTATGATCAAACATGCAAATAGTGATCATTGATCTCCGTCCTGTCGGTTTGTCGTAAAGCTCTGATCAAGCTCAATTTCACTCAGATATATTTCAATGACTTCACCTGCACAGAGAGCATACAAAACAGTGTTTCTTTACAGGTTTACGACATCACTCTAGGCAATTTGACTCTCCAGCAGAAGTCTTGCCGTAAAAGAAAACTGCCCCTTGATATGCACACAGCCAAGGGACTACAATTTCATGTGCATGCATGAAATTAATTTGTTCTTGGAACAGTTCATAGCCCGTAGACCGATGATATTGACGTGATTGGTTGAACACAGCGAATCGTCAAGGAAGTGCTTGCTGGTGTTGAAACGGAGGCGGCCATAATGAATTAGGGCAAAATTAAGTACATACACGCCGTAGAGGACTCGACCGAAACGTCATCATAGGCAGCTATGACTTCGAGGTAGTAAAGGACTTAGTTTACCTTGGCTCTACGGTAAACAGTACAACCATCAGTACCGAGATGAAACGCAGAATAACTCTTACCAACCCCTGCTTCTTTGGAATACAGCACTCCCTCGGAAGACTAAGTTGACTTTATTTAACACTCTGTCCTGCTCTATGGCACAGACACATGGACGCTATTGAAAGCGGCTGGAGAGGCTCTTGGTCTTTTTGTGAGAAAAGGTTTGCGTTGAATTTTTGGTCATGTTTTTGTTAATGGCATCTGGAGAAAAAAATTCAGCCATGAACTGTACAGCAACATGAGCCTATCCATGCGTCTATGGATTTAACGCCTCCAAATACGACTGGAACATGTAGACAACACGCACTGGCCCAAAGAGTCTTTGACTGCGAACGCAATAGAGGACGTCCACGGAACTGATGGCGCACACAAGTGGAGAAGGATTAACTTAGCGTGCGAAATTGGTGGCAGCTGGCTAAAGACAGCGCCAGCTTGAGCGGCTTTTTGGTTGAGGCCCAGGTCAACCTCGGACTGTAGTGCAATTAAAAGAAGAGGCTCACATACAGCCTCTTGAATGATGTACTAAATTTCTACGATAAAAAATTAAATAAAACTGTCGCATATGGGATGAAAAGCATTCGTCATTTGTACAGCCACTGGTATGAAAGAGTATTTTAAAACATTATTCTCTCTTAGTTGTTAAAGTCTGAATGTGTAAAGTTTTACACTACACAAACAAAATGCTGTGACTTTAGCTTTTTGTACCCCCGTTCATGTCACAGCATCCGTGAAGTGAATGTGTTCTGTGAGCTTGACGAAGTCACTGGAAGAGAAGACTTTAGGACACCTACATTGCCCAAAGAATAAATTCATCCAAAAGCGGTCGCCGAACCCGGAAAATTATACACATTTTAGGCTGCTTTCAATAGAAAAAAGAAACTTGCAACTTTTTACTTTACTTTCTTGAACATAACACTAAGCTTCTTGGGATATGATTGTGAATGTCCTCCCTCCAATTTAATCGGAAGGTTTAGCCGTAGACTCATTCCAATGTTTCGCAATTTTATTCTGTCGGTAATTACCCAAAGTTAATGACCACCATATGAAATAAATAATTACTTGAAAATCGCTAACTTGGCTCGGCTTTTCTGATTACAGATCTTCGAAGCTGTTTCAAAATTGCCTCAACTAGCCCAATCCTACATGAATACTCAGCATTACTCCTCCTATCACTCGTGAAAAAGACCCCGAGACACTTAAACTTCTCCACCTGCTTCAATGGGATTGAAGAGGCGTTCTGGAGATGACCATAACATCCGATTTGTCCACCTCAACCTTCATTCTAATCAATCTTCATTCATTCTATTATCGAGTGCGCACTGGAGTTCTGTCTGGGAAGATGTGAGGATCACTAAGTCCTCTGCATAAAGAAGATGACTTACCCTCAACTATCTCAATGTGAAATATTCCTCACCTCGCTTTGCGCTGCAACATTTAGTCCATATATGATGATGGACACGAAAAGGAGAGGTGACAAGACGCAGACATTGGCGAAGCCCATAGCCCACGGTGAAAAGGTGATGATTTAGAACCGTCAACCCGAACGCAGCTGCTACAGTTTGCGTAAAGACTCAGTGGCCCTCAGAAGAGGACCATCAATCCCATACTCCTGCAGAGCACTCCAGAATTTACCTCGAGGGACTCGGTCGTATGCCTTTGCCAAATCCTCAAAACAACTGCAGATGTGTTTGGCATGCTCCCGAGCCTTCTTAAGTACAATTCTTAGAGTGAAAAGCTGGGCGGTTGTACTTCTGTCGCGATTGAGCGTTCTGAGAAGTGCTCGCTCCATCTGCGTAAGATGTCCACCTCATTGGAAAGAAACACACCATCTTCGGAGTTGACTCCCTCGAAAAAGCAAAGCAGAAACTGATTTATCAACTCAAATAGAAAGTCTTTCTAAAGATTTGCTTGTTTTGAGCGCGGCTTGAAAACGAACGTTTCAGTAAAGTCTACGGATTCGATCAACAATTTTTCAACGTTGTTAAAATAAAATAAAGAAAATTGTCATTCAAAAGAAATTGTGAAAAAAGAAAAACAGACCTGGAAAAAACAAAAAAGAAGCAGAATGTACCTACCTTCGATTCACAACAGGTTTTCGAATGATGTGACCTTATCGAAAGATAATTCAGCTTTCATGTCAATATGTTTGTCATGGAAAAATCCATGAGCTGGAAAAAATCTCAAATCGACAAGGTGATGTGATGTAGCGCTTAAAAGCACAATTTTATCTCAACGGTTCTTGAATTGATCGATTCTTCTACCCCTTAAGTGTATCTATTTAGGGAATGTGGGAGTTAAGATAGGATATTTTACGGGATTGGGGATAATAGGTACATTATATCAATTCCCTTTCTTACAAAAGAAAATTGACACTGAGTATGACTTGTGGGAGTCGTAGAGGGAATATTTTTATATTTTGAATTTTGTTTTTTGGGGATTTGGGATATTGGCATGCTCAAGCGAACTTGAATTGAGTTTTTTTTTTGTTTTTTTACTTTTCTTATTTATTGTTTTTTCCTTAAAAGTGTATTCCTTGTTTTTTTTTTGTTTTTTCTTTTTTCATTTACTATATAAATGTAAATACAATACTTTGTCACATTTTTTTTGTTTCTTCATCTTCTTTGCTTCATTTATTACACAAAGGAATAAATTGATTTTTTACTTTAAATTTATATTTAAATCACAATAATTTTTTGTTTTGTTGCTTGTTGATGTTTTTTTTTTCTTTCAGTTTTTCCTCATACAAATAACATTTTGTCAAAAAAAAAAGAAAAGAAAACGATGTTTCTGTTTCGGTTGGTTGGTGTTGTGGTGCATATATGCCAAGAAAAAAAGAGTTAATCTTTCAGTCAAAGAAAAAAGGAATTAAAAAAGGGTTGGGTAATTGAACAAATTTAACATTCGATAATTATTGGTTGGTTTTAGTTTGTTTTTTTTTTTTTTCATCTTAAATTCATTGTTTCCGTTTTTTAAATTTAATTATTTTCTAACACTGACGATAAAAAGATGTAGCCCAATTTTTTTTGTTTAATTTTTTTTTTTACAAATCTTTATCCAACTGAATATGTATGTAGTTTTAGAATTTAAATATTATCTTTTCGGAAGTTGCTTGTTTGTTTTTTTTTTTTTTTGAATTTTGTTTGTGTTTGTTTTAGCCTACGACAATTTATAATTAATTTGTACAATCAAGTAAACATAACTCTTCCTGATCTTAAGTGTTGTTTCATTTTCTCTTTGCTTTGAATTTCAAAAATCTCTCAAAATTGGGAGGAATTGGGAATTTGTATGTTTACTACCTTTTTGCGAACTTTTTTCCACACATTCCTCCATTTCTTTGCAGCATGCACACACATGATTTGCTTTGCTTTTCTTTTCTCTAAAGTTATTTCCTTCTGACATTCTGTTTACTTATTCATTCTTTTGTTGTTTGTTTTTTAATACAAAAATCACAGAGAATATATAATATATATTTGTTTATATTTCTAATTTAAAGTTTTTTTTTGTTTTTCTTTAATTTATAACCTCTTTTTAGTTATTGTTTACACATAATAATTTTTCCCATTAATTTAAAATTAGAAATAAAGGAAGAAAAAATAAATTGCATCAATTATTTAACTTGTGTTGTGTTAATTTCTTTTTATTCCACATAAATTGTTTTTCTTTTGGTTTCTTTTTCCTTCATTTTTTGATAGATTGTTTGCATATATATATATTTTGTTTTCCTTACAACGTATAATAAGATAAAAATGCTGTCCACACATTCACATGTTCGGCTTTTCAAAGGTTTGTATTTTTGTTACGCTTTTTTTTCTTATTTACGTTAGTTAGTTGGTTGGTGTTGCCATGTTGTTTTTGTTTCCCTAAAAATTGCTTCTTTAAAATCTATTTATATGATTTTTTGTTTGTTTGTTAAATAGTTTTACAATTAATTACTAAAACAAAAACAATTCGTTTTTAATCACCGTATACATCCCTGAATTTTTAATTTCATTTTTTAATATTTTGTTTTTCTTTTTCTTTTTAGCTTAGTGTTTTTCTTTTCGTAAAGCAAACATTACGGCTGTTTGCTTTTTGTTTGTTTTCTTTTCTTCGCTCAAATTAAGAGAATGACTGTTTAAATAAATTGTTGTCATTCCCTTAAGCAGTAAAATTAAGAAAAACATACTGATACGCAATTTAAGTCAAAATTCAAGGATGTCGCTTTTATGTTTTTGCTCTTCTTCAAAGAATAACAGATACAAGAAAACCACTGTCTTGCATGGTGTAATGTGTTATCTTAAAACTGTAAAGAAGCATTTCAAAGAAAATCTCTGATTGAAAGGTGTTTTCATTTAAATTGACCTGTCTGTCTCGTGCGATGGACAGGGAAATAATTTTGAGCATATTTTTGAAAATGTTAAACCCAAAGGAAGAGTTTAGTTTTTTGTTTTTTTTTTTATTTTTTTTTTTGCATTTTTCTTTGCCATTAAATGGAGTTTGTTTAAAAAAGACATGTGAAATAAAAATGACCGAATAAAAAAATTCAAAAGCACACCAAGACAATTAATAAGAACTCTAAAAAAAATAAATCACAAAAATGAATTGAAAATATGAAAACGTCTAAAAAAGAAAAACTAAAATTGTGTTAGATTCCCGAATATAAAATTTCAAAAATTAAAAAATCTACAGCCCCACTTAATGCAATTTTTGTTTTTTGAAATATTTTTTTTTTCTTTTTTTTGTAACTCTTCCGATGTGTATAACACTTTGCAAACAAATGAATATTCAAAAAACATTAAATTTGTCAGATGTTTAATTTTATTTTATCCTTAATTTGTTTTTAAAAAGATATCTTTATGATTTGTTTATTTTGTTTCTTTTTTAAAGAGTACTTTCCTACTGTTCTTTTGTGTTCTAAAATTTACTTTTTTGATATAGTATATATAAACTTTCGTTCTTCTGTTTGTTGAAATGTTTTATATTTTTTGTTTTTCTTTTAACAAAAAAAAAACTACAATGGATGGTGGAAATTTCACAGTTAAAATAGTTTTGTTTTGGTTGTTTCATTTATTTTGTTTTTTTTTTTCTTTGTGTATTCACTTCATTCTTTTTCCTGTTTGAATATGTATATTTCTGCAAATGCTCTTGTTTTTTGTTTTTATTATTCTCTTAAGTTTCATGCTTTAAATAGTTTTTTCATTAAAAAATGAGATCACATTCAAGTACTAGTTTTTTGTTTTTCTTTATTTATTTATGATAAGATGTAGCAAATTGGATTTTTTGTTTTAGTTTATGGTTTACTAAATATTTTGTTTTTCTTATTTTATTCAAAGTTATATTTTGGTTGTTGTAAGAGGTGTGTTCTCGTAATATGTATTTTTATTTTTTTTTGCTTTGTTTTGAACAATTCGAAAAAAAAGAACATTAAATTTTAACATGATAAATAAATAGAAGAAAGAAACATTAGTTTTCAAGCGAAAGAAGAATATCAACTAAATATTTCTCTCCTAAGTTGTTGTCTACCTAAATGAGTTTTTGGCTCTCATTCATGATGTGCATGACACCTGATCTTGTGATTCTTCTTACAGTTCTGTTTGTTTGTTACATTTCCGTCCAACTTTTTCTTATTCATAATTGTTGTTAAACCGTGATTAAATAGATTCTTTGTATTTTTCTTAATTTTTTTTTTTCTCCCTCATGATTGTTGTTATTCTCAATTAATTTTGTGATGAAATCTTAAGAAATCGAAGGAAGTTTCTAGTTTTCCTTAGAAGATTTGACACCGACTACACGGTTGTGAGAAGCACTCCAGTGCGACGTTGTCGAATATTCGAAGGAAAATCACGAAGTAAGTAAGAAAGACAAACAAGGAAGATTCAAATCCCATAAGTATTCAGTTGAAAGACGAAGTAAACAAGTCCCTTTTCGATGATGAAAGGCAACCGAAAGTCCTGTGAGATAAAATGATGCTGGCTTGGTTGATATAATGCAACCCTCAAATAAATTGTGTCCTCTTAAGTAGCAAACTCTATGCGTTGAGCTTAATTCTAATGTAGCAGGCTTGAGATGCCTTTTTATGCATAAAATGCACTCACTGGTATAGTTTCGCTCACTCACTCATGTTTAGTATAGTCTTTAATGTTATATTCAACAAGCAAACCTGAGACATTGCAATCGATTCAAATACTGATGAGTGTTCAAACTTAGCTAACGACTGGCTGTTTTGTTGGTACAACTCAATAAAAACCCTAAGAATGCAAGAGTTGATTTATCTATCCCTCCAAAACCTTCAACACATTTCAATTGCATCTGAGTAAAGACTTCAAAGCTTTGACATGGTGATGGGCGCAAACAAAATATGCGTTCGCGCACTCAAACAAATATCCTCATTTTTTTTTTCTAATCTAATCAGCCTCTGCTCTGATCACATGAACACAAATTCCCCTCCATTTCTCAGTCTAGCGTCTTCCAGATTCGATTGAAGTGATTTACATGATCTATGCTTAAAAAGGCATGCTTTACGCCTGACACTTTGGAAATTAAATTTGAAAAAAAAAAAAACTAACCCTTAATGAATCCCTAATTGTTTGGCATTGACATCCTTTATTTGAAAAAGGTTTTAAACAATTTGCTGCTCAGTACAATAAAATCTAGTTATCTACTAATGAAAGCTCTTTATGAATCACTAAAACGTGAATCAAAAGAGAGATTTCCCCCGTATTTCGAAGCCTTAATATATTCTTCGTTTAAAAATCGGTGTTAGGTTTGACAAAAAAAAATAAATAAATAAAAATCAATCTGTAAAGGGGCCCCTAACTGACTCATTCATCTGAAGGATGTTTGCGAGACTCCGAATTAACTGGATACGTAGGGGATTTTTCTTTCCTTTTGTTTGATTTCCTACTTCTTTGCTTTGAATTTGTGACTGTTTTTGTTTCCACAGGACTAGACTCAATATCAATCATTTGGCAGACACGCCGAGGATGTGACACACGCATAGAGGGATCACAAACCTTAGGTATACACACACTTATATAATGCAAGCGCATCCACAAATAGTAAACAAATCCGACTGTGTTGCGCACTGCTGTTTGCGTGTCTGTTGGTGTTGCACTGTTGTGGCAGTTCTGCAAAATTGTCTTCCCATTTCTTGATCTCTCAACAGCAACAAAATTTCATTCAAATAAAAACACAAAAGCATTTCATGTTTGTTTTTCTTCTATTTGTTTTGTTTTTAATTTTGTAAAATAAAAAAAAAATAAATATATTATATTTGTCTCTTTTCTTTTCTTCAAATTTGTTTCCTCGTTCTCATATTTTTCATTTTCTCTTTTTTTTACAAAAAAAAAAGTTATTAATACAATTTTTGCTTTTCATGGTTATTCCGTTTTTTCTTTTTCCTTCTCTGGGGTTCTTCTATCAAAAAAATTGTTTCGTACATTATACATATAAAAAAAAAAAGAAATAAAAATTTAATATATAATTAATAAGGAATCTTAACAAAATTCGTTTATCACACAACATTGCAAAAGTAAAGGAGTAAGTTAATAGCTATAGTTTGTTTAAAACTAATTTGTTGGTTGTTTATTTTTTTACGTTTCATGTACGTCTCATTTTAGAAATAAAAAAATTAAAAAAAAATGCTTTCTCGTTTATTTTTGCTGCGCGCTAAAACAAGGAATTTTGGTTTTGTTTTCTTTCGTTTTTCCTTCCTTCTCTTCAATATTATATGTATCATACACGAATAAAACTATTGTAGTATATATACACAACTATTTTAGAGTTTTTCTCTTTTCATAAAGATAAATAAGTCTTCTTTAAAGCTTTGTTTTTTCGGTTTCTTCTAATTCCTATTCACACATCTTGGTTGTTTATAGTTTTTCTTTTTTTTTTTTTTGAAAAACAAAATCGGAAATCATACAAAAATTTTGTTAAAAGTAATTTTCTATCCATAGGATGATTGGTGTTTTTTTTTGTTTATATAAAATTTAAAAAACACAAAATTTACTGGATAAAAAAAAATTAAGAAAAATACAAATTAAATTTTTATTTTGTTTACATTAATGAGAATGGATGCATCATATAGAACTCTTCCTTCGGTTAGTCTCCTATTTTTCTAGATTTCAATTTACATAATTCTGTTCTCTTTCTTTCATGATTGATCGTGTCTAAAGCGCTGCTTTTTTTTTTTGTTTCTTTAAATAATGATTTTGAATGAAAAATAATTGTTAAAAAAAAAAAAACAAAGAAAAAAAAATGATAATTAACAGTGAAGTGCATGTTTTGTTTCTTTCTTTTCGATTTGTTTTTTAAGCCTGCTGTGTCTCTGCTTTGTGCTGTCAATAATTTAATTTTCAACAAACAAAAAATAAAATAACAATTTAGCTCCCTCTTCGTTAACATGATTCTTCTGCGGCAAGTTTTAACAATAAAGTATATTTGTTTGTAGATAGGTTACGTATAGACTTTTCTCCTTTTTCTGGTGGTTGCTGTTGCTGGTGTTGTTGTCGTTTTGGAGATGAAATGCTGCTCTGCTCGTTGACATGCATATATGACATAAATTATGTATGCGTTTATATTACATTTTAGAAACGGATTATTAATCACTTTTTTTTTTTGGTCTGACGCGTGCACGCGAACACACATAAATCCAACATGCTGATTTATTCCTGCCTCATTGCATATGCACTTGGTTTAGATTTCTCATTTTCTCACACTCTCGCTCCACTTAGATGTTGATTCAAAAAAAAAAATATACATTTGTTCTAGAGAGGAGAGGGAAGCAAGGTTTGATGTGTTATTAAACTACGTTGTTCTCTTCTACATATATTTAATTGAGAAAAAATAAAAGGTGCAATAGTGCTCTTTTTTTGTTCGACTAAATTTAAAAGAATTTCTATTGTTTTGGAAAAAGTATGATAATAAAACAAGGAAAAAATGATCACCTCGATGTGAAAGAACATTTTGAGATTGCTCTTGGGTGTTTGTTTCTTTTTGAGACGTTGTCTATGGTCGTGTTGTGATTGTTGATTCGATCCAGATGATGTTTGATGGGTGTTTTGGAGGAGGTATTTCTCCCCAATACGCGTGCACTTCTCGTAATTGTCTTCATTTTCTGGCAGTTTCTTCGGTTTCTTTTCACTTCATTCTCATCCATTCGAATGACATCCAAGAGTTACACAGAGAGATTTGAAATTAAAATAAATGTCAAACGTTTTTGTTTTGTGTAAGTTAAGCACTATTGGTTTGTTTTGTCGTTTCTCTTCACAATTCAACGTTCCACGAATAGTTACACATTTCTATTTACACAAACGTCGTTGCATATCGGGGGCGTTTTGTTTTTTGTTTTCTTGATGAGATACAGTTTCTTCTTAGTTTTATCGATCACATTTAATGTTGCTATTGCATATGAATTTTACTGCGTTAAACTTGCTTTCGCTCTTCTTTTTTCTTTGTTTTTTTTTTCTTCTTCTTCTTATTTCTGTTTGTTTTGTTTTATACATTATCACACTTCATTTCGTTATAATTCTTTTTACAAGTATTTTTTGTTTCCTTTTGTTTAAATTTTACTTAACTTAATTTTAAGTTGGTTGGTGGGTGGATATACAAGAATTTAGTTCATTTACAAATAAGACAAAGAGATTTGAAAACTAAAAAGAAAAACTTAATAAACAAAAAAAAAAAAAAACGATGTAACGAAGAAGAAAAACGGATATTTTATCTCTTTTATAGATCGTTCGCTCTTCTCTTAACAACAATAATTAATTATTATTATTTAGGTACTACAAATATTACAATTGATTTCTCTTTTGTTTTCTTGTTGCAATTATATTCTCAATTTTTAATCTTTTGTTGTTTCAAAGTCTATTTATATATCACGATTCAATTTGTGTTTTTTTGTTTTTTGTTTTTTTATCATTAATATTAAATCACTAAAAAGTTGTTGGTTTATGTTTTGTATTTTGTTTGTTGTTTTATTTTGTATTAAAAACCACAAAGTTATTGCTGTTGTTGTGTTGGTTGTTTTGCTGAGTTCAACTGTTTTATTTGAATGTGCTGCATTGATTTAAACCGTCTTGAAGTGGGGCTTTTGGGGGTATATGTATGTAGACAGAGTTGATTGACTGAATGATGAGTGTTGTATCCATTTTAAAGCGAAAAAACTATTTTTCATTTTTTTTTTTTGTTGTAGTAAAAATTTAGAAACACAAAATATTGTTTGCTTGGTTGTTGTTATTGTTTGCACTTATAGTTTTGTTTGTTTGATTTTATTTTTTTTTTATAGAAACAAAAATGGCGGTTACGATTGCACATTGAGCAACAATTTCAAATTGTGCGTATCAAAGTCGTCGAGTAGATTGCGTTTCGATGACTTAACTTTGGCCGTTGGTGCTAGCAACGATGTCGGCGATGTTTGAAACGACACCATTTTTGGGTCGGTGATGATCGAGTTTGTACTTAGCATAACATCCTTACCGCCCATTGTCCAGTGTTGCGGTGGCTTTGGTAAAGCTGTTGGTGCTGGTGCATCAAAGCATTTGCTGCCAGCATAGTGGGTTAAATTCGTTGGTATTAGGGTTGTTGGGGAGACTCCTCCGCCATTGCGTTGACTACCATTATTGCCGACATTTGACAATAGGATATGAATACCGTTATTATTATGGCCACTCGAATTTCTATGATGGTTACGATTTGATTTGCGTCCACTGCCACCACTGCTTCCGCCGCCACCGCCAATAATTGTTGCCGGAGAATTATGACGTGAATTGCCACCGACACCATGGCCGCCTCCTGGACCGCCACTGACATGCTTCTGATGATGATGATTCGGACGATGATGGTGATTGTTGAAAAATGAATCACCATTGCCGGGTGATGTGAGACTATTGCCACCAGAGCAACGGCTCGAATTACCTCCGGGTGATTGACGCTGCCATCCACCGTGAGTTCGGGGCGAATTGTTACCTTTACGTGCGGAAAAGAATCCACCACCGCCGCCGCCACCCATTCCACAGCTACCTAAGCTGCTGCTGGACGAGTTACCACCCAATGATGATGATAAACTACTGGACGATGATCCAGATGACATTGAACCTGGTGAGGTGCCTAAATTTGTACTGCTGGCAATACTGTTGGAATGGTTTGTTGATGATAATGATGATGATGTTGTACTGCTGCTGCTACTGCTACTACCGCCATATCGTATCGACATTTTGTTACTGCTACTATTGTGCGAGTATGTCATCTTTTCTTCGTTTTTCTTCTTTTTATCTCTCTCTCTCAATGATTACTTATTAATATTATATATTCTTATTTTGCTTTTGTTTTCTTTTTTATATTTAAAATTACTTAACTTTATATATCACACACAAGTAATTAAAATCAACGAAAAAATACTAATTTCCATTAAGAGTTCTCTCGGGTTGTTTTGCTTTCTTTTTCTTTGTTTTACTTTCCTTAATGTTTGTTTTTTTTTTGTTTTTTTAATTTGTTCACAACTGCCTCTATATATATAAATATTTATTTTTATATATTTATTTTATATATTGTATGGTAATCAGTCTGTCGATTTGTTTTTCTTTTTTTTATATTTTAATTATTTATATATTTTATTATTTGTTGGTTAATAATTTGTTTTTTGTTTTTGTCTGCATCGATGGTCCTTTATTGATTAGAAAAGATAAGAGAAAAAAAGAAAAGGCAAATGTTTAAAAATAAGAAAATTTCTTGGTTGCGGATGTGATTATGTTGAACAAAAAAAGGACAAGATTAGTCCTGCAACGAAACGGAATTTTGAGAGCAGCTTTCTCCGATTTGAATGAGATTGCAGGACCTCAAGTATTTTAATTGGAATCTCTCACACGCACTAAAGCTATCCTGCAGGGATTTTATCGAATTTAGCCCTAGGCGCTGGCATAACAGAGAGGCAGTCACAGTCAGGCCGCGTTCACACTCGATAAATTCGTCGCCGACTTTTTAACGTTGTAGGTAAAAATGAGGAAGACAAAAACACATTGAAAAAAAAGTCTTGCTTTAAGTCTCATGTGTGAAAGCAGCCTTACGAGAGTCAAGTCATAAAGAGATCAACAATTAAAATGAACAGGACAAATTAGCAGTCACCTCAAATTATAAACCCAAAATGCCGGAAACGTACATGTAAGGCTTCATTAGAAGATACAAGGGAAAACAGAGCTCCGTAAATTATTTGACACCTTCGGCCAACATTCATGCAAATATAAAGCTATATACTCCACTTTATTCTCATCTCTGAACATTTCCCTATCAGTGGTTAATGGACCACTGCATCCGATCACCAACCTCAACCACCTGCCTGCCTATGTAATGTGAATGCAAAAAAAGAGATCACAAAAAATAAAATGAAAAATAACACGGGTGCTTCCCGAACCAACTGTAACCTTAGTCAATTTTGTTTCTATCAATGCAAAGAAATTGGAACCAGCAACAATACATCGCAGATCATGAACACAACCATCAGCTGTGAAAAACACTTCGCAATAAATCCCCAACTCTTTTTACAATCGACACAAAAATATTAACTTTCTCTAACCACGCCATGGAAACAAAAGGCACCTTCTTGGGTTTCGCAATTATGATCTTTTGAAAAAAATGTAGGAACCACAAGGCAAACACAGTAGAGAAACGCCGTAGACCCATCCTTCTCGTTTATTTCTCAGGTATACTCGTAGAAATGTGTGTACCTGCAGAAGTGAAACTGTGTTCGGTATGAAAATTGGATTACAAGCGACATGTATTTCTCCCAGCTCATTATCTTTTATCCTACCCGCCCAGTGTTCTACAGGACCCTTTACACCGAAGTATACAACCTAATTTGATCAAACAATGGGCCTGTTCCGGGACACACACTGCACATTTGTTTGTTCCGGAAATTTCCGCTCATGCACGTTTATTGCTCTAGTAAATGTACCTGTTTTTTTTTTCGAAAGTTATTGTACATTTATTTTCATTTACTGTCAAATTACATAAAACTATGTAGCTTTGAGGTGGAAAACAACTAATTACTCTTACTTTACGCAAATAGACACGATTGTCAGAAAATGTACAACTTCCACAACTTCTTTTTCTCTCGGTTTAACTACTCCGGGCAAACAACAAAATCACTACAATCAACTACGAGTGAAAAAAGCAAAGGATTTTTTCAAACCTGACAATTGCATAAACCAATAAAAATCATGAGCTCTTCGAATATAGGGCGGGAAAATCCGAAATGACAGCTGCTGATAATTCCAACAATTAGAGCTATGTTCACACACCAGGGGCAGTTCACAGGGTATACACACATTTTCTTTATTTTTGAAAAAAGGCAACTTTTTTATTCCATTTTGCACCCACTATAACTGATTTTCTGATTCACAAGAAACTAGAAGAAATTAGGCAAAATTTTATCTAATTCAAGCTGACTCGGAGAACAATCAAAACAATGAACAGAATTTCATTGAAAACTAAATAAACTCGTGGAGAACACAGAAGAATTTTTGTTGGCGTGAATTTCCTGATGCGAAGACCGTTATTCACAGAAACAAAGAAATAAATTAATAACATAAATTACTACAAACACACACACACCTCTTGAACAATGTTGAAAGAATTTTTTTTCTCCGTCAATACATGTGTATGTATTCTTTTTCTACTTCGATCGGACTTTACAGCTACGACAACACTCCGTCACGAATTTCTTTTGAAATGATTCTCGTTCTAATTATATTCTCCAGTTCGATGATGTTAGCATATTTTTTCGTCTTTTGAAAAAAATTCAACAACTTCGAGTTAACACTTCGAGGACCGTTATTACTACTCATCGATTGACAGTGCAAAAGTGTGTCTTCACTCCACGAACGTTACGAACCAAATGAACGTATGAGTGATTTTCTGAATCCACCTAGACAAGATGAGAGCTCCGATGGGGAACTCAACTCGTGCCTTGCGACGGCTGCGTGTGGTGAGTTTCAGTGAACAAAAACAAATTGTCCACAGTCGAGTGAGTTTTTTTTTCTTGTTGTCATTCTGTCTCTTTTCTACTCGAGGGAGAGAGGAGTCGTTCTTTCTTCGGTTTTGGTCTCTATCAACGGGCGTGCGCGGGACGGAAAAAGCCAGATAATTGCAGTGGTGGGAAACTATTATAGTAATCCAAAATGGCTGGCGTAAATTGTTTTTATGACGTTCTTATTTATGATTTTTTTTATTGCAAGTTATGGCGCGATAGTAGTGTGTACTATTTTGATGTGAATTTACTAGAAGAAAAAAAAACGAAGATAAACAGAAAACTCTGGGCTCATTGCTCCCACTTGGCAAGTAAATACGTAGTATTTCTTTTTGTTTATTTGGATGGACTATCTTTTGTGGACGAAAATAAAATCAGACGAAATGATTGGTGGTGGGGGTGGTGTTTCACAGGAGATCTTCATTAATTTAAATATTTTGATTTCAAATTTTTTTACCGCAACAAAGTTGACGCAATCCGGAGAAAGTTGAAGAAACTGTGGAGTATGTGATAATCGCATACCTAATTCTATCTATGGATAGCTACTTATTTTTCATGGATTTTTCTAGACTGTTCCAATGGGAATTGGATTGACTGATCGCATGGTAGCGACAGTGACTCAAGCATGGGTTTCTTTTTTGTTAGATGACTAGTTTCAGAACTTTTTAGTTTTTTTCGTCTATATGTATGAATGACTCTGATTTCGAAGATCTTACAAAGGCATCGATACCTAATATAAAGAGGGTGTATTTCATTATGGCCTGATGATTCATGTGGGTCAGGGACAAAATATTACACCTGACACAGTCGTGATTAACGAGGAATCAGCTTTAAATGGACATCTTATCAAAATGCAGTTTGTGTTGAGATAGAGGTAAAAGTGGAAGAGATTGTCAAAAAACATGGGCTATTGATCTTTTCACAGTCGAACTTCCCTAAGTGGGATTCGAATTTCAAGGGACACATTCGGTTTGCAGAAAATACGCTAATGTACGAGAAGAAAATGATTCGTTACTTTTAAGAATTCTGTAATTTCATCATGGGCCATTTCTCCTTTTCTACACTCAATTGCCACTCCACTTTATACGTATGAATATGGAATTTCAATAACAACACGGAGTGCCTTTTTAAGCTTCTGAGAAAACGTAGTCCAGAGATTAACTTCCTCGAAAATTGCAGTTATGGCTGAAATATCTCTTCGAGCCGTTCGAATTATAGAAATATTCCAGAAATTCGAGTTAGGGAGCAAAAGTGTATGAAAAATGGTACCAATGTTCACGATAAAAGTTAGAGTTAGACTAGTTCGACTTACAAATCTAACTAAGTGGCAAAAAGGGTATGCTTCCCTCTAGCGCCTGTAATTTTCAACCAATTACTTGATTTTTTTAAATGTAGATAAGTTAATTAGACAAAGGTGATAGATAGACAAAGGCCTGAGGAAGCGGGCTGGGTTTAAGATAGTGTATTTCACATCTCTCTTGAACTTGACAATTTTTGGGCAATAACTGCCTAGTGAATTAATTTTCAAATCATGAGAGTTAGCTTCAGACTCAGAGCGGATCTTGTGTTGATGCGATGCATGGAAATCCAAGATCCGTTTGAATAACAATAACATCTGTGTCTCTAGTCAAAAATTAACCGCGCATGGTTCCTGTTAAATGCAGAGCCATCGGGCTAAACGTTTAAACTGCACTGAGGTGGTGTTTGCGTCTTTGAAGGGGGGAATGTTTGAGAGCTTCACATCGATGGCACTGGAGGGGGAAATTCGATGTCACATGTGGCGGATGAGATTGCAGATATGTTGTCGTTTTGACACAGTCAAAAACACATTCCTGAAGCTGTAGGTACATATTTGTCGTAGAGGTAATTTTCGCGGATAGAGGGAGATATTTGAATATAGAAGCCCACCTCTGATTGGTCGACAAATGAGAGGTGGCCTTCTATGTCCTTTCGTCCAAAGAAAACCTTTAATCGTCACTCACTCTATTGTCAGCCAGCGAACACAACGAATAGCCAGGACAAATGTACACATTTTAAACCAAGCCAAACAAACGAAGTTCTTTTCACAATAAAGTCGTTAAATTGTGTTTTTACAAAACCGAAGCTAGATACACTACTTCAAACCATATCAAATTTATTGACGCGAACGGACTATCACATTTTAACCCCATCCATATTTTTTGGAATGTATCAGATATTTGATTATTTTTTGCTGGTAGGATTATTTTTCCAACAAAATGTTTCTTATAGAAAAACATTTCATTTCTTTCCCATACAGATTAAAAATGACCAGGGGACTAGACGAAGAAAACAATTCGCAACCAGAATTCATTATTTTACACACAGAGCGTTTACGGCCGTGTACGGCGCGGTAGCAAGTGTGGAAAATTCTGAACCAACTTGGCAACACAACAAGTCGTAGGTGCTGACTGAATCAAACTAAGATTACCATTATATACCCATCTTAATATGAGAGGAGGATATGCCGAGTTCAAAATACCTACACAATGCAGATGGGCACAAATCCTCTTTTTTGTCGCACGATCTATTTTTTGATCGGAAAAAAAAGGCAAATGCCGACGGCAAACCGAGAACCTTTCTCAAAGTTCGCATTTCACACAGTCGCATAGTCTAAGCCAGTCATCAGACAATTCCTATAGTATTGCTTTGCCCTGAGATTTCTTGGAAATGCTCGACACAGCGTCGAGAACAAATCGTTACATTTCCATTCTACTGACAGGCAGCTACACTTTTCATGAATTGTATTCACAATACACAAATTTATGGAAAAAGGTAGATAGGATACAATAGAAGAGAAACGTGTCATCGCCCAAGCGGATATTGTTTGACGGGCGACCTTTTGTTTTTCCTGAATCTATTCGTTCTTCTTGAAAGGATGGCACAAGACCATGAATTACAAACAAGAGGCAATAATGGAATTGCGTGAAACACTACATGCCCAGATAATAAGCAATAAATTATGGCAGGCAGCTTCCTTTTCCAACATTTGCAGTCCAATTTCCCCAGGATTGAAGAATATCGTTTCTCTTTGTCAAAACGGAAACATTAGGTGTTCTAGCTTTAATAAAGGGTACTCATTTTCGTCGGCAGAAGTTGAGCAAAGTTCATGGTGCAACTGGACGTCAAACTGGCACCTAGTAGAATTAATCCGTTGAAATGATTTGGATATGAGTATGCTGTCAGTTTATACGGAAAATGGAATGCAAAATTGCACACACTCATCAAAAAAGTGTCATTGTGCTAGATAAATGGATACGTCAAGTTCTTCATTTTAGTTAGGCCTGAGTTTATTCAAGCAAAACTAAAATCGTCTAGTCACACAAAGAATAAAGAATATGCTGCTAGTTATGACACATTGGCATATTCGAGTAAATCTGAGGTTTCATACAAAGAACCTGAGTCAACAGTTGTGACATTTAGGAAAATGCTTGTTGTATAGTTCCGGGATCGGTGCTTTGGACTGACTCAACAATGCAATCAAAGTGAAGTAGATTCATACCAACATATACATAATATGAATATAGTACTACAGCTTGTACAGACATTCTGTAGAAATCATATAAAGCCTGCCAACGAAAAGCAATCAAGTGATGCGTACATATTACGACGAGCACGAGTCAATTGCAGAATAAAATTCACAACCAAAGTACTAGACTTTTGCATAAGTGTTTTGTCTAGGAATGAAGTGTTGCGTAAAAGGGTGGAAGGACCTCCGTCTTTGTCGCAGAATATCACTCAATGGTTCGGAGGATTCAACGGTCAAGTATTTTTTTGCACTTTAAAATATACCCAGGGCAAGATACATAGTATAGACTCTACCTACGTTGCTCGTTGGTGCAAAACATGTACATTCCTCGACTTTATCAAGGAAAGCGAGTGATTCTAAAAGGTCTCCGTTTGCTGTTAAAAATCATGGCCACACAAATTTTTAAGTGAAGTATCGATTATTTATTCGCACAATGCAAATGATGCCGACAGCGTCAGGTTAACTTGCGCCAAAGATGTTGCCTAGTCAACCACAAACCCTGACCTACTATGTTTTGAAAAGCCACATTTTCTGGCAACTAATTTTCCAAGATATTTCAATGTAGTCGCAAATCAAGAATTCCAACAAGTCGTCTAGTTTAAGTTGCTCTTAAGAATAAGCTGTGTGACCAGCTGTGATCCACGCTCATTGAATGGGGAAAGAATATTGTAGGAATTATTTTACGCGTTTGCAAATTAATGCTTTAATTTAAAATATACTACTAGCGAGACCTGCAAAATAGGAGATGCTTCAATGCGTCTGAGAGCACCAGTCTTTTTCCTACCCTCGTTGCAAAAGAAATCTTTAGAAATGTACAATTTCTCTCGAGTCTAAGCCTTGTAGAAGACATTGCTGCATCTTTTTCTAAGAAAATACATTTCAATGTTTGAGGCACACACCCGCAAAGTACCGCGGCCTAAAATAAGAACTACATGCCATCGGTACACTCCTAAAATAGGTCTTCCGTCCAATGCCAATAGATTCAATCAACTGATCGGTATTGCAATCACACGGTAAAAATATTTAAGAATATTTCTTTTTCTGTTAAAACGGTCCAGACTTTCTAAATGCGAAATCTCCATTGTAAAAACTGAGTAAAATACAAAGCAAAACATAAACAATACTCGCTTAATGTCTCAAGGGGTAACAAATTGGAAGTGTGGCAACAGCCAGCAGACTTTCAACTGCTTATTTTTTTTTTTCTCTTCTCTTGTGCAATGTACAAGCGTGAATGTGATGTGGCAACGTTGCCACGATGTGCCACAGAAAATAAGCCCACAAAATATGTTTATGGAATAATCTTCAAAAAAAAACCTCGTCGCACGTAGCACATTGCATCTTCCATAAGAAAAGCAAAAAAAGACACCATCGCAGGGCACAACCCCACTCTTACAGCACAGATTTTTACTCAAACTCGTTTTTCATCCATCTCTCTCTCTCTCTGCCTCTTCTGGACAACAGTAATGTTGGTTGGTTCATGTGGTGTTGCCAGATTTCGCATTTATTTATCCACCTTGGCATGTTTTGAGAATCCAAAGAAAACTCGTCAAACATCTTGTTTCACATATGCATTTGCTACTTGTGACCGAACTTTTGTTACCACTTTTTTGTGCTTATGTACTCCGTTACACGACACTCTGGCTGATGTGGCTGCGAAGAAGATGCCTCCCAATGTTATAAATAAATTTTGCCTACGCAATGCTTTCGAAAACTTTCCACTACCATGTTAGGGTTAGCTGAGGACGTGAAAGCGCCAGGGCCACGATAAAATCGAAATAACCTGAGTATCGCGCGATTCAAAAATAGCCTACTCCGACTTGAACTTTAATTGAAAAATCAAAAACATGTCTCAAAGAACTTACTTCTTGCTTTTAAAAAACCCCGTCGTCTTGGAGAATAACAAATTTGAGGAAAAAGATCCGTTGTTTGTATGCACACACACATATGCACGCACAGAAATCACTTTAAATATTTCACAGGGATTTTTTGCTCTTCACAAGCTTTTACTGCTTCCTTTTGGCTTTATATTTTTTCTTCTTCTTTTCACACTCAATTCTTACAAATTGAAAAAAAAAAACTAACTTTTCCTTGAGCGGGTTGCTCTCGCACTTGGGAAAGCTTTTATGTAATATATTCCTTTTCCTTGCAACAGAAATTCATTTACATTCGGTCTGCGTGGTGACCGTTTTTTTCTTTCTTCTTCTTATGGGTAAATTAAGAATTTTCTTTTAAATAATTCTCATTCAATTTAAAATTCACTCAACGGAAAATATGAACTGAACAACTTTCTTTTGCTTTGCTTACGCTCGCTTTTTACTATTTTTTTTTTCGTATTTCCAGAATATACTTTTCACACACTTATTCTTATTTATTATGTATACATATAGAATTAGGCTATATATGTATTTTTTTATTTTTTCTTTGTTTAAAAATCACTTAATTTACAAATGTGGCGTACAAAAACGCTCTCTCCGAACCACTATACTATAACCTTTTCGAACAAACTTAAAATCGAAATGAGGTCCGGTGCGTCAGTGTTGAGTGGTTTTATGCGAAGCGAGAAGCCGTGAGGTTTCGTCGAGTCGGCTGTGTTCAGCGGCGGTCTTCGTTGGGAGGGGAAGGCAGGGAGGAAGAAATTATAATGTGCACAGGTTTTTTCTGCTGACATACAATGCACGAGAGGGAAAGAGATGAGGCATTAATTACGGTTCAGTTGTGGTGGAGAAGCTAAGTTGACTTGAATGGGTACGTTCAGTGCCGACAGAAGTTTTATTCCACGCTTAACCAATTCTATATTTTTATACCTTTGCTAGGTAGAAAATAACTAAAAAGACGGCCACTAAAATGTGGCCATCGTCCCTCGAACAGCAATCGTTCTAAATCACGAACATTTTACGGGGACATTTAGTGAACTTTTATATTATCTGTTACTTGTTATTGGTATGCTGAGCTTGGAAAACACCAATGGTGTTCATATCATCGTATTGAGGGTACATTTTTATGCTTCCCTACTGAGAATGGTATACTGGGGGTCATTGACCTATTATGGATCGATTTAGACTATTCAACATTCCTTTTTAGCCCATTTTTAAGTCCATTCGATCACTGAATAGATCATGTTTGATGGAGTAACCCCGCCTAAAAGGACAAGTTAGAGTCCAGGGTGTACCTGGACCTGGATCCATAAATCTCAGTCAAACATTATTTATCTTTATCGTAAATTCGGGTAAGCTCATTGACATGAGTTCAAACTATTTCTGTTTAAATGTTTAAGTGGTGAAATAAATAGCCCAGCGGACAAATGATTCCACTGTGCAGACTTCCACCTGCCCAGAATGCAGTAGAGACAAATCTCGACAGCTTGATAGGAATCATTGAAAAATCGAGCAAGCATTATGAATTCTTGACTGACACTATAATCTTGACATCGAAGGCGTCTTGACATCCTATGTGGACGTTGTTGTCATACCGCCATCTGGTAAATTTGCCTCTACTCTAAGAGACATAATACAGAATGCCTTCGATAAATTGACTTGGCGACAGCCCAGAAGATAGTCCCGCACTTTACCCTCAAGTGCGAAATGTCTGGGCCTCATCATCGATAATAAGCTATGATGGATTTGGAAGGCTTCATCTGCCCCACAATAATTGTTTCAAATTAATGAGGATTTCGTAAGCAGGCAATTTTCTGTTAAATTTATTAATCAAAAACGATTAAGTTATTATAAAAGCAGAAACAAAAATGTAACACGCTTGAAAACAAATAAACCTGTACTGCTTATTCTCGAAAACCAACTTCCAATTTTAAATTCAACGGAAGACGCTGCTGTCGAATTCAGAAAATATTGTCACCTGGTAGCAGAAATGAAGTATGATAGAACTGCTACCTCTCTTGCCCCTTAAAATGTTTGTCAACCATTTTGTATCTTGTTCTCCCAAATTGACCAATAAGAGAACGGCATTTACGTTATTTCGTGAATAACTGTCAAAATGTTCATGATTATCCGTCAAATTCGTCGATGGACTAGGGGTCAATCAGCTGTGAAGTTGGGTATCTCTATCATACTTCATTTCTGGCTCCACTACTGCACAAACGGAATTGAAATTACGTATACACTTTGTAAGCGGTTCATTGTAGCAGTGCCTGGGCTGGAGTAACCGATTTCTTGTGCGAAGATTCACATCAGGACATCAGGACAGTTTATACTCTTCGAGAAAATATCGTGGATGAACATTATACTTTGAACACCTTTTTTCTAGCGTTTCTAATCCAATTAAGGCACATCTTGTTAGGTAAGGGGGCATACAATCAAGATTCCAATTCATTCGTTTTACTAAGAATCTTGTAATGGTCTTTTGAACCCTCTTTAGACGTAGCACTTGTTTTAAGTAGACAGGACCCCATATAACCGACTGACAAAAGGGCATATGGATTCGAAAATTCAGCACATGTACGTTTAAGAAACCCCAGCATTGAGTTAGCTTTAGCAACCACATAATCTATACGAAAAGAGAATGTCAGATTTGTGTCAAAAAGATTAACAATTTACCATGTCTTTTCTCTACTGAGGGCCTTAATATAATTACATCTATAATTGAAAAACTAAATTACAAATAAAGGGTGATTTTTTAAAAGCTATAGGAAAGTTTAAAAAAAAAAAAAAAAGAAACATAAAATTCAGAAAAATGCATGAAATCTTTATTTGAATCGATAGTACGGTCCATATAATTTAATGTTTGAAGATTATTTCATGCAAATGTTGACCTTGACTGCGCCTCAAATGGTCCATCCGCTTAGTCCAATTTTGACGTACTCTTTCCAACATTTCGGCCGGTATCTCACGAATAAATACTTCAATGTTATCTTCCAATGCGTCAATTGAAGCGGGCTTGTCTGTATAGACATGAGCTTTAACATAGCCCCACAAAAAATAGTCTAAAGGCGTTAAATTGCACGATCTAGGCTGCCAATTGACCGGTCCCGAACGTGAAATAAAATGTTCACCGAACTCGCCTCTCAATAAGTCCATAGTTGCGCGTGCTGTGTGCATGTGGCACCGTTTTGTTGAAACCATATGTCATGCAAGTCAAGCTCTTGCATTTTGGGCAAAAAAAAGTTGGATATCATTTCACGGTAGCGCTCACCATTCACAGTTACGTTAGGATTCGCATCATCTTTGAAGAAGTACGGTCCAATGATGCCACCAGCCCATAAACCGCACCAAACTGTGTCTTTTTCCGGATGCATTGGTAGCTCTTGCAATGCTTCTGGCTGATATTCACTCCAAAATCGACATTTCTGCTTGTTAACGTACCCATTGAGCCAAAAATGGGCTTCGTCGCTGAACACATGTGATGTCGCGATGAACTTTCTTAACAGAGCACGCATTTTGATAATAAAATTCAATATTTTGCAAGCGTTGTTCGTTTGTAAGACGATTCATGGTTAAATTATAAAAAGATACAAGCTAAAAAATTACAAAAAGATAATAGCTAAAAAATGACCCTTTATTAAACTTTTAAGGGATTGCATCATCAGATTGGAAGGTAGGTGTTTCTATTTTTTTACAAATGAATACGTACAAACTTTTACAGGCAAGTTATGGCAAAAAGGAAAATGAAAACATTAGATCTTGGTACTGTAATTGCGGAACCGGACAAGTGAGCGAAGAAGAAGAAAAATCAAAGACAAACAACTAGCTGCTTGTGCGTCGTTTATTAACAGAAGAAGGAATGTATGTCCGCTGATGCATTTATACTCTAGTTAGACATGCTAAGTACAGTACATTGAATATTATTAAAATCTTTGGAGACATTTCGGGTTATTCATACGATCAGATGGCCAAATACAGTGTGATGCAAAAAGAGAACAAATACAGTCTCGCAACAGAGTATGCTACCAAAATGTTTAAATTAATTTTTTCGACTACAGTCCCAAGATTCGCCTGATTGGAGAAATTGAGAAGGGACATAAAAACATTGATATTCCGCGTAGTGCACTTTCATCGATTTGGGGTGCAAGAGAAGTCACAAAGTCTGTGAGTATGAGAGTGTTGACAAAGCCGTTCTCAAGTGGTTTGAGAGTATGCGTGCGAATAATTTACCAGTAAGTGGTTCAATCATAAAAATACTAGCTCTGGAATTTGCAAGCAGCTTAGGTTTTTCGCATATGTCGACGATATTGACATTATCGAAAGAACGCAGCGTGATGTCAATGGCGCTTTTGTGGGTATTGCAACGGAGGCCGCGAAGATGGGTTTAGCGGTAAACGAGGGTAAGACCAAGTATATGCTGTCAACGAGAAAGGACACCCAACACCGACGTCTCGATCAGAACGTCACAGCAGACAGATATAACTTTGAGGTAGTCAAAAACTTTGTCTACCTAGGCACCGCTATCAATTCAGACAACGACACCAGCGCTGAAATCAAACGAAGAATAACTCTTGCCAATCGCTGCTTCTTTGGGCTAAGAAAGCAATTGGTAAACAAAGCCCTCTCTCGAACAACCAAGCTAACGCTTTACAAGACCTTAATCGTCCTAGTCCTGCTATATGGCGCGGAGGCATGGACTTCATCAAAAGCGGATGAAGCTGCTCTTGGTTGCTTCGAAAGGAAAATTCTTCGTGTGATTTTCGGTCCCGTCTGCATAGATGGTGAGTGGAGGAGGAGATTTAATGACGAACTATACGGGCTGTTTAGCGACATCGACTTAGCCAGAAGAGTGAAGATCCAACGATTGAGGTGGCTAGGTCATGTAGAGCGGATGGAAACCAATGCTCCGGCCCGAAAAGTCTTCGAATCCACCCCCGAGGGACGGCGCAGTAGAGGAAGACCGCGACTCAGGTGGCGCACGCAAGTGGAAAGGGACCTCAACCAACTATGCGTGCGAAACTGGAGACAGCTAGCTAAAGATCGAGCTGGCTGGAGACGCTTGTTGGTTGAGGCCCAGGTCCACCTCGGACTGTAGCGCCACCTTAGGTTTTCGTGGTTTCAAGGCAAGTGAAGGTTGTGGCAAAGCGCTTCTACAAAGCAAAGGCAGTTGAATGGAAGCAACAGTTATCAGAGGTTGTCAGAGGATTCAAACCGGATGACATTTTTAATGTCGATGAAACGGGACTTTTTTTCAAATGTTTTCCGATAACGTAAGGGCGAAAAGTTTTTTGGAGGCAAACACAGCAAGGAAATAGTCACATATCTTGTAGGATCCAATGACAGGATCAGAAAAAATAAAACTCTTAATTATTGGTGTTGCGACCAATCAGGCGCTCACCTTAGCAGTAATAAGAAGGCGCGCCCCCGTTACCGTGGAAACAAGAGTAGCTAATTTCGTATTTGTGTTGTTTCTCTCTTTTTGTTTTGGAAGACAGCCGGGCAGGACGTGTAACATTTTGTTCAGTTTAAATAATAATCCTATTTATTAACTTTTTTCCCAAAATTGTATCGCAACCTATTTTAACCATCCGAGACAGTAAGTCCTGATTTTTAATGTTAGTTTATTGAAATAATCGTAACCTTTAATTCAATAAAGGTATTTTGGTATTAACGCCCAAATTGGTGTTTATTTCCGAAAAGTCTCGCACGCGGCCGACATAGCTGCGCCGATAGTTGACGCTCCAAGCTGCGTCAACAATTGGCAAGAGCAAAAATCCACGTTGCTGCGGTCTTGGATGACGGCAGATCTTTTTTGAAGCTCGACGCAAAATTTGCATGATCAAAGCGCAAGGTCTTATTTATCATCGATAACTGCCTAGCTCACCCTAAAAAAGTAAAGGTAAATTAAAGTTTATAAAGTTTGAGTACTTCCCACCAATACGACATCAATTTTCCAACCAATGGACATGGGTATAATACAAAATTTAAAAGTACACTACAAGCGCCGTATACTTACGCCGTAACCTTTAAGGATTTGGGAATCCAAAGAAGAAGAGTACAAAATATCGCTGCTAGACTGTGTACGGGAAATTTCAAGAGCATGGATAGAAGATGTAACACCATTTGACCTATTGAAAATTGTTTTAAAAATTCCGGTTTTGGAGACGAGACGTGGGATGAAGAAGATGACATTCCGCTCAATTTACGACGAACTGAGAACGAGGGCGCCTAAGAAATCGATCAAATGTGGAACAAGTTAACAGAAGCGGAAGGACTTTATGGAAGTCGATGACGGTATCGTGGCTACCGAAATACCTGCAAATCAGGCTGTTTTGGAAGAAGTAATAAATGCTGAAAATAACGCAAACGATAGTGATGATGATGAAGAACCCGAGTTAATTAGTAATAAAATGCCAGAAAAAAACGAAATTGAGAACTCTACTAAAATTCTGTAATCTGCAAACTATTCAGAACTGGACATCACAATTGTGAAAATCCAATCGAAGCGTGTCTAGTGTGAAAACTTATGAATTAACACATTTTACTTATGTATAAGCTTAACTTCAAGAATTTGAATCACTACAAAAAGCTTAATAACTCTGAGTTTCCTAACATTTGCAGCGTAATTGAAGGTATATTGGCCGGTGTTGGAGTTTTGAAAGGGGAGAAGAACCCCAAGCTATCCTACAAATAGCAATAACCGCTCGTGTTGTGCGTGCTATTGTTCTGTCACGAGTGGAAAGGCCTTAGGCCGACCCCAAACGGCCCATTTGAGAACAATTTTCAAGAGAGTTGTACTCTTTGCGCATTGTCAGTGACTCGAAAGAGGTGGTGGGGCCGTGAAAAGTATTTTCCTCGTACCGGGAATTGAACCTGGTCTGCGTAGGCTCATGTGCGTAGGGGTCGATGTAAAAACCCACAACGAGACGCCCGCCGCTATCCTACTACTGCTGATCAATTCGTTGACATTCTCTTGCCCCATTCCCCGTACCATCTGCGAAAGGCTCAGGTCACTGTCAGCCTGGGTAGTGGCTGCTAAGAAGATTGTCAACTCTTTATTAGAGTTTGTCCAGCTGCCATCAGTTCTTGGGACAATCTCTGCCAAAGTCTTTTATAGATTCACAGAAACACAGAAATTACTCAAGGAATTCCTTTTAGCGAATTTGATTTTTTTTTTTTTTATGTGCGCCAATCTAAGAGACCTTGCTTAACGAAGTTCCAAGTTCTCCGGGATTTGGGTCTGATTTCCGCTATTTTTACTTTCCACCATAGTGGACGTTTTATCGTGACCCGCCTTAAACGCGGGCGTCCTCTGTTGCGTTGCCACAGAGGTTCAGAGTCGAACACTCTTCGGGCTGGCCGTGAGTTGCCCATACGCTCTACATGGCCCAAGCACTTAAGGCGGTGGATCTGTAAATGCCTGCCAAGACTCATGTGGCTGTACAGTTCGTGGTTGAATATTCTCCTCCAAAGACTGTCCACGCAAACAAGACCAAAGAACACAGGAATAACTTTTCTCTCGAAGATACCAAGGACTTCCTCATCCGCTTTTGGGATTGTCAATGTCTCCGCGCCGTACAGCAGGATTGGGATGATCAGTTCGAGAGAGGATTCTATTACTAAGTTGCCTCTTGAGCCCATAGAAACAGATGTTGGCAAGAGTTACTCTGTGGTTGACCTCTGTACTGTTACTGCGGAGCCGATGTAGACGAAGTCCTTGGCCCAATGTGAAGCTTTGTCAAAGATGTCGATGTTGTATATCCTTGCTTGAGACGACCTATACTTCGTTTTGCCCTCATTGACCGCTAGACCCATTTCTCAATACCAGCAAACCCCTCATTGACGGCTTACTGTGTTCTTTCACTCACGCCAATGTTATCCGCGTATGCTAACAGTTGTATGGACTTCTGATAGATCGTGCCTCTTGTGTTGACGTGTGAGTCTTGCACGATCTTCTCCAGGATTATATTAAAGAATGGCTCATGGCTTGTCTAAATACGTTTTGACATTGAAGGTCTCGGACATGGCGTTGCATAGCACGTCTCTTTACATGATATCCTATGCGGCCTTGAAACCGACTGGTCTTTTCCAGGATCTGCCATAGTTTGAAAATCTGGTTATTGATAGTATTCCATGTAATTAAAAATAAATAGCGTAAGATTTCTTCAATCGGTTGTACTCTCTGTAGTCCAAATGCCGCTAGCTGTTAGTTCCACAACGATGTGAGTTAGATACAGGAAGAGAATAGTCTTCAGAGCGACTGAAGTCATATTTGGGGTGCCCTCGTGATGTGTATGTAGGTGCAGCCTTGGATTTTAACTCTTAAATCAACCACCATACATAAGTAATTAATTTCTTAGAGTAGGTTCAAAAATAGAATCCAGGGAATGCAATCAGACTATTGAAAATTCAGAGGGTTATCTTCTAACTTACCCACAGGGAATGGTTGATGCACTCGAGCAGCATTTCCCAAATCTGCTTAACAGGCATGGCTCCACCAGATGATGATGCCCGCATCACCATAACAATGAGGAAGAACAGCCAAAGCCACACAAAGTCGGTTTCTTTGTAAGAGCTCTTCAAGATCGGTGGCGATGTCGGGAGCGTGAACCAGACCAAAGAATGCCCGAGGGCAGGAATGTCAGCTCCATTTTTGTCCCATCCACAAAAAAAGGTGATTTTATTTCTTGCAAGAGCTACAGACATATGCCCCAGTTCATCGAGGTCTGTAGGATCCTGACCAGAGTAGCATTCGAAGAACGGGCGAAATGAGTTTATCTCAAGTGTCAATAGAAAATATGTGTTGTGGGCATCATCTGGTTCCGTCACACATCATCTGGGACGGAGGTAGTAAGGGAGTTTACCGCTGTGCCAGTACATGTATTCCTCACGAAAGGATACACAACATCGGCGCCTTGAACAGTGCGTCACAAATCACAATGGGCATCTATAACTTGGGCACCATTTGTACTTTGGCTCCGTAGTAAACAGCACAAACAACAACAGGCACTGACCATCCCAGTCCAGATGTACGGCGCGGAGGCATGGTCAAAGTGGATGAAGTTCTTGGTCGCTACGAGAGACAAATTCTGCGTGCAATCTTTAGTCCTTGAGCAGTACAGCGGCTTGAGTCTGCACAGTCATTTACGTATCCAACTCCTAATTAGGCTGTAAAGTGCATGGACAGCTTAGTATGGGACAGTAGGACACCTATTCTAAGATGCCAAACTTCTACCTCTAAAATTGTTGACAAACATTTTTATATCGTTTTCTAGAGCCAAATTGACCAATCAGAGAACGGCATTCGAGTTATTTCGTGAATAACTGTCAAAAAGCCTCTAAAATTCGTCGATGGATTAGGGATCGATCAGCTGTGAAGTTGGTCATCTCTTTAATATTTTCTGGTTCAAAATATACAAAATTCATTCGAAAGAACAATCTATTCGAACAATTAGTCGAATCCTTCGAATGCCCAAATACACAAAGTTAAATCGAATGAATAGATATATTCGAACGAGTTAGCGATTCCACTATTGGCGCTGAACAAATAAATTATAAGTGGCCGAAAATATCTGAGAAGAACCATGCTGAACGAAAGTTTTTTTCGAAGGTTTTTAACACTACACTGGAGTACTCAGACTCAAAAACTGGACCATTGTGGCAGTACAACCTACCTACTTTTGCTGTAGTTTCTTGGTCTTCCATAGGAAGACCAGCAGGCGCTTTGAGGAGCCTACATAATCAGCTCTCACCACTTCAGCACCAAAGACCTGCCACCTGATCTGAGCAAAGTCGGGACAGTGACAGAGGAAGTGCTCTTCAGTGTCGTCGTCTTCTCCACAGGCGTCAGTTGTCATTCGAATGATTAGTAGTCATTCGAATGATTAGTAGTCATTCGAGTGATTATTAGTCATTCGAGTGATTAGTAGTCATTCGAGTGATTAGTAGTCATTCGAGTGATTAGTAGTCATTCGAGTGATAAGTAGTCATTCGAGGGATTAGTAGTCATTCGAATGATTAGTAGTCATTCGAGGGATTAGTAGTCATTCGAGTGATAAGTAGTCATTCGAGGGATTAGAAGTCATTCGAGTGATTAGTAGTCATTCGAATGATTAGTAGTCATTCGAATGATTAGTAGTCATTCGAATGATTAGTAGTCATTCGAGTGATTAGTAGTCATTCGAATGATTAGTAGTCATTCGAGGGATTAGTAGTCATTCGGGTGATTAGTAGGCATTCGAGAGATAAGTTGTCCTTCGAGTGATTAGTAGTCATTCGAGTGATTAGTAGTCATTCGAGAGATAAGTAGTCCTTCGAGTGATTAGTAGTCATTCGAGTGATTAGTAGTCATTCGATTATTAAAATATCACGATTACTTAAGTCTCGATTCTTAAAATCAGTCGATTAAGCCCGTCATAATCCATGATACATCGCAACGTTAACAAATCTTGCATTCCAACATTAAGGCAGTAGTGTTTACGTTGCACATTTTTTGACGTTTACGAACTCAGCCATAATTTCGAATTTACCTCGAGGAAAAACACAAGGGAACAAGATATTCTCCCGGGATTCATAACAATTAATAACCCTGAATAAATAGGAAAACCAAAGTAAATTTGCAAAAAATTATAAGACTAATATTTTGATGAAATGCGGCTCTGGAGGATTGATAAATCAGGTACAAGAAATAAAAGGCTACAGTCCTTTGAATTGTTCATAAGAGCTTTATTGTTAATTATTTTTATTACAAAATATTTGTTATTTGTTGTTTCTTCATGTGTGTGTACATGTATAATTCACTCCATCAGAAGCTAGATACCTTTTATTGTTTATAGATTCTCTCTTCAATTAAGGTGAGTTTTTTTCTTTCTTTCATTTTTTTTGTTTCGTTTTGTGGTATACAAACAAGTTTCTATAAGTCAAGATAGTTGTAATGATACCTAATCAAAGTTATAAAATGGTTATTTAAAAATAAGAAATATTGTGTGAAACCCCCTAGTTATAAAGAATAATCAATCAACTCTCGTTTCAGTTATATTTGCTTTTATTTATTAGACAATACACCCATTTTGCTTGCTTTTTATTCATTACACAAAAAAGAAAAAGTGAAAACTTAAAAATATTTCTAATAACAAAACGATTTAATGGAAATGAAACAAAAATAGACTATCAATTATATCATCCTATTTGTTAATACAACTAAAGCGAAAACCACAAGGAAGTCAGTGATTAATTCGAATAACCCTTACGCATAAATCCTTTTCTTTTTGATGCAGTATACATTTAAAACACGCGTGATATTTTTTTTGTTTTTATTTTTTCATTACTTTGGAATGGAAGAGACACTTATGTATTTATTTATTCAAAAAAAAAACATCAAAAAGAAGTAAACAATTATTTAAGGAAATAAAAGGGGATAGCATGATTATCATAATTCCTTTTGTTATTATATAAAATACAAAAGCACAAAGATCACTGAAAAATTGTTTAAACGTAAATATATTGTATGCTTCATGCAAACGTATTCCAACACCATTCAAACAAAACATAAACAAACTAATGTGAAAAGAAACGAAACAGAAACATACCAAGCAACTAAACTTGCTTTGGAAATATCGATTGCTCGCTGGGCGGAAATGTTACAAAGCGACTAACATAAACTGAAGCCCGATTGTGATAACTGTCGACTTCAAAAAGCATATGAGTACTATACTTTGCACCAGCAGTTGGCACTACTCGAGCAATGAATATTTCTTAGTAAGGCCAAGATTAAGATTTGTAGAGGAAAAAGTGGGAAAAGAAAACTCTCAGGAAATATTATTTATTCTTTTTTTTTTTAATTTTCCAGAAGTACATAGACTATAAAAAATATTTGATTCAAAACGAAAACACATCTGTATTCATGTTATAATAGAGGACTAACCAAAAGTACGTAGAAAGGAAGTGTTATCCAGTTGATTCTTGTTTTCCTTTTGTTTTGTTAAAATATTATTTTGTTACTATTAATTGTTAATATATAACATACATCACAGCAAAACTTTATATATACTTTATGATTTTAATTATAATACAAACTATTTACCTTCAATATTATATTTTCTTTTGTTCTTGCAAGGATCTGGTTGTAAATGGTAGGTAATTTTTTAGTTAATTTTTGTTTTGTTTTTTACTGCATTCATTTTTAAATATATTGATGGAAATGAGAAAAGGAAAAAGAGAAGAAAATCATTATGCACTCAAAACAGATGCTTAAGTGCAAAATGTTCACATCGTGCAGACGGACAGCCCGAATAATGAGTCATAACTATTTAATTTATTAGGTGTACAAGTAGAGAGTGAGCTTGACTTGCCTGCTTTCAAGTGATAGATCGTTTTGTGTGTTCTCAGGAAAGACACTGCGATTCAAAGTGCCATTGCTGCTGAATCGATCAAGATTTCAGTCGCTCGCAAGCGTGTCATTTTACCAATTTTACAAAAAATAGTGGTATTGTTTGTTATACAGGGCATGGTGGTCCATCCTGATACAGTCAGACTACTAACACCGATCGAGGACTCCAGTGATAGTGCCGTTGAACTGATCTTTAACTAATTGAAGCGTATTAACTTTGCTTTCACTGTGATTCGAACCGGGGTCCAATCCCCACTAAACAATGGACAAGCGCCATCCAGTCGTCTTTACAATGCGACGCGTTTACGAC
The DNA here is from genome assembly GCA_905231855.2 of Eristalis tenax. Lineage (NCBI taxonomy): Eukaryota > Metazoa > Arthropoda > Insecta > Diptera > Syrphidae > Eristalis > Eristalis tenax. The sequence continues at coordinate 115,116,195 of HG993124.1, forward strand.
GAATGAAGTAGCTCTCGGCCTCCTGAGGGACGAATTCTGCGTGCGTTCTTTGGTCGTTTGTGGTTGGGACATCTGGAGCAGAAGCTTCAGTTGTACAGCTGCTCAGCAACATGACCACCCAGGCGTCAACATATCCAACGTCTACGCTCGGTTGGCAATTTATAGGGAATGCGTGAAATCCGATGTCTTTTAAATCGCGCCTGTGGAACAATCCAGCAGTAGATGCCGGGGTAAATTAGCGCGCACAGGTTGAGAAAGACGTCAACGTTTTTGGCATCAGGGAAGACTTGTTGGTTGAGGACCAGTTTCAGGTCGGACTGTAGCGACACACAGAGACGAAGAATGCAGTAAGCCAGGGATCGCGTAAGGAACTTGTTGGTTCAGAGACCTAGTTCTAACACGAGCTGTAATGCATCATCAAAAAGAAGAAGAATGTTGCTCTGTTTGAAGCTGGAAAGAAAATACTGCTGAAACTATTTTGATATTAATTCGGATTGGCGAGCGATCATGTTGGTGCATCTACTGTTTGGTGAGGTGTTAGATCGCATTTTTTCCTTGAAGACGAACCTCGTTACGATGCAGCAAGTTGTTTTGCAGATGAAGAACTTCACAAAATTCATGAATAACTTTCTTAGAGTTGCTTAAAATCAGCACAAGCGAATGGAATTAATTGCATACCAATGCCACAAAATATTTCAGACAAATTCCGAAGGGAGACGGTAGAAGAAAGAGCTGAGTTCCTCATGCTCTCACCGAAGAGAACAAAAACGCAAACTGATCTATTCTTTTAGGTTGAAATTGGGAAATCCTTTAGCATGTGCAGTATTCTTAAGACTTGTCTCCTTCTGATAACCCCTCATTCAGATCGATTAATGTTTTGATATTTAGCTTTTGTGACAAGCATATTTACTCTCTCTCTCTCAACATTGTTGGTGACTCGAGAGCGGGGGCCATGCATTTGATCACTTTCAACAAGTACACCCAATTTTAAAATGAACTCAATCAACAAATAACAAACTTCGATTGCACACGAAAATCAAATTGTATTCCTAACCATTTCATAAATTGTTTGAAGAAACAAAACATTTATGCGTCCTTGTGCACGTTTGGAAGCGAGACATTTTTTTATTTTTTGATTGTTGTTATTCATACACAAGTAGTACTATCACTAAATTTTATAAAAAAGTTATATTCACATCTAGAACACCTCGAATACGTACAAAAAAATCCACAGCAACCGAACACAATCATACAGTGCGAACAAAGTAAAACAATCGTTTGTATATTTAAATTTCATCACCTCAGGGAAAAGTGCTAAGAAACAAACAATTGATGACTTAATAGAACGAATAAACACAACAAAATGAAACAAAAAACAAGAAACGAACAAATTAAACTACAACTTATATGAGGTTAAAGCGTGTATGAAGTTAGTTGATATTTTTTTCTCTCAATTTCAATTGTTTAGATCTAAATGATTGTAAAAAGAACAAATTAGGCACTAAATTTTATACGTTTACGCTAAAGTCGAAGGTTTTAACAAAAATAATTCGCATACTTAAGAGCTAAGGTAATGTTTTCGAACTCAAAACAAAAAAGAGAAGTAATATTATTTAAAGCTTAACAAAACCACAAGTTAGTTCCATAAGAAAAGGATCTGATTGCTCTGCACAAACCCGGATTGGATTATTAAACGAGTCTTTTTTTAGAACAATTGAATAGAATGAAAAGTATTACTTACTTAAAGCAAATGTTATTGTATGTACGTTCATAAGTCTGAAATAAGTTTCATAGTTCCCCTAACTAAATAAAAGTATGTTTTAAGATCACTCAATCGAAGGTGTGATGACTATTACCAATTCTAATGGTCTACTGTTGGATAGGTGGATTCGTAGGTGGGTGCCCTGATGGCATTCCGGTTCATGAATGGGCACGTATGGATGGAAAGAATCGAAACCATGCATGTTAATTGCTACGATAAAACTGTCAACAAACTCCATGTCATTCCTTCAAACCCAGTTGGACCGAAGACACGATCTACCTCGTATCTGGTTTTCCCTGCAACCAAAAAGCAGGCTGGCCTAGCTTCTAGAATAACCAATCTTGTTGCTTTTCTCATGACTGATATGACTTGTGACTTCAGGTGTAAAGTTTTCTAATAAACCCAATAAGATCCACATCATTGGACGATGGGCCCACAAATTCCATCTTTCTGTTAACGACTTTAGCCGTAAGTGTACATATGAAGAATAGGTGGGTTAAAGTATGTGGCAGTAGGTTCAAAGTACTTCTCTTCAAACGGAGAGAAAAAAAAAGAAGGAGCATTGAAGGGATCCTTGGACCATGTTCATAAATGGTAACAATATACAATTCTAACTTAAATTGAGTACGAATTGTGTTTTATCAAAGATCTCAATTGGTATTGAGTAATTTGGATTCACGTGCTATCGCACCAGGCCTGATTGTAGCCGGTTTCATTATCATATGCCACAAGATCCTAATCTCAGACATGTCAACACTTTTAAAAGCTGTTTGAAAAACAAATCAATTCTAAATTTCTCAACCAAGTTTTCAGCTGACATGGTCTTTAATCATCAATTTCTGACAGAGATAAGTCTCGCAAAATTTGTTCCAAGACGACAAGTGCGTTTACAACTTTTTTGACGGAGAATGGAATCCCAGGTTGGTCAAACGAAAGACCCAGTCCACAATAGTGTGTCAATCGATCTGAAGCCTTTTCCGCCTCTCTTGGTATGTGACAAAGGCCAGGTCTAGGATCTGGTTAGCTTTTATTTCTGGCCCGTTATTTGACTTGCCAGGTCTAGGATCTGGTTAGCTTTTATTTCTGGCCCGTTATTTGACTTACCAGGTCTAGGATCTAGTTAGCTTTTATTTCTGGCCCATTATTTGACTTGCCAGGTCTAGGATCTGGCTAGCTTTTATTTCTGGCTCTTTTGACTTACCAGGTCTAGGACAATAACACCAGTACCGAGATCAAGCGCAGAATTACTCTTGCCAATCGCTGTTTCTTTGGGCTCAAGAGGCAATTGAGTAACAGAGCCATCTCTCGAAACACCAAGTTGACTTTATATAACACCCTAATCATCCCCGTCCTGCTCTATGGCGCAGAGACATGGACGCTATTGAAAGCGGATGAAGAAGCTCTTGGTCTTTTTGAGAGAAAAGTTCTGCGTGCGATCTTTGATCCTGTTTGTATTGATGGCGTCTGGAGAAGGAGATTCAACCACGAACTGTACGGGCTGTACAGCGGCATGCACCTAGTTAAGCGTCTTCGGATCCAACGCTTAAGATGGCTAGGTCACGTAGAGCGGATTGACACCACAGCTCCGGCCCGAAGAGTCTTCGATTCCGAGCCTTTGGGACAACGCATAAGAGGGTGTCCTAGAACGAGATGGCGCACACAAGTGGAGAAGGACCTCAACCAACTTGGTGTGCACAACTGGAGGCAGCTGGCGAAAGATCGTGCTGGCTGGAGAGGCTTGTTGGTTGAGGCCCAGGTCCACCCCGGACTGTAGCGCCAAACAAAGAAGAAGAAGGTCTAGGATCTGGTTTAATTTTATTTCTGGGCCGTTATTTGACTAGCCAGGGCTAGGATCTGGCTAGCTTTTATTTGACTATTATCACGATTGACAGCTACAATTTCGAGGTGATAAAGGAATACCTCGAGGAAACGTGAACTGTACGAATAAAGTGTTCGTGGAACTAAGTAGAATCGCTCTTGTCAAACGGTGGTACTTCGGTTTTTTCAAAAATAAATTGGGTCTCGAAGGACCAACCAACGCTCTCTAATTTTGACTGTCCTGCTACATGAAGCCGAAATGTGCACAATGAGCTCAAAAACAGAGCTGATTCTTGGTGCCTTAGAAAGAAAAGGACTGCGAGGAGAAGATATAACCACGAACTGTGCGAGCTATTCCAAGATGTGGAAAAAATATTTCCACTGAATTGGTTTCGGCCAAATCGGCCGCATGATCACAAGGATCTTCGAATCTAAGTTTCCTGGAGAAAGAAGGAGAGTAGGACCGAATCTTCGGTACAAAGACAAGCTTGACAAGGATGGCTTTCAACGATGGAAGGTAAACCAAGAACTACAGGCCTGAGAAGTAAGGGAGTTAGTTAAGCATGCAAGTATGATAAATGTAAATGTAATTTCGATTGAGTGACTGAAGACTGAAGAATTGATTACAAAATATTAGGCTTCATCAAAATCTAACCATAAGTTGAAACTACTTTACAAAATAAGTCAGTTGTTGTTCTTACTAAAAAAAAGTGTTATTATAAAATTCTTTGGACTGTTTTTGTATTAATTTTCACAGTTCTTTGTTTTAATGCAAAAACAACAAGAAACACAAACTCACGTCGAACACAAATTCATGCAATAAATTTTCACACATTAATATATAGCATACATGTTATTCCTTCGTCACATTAGCATCAATAAATTATGATTCCCTATATTATACATAACCTCATCCGATTATTGCAAAATATATTCGAAATTTGTATATTTATTTTGCGTTGATAATTTTTGTTATTTTTTTTTTATTATTTTGTTTTACTGAAAAAGTCTATAAGAAAAATGTTAATTATTAAAGGTTGTTTTGTGAAAAAATCTGGAAAAGAGCTCTAGGTTTTTTTTTTTGGATTAACATATCTGTCTTTTGTATCAATGTGTGCGCGGAGGGCAGGAAGGGGCGAGACTTTCTTGTGTTTTTTTTTTTTTTAAACATATTTTTGTTTTTCTTTTGCTTTACCAATGTGTATTGCGTTTTTGTAGTTTTTTTTTTGGTTAGATCGATATATTTATGTGTTTATTGTACATCTATACAAAGTTATATTTCGTAGAGTTTTATTTGAATTTGTTTTTTGTTTAAATACACAAGACAACAACAATGACTTTTTTAGTTTTACTCTATTTTTCCATATATTTTTATAATAATAGTAAATTGGCATTTGGTTGTGAACCTAATTTTGTCACGTATGTAAGTTATTTTGTTCAAAGATTGCTTTTAAATATACATTCACATATACAACTTCTATTAAATTTTATTTCTTTTTAAAATAGTGCTAAGTTATTTGTTTTTTTTTCCTCAATTGTTTTGTTTTTTTTTTTTTTTGTATGACCTTGTTATTGTTGATTCTATATAGCGTAACGTTTTTTTGTTTTAAATATACATATATAATTAGACAAACATATATAGTCCTTACGGGTCTTTGCTTACGATAAAAATCATGTAGAGGCGTTGTCGTATATATGTATATAGTTAGAGATACTAAACGAATACATTCTACATATATAAGTCAGTGTTAAAATACATACACATGCATATATGCGGAGAGTTTATCCTTTTCTTTTCTTATCATTTATTTAATTATTTTTTTCTTGTGGTAGATTCAGTTGTTTACTTGTATTTGGTGAAGTATTTTTAAGCATGGCATCACACGGAGGAGGGCTTAAGTTATATCTACACCCTATTCCATAGGGCGTAATCATTCTTATTCGTAAAACAGTGAGCTGTAGCAGGGGAGCAAAAGAATTGAATCGTTGTTCGCCGCCTAGTGTTGTTCGTGTGCTTCGAAGTAATCTGATGCGTTGCCACGGCAGATGGGACATGTGCGATTTGACTGAAAACGTAAATAAAACAAAATTAGTAAGTAAAGTGATCTGAAACGGAGTGAATTGAATTTCATTTTCAAGGTAGTGAGACATTTTCATTTCAGAAATGTGTTTCAGGCGTAAGGCAGAGTAAGTTCACCAGATTTTCTTTTTCTCATGAATACATATGCTCCCCAAAGATCTCTTCGGATGAGAAATTTACTAGATACGATAAGAGGCATGGAACCAACTATGGTTGTAGTGAACGTATCACGGGGTGTATAAACACTTTTAATGAACTTTGCAAAGAAATTGATTTTAGCTTGTCTCGATTGGAGTTTAAAAAATTAATCCATGAACTACTGTTTATTTGATGCAATCTATGAGATGCAAAATCGGTAGATGATCCTTAGTCACGCGGCAAAAATCTGCTGTCTAAAGCGATACTGAGAGTTAACAATTAGAGAATGCAGTGTTTTGTGTGCTCTCTGATGGAAAAGAAAACTAAAAAATAAGTAAAAAATAAAAAATTAAAACGAAGAAGAAAAACTCAGCTTACAGAAAGAATAAAACCGAGTTCCTAAGTTTCTATTCAATTGGATGAGAGCACGGATATATTTAACAATGCCATGCCAGGAATTTAAGGATTGTGTTAATGACGATATCTTGTTCTGTCTGCCTCTTCCTGACCATACTACGGGAGAAGTCATATTATGCCCTTAATGAGTTTATTACATCATGTGAAATAGATTGGAAAGAATGTGTAGGCATTTGCACTGATGGTGCAGAGCAATGTCCGGATGTAGAAGTGGCCTACGTGTTCCTTTTAAGGGCGTTGCACAAGAAATCAACAATGTTTAGGGAAAAAGGAAATCGTACTCTATACACTAGCCAAACTTGTACCTTATAAGGAGTCATACCGACAAAGGAAGTACATATAGGCTTGCAAACTGGTAACCTTGACTCCAAGTACCAAGTGTGGCTCATTATAGTCTGTTTTGTTTTGCTCCTGAAGTTTGGTCATTGAAATTGCAGCAGAGCCTATTTATCTAAAATATTATATTTTAGTCAAAAGCTTGGAAACGGATGTGTTTTGGTGAAAAAGGGGTGAATAGCCACGGCAAAGGGGTGACAAGCGACATCAAAAGGGTGACTAGCAACTACTCTATGGTAAATAAAATCGGTACCGCGTATGTAGTCAGCTCACTGTTACGACTTTCATCCGCATGTTGTTGCTTTCTACACCCTACTGCTTTCATCCCTTTCCTGGGGGCTTCTAACTCCATTGCCGTGGCTATTCATCCCAACAACCGGGTGACTCGTAACAGGGCATATTTTCCTTGAAATTTAATAGAAAGGCTTGATTCACAACCGTTGAAAATAGAAACCGTGTCTCATGTTAAAATATGCTCACATTGACACAAGAAAAAACAAGCGTTTCATTTCACTGAAAGGTCTCGAGAATACTTTCCAATTCCTGGTAACCGCAAATTATGGAAGAAAATTCATTTTCAGCCGACTTTCGTGAAATAAGCAGCTTATGAGCTGCAGAGGAAAACCAGCTGACATTTCTTGTGATTCCGCTTTACAACTTGTGCTTAAAGACACTAATGTTTATGAATTCTGGTTGAGTGCTAGAAATAATATCCTTTTTGTATCCGAAAGAGTTACTAAAACACTAATTCCCCTTTCTACATCATATTTATGAGAACTTGCGAACTTTCCCTTTGCTTAAAATAATTATTTAAAATAGTAGAAAGATATAATATGAAATTTTAGTATATATCAAATCTCTGAATTGTAAATTGTGCTGTGGCTCGCTTTCTAAACTTATAAACGAAAAAAAACCCGATTGATCGTTATTTATGTGAACAAACATTTTCAACTCTTGTTTATACGAAAAATAAGCATCGAAATAAATTGGACGTGGAACCTGATTTAAGATTGATTCAGGTTTGTTCGTTTCATCCAAATACAAATAACTTGGTAGCTAAAAAACAGCACCAGCCATCACATTAAGTATTTTCCTTATTGCTTGCGTGCAAGGATACTTTCAATAATATTGCAATCGAAGATATTTTTATAAAAACAATATTTATGCTCCGAGACCTATTTTAATTCAAGACGTCGTAGTTCCGCACAAAAAAGACCTCGAAGTTCTAGGTATCACTTTTACTAATAAGCTAAAGTGGAACTCATACACCAAAATTATAGTAAATAAACTAAAACGAAGAAAAGGACCTCATATTGAAACAGCACTTCGTATAACAAAAACCTTAATAAAGGGTGATTTTTTAAAAGCTATAGGAACGTTTTTCAAAGAAAAAAAAAAACACATAAAATTCTGAAAAATGCATGAAATCTTTATTTGAATCGATAGTACGGTCCATATAATTTAATGTTTGAAGATTATTTCATGCAAATGTTGACCTTGACTGCGCCTCAAATGGTCCATCCGCTTAGTCCAATTTTGGAATACTCTCTCCAACTCTTCGGCCGGTATCTCACGAATAAATGCTTCAATGTTGTCTTCCAATGCGTCAATTGAAGCGGGATTGTCTGTATAGACATGAGCTTTAACATAGCCGCACAAAAAATAGTCTAAAGGCGTTAAATCGCAAGATCTAGGCGGCCAATTGACCGGTCCCGAACGTGAAATGGCATGTGGCATGTGGCACCGTCTTGTTGAAAGCACATGTCATGCAAGTCAAGCTCTTGCATTTTGGGCAAAAAAAGTTGGATATCATCTCACGGTAGCGCTCACCATTCACAGTTACGTTTCGATTCGCATCATCTTTGAAGAAGTACGGTACAATGATGCCACCAGCCCATAAACCGCACCAAACTGTGACTTTTTCTGGATGCATTGGTAGCTCTTGCAATGCTTCTGGCTGATATTCACTCCAAAATCGACAATTCTGCTTATTTACGTACCAAAAATGAGCTTCGTCGCTGAACACATGTGATGTCGCGATGAACATTCTTAACAGAGCACGCATTTTGATAATAAAATTCAATAATTTGATGATGAAGACAACAGAGGATGTTTCACAGTGAAACAAAACACGAAACGTGCGTCAGCTGTTTAAACCAGTGTTGCCAAAAAGATAATAGCTAAAAAATCACCCTTTAGATGCAGAAACTGCAAAGAAACAGCTGTGGGGGTTCTGACCTTTGTAGCGTGTTTCAACCGAAAATAACCCCTTCCTTTCTGGTATCCATCTCAAGGGACAAAACTAATGGGAGACATTCTTAACAACAGACCTATTAAATTCTCGATTGGAAAGGGTGAAGCAGTTTAAGAGGCAGTTGGCTTATTCTCATTAAGCGCCGGTAAGACTCTTCATAGTCATAGACAATTCTGGGTGCTTAAACTGAGTTGATGGAACCACGACGAATCGCTGGAGCTTCTGAACTGAAAGTGGAAGTCAAAAGAAGACCTCGCTGGACAGTGTTTTTCTGTCAGCTACCATCCAGGCGACTGCCGAACAACGGAGAGTGATGTTGTCTTGTAAATCCTCAGGACAAATTTGGCCGGCCCATATTCAAGAGCAGACTTTTCTTGCACTGTATGCGCACTTCATTAAGCGTCCGACAGGGTCACAGGTCTTCCCTTGAGAATCATATCTATGTAACCTAAAACAGAAGAAGTACATTCTCTGAAATGCAATGGAAAAAACTGGATCTAAAATGCGTGGAGCTCTCTTGTGTGACCAAGAAGACACCTCTTAAGCAGGACGAAATTGGTGGAAGTGGCGCTTCAAAAGAAAGATCTCACTTAATACTGTTAACCACTTTAAAGCCATAACTCCTTTGGTTGTTCGGATATTAAGGCACTGTTACAGTGAGCACCTAATAAACTGGATAGAGAATGGAGAAGTTCTCTCATGACTACGGTGCATATAAACGTATCGTAGAGCGTCATTATAAGCTACCTCGAGTTTGTGAAAGAGAGCAAGTCCAAGGAGGTGTACACTACTTCAGCGTAAGAGATGATAGGCCATCTTAGTGCTTGAACAAGTCGTCGACGTGTGTCAGGAGGAGTAAGGACAGGCTGATACGCGGTCAATTACAACATTTGTATGGTAAGAGCATGATAAGTTCAGACAGATGATAAATGCAAGGCTGGTTACAGATTCTACCAACCGAAGTTTTGTCCCAGAAACCCAGATATCAAGAATAAATTCAAATTCGATAGACCTGTTAGCGATAGGAACCACCTGGCACAACCAATTATCGCGCAAAGGTCAACATTAAGGCTAGGATATCGACTTCTTCGAACGTTTGCGATGAGTTGAAGATCATCCACGTAAAGGTGAACCTTAACATGTGTACATGCAGACTGGAGGTCATTAAAGGGGTTCACCTCCCGTTCATATCGAAGACAGAGCTCCAAGCGGTCTTGGAATCAATAAAGAAGAAAAAATCAGTGGGAGTCAACGGTACACATCCCCGCTGGAAGTGGTAAATATGTTCATAATCCTGTTTAACAATGCTTTGAATAATGCACATTATCCAGAGCATTGGAAAACTGCGATTGTGCAACCCATATCCAAGCGAGGAAAATATTCTTGGAATCCTTGCAACCTCCGGTCAATTAGTCTCCTGCTGAATAACATCAAGGTATTCGAGAAGGTGATAAATAGAGCTTAGATCAACTGGACTAAGGACAAAAGTATAATTCCTGGTGTGGATGTCGGATATCTAATGGAACAAGAGCCAGAAACAATGTACGGGTGCCGGCTTGACTGACCTGGAGAAGGGTCTTTGACACCGTATGGTAAGAAGGACTTTTTACAAGCTCTAGGCATTATCAAACTCCTGCTGTACCTACTAGAATGGACACATGACCTCCGCAGGTATATTTGAAGTAATATGCCATCAATTCACGGATCCTGTTCAACATTTACTTGAGCGATCTGATTAGTTCTCTTCCTCACGTAATTGTGTACGCCGACGACTTGATCGTGTACAGATCAGACAAAAAGATCGAGGGCATCACTACTCTCAAGCAGGGTGACTCCATTTGGAAGTCGAATATCAACTTTCAGAAATCGGAAACCATACTGTTCATCACCATACACCATACAATCATCGATTGTTGGACGACACGGGCAACCACTGGCGCAAAGGACTGTAGTCAGATGCCTGGGGATCCGGCTAGACCACAATCTATATTTTAACAAACATGTAGACGAGGGCCCGAGGCGCTTTTGCTCTTACAAAGAGACTGTTTTACAGCAGCCTACTCGATGCGAGGTTGAATGTAATCTGCTACATGGCCCTCATCCGGCCAATGCTCACCTATGGCTGCCCCGTGTGGTTCAACATGAGTGCAAGCTTGATGGGTAAGATTCGGTTGTACGAGAGGGCTTGGCTTAGGTCTTGCCTTCGCTTTTATCGAACTCCAGAGTCCCAGTACCGACAATTCTATTCCAATGAGGTCGTACACAACAGGGCAAACCTGATAGAGCCAGAGCGATGAACTCTCGGTCAATAACCTGATCTCGGGGGCTTACTACCCCAATCCGCGCTATACCACGAGAGAGTACGGCACAACGGCTGGTCGTGGTTGAGTCGCCCATCCACAGTTGAGGTCCTTCCTCCAACCACGAACATTCCGTCGCATAACGAGCTGAGGAGGATCTCCTCCGGTTCAGTACGGCGGTATCAAGGAGAGATTTTCGGGATGTTGCAATGCAACACCGAAAATTGTGGTGGCTGGGGAAGGAGGGAACTCTCCCGTCGAACCCTTTAGACCCGGGATAGAAAGGGCAGTACGTATCCCCGAAAGGGGGAGCAGTCGGTCACTGTCTTGCAGCAAATTAGATGGAAGTCTATTAGCGGCAACCTATGGCCGACATTCATAGGTTAGGGTAGTTTTTAAGGTAGCTTTGAAAGTTGTATATAAAAACAAAAAAAAAATATAAAATTTAAAAAAATGAGTATTCACATGTGCATAAAATGTCATGATTGACTTTGTCAAAGCCTTGGACAATGAATGGTTATCATTCCTCTATCGAATCAGTGACGGATATCATCCAGAACTTTCACCATAGCGGAAGCGCAGCTATGCTTTGGCCTAAACCCGGATTGGCAAGAATTCAGCAGAGATTTGGTGGAGACTCTCTCAAAGACACGGCAGGATACTGATCGGACGGCAATCATCTGGGGGAAGTAGCATTCGACAACTTTCTGACAACAGGAATTACTTTTGCACATTTCTAAGCATGTGGGAAAGTCGGCACCACAATGTAATGATTAATGAGATGGGTGGTTGATGACATAAGGTGCCTCAAGATGTTTGGTAGAATCATTTTTATAAGGCAAAGCGATAATCCATCCTCACCAGTCGCATTTGATTTTATACTCATCACATATTGAACCACTTGTTCCCCAGTAACCGTTCGAAGCAGCTTGAGTGGCCAAAGAAGTATTGGGACTTGCATTGAAATCGAGTCTTGCAGTGTTTACTGATTCATAAGAAGCAAGCATAAAACTGTGTAGGTGCCCTTAGCTGCGTCTAACATCTACAGACTGCAAGAGAATCACAATTTGACTCTAGCTGCGCCGACCTTAGCTGCGTCTTACATCTACAGACTGGAAGAGAACCACAATTTGACTCCCAAATGTAGTTTTCAAGGAGCTTTTTGAGACAGGTATACTCTCTGAGCATTGTCAGTGATGGGGCAGTGAATTATTAAAGTTGCTTGTGTCGGAGATTGAACCGAGTATTTGACTCACTCACGGACTAGCCACAAAGGTTGAACATTATGTAGAGCCACCATAATACAATCCAATCGTTGTCCTCGGGTTACAGTTGCCACAGTTGTGTCCCTTTTTCGAGGGAACTGTTCAGCTCTATTGCCTGACTCCGTCTTTTTTAAATGCGATCCAATGAAATGCGGAAAATTCACTTGCATAGTGAGTGGACTGTTGAATCCCGCCTTTCTAACTGTTCGCTTAGGATGATCGCATAGTCTCCTGATAAATGAGGTTAGAATAGGTTTGGCCTTCACACGAATGGAAGAGATCTTCCATTTTATCGCACCTCCGATTTTTAAGAAACTTTCGATGACTAGAGGTAGGGGTGTGGAGTTGAAATGGTCCCCAGGAACGAACCTTAATGCGCTTATGAAATGCTGTTCATAGGCGTCATTTAAAGCAAACAAAAAACTCTAGCAAAATAAATTTCATATTTAAGAAAGAACTTACCCTCAGCCACTTATCGACACACTTGGCATGGAATTCATGTGAGCATGGTAGCACACGAAGCATCTGCCTCACTTCGAAATCGCACATGCAAACCACACAAGATGTTTGATCACCTAAAACCACGAAAGCATTAAAAAACAAAGGTCCGAGCGAAATAAGGACAATGTGAAACTTACCTGTATGTGTCTCTGGATTGAATTTGTAGCTAGGCAACTGATCGATTTCAGCTCGTGCCAGGCCTCGTGGTTTTGCATCACCCAAACGTTCGGCTAAGCTCAGCAAGGCCTCATAGTTTTCAGTTTCGTTGGAGTCTGGTGAGCTGAGTTCATGCTGGCCATATGGCGAGAGTGGGAACATTGCACTGCGAAGGGATGATGGATAAGTTTCATTTGACACAAAAATTGTTTTCCAGGAAGACTTACAGGAAGTTGAGTAAGAATCCGGGATTGATAATGCCGGCCTGTATTTGAACAGGTGTGGGGTGTTGTCCACCGAGCGCTTGATGTGGCAGAGCATGATGACGGTGTGGGTGGGCGCCTGGTGGCCAATGGAACCTAGCGAAACGACGCTGGGCCGGGAATGTTCGCCTTGCCTGACGGAATAGCTCCAATTGATTTGGATGGCCCTGCAGGTAACGCTAATATGTGAGATGTTCAACATAATTGTTTTCTATTTAGTTCGCTAACTCACCTCTGTTGAGATGAATATCTGCTGTGGGGCCGCGGATAATTGAGTCACCTGTGCTGTGGAATGCATATGATGTGCGGCAGCAGCTGTGATTGGTGTAATATGAATAGAAGAGGCCGCCCCAGCTGGATGCGCGTGTGGATGGGCATGGGGATGCGGACCGTGATGTGGTCCATGGTGGTCGAGCGACTCCAGGGAAATGCTGTCGGGTCTCTGTTGAGTGATATGAGCTTGATGATAGTTCGTTTGATGCGGCTGCGTTGGCGGTGGTGGTTGCGGTTGTGGCACTGCTATCGGTGGAGCGCTTGAAGAGAACGTACCAAACTGATGATTGCCCAAATTGCAAGTTTGAGCAAACTGTTGCGAGTATACGCTGTGAACCTGTGCGAGAGAAAAGCAAGCATACTTTAGAAAACCAATATCATGGGATGGTGGGTAAAGTGTGATGTACCACCTGACATGGTGCCAGACGCGGTGGCGCTGGATAGGCACATATTGATGTATGGGGACCGGAGGAGTACGCCCATATGGGGTCATGTCTCAGTGGCAAACTGACAGGAACTTGATTTATGTCCACCATCAATGGTGGTGGTGGGGGTGGTGCCTGATGTGGCTGTGCCGGCGGTGGCGTTTGCTGCAATAGCTCCCACGGTGAACGCTGTTGCTGCTGCGACTGCTGATGATGCTGCGGTGTCTGCTGCTGATGATGCATCGCTGGATGCGGGTGCTGATGGGAATGCGGGTGCAACTGATTCTCACGAAGCCGTGGGCGACGCAATGGTGGACTGCCTTGTTGCTGCATTTGAGTCTGTGAATGATAGAACTTCCAATCAATTGATTGCAAATAGGCTGCTTCGATCAAATATCTGCTTTAGCAGTACTCACCTGTTGCGAATGCGTTTGAATTCGCGGTGAACGTCGCTGCTCCCATAAGGCAGGAGGTGATTGACTAGGCATACGTGCTGATATGCGTCTTCGTTTCCTGGATGGACTATCTGACTTAATGCCACCGTTGTTATTGTTAATGTTGCTGGTGGCGTTTGAGCCACCTGCTGCGCCACTCGAATGAGGATGATCATTGCTAGCGTTATTGCCGTTGCTATTACTTGCGTTGTTTGGGCAGTAAGATGGACTTGGTGTTTGATTATTACTACTACTATTATTATTACTATTATTGCTATTCATATTTTGATTATTGTTGCCGTTGTTATGATGGTAATTCTGTTGCTGTGGACTGATGATGCGGTTATTGTTGTTGTTCATTCCGTTTCTGTCTGTCATTCCACTTGATCTTGTATCAATATGTAATTCGGAGTTTCTGGTGTTACCATGACTCTCGAAGTGCTGTATGAAAATAGTGTAAGTTATGAATTTGAACTGAAAATTTGACCATCAATGATGATGACAGTGTGTTGTAAACAGCGGCGGATGCTTTATTTTTGAATAGAAGTAGTTGCGTTTAGTTTCCTGTGTTCGGAGATTGCTCAACTGTCTGACTTTTGGTTCAAAGAAATCGGCGAGACTAGGTAAACGCATGGTTTTTTGCAAGGAAATTACACCTAGTATGAGACTGACGCTATTGCATCGTATCCAAGATATATAATGAAACAATCGTAGGATGAGTGCGTGACAGAGGCAACGCCAGAATTGTGCTCTTAAAAGATTTTACTTACTTCAACATTAAGGAGAATGGAGGCGTGTTTGCAAAAAAACTTGCAGAGCAGAGTTTAAATTTCAAATTAGGTTGATTTGTGCAAAGTCGTGTAAACACTCAGGAACATGACTTTTTCCTGCAAGGGGTAGTATAGAGGTATATCCCGGTACAAATTTCTTTTAAGAGCCTGTCCAGCGTACTGTATGGATGTCTACAACCGTCAGTTTTGCACCGTAATAATCGCCATGACCTGGGCGGCTTCCGGTCTGGAAATGATCACTATAAGGCAAACCCTGGAGATGACTAGTGAGCTTCGTTTCAAATCGATGCGCAGCCTCTCTTGTCAATTTTAAAGCCGCATTCGACAGCATTCATCGCAAGGAACTATTCGATGCGATGGCCTATGTCTGGATCTCGAGAAAATTGATCCGGATATGTCGCGCCAGGCTTACATACCTCGATGAGGCGAGCATTCCGGGTCGAAGAATTGGTAATCGTTCGGACCGAAGTTTGGAGAGGAGATGGTGATTTCTTCAATGTGGTACTGGGGAAGATAGAACGGAGGGCAGTTGTAACGCAGATGGCTTTGACACCATGGCGCAGATGTCTACACGGCGATGATGATCGGACAGATGTTTGGCACGACGCAGATTCTACGTGCCGTGATGGATTCTTTTACGATTTTGAGATTGGAGAACAAGTGGAACGTAATATAAAAACCAGAAATGACCAACTTCCCAGCTGATTGACCCCCAGCCCATCGACGAATCTGAGAGGCTCTTGATAGTTATTCACGATATAACGTAAATGCCATTCTCTGATTGGGCAGTTTGGCCTTAGAAAACGGTATAAAAAATGGTTGTCAACAATTTCAAGGGGCAAGTGAGGTAGAGGCTTTGGCTATCTCTAATACAGTCGAGACTCGAAAAAGTTCTTTACTTTAGCATTAACATTCTTAACATTTCCAAGACACTGATCCAAGTTAAAAAATATTCACAAATGTAGGTTCTGTTACCGTTAAGTGCAACAACCTCGGTTATTGCAACTGCCTTAAGTTCTATTAATTGCGTAAACCGAGTTTGGGCAGTACATTTGTAAAATATAAAATATCCATTAACTAAAATGACTTTTCTATTTTTTATTTTAAATTCTGCATTTTTCGACGATTGATAACCTTTTTTGCTGATGTCCTCCTGAAATTAGGTGTTTTTCTTTCAATCATGCATCCCGGATAAGAAAATCCCGGCGAAAATGGAAAAACAGTTAAAAAACAAAAATGACTTGAAAAAGCTACTCTTTAGAGGTACCCATGGAGTTAGAAACCTACTTAACTTTTCCGTACACTTAACTTTTGTGCGTCTTACTTTTTCGAGGCTTTACTGTACTTCATTTCTGATAAACAGCAGAGCTGATTCTTGGCTCTTTCGAAAGACAAATTCTGCGTAAAAAGATGAATGGCACAACCGCGAACCCTATGCAGCTCATATCTAGGTGAGGAGGTAGTCCACAGGACAAGAATCCGTCGATTGCTCTGGCTGGGCTTTATTGAACGCATGGGCACTACTTCTAAAATGTCTTCGAATCCGTACCTCTGGGTAAAGACCGAACGCATATCTGTACGAACTCAGAACTGAATACATGAGATCAACAAGTTCAGTTAAGTAATGCAGAACGAAATGAACTAGTTGCGGCTTGAGACGTAGTTCTGTGAACTTAACATGTTCGGAATGACACAACTCTTGTGACTTGACACGTTCAGTTTATAAGCGCGTTAAAGATTACTATTTGTATGCACACTCCAAAAGCACACATTATTTAGAATTTGAACAACAACATTACATCTCGACATTCTTTCGTATGTCCAGTTGTTCGTCAACTTTACGTGGCTCTACATTTTGAACATGGGGCTTAACCAACAAGCCGCTTCTGGTGGCATGATCTTTTGCTTGTTTGGACATCCAATTTTGTCCTGCACCCATTTTGACTTAGCCTGTTGCGTTATCACACAGGCTCTACGACTAAATCCTACAAATTGTTCCGCTAAACTTAGTCAAACTGTTGGGCAAATGCGTTCTAAACTAAAGGGCTCACCTATGACGGACGTAAAGCGAATGCAAACAAATAATAATCTGTGGTCATAAAAACTACTTCATTCAATTTCGTTAAGTTTCGTTCACTTTGAGTCGGGGTGAAATTTTTCGCTCTCTACGGGCGTAAATGACACTTTGACAGTTGGAATCAGAAATGAAGTATGATCTTGCCCCTTAAAATTTTTGACAGCCCAAACTGACCAATCAGAGGACGGCATTTACGTAATTACGTGAGTAACTGTCAAAAATCCATGAATAGCTGTCAAAACAGTGTCTGAAATTCGTCGATGGACCAGGGATCAATCAGCTGTGAAGTTGGGCATCTGTATAATACTTCATTTCTGGTTGGAATTTTATGGAAGTTCTAAAATCGCTTTGAAATTTGACAATACATCTGACTAACCGTTCGGTTTCGTGCCGACCTAAGCTTGAGTTTCTGTAACTCAATTATGGCTCAACCTTTAGATCCGGTTATAACTGAAAGTGCACAAGTTCTTCTTCGGAAATTTTCCAACGCGAGGGGTATTTGCGTTGCGGACGTGTACCTGTAAATCTAAAAAGGCACCCGGTGCACCTACCCTCATTATGTTGTTCTCAAAATCGATAAACCTTTTCATTATGCAACAACTAAGCCGTACCATTTTTAAAGCGTGGTGGTTTAAGTGAATAAACAATATCTTGTTTCCATTGTGGGTTGTGAATTACGAGACTTCAGGATTCTAATGAACACGATACCAGGTAGCTCACTATTTTATTGAGTGGTTGAAAATATTATCGATTTAGGTAAATAGCGTAAAAGGTTCCAGACGAAAATATGTACCCTCAGTTTTGTGTTCCTTTACGCATCATTTTTAGAGTAATCGATTCCTGCTGTTTTAAGGTTCTAACAAGCAGCATCTTTCATGACTGCATTTGGTACTGCGTTTATCTAATCTTCAAAGTGATGTTTATTCTTAGGTAGTTTATGGTGCCAAACAAGGCCCATACCTGAGTGAGTTTAAGCACAAACCTGTTCATTATCTTTACAGGCGTCGACATATGGCCTCTTTGAACTCCTGCTGACAACTCCACGTGGACAAGTTTGAGAGCGGAGAGAGGAAGATGAGATCAATCACGGTCGTCGATGCTACCTACAAGGGATGATTAACTCTTAACCAAGGTTCATATTTTTTTTTTATTAGTTGCGACGGCGGATGCGGTTTTGGAAACGATTGCCGCCCATGGTTCTAGATAGCAGGAAGCATTATTCTTTGTAGAGGTCTTCCTTTTGTGGCTTATCCTTCAAATTGGGAGGTAAGGGATGAAGAACAGAGTAGGTCAGGACATACGGGCTGTAATTATAGATTCGTTGCGAGTAACTGATTGCAAATGACTCACTTTTATAGGTCACCATAGAACAATTGTGAAGATAATGAGGATCGGAATACGTCGTACATATTCTGAAACTGCAATCGATTTGGATGATGCATGCTGGATTTAGGGTGTTCAAGAATTATGTGCTCAGATAAAGATCGCGACGACTCTTTCAGAGGTGGGTGATAGTATTGAAGTGAATTTGTGACGATGAACAGGCAAGTGAAAGGGCAGTCTTTGAATATGACCGCATCCGGTAATTTGATTGGACGGGTCTTTTCGCATACTAACATGGATATCTGAACTCACTGCCTTACGCGTCAACTTAAAACTCCACAGACGACAAGACAGAGTTTGCAGATCAGACCATTAATCAGTTCAGAAGGGAATGCTTCTCTGGAAGAGAGATTGTGGAAATGTGACGTTAGAGTCTTAAGGAAGACATTCGGGTGATTCATGAGCAATCTAACCGCTATGATGGCGTTCTGCTTATACTTTAGTTTCAACGGGGTATGTTCAGTATTCAACGCAATGTAGTCTTTAAACAACACAGTTGAGAAGGCTACAATTGACAACATAATCAAATGGTATCCACCACACTCCGATCCCATCAATAGTGTGGATTGTATAGACTCCTAGATGGAGCTGACGGCGGTTAAATGAGGCAATCAATCGGTTTGTACCCAACCATTTTTTTGTTTCCTTAAAATATAGCATTTGCTTCTGGTTGCGATTTAACACATAAAAAACCTTGTTGTTGCTCAGTTGAGGTCCAATTTAAGATATAGTGGACACAAGGAGACTTAAGGCAACTTAAGCAATCCAGCGAATATACAGAGATGATACACTCTGACCAATAAGAATCAGTTCGCTCAATTTCGTTGAGTTTCGTTCACTTTTGCTTAAATCAATCGCTCTCCATGTAAAAAGTCAATTGGAAATTCATTTCAATTGTAAATGTTAAACGGCGGAAGAGCTTTCGACTCAGAGCCGGTGAGACAAGGTAGCACAGGGCGCCCGCGTCTTAACTAGTGCACAGAAAATGGGAAGGACGACAATCAACTTGATGTGCACTGGAGGCAGCTAGGAAGAGGTCTAGTTATTTGGCGATGATTGTTTATAGAAGCCCCTGTCCACATCGGAACGCAGTGTCGCACACAAGGAATAGTACAAATTGTGGTGTATGCTATCTATTCAGTCTGATAAGTTTCGTTGAGTTTCGTTGTTTTAGCGATGATTATTGCTAGAAACCCTTGTCCACATCGTATTGCAGTATCGCACGCAAGGAATGGTGAAAAACGTTGAATGCTGTCTATTCAGTCTGATAAGTTTCGTTGAGTTTCGTTCACTTACATGTAGTAAAGCTGGAGCGAAACTGGTTGGTCTCTATTTAAGCGCCACTTGGAGTTGGAACTTTGCGGAAATTTCTAGATGAAATTATGAGCTCTTTTGAATTAGACAGTGCTTCTGGCTATATTTCGTATGGTTCTGGTGGCGCCTGTTAGTACTTCGAGCTCCGACATGGGGACATTAAGGACATCTACTACGGCAACCACCCGGTATTGTTCTCCTAAGATATGGAGTACCTGCCGAATTTCGAAAGGTAGTTTCTACACTTTCTGACGCTTTAAGTTTTTTAGTTTATGAGCATTGTCAGTGGATAGAGATATGTGCAGACGGAAGTTGAACATAGACGGAAGTCATCGTAGACGTCACACGAAAACGATCGACGTGGCTCCAGTGGATTCTTGAGTTGTGACACGGAACCGTAGGACTTGTCTTAAGTGGTTTAATGTGACTTTTTATGACTGATGGAGAAGACATTGCGACGTACTTCGTATGAACTTCAGTTCTACTTGGAGGGATTATTGAAAGACAGGCTTGACGTTTTCTTCTGCGTATACGACAGATACGCAAGGCTTGGAAGAAAGTGTATGAGTACCAGAATTTAATAACGTCATCCCATTTAAGCGATATCGATTGAATTCAGCGTGTGAAAACGATTGCAACATGTTCATCAAATTGACAGCTGGAGCGTTGTGTTCGTCAATCAACATCGCCGTTTTACTTTACAGCACACTACCATTTCATTTTATCTGAATGACATTCTTACCATATTCGGTCTATCAAATAACCCTGAGCTTGGTGTATTACCGCTATTGCTGCTGGCATTGTTGTTGATGCTGTTGTTGGTGGTGTTTGCATTTGCACCAATGTGTCCATTCAAATTGTTGAAATTATTTCCACCAACTTGACGACGATGATCCAATTGCATAAGGGTCGGTGCATTATTATTCATCATGTTACCACGTCGATGTGGATGATGATCACCACCAATCATATGATTATTCATATTTATTCCATTGTTGCTGTTGTTGTTGTGATTAATGTTACTTAAATGGC
This sequence comes from Eristalis tenax, assembly GCA_905231855.2. Lineage (NCBI taxonomy): Eukaryota > Metazoa > Arthropoda > Insecta > Diptera > Syrphidae > Eristalis > Eristalis tenax. The sequence goes on from HG993124.1 coordinate 115,137,214, forward strand.
TTGGTCCGGCCGCTCTATTCAGTATCATTTGTTGAGATCTTTGATTATTACTATTACTAACAGGTACAAGTGAATTTATATTTTCATTAATATTATTATTGTTGTTGTTGTTGTTGTTATTCAATATAGTTGTTGATGGATCAGGAGTAGTTGAATTGACAACATTAACAACATTATTTGTTATAACATTTATTGTGTTATTTAAGTTGATATTTATATTAATATGAGGTGATAGCGGTTGTTGTTGCAATTGTTGATGGAATTGTTGTTGAAATTGTTGATGCAGTTCATGGCGACATTGTTGTTGTTGTTGTTGGTGATGGTGGTTGTGACATTGTTGTTGTTGTTGTTGTTGAAGAAAATTTGATGAAGGCGCATGATGATTATTGATTGGAATTATGTCAGTATAAGAATTTACATTCACAACATCAGTAGTGTTACCAATAAAGCCACTACCACTACTTGTTAATAGCGGGGAATTTTGTGTTGGTTGTGGATTGGTAAGGAATTTTTTTTTCAATGTTGTTGTAGTTGTTGAATTTTTTATTGTTGGCAGTTTGGAAGCGGTAGTAGTAGCAGAAGTAGTAGTAGTAGATGTTGTTGATAGATTTGTTAGCGGGGATATAATGGTTGTAGTATTGGATGTTGGTGAATGTGCAGGATGATATTGATTTTGTTGTTGACATATGGTTGAGGATGCATTTGGTGAATTCAATGCGGTGGAATGTGGGGAAATCGGTGGTGGATTTGGATTATGATTTGGATATTGTATTGTGGTATGATGATAGTTATGTGGTGACAAAGGATTTTGATGGTGACAATGATAATTATTGTGATGAATTTGGCTGTGATTGTGGTTTTGGTGGTTGTGGAATAAATTTTCTTTGCTATTAGGACAACTTCCATTATTATTACTGTTATTATTTAATATATTATTACTGTTTGTTTGTACATCGCTGTTTTACAGGGTATTTATATATATATAGAATATGTAATATTTTTTTTTTTTTTTTTTATATTGTTTAATCAAATATGCAGTGGTTAAACAAACCCATAATGAAGAAGAAAGAAAAAACGAAAAAAGAAAAAAACAAGAATAAATGCCAAAATGCAATATTTATATGTATAAAATATTATTATGTATATATAGAGGTATTAAAATATTTACACACGCACACTAAGAACAATTACATTTTATTATACCAAAGAAATCAAACAATACTTAATCTGAATCTTTTCTGTTTTTATATTTCATTTAATTTATCATCATTTTGCACGAAACAAGTACAAACACATATGCACACTACGGACTGAGAAAAAAAATCGATGCGATTACATTGTTTTCTGTGTTTATTTTTGGTAGCGTTTAAATCATTTCGAATTTCTCATTAAAACAGTCGCTTAAACATAAACAATAAAACAAGTAGAACCCAAACTCACTCATTACAGGAAGCAGCTGAAAAGTAGTTTATTTTCATTTGAAGTGGTTAAACAACAGTGACAATTAGAAGAACAAAATTCTACGAAGGGTAGAGAGACGTTTAACGAGAAATTCGAAAGCACTCCCACTGCATTCTCAGTGTTCCATTAATTCTTGCTATTCATTTGAATGATATAAAGAGGTACTTTAGAATGATACGGTTAGCGTTCGCTTATTACTTAGCAGAAATCCATTTATGGTGGGAATAAGGTTTCAAGAAACTCATTTTGTGGCGCAATGTCCGAAATGTAAAATAAAAATCCCTGTGGAAAACTCGCATACGAGTTGCTCTAGTGCATGTCTTACAAAAGAAACAATAGATTGTTGTTCCAATACCGCAGAGTCCTACATATCTTTGCACACATGTGCATAGATTAATATAATATACCTCAAGAGCATTTATCATCATTCTGGTGATTCCATCACAGAGCACTACATTCTCGAATGCCCGTTTTCACACTGCAGGCTTATCTGTTGGTTTATCTGAGTGTAGGAAGGAACTTAAGCTTTGCTTTTTCCTTTTCACACTCAATATTAAAGAGTGGTTTAGGTAAGTCATGGATTGAGTGTCATTGTGAACCATTTATGAAAAATGTAGTGATTGTGATTGGACAGTATCAGACTGCAGCGCCCACCTGAAGAGAAGATAAGGGAACACACTAATTCAACAAGCGAATGTCCATGTAGGCAAAGATATTAGGCGTGTTTTTTGCATTCGTATATACGCTTATTTTATTCAATTTACATGTCAAGTGCATTAGCAAAAAATCCTCTATTTGCTTAAGTGAACAATCATTATTTTCTGTGTGTTATTGATAATGTGCTTATAAACGTCACAAAATTCATCCACGAATTCATTTATCTGACAAAAAAAAAATATTTTGAAAACAGCAAAGGCATTGAAAATGGCTAAGAAAGAACACATTTAATGTGTTGCTTCTGAACTGAAACTTGAACTGTGGACACAATTCACGAAAATCCTTACTGTACACATCATTTACTATTTATTTTTTCCCAATTTTTTAACAGCTGATTGTAGACGTGTTTTATTGCGTACTCAGTACTCAGCTCAGCAATGATCCTCTTTAAAACGCTCTTCCTCTCATTTTTTTTTGTTTATGTCAAAAGATGGTGCGTGTCCCGACTTTCATAGCATCAAATGCCAAAATACAAATAAAGAATGTGACATGGGAGGCGCCACCTATGATAGAGATTCTTCACACGCAGTGTTGACTGTCAAATGTCATTGAGTGGATTCTGCTCAGTAATTTATTTTGTTGTTGCTTCGCGTGTAAAAGTAATACTGAGCTGAGTACAGATTCTCAAAAAACACGCCTTCAGAAAGGAAGTATGATAGAGTTGCCCAACTTCAGCCTCTCTTGCCCCTTAACATTTTTGACAACCATTTTTTATATCGTTTTCTAAAGCCAAATTGACCAACCGTGAATAACTGTCAATAATTCATGAATAACTGTCAAAAAGTCTCTGAAATTCGATGCTCATCAGCTGTGAAGTTGGGTATCTCTATCAGACGTATCAAATGTCATAAATGTCTGTGCTGCCAAGTTTACTTTTTTGTGCACTTATAATTTAAGCGTATATACGCTTATAAAAAAGCACTCCTACTGTTATACTATGTGTGCATCTATTAATTTGTATGTGTCCTGTTCTCTTCAGCATTGCCAGCCAAAATATTTTGTTGCTTATGTAGGTTTTCTCTACTGTATTTTGAGGTTAAGATTATTTTGAGACGCGAATGGCAATTATGTACTCTCTGGATTGACACTCAAGCCATGGCAATTGGCGTTTTAAATTAAACCACTACTTAAGTGGAATTTATAGAAAAAGTTCCACTGTGGAAACGAAGTTTGGATTGATTCTGAGTTTGTCCATGGATCGACACTTAAGGCTCAACTATAATGCGCATGAGCATACATGAGCTAGTGTCAAACTTTAACGAAAAGTTTCGTTATGTCTTCATCATTCACATTGTGTTAAATGCAAATGTTATACAGCGCTAATATTAATAATCTGTGTAGGCCTTCTTTGGAGAATAATGAGACTGTCTAATGCCGAGGCAACGACGATTAATCGTTCTGCTATGTTACAACCTTATATAATAATAATATGGGTGGCGCTACAGCCCGTAGAGGGCGGGGGCCTAGCTTCGCAGCTACCACTCGTGCTGTGAGTCGTTACTCCTTGAGCATTGTCGGTGACTCGAAGGTGAGCGATAGATAGGCTCATAGGGGTGGGTGTATTCGCTCAATCACACGTGCGCGTTCGACACTTGCCTCAAGCTTAAAGCAGTTGGACCTTAAAGCTCGCACTGTGAAAACGGGCATAAGTGTTAACTCTCAGTATTCGCTTTACACAGCAAACTTTTGCGACGCGAATAATAATCGTCTACCAAACATTAAAGTTTGACACTAGCCCATTTTCCTTCATGCGCATTAAAGTTGGACAAAATTGGCAAAACGGGCATAGGTACTCTCAGAATTTGCTTGACGCAGAAGATTTCTGCTGCGCGACTAAGGTTAATCTACCGATTTTGCATTTCATAGATTACATCAAATAAACAATATTAATTTAAAAATAGTTTATGGATACATTTCTTGAACTCCTCCAAAAAATCAGGACGCTTTACAATTATGAACCACTGCATTTTCACACAAAACTCACTACAAAATCGGTAAACAAAATGGCGGAAATGTCCCATTAATCTGGAACTACTGTGAAGATGACTGACTGACTTTATCCATCTCAAATTGAAACTGTGGACGACGAAGGTGGTTATTTTTTGCTCATAGGCCTAAAGGTGAGTATATTGTTCGCATCACTGACATTTCTGGACACTTCTGTGATGTCTTATATAATACGCCATAACAATCTCACAAGAGCCGGGTGAATTGATTTGGGTAAGAATGCGAAAACCTCGACATTCGCTAGTCAAAATTGTGATGCCTAAGAGAGTTTTCTCTCTGCCTCTGCCTCTGTATCTCTTATTTTCTATTGACTCATAAATCTCATGAAGGTTCCAAGATCTTTATCAATAAAGGAATAACTTAAGAGCTTGTGCCCGAAAGTTCTTTGAGACTTTTTTGAAGTACATTTCTATGACTCAATCTAGAGTGATTTTAAAGAGATTCATAAAGTTCCTAATCTGAAGAGGCAATTAAAAAAAAAATAATTATAAAGTTCTTTTCCGATTTGAATATACAATATAATGGAACGGTGGGTATATAGAAGATATAGGAGTGCTCCATCGGCCTTACAGCCGCGGCTCACTCAGACCAATGAATTGGATCCATTGCAGGGCTGGCGGATTACTACTAATGCTCTATTTGCACTAGGTGGTTATTGTTAGAGCAAGTCAATAGAATAATTATTACATTTGAACTTTTGTACTCTCATCGAAACCTTTCACATACGCCTCAGCCAAAGTTTGAAACGGCAGCCCGGGTCCATTGTGTCAAGGAGAACTGAAAATGTATCTGCGAGAAAAAATGTTACGTATACGTCAGAGAGGACAAATGCAAGGTGTTTGTAGAAACATTTTCGACTTTAACCAAAAACATTCTCTTTACACTTTATACCCATATTCTGTCGTGCTCTGACATTTTAAATAGAATACACGTAAGTCCATTAATCAAGTCTTAATGCAGCGGTCGCGCTTTGATAGTTCACAGACCGTAATGTCGTAAGCGCGAGCACAAATTTCTAGGCAGAGCTACTTCTACACACTCGGGCCTTAGACAGTTGTGAGACAATTTTCTTTTATTTACTCGTGATTTTTCATTGCTGGCAGGCTGAGGCAACTATTTCTGTACGTAGTTAATTTTTTGTAGAGATTTTATGTGAAATGATTGCATTTTTTTTCTGGTAAAATGGATTTTATACCATTTCACTTGTGAAACGTGCTTCTTTCATTGTGTTTCATTGGGAAAAGTGAGGGAGCCGCGCTTTGACGTAACAGTCGTTGTGATTTGACCATTAATGGTAACTCTACCAAATGCACTTGTATTTAATGTTCGAGATAATCAAACGACGATAAAATAGCTCCCAGCGGGCATTGAGTACAGAACAGAACTCTGAAATCGATTCAGTACTCCATACGACTTACTCCCTGCAAAATCACTGAGCTACGAGGGTCGCTTGCTAAGTCAGTGACTTGAATATAAAATATATTTCTTTCGGCAAATAAGCGTTTTATTTCTCATCCTTCTCTCTTGATATATTCTTTCTCTCCCTACCGAATGCAATCTATAAGACGGCATCATAAATAGACTAGAGCTGCTGGAATTACTACAAAGGGAGTATTTGTACTACTCTCGTGTTCATTGTACTCCCTTAGTTCCATCGGCTTGAATGTACTCATTTATGTCTTATTATTTTCACAAAATTAGTTTAAGGAGTTTCAAGAGTACTTTGATGTACAATTCCACAATATCTTAAAAACTTCTTCCTTCAGTAGTCAATAGAATATTAGAGCAATGGAATGCCTTATTTTTTATCTTTTAATTTTTTGTATTCCCTTCGGGACCGAAATCCCCTCTAGACATTCTAAATACTCCTCTGCGAAATTGAATTGAAAAGGCATCCCAGAACTGGACATTGTGCTATGACTGGGATTTATATCATCTAGCAAGCAGGAAGCGCAGAGCATCGGAAGATATCGAAACAATGGGAATCTCATTTGCAACTACCCAGCATTGACTAACACAAGAAATAACACCCTTGGTAACTTCTTATTCGATTGTCTCAGCGATGAGATAAATGTTAAAAATATTAGGCAGATGCTTTCAAATAAAGGGTGTTTTTACTATTGGGTCCATAACTTATTCGTGCGGTTCGCTAAGAGATGGTGTAACTTGTTGGAAAGCTACTGTCATTGTACGTCATTTCAGTATAAGTCATTCATTTGAAGCGTAAACAACAATCTTTTTAACATGCGCTAGCTGAGCGAACGTTCCAAAGTGGTTTGCACGATTTAAAATTTGTGATTTTGGCTTGTCCAAGCAGCCAATCAACGGCAAAGCCGAATATCCATGGCGCGAAGGTAATGCTATGTATTTGGTGGGATCTGAAGGGTGTGCTGCTGTAACCGGTTGAAACCATCATTGGACAACGATACCGAACACAATTAATCCGTTTGAAGAGAGCAGTAGCCGAGAATCGCCCGGAATATGCGACCAGATACGGGGCAATCATTTTGCATCATGACAACGCTCGGCCCCACGTTTCCACTCCGGTTAAGAACTATTTGGAAAACAGTGGATGGGAAGTTTTACCCCACCCGCCTTATAGCCCAGACCTTGCCCCTTCTGACTACCATTTGTTCCGGTCGATGCCGAACACCCTCACTGAAATACGGTTCATCAGAGCAGAATATCAAAATTGGCTTGATTCATTCTTAGCTCCCAAGACGGCGGAGTTCTTTTGGGATAGGATGCACAAGTTTCCAGAAGGGCAATACTTTGATAAATACTATTGTTCATGTTTTTCTTAAATAAACGTTCAAATTTTGAAAAAAAAAAAACGCACGAATTAAGTTCCAATAGAGGCGCAAAACTTTCAATTGTCAGCATTTGTTTTGGTGTCGATTTGACAGCTGTGAGGCTATTTTGAGGTTAGACTGGCTTGGTGCGCTTTATTTAACGGTGGCATCATTACAGTAAACGGTAAAAAGGACTACTTGCTTGGAAGATAACATCCTACGCGTTATTGCCGAAATACAGGCTGAAGAGTATGTACAAATTGTAGCACACCCGAAATCATATTTAAACATTGTATATAATGTGGTTGACGCTACTGGGCGTAGAGGGCTCTCTCTACAGCAACTGCTATTCAATCTTATTCTCTTAGTCGTGTCACGTGTCACTGTCAATGTCATAGCGTGTCAAAGCGTCATGAGACACGTATAAGAGAATAAGAGGGATTGGCCTCTTACGAGTGGAGGGGATCTACAGGTTATATTCCGACTCCGAACGGTCAAGTTTGGGACGTTTTAGACAGTTATACTATTTAAGCATTGTCAGTGATTTGAAAGAAGTGACGCCGTGATAATAGTTTGTTGTACCTTGAGTCGAACCTAGACACCATGGATCAAGTATGTAGGTCGACACATCCACTTCGACCGACCACCGATCGAACGGCGACCACCATATTGAAATATTACTACAATTCCATTCCACGGATATAAAAATAATTTCTTCTGTCTTTTATATTAATTAAAGTTCTCGAAGGGGTGCAAGCAATTGACCAAAGAAATAACGTTGCAATATGTGACAGTGACAGTAACGTAATAGTAATTTTCATCAAAAAAAAAGTACCAATATGTGGTGTCATTGGTATTGATTGCCATGAAAACCCAACGTTTTGTTTCTTGTACCACATGATCGGTTTCTCCAGACCAGTAGCGTATATTCTGTTTGTTGACGAAGCCCAAGGCAACACTGCATATTTTTGTGATGAACATTTCTAGAGCACAATCCAAGAGCGTACGTCGCATCACATGATCGAGTGACTTTATTTCTTGAGCGATGTAAAGGCCAAGATCCTTTCACAAAATTCGCCATAGTGTGGTCTTAGCCCCATTCTTGAGAACATCTCAGTTTTGGTTTTCTTGCGATGGATGCTTGAACGGCAGACAAATTCTTGGCACATTGTCCAAAACATTGTCTCACTGCCGCCGGAACATATAGAAGTGAAAACTTGAACTCAAATCTAGTGCAGATCTAGTCCAATCTATTTCTAGTGCACTGAGACGAAAATTATGATGAAATGAGGCTCTAAAAGTTGCCGTCACCGAATCAACGCCTCGGAAATTTGGAAAAAGATGAACGAATTCGTTTAAACGTTCGTGAAGTTCACACCAAAAAAATGTTGTTTATATCGAATGCCTTGACATTGAAAGCCCGGCTTGCGGATAGTTCACAGTAAATGTTGAAAGTTGTCAAGTGCCAATTGGAAAACCCTCTCAATTTCGAAAGTAACATTGCATTTAATGCATTCAACTGCATAAGCTTCTACGCATGCAGATGGTAATGTAGTGCGAGCAAACACGAAAAAGCATGTCCATTCACAGTGTCTTTGCACACATCAGATAACCTTGGCCTTGTCCTCAGTTAATTTCGCGCCATAAATATGCATTTCTAATTGATTCTGTAAGTCGGCCCAAAATCCTGTCATTCCTGATCGAAGAAAATACAAGCCAACCTGCAATGTCAGCTGTCGGCTGTCGACTGTGACCACAATAAACAATTATGTCTTATATACGCACAAATATATTCAAATCGGATACGAACTTTAAGTATATTGCAATATGATGTGAGTATAAACAACATTTCGTATAAGCTTCAACTGATAAAATAAACAAAAAATGTTTCTGTTTACAATTACAGGCTGCCTTTGGTATAAAAACAAAAATCTATTTAAAGGCAATTTAAGGTCTAAAAAAAGAACTCTAGACAGAATGGAATTTCTTTTTACAATCAAACCATTGTGGAACATGTGCAAAATACAAATAATAAAAGACAGAAATCATAAATCATAAGACACATGCCAACATTGAGTTCTTTTATTGCGCACCACTCAGTAAAACGAAAATTAATCTCTAACAAATCGCACTAAATATTGAATATTGACAATATCAAAAAAATCTGTATATATTATGTATATTTAAAGTGTTTTATTTTTCTTCAAAAAAAGAAACAGCCGCACTCACACATCGAGATAAATGGATTCCATTGCAGAAAAAAAACGAAAAACGAAATAAAAATCAAACTGAAGTATCACATTTAAAGAATACTATATTCAATTGCTTAGTTTTTTTTTTATCGAAAGCACGGACAAGTTATATTAAATGCTCTTCTTACATTTACTTCAACATATTATTCAATAGAGGAACGAATAGGAAAAAAATATTTATATTCAAAACAAATGTATGTTAAACGCATATTTTCTAAGCCGCAGTGTGCAAAATGCAAATTCATAAGATAACCGAGTGAAATGACTCAACCGTAAAATGCAGGAAATTCTCATTGTATACAGAGAAACTTCGAGTGAGTGTATTTTTGAATGTGATGTGCCTTGGCGCACTTTTTGGAACTGCGAATGGGTTGAATCAGTTCACTCCTTATATTTAAATATAAAATGATTACAATCTATGGGTAAAGAGGAAATTTTGTAAAGTATTTCATTTTCAAATTGGTCGTAGCTCATGTTCCTTTTGGAAATCGAAGCAATTCAATCGTTCAAAATAAAAATAATAAGGCTTTGTGTTTAAAAATAAAACCAGAACACGCGAACGAACTTAAACTAGGATCACCTTCGCATATTGAACTGAATTATTTGTTTATCTCTCTCAATAGTGACTCGGAATATTTGTTAGAAAAAAGAAAAATATAGAACTAAACTTAGTGTGTGGCTTAAATATATCTTAATTTAATTTGATTACTTTAACTTGAAACCTGAATTTTAGTTCGCAGGCAAATTGCTGGTGTCTCACAAAAATCCACTTCTAAATAAATCAGTAGTTTATCAGGTTCACCTGGAACGAATACATAAAATACCTACAAAGGTAGTTTTGAAAAATAAAACAATGCACTTCATCTTCAAGATCATCCAACACATAAAACATTACTCTTTCCTTGTAGTGTCATCTTGTAGTAGTAAACGACTTCTTGATATTGATAAATTGGAATGTCTCTGAAAATTTAGTGACTCAAACTTTTCCTCGCCTATGAGGGTCAGCCGTCATCGTAGTTTCGTATTCGCGCATGATGACGAATCATCTGATGTTAGCACTTCGACGATAGTTTCGCCTCATAGAAGCGCATGCGACTGAATGGTATAGTTTTGCCTATTATAAGTAACTGTCAATTTCAGTAGTTTATTTTCTCGGACGACTGATTCTTCGATACCTTTCAGCAGAAATGAAGTATGATGGAGATGCCTAAGGGGTCTCTTACCCCTTAAAATTTTGGAAAACTATTTTTTATATCGTTTTTTAAAGCCAAATTGACCAATCAGCGAACGACATTTACGTTATTTCGTGAATAACTGCCAAAAAACCTCTGAAATTCGAAGATGGACTAGGTCAATCAGCTGTGAAGTTGGGTATCTCTCTATAATACTTCGTTTCTGGATACGATCTCCCAAAAATCTCAGATCCAGTGCCAGTATATACGACATTGGAGTTGATCGGTTCAACGTCGGTGTGTCGTTCGCATGCTTTGTATGCTAGTAAAGGAAAGCAGAGCAAAGTATAAACTCTCTTTGAGAAATGACAGACGACGTCTAATTATGTAAACATACGTTGTTCTACACAAAATGCTACGACGCCTTTGTATTCGTCGCAAACTGAACCGATCATTTATTAGTGAAGTTGGAGAATAATATTTACGTAGAGACTCTGCTCTCAGTAGCACTCAAACTGCAGTAAATCGAATGTGACATGAAGTAAATCATTGAAGTGAGTCGAAAAATTACGCGAATTGTTCCCAGTTTGTTCATTTTAAGATCGTTATATGAAATGGGAATAAGCATACCGCTTTAAGACCTTAAATGATAGACAGACCAAAGATCAGCGAACTGTCAGACCCCGGTGTATGTTTGCTGGCAATTCAATGCTTTTATACACAATTGTGTGTGAGTTGCAGTGGGCGGGTTTCCATTATGCGCAATTCTCTTAAAATGGTCTAAAAGACATAATTATATTTTTTTCTTGTTTACATTTTTAAACCCTGTTTATGTGGCGAACACATGCACCACAGCTTGAAGCAACTATTCAAAGGGATCTAATTTTTCCTCCTTCACTGGTGTTCATTGGAATTGAAATAAGCGAAATTTGAAATTGTTAACGTAAAATTGTATTTTATCGACACGCCACTGAGATTCGATTCATTGGGTGTGTACAAACAAAATCATTGTCAGGATCACTGCGGTTTACTTTGTTATGAATATACACATGAGCACCCAAACAGTCGTTCGCCTTCTAGCAATCGGTGTGGATGGTCGTTGCTAGATACACATGCTTTTTAGTTAGCGCCACTAGCACTTCGGAACTGCGCTCGTTTTCTGGACAGACTTCCAGTTTCAAGTCTTCGGAATTTTTAATTGGACAGACTTCCAGTTTCAAGTCTTCGGACCCATCCTCAATTAAGCCAAGAACCCAGAGTCCGTTCACACAAATTCCTTTACTCTTTTTTTTTCCAAATTTACTCTCGTGGACTTTTTTTTGTTATTCAAACAGTGTTGCCAGTTTAAGTGAAGCCACCTGGCGCTTTAAACGAATTTACATAGTTAAATAAATGTGTACTAAAAAACTGTCAGGCAGGCGGCTGGAAGAATGTCTGGTTTATTTAGTAAGTACGGTGTGAGTGGCTCGAGATTTGGGAAACAAAGGCTGAAGAACCTGGTCACATAAACATGTGTGAGGACTACATCTGCCGAAACTTGGCAGCACTAAAGAGAATACTTTTCAATATGTCACGGATGAAGGAAGGGGACGGCATTCGTCGTTGAACGTAATGAAGATAAAATCTTAAGAGACTTTGAGTTTGTCTTGTATCGTTAAACATGGTCCGATTAAAAAAAAAAAATCAATTAGAATTTACTGTAGAATTGCGACATCCGCTTGTAACGACTTCTCCCATGAGTTATCGTAATAACCGAATTCTGCTGTAAGACAAAAATAAAAAAAATAAAAACATTTTCACATCATCACGACTTCCGAGACGGGCCTTGAATGCGATTCCAACAGCTTGGCAGACCCGGGACGAGGTGGTTGGACCATGTCAAAAAACTCGCCTGATTACGTTTGGGCATAACTTCTGATGAGTTAGAGTCGATGGCGGAGGATGGAGTTGCCTGGAGATCTCTCGTGCGTGCTTTTTCCACGCGATCCCTTTAGTGCGGTTCAGAAGATGATGATGATGAAAACAAATGCCATTTTAGACCATTTTAAGCCGGGAAAAAATTTTTTGAGTGCGCATAATGGAAACCTCAGACGAATTGTTTGTGCAACTTGAAAAGTGCAATTGTTCGTAAAATGTAACTTGTGATACCATCTTTTGTTTGCTTGTGACTACTATCTGATGCACTGCCAGCTCCTGAAAAAATTGATTCCGAAAATACGATCACAATGAGTTACAATTCATCAATAGGTGTAAGGAAGGTTTTCTCTTTGGACTGGAGCCTAATTGTTAGGCTCCCTGAGCTTTCTGAGAATCAGCGCGTTAGAATTATTCAAGAATAAGCGCTAGTTTTTTTTTCGAAATAAATTCAATTTTTCCGTGAGCCATTCAATTGTTCTGCCACATAAGCTGTCGCCTATTCGAAAGATCAAGGCAATGGACCTCAACATCAAGGACATGAAACCCTTTGATATGGGTTTTGGGCAGACGACGGACATGTGCCAAATACAATTTCAGTTAAACGACAGCATTACCAAACGAAGTTGAGTGACTTTTTTGCCTGAATTTGTTGCAATGAATCTGATCGAAATTTATTTTAAATAAGACCACTTTACATAAAAGTAGCAGTCGAATATTGGGTAACAATGGACATGTGATTTCTCGGATCTGAGCCATAAAATTTCCCTGGAACTTTTCTCTTTTGGCCTTTCAATAAGAGTTGAGTGTTTGGAGGAATTTGCTTCATCATAAGCATGACTTTTGGCCTTTCAATATAAGATGAGTGTTCGGGGGAATTCGCTTCATCATAAGCATGAGCGACTGACTGAATTAGACGCCGAGATCGTGCGAAATAAACAAGGCTAATGATCCACCAACTAACCATGCACACATTAGATCTGCGCTTATAACTGCGCGATGAGCTGTATCTTAACAAAAACAATTAATGAAAAGAATAGCAAATTACTTGATGACGGAAATTAAACCTGTATGGGGTCATAGAATTATCGGAGATAGAGCCGAAGATTTGCAATAAGTTGAAGGATGATCGGTCCGACTGGGTGGTCGCTGCTTTATGCTCCAAGAAAAATGATATTGAAGACAGTCTACTAATAATAAAGTGCTATAGATGTACGTCACACCTATGCGCACTGAATTTGAACGAAGAAACAATCTTGAACGTTACCGGATTCGTTGACGGAGTGGGTTGGTGCGTTGCTCGCGCTGTTTGCTGTGTTCAAATCTGGCTGGATCTATTATTATTTTTTTCTTTTTTACACGGGATACAACTTTGTCTTTTATTAATAAACATGCCGTATTCCGTTAGCCGAAGTATTATGTTTGCAATGAATATAATGAAATTTGTTGTAGAAACGAAGCATACATTATGGCAGTAGCATAGCATTCTTCCAGTCGTACAATAGACTTTTGGAGGATTTTATGCTAGTTTAACCCTTAACCACATACCAGCGGTCTCTGAGACCCGACCGATTTTGCATATTTTATTGCATTTATTGCGACATATTGTGCATTGTAAGAATTTAACAATAGACTTTTGGAGGATTGAAAATTAAGCTCAACCCTTTGTGCCGGGAAGTGTAGAAAACACTCGATTTTAACATGAAAGCTCTAGAATAAACATTAAATGGGTGGTTTCACTTTGAAACCACTAGGAAGCAAAGGGCCTTAACAACATTTTTGTTTACTTCGGTTTTAGTTAATACCGGAAGTCCCAAATTCAAGGACATAATCGGTCAACATAATCTGTGGTTAAGAGTTAAATATAATTTAAATATTTAATTTGTTGACTGGTTTGTTCGAAAATGCACTTAAAGGCTTCAAAATTCACATCTGAGATCTTCATCCCTTTTTGCCTCTTTGTCAGCAAACAGGCCACCCATGCGAAGGATTCGAGTCCCCAAAATTGCCAAGGCTCACAAATCAAAGTATTTGATTTTTGTAAATGTCACATTCATCGTCAAAATGGACTAAGAACTTTGCTACCATTTTTGACGTTTTTTTTTTTGTTACGTATTTGAAGATGTGATGCCCTATTGTCCTGTGATGGGCAGACGCAAGTATCACCACTCGAGGAGTGGTTTCATGCGCCGAATTAATGCGACAAAAATAAAAAATACTGCGTTGGTGCAACAGTTTTTGCTTTATAGAGAGTGGCAAAAACTCTCAATTTGTAGGGGAAGTGTACAAAATGCACACAAATACAGTCGTACCTTAATAAGTCGAATAGACAACAACAAATGTTTTGTTCGATTTATGGAATGTTCGTGTTATGGAGTGCAAAATATTGGACAATTTCAATCTATGTTCTGTACATTTAACACATTTTGTTGGAGTTATAGAAAAATGTCTCTTAAGGGCGTTCGTCTTACAGAGGTTTGACTGTCCAGAGAGTATGTTGTTGTATGAAATTATGTTGCTCATTGCTCTCAACGGTGTTTTTGAGCTGTAGGATAGTTCCTCAACAGTAGAACAAACGAAGAATCGTGTTTCAGGGCTAACTTAACTATCTAGGGGCTGTGTTAGAACCTATTCCATTTCATGTACAGTCGACTCTCGATAATTCGAAACTCAGGGAACATTTTACGCATTAACGAGCGTACGAATTATCAAAAAATTGTCGAGTTAGACCGAAGGACGAAAACGAAATAAGTACAAACACACGCTTTATTTTGTTAAGAAATCAGTGATATTTTGTTTATTTTAATAACTTCCTCCGTGTTTGGTCAACAAGAATGTCTGTGACAGCCAGTGCCGACAATACGACGTCGGCCGCTCTGATGTGACGGATGGTCTGCTTCGTCTTCAATTGTTGTTGTTTGAAATGGAAGTTGCCAAAATTTCGTCGACATACAGAGCACCGCAAAATTCTATAGCAACGTCAAAAACAAAATCATCGAATGTTACAGATTCACCATTGTTAGGAAGAATCCAGTCTGTGAGGTTGCATTTTTTACTTACGTTGTTCACGTCAGAAGTGAACGGGTTCAAAGCAATGAAAGGCAAACCAAACACGACATAAAATTCGAATGAGTGAGAAGAAACTTATTTCGAATTACAGTGTATTTGTTGGCTGCCCGACTGAGCTGATAGCTTTGAATTAACGAGCACATAGGATTTGTTTGATTCATCAAGGTCTTTCCAAGGGACCTAACAATCAGTTCAAATTATCGAGAGTCAACTGTACTCTAAAAAATCAATAATTTTGGAGAGAGATTTCATTCCATTCAAAACTTATCAAATATACTGCCGTACTTCGGATACAACCGCCTCTTAACCTAGAGCAAATATAAAAGCATTTCATAAGTCTTACCTAAACTCATCACAAAATACCTAAGAATAAATTAAATATATTTTATTAATATTTTTATCTTTTAATGTTTTTCTTTCTTTTCTTTTCCATATGAAAATGTAACCGTTTTGATGTCCGCTTCTACTTTAGTTAAGCGTTTCATTCATCTACTCATGTTCTAAATACAATAGGAAGAACGTATAACCCAAGGATTAAAACTAAAATCAAATAAATATGTTTTATTGTTTGGTTAGCTGATGCAATTCGAATGTGTTATAGTAAACAGCCAAGGAAATACATGGAATACCTTGTAAAAACTAATTTGTATTTGTATGCAGATCGAGTGTATAATATTTTATATAAACAAGTACATGTACATTTATGTGTTTGAAACATTTAAAGCAAAGATTGAGGTGGGAATATACAATTTAATAAGAAAAATGCTCACTTGATGCTGATTTGCTGGATGTATTGTATATGCGAATGCCTTTTGGTTAGATTTAATTTTAAAATACCTTTTAATGCACTGAAAACATTTGTGAATATTTTATGGACACAATAAAAAAAAGTGTTTTTGACATTTTGTGTAGGAAAGACATTAAGTGAAGTGTTTTGCTGAACAAAGGACACGAAGAAGCAAGGAAATGATGACGGTATCCTTAAGGCAGAACGATTTAAAATCATAGAAGAGAAGTAAAAGAGAGTACCTCGACAAATTAAGCAGAAAGTAGAAGAAGAACGAACTTAAAACTTCGTAAACATATTGTCATGTGTACATGAAAAAATAACGAAACCTCCACTATATCCTTAAAGAAGAGAACGCTCCGAACACACTCAACCGTGCTTCTCACGAATGTGCATTATAAATTGGACATCTGAAGAGTCCTACATTTTTTCTTGTTCATTTAAACACATGTGAATGCTGAAAGTATCGTCTCTAGCAACAAGTATTAAGCCTTACTATGTATGGCAACTGTCGAAAATTGAAGGACTAGATTGCTCAGGAAATCGACGAGTGAGTGAAGCACGACACGAGTAAAAACGTGTCATAGTTTGATCCGAGTTCACGTGCCATAATAAAGACACCGTAATAGCGCCAATTGCAAACAATACATGGGACTGGGATTCCAGGTAATATCATCGAAATAGGGACTCAAAATTGAAACGTCCGTATTTGCAGGCATTGAATTATCATCTCATATAAATATTTCTCCCCAAAAATATGTGTCACTTTGACAAATTTGTATTCTCTTAGTCACTTAATGTGACACTTGTCACTAGCACGACGACCGTGTGTACTCCCTTAGTCCCATTTAATCAGAAAGTGAGACAGATTGAGAGAGATATTGTCGCTTGCATTTCCGTGGGTGATGCCAAACAACGTAGGATATATAAATTTTAACCCAAATTTTGTAATGATAGGAATAAAAGTCGATTAATGAGTTCACGTTTAGTGTTGAAATAACAACAAACCAACAATTTTTGTGCCTGATCGCTGTAATAGAGGGCAATTTCAAGAAATCTAGTTTTTTAAGAAACCGAATGACGAAGAAACCTTTCATTAGATATAGTCCATCTGGGAATTATAGCAAAGACGCGATCCAATACGAACGAGTTCTGCCCTAAAAACATCTTGAAATTACAAGAATTAGCAAATACAACCACCGAATGGGAATTGATCCCACGTGAAGACACAAATCTGCAGCATGTGTCGCCAACTGGTTGAATTTTTTTTGCGTTTAAAATCTCATTGGTTTCTTGTCACCTCTCTTGAATTCAAGAATACAGATTGAGGTTACAGAAAAATGCGAGGCGAGAATTTGTCACCACGTCTAAGCGAATAGGGGGCGACTGTATACACTCTTGCCATTTTTTTGTTATTTTTTCTCAAATAATAACCAAACTCTCGCGTTTTTAGTAGAGATTTGCAGTTTGCCCCAAGTGCCTCCAATTGGTACACTACAAATAATTGCATGGGGTTCGATTATGTTTAAGGATGCTACAGTGAACCACTGCGAAGAAACTGTCGAATTCGACTTAAGTTACGTTTTACTATACAACTAGAAGACGGTATCCAATTTTTGACACAAGTGACCCCTTTTATTATCCAGACAATCGGAATTTTGATAGTTTTCAAATTAGAGTGTGAATCCGAATTGAGGATGACACATTGGAACAAATTTGACAACTTTAAGCTTTCACTGTGAACGCACCCTTAAACAAATTACCGAACTGTCAGTGTCAAAACAGTGAAGTTGCTGTGAGAGTAACTCAGTAAAAAGAAAATTTCCACCATGACGAAGTTGACGAACGAAAAACGTTTAAAAATAATTAAAATTGGACTGGACGAAGTCCATGAACTCGCCTAGTTACGCTTGGGCATAAGCATAAGTGAGGAGGTAGAGTCGATGGCGGAGGATCGAGTTGCCTGGAGATTTCTCGTGCGTGGTTTACCCCCGCGACCCCTTTCGTGGAGCATGAGGGTCAGAAGATTATGATCATGCTGACCAATGGTGACGAGTTGATGACGGTAATTGCTGCCGCTCAAGAGCCCGTCGCAAATGTACCAAAACAGTTGTTCTCAAGAATCGGGCATCGCTAAGACTCATCCATGGGAAACTTTGCGAAAGGATATGTGCATGTACCCTCATAAAATGATGTTAACTCAAGAACTTAAGCCAGTATGGCCTGGGCTCTGAAAATATTAGAAGAATAATACCAATTTTATCACAAAGATCTTCAGTGTTGGAGCGCATTGGCGTTGCGTTATTGGTCATTAATGACAAGTGGTATCAAAAAGACTGTTGTCACATGCCACACAAAGGATGAAACAAACTCGATGAATGTGTTATATCGAGAAGTGGTCCCGTCGATAGACCGCTTAGATCTGGAGCTCTGGACCTTTTTTTTTTGGTTATTTTAAATCATTGGTCTGTGCCAACAAGCCGGTGTAGTTCGAGAAGCTCAGATTTCCGTCGAAAGAGTGGCCGAGCTATCAAATTGGGTTCAACGAACGAATGGCCATGTGAACATCGTGGAATTCCAAACATAACAGTTCTTAAAGTAGGCCTTTGTGTTACCACAAGGATCTAGTAGATCTGTGAAACATCTAGTACATCTAATAGTACGTAGTAATATGGGACGACCAAACGACGGGATCTGCGAGATGAGAGTGCACTGCAATTGCAATGATGGGAAATGGTTGTTTCTTCCTCTTCATCCCTGCGACTTCTTCAAAAATTGGACATCTAGTCTGGAGGCGGGAATTCCAATGGCACAGTGACGCCGATGAGAGTTCTCAGATTCGGCCATTCAAACTACTTTATCGACATGATACACATAATTCTAAAGATTCCCAATAGACAAAAAAAAATATTATTTCATTTAAAAGTTATTAAAGAAAACATTGAGCTGTAACATAAAAAGCACCCTACACTATATAAAGCATTAATACCTCTACTTGGGTCGGACACAGAATGAAGCTGACGAGTGGAAAGTCTATAAGGGTTAAAACAGCCTATTCACCTCAAAGTGGTTTAATTTCCCCGACATGCAAGTGTACAGCATAATTGCTTAGATACAGAAAAAAATGTTTCCTTACAATGTACATACAATTGAAAAGCAAACAAATTAACAAAAACTTTAACGTACTGTTTTTTTTTGTATACAAATATCCACAAATTATTTTAGTGCATTCATTTTCCAAAAATAAGCATTTTGAATTAAATAAAATACATCCTTTACATGATTTTGATTATTATTATTTTTTCAAAAGAGAAACACATAATAGCAGCAAACCTACTACAACTAAAATTCCATTTCAGTTTTCTTTCTTTTTCATTGTTAGTGGTTAATAGTTGGAAAGAAAAACTAAATGTATATATATGGAAGGAAAATTGACTAAATTAAAAAAAAGTATATATTATTGCAAATTCTCAACAATTGTGACAGATAAACAAATACATTCTTGAGTTCAACATTTAGGCTCCTCTAGTTTATGAAAAAAAAACGTTTTGATAAATGAACACAAATATAATGTAACGAAAGAAACGAAAAATAAACCAAACATTAAGATAGGGAAAAACAAAAAACGAACACCGCTTGTTGTCTAGAAATGTTTCTTTACAATCGAAACCAAAAACAAATACAATATTCGACTTGAATACGAGAAGTGTAAAGGAAAAAACAATTAAAAATAAACAGATAAAGAACAATTACAAATGTGTGCACTAGAAGGAAAAACAAAAATTATCATGAAACAATTTTCCTCTGATTTTTTTTTGTTTCCTGTTTAAATCAACATCGTATACAACAAATGTATTTACGAATATCCAGCGGGTTAATAATGAAGTATATATATAAAGTTTACTTTTGAAGCAATAGGAAATACGAAAACGCATGTAATAAATATGAATTAAAATATAATTATGTATAAATGTATATATATAAAAATATTACGATGGTGCCAATTATATAAACGAAAAAAAAAAAAAAATACAAAAAATAACCAACAAAAGGAGTACAAAATGAGATATAAAATATAAATGAGAGTAAAATCAACAAAGAACAACGTACGGTTATTAATTGATTATTATTGTTTGTATTTTTATTTATTAATTACAAAATTCACCCTTTAACCTAAAGCAATTGTTTTTTTTTTTCAGTTTAAATTATTTTCTTTTGTTTCATTCGGTTAGAGGGAGATTTGAGAGGATGGAAAGCAGTTGTGGAAGATGTACTACATACTATTCATTTTGTTACACTTGAGTCGAGTGGGGGGGATACTCGGTGGTGGTGGTGGTGGTTGTGGTTGGTGGTGGTGGTGGAATGGATAAGGATATTTCTTAGAGGGTTCATATATATATAAATTTATCATATTTAAATATTTAATAACAACAAAATTGTATTGTTATCACATATTTTTTGTGTGTGTATGTAAAAAAGGAGAACAGATTTGAATAATCGACAAACAATGAAATTTCTTACCCAAGCGAATTCCAAGGATCCATGTCCTTATACCACTGACCATGATTGTGAGTGTTATTCCTTTGGGAATGATGAGGATGCGGTGAGAAGAGCATACGGCCACGATGATTTCGTGCTGGAGCGTTCCGTGAGAACGGACGTCTTGATGATCCGGGATGATTTGGATTAAGCATTTTTACAGATTTCCTTGCGGAGTTTTGCTGTGGTGTTGTAGTGTTCAAGTAATTCCTGTTGCTGTTGAATGATTGGTGCGTCGTCGTTTGGTATTTATTTTCTTTTTTTTTATTTATGATTGTGATAAAAGATACGAAATATTTTCGAATGTTCTTCTGTTGTCGGGTCCTATACTTGTCTCGCTGTTAACAGATCGATACAAATCCCTGAAGAGTTAATTAACGTTCAAACTTGAATAAACAATTTTTTTAAACTTTACCGTGTGGTCGAATTTTGAGGGGGATGGACTTGGTGTAATCCTGGAAGTTGCTTCTGTGTTTGGTGTTATTTATCTGTTTGTTTTTGGGTATTGAATTCAACTGAAAAAATAGTAAAAAAAAAAGTTTTAATTCAAACTGTACACACATGATTGGAATGATTGAATAGAAAAAATGTATATAGGCACAATCAGTTTTCGACCTTCCGAATGGCGTGTGCACCTACCCCAGTGCTGCTGGATCCAAGGAAAACCATAATGAATTGAAAGACAACATTAATATGCACACAAGTCACCCGTAGGGCGTGTTCGAGAGTGCGGGTACAAAACACAATTACGCTCGATGCAATATGTGATTTCCAAAGTAGTTGTGTGAACAAAAAATAAATCGAATTCGAGGCCAACATGATTGGTGCTTTCCTTTCATTTTAGCATGTGTATACAAATGTACATAGATTGCGTAATGTAGTGAGTATTGACTTTGGGAGTTATGCCGTAGTTGTGTAAAGAGTTCACTTGTAAAAGGTGATAATTTTTCCGATTTATTTCACAAATATCTGCATGTACACGTATTCTTGGTTTTTTTTTTGTATAACTTGCCGCATGCTGCTGATGTAAATGCATGAGCACCTATCGCTGAACCAGATTAAACAAGATGTACACATTGGGAAATAGATAGGTAGGTAGTCACACTTACAGGAGTTCTTTCGCTGTGTGTGTTTTTGACTTTCATGCTAGATCACAGTGAATACTAAGTATTTGGAGGCAGTAAGGATGGCTACATTGCTGTGACGAGTGTAGTTCACAAAGATGACTTGAAAAGAATGAATGTGGTCCAAATTACGAACCTGATAAGATTTTAGTTCCACGTGTAAGGCATTGAATAGCAGATTTTCAGTCCAAACACTGCCAAGACAAAAATCACAATCGTGAATTAAACCAGATGAACACTTTAGCGGTTCTCGACTGAAAGCGAGCCAGCTAGCAGATCATAATTCCAAAAAAAAACTGCTGAATATCTTACAGTAGTCCAAAATTCAATCACAAGAAATTTGTCCGCCAGATGTGTGCTGTAATCATTCACAATTAAAGAAAACAAACATCGTCGTGAGCACTTTTCAATTGAATGTTTGCCAAAGTTCCAACACAATAAAATCTAATTCTTGTGTCAAGAGTGAAGCATGAGTCCATTATTTCACACCCGATATGAAGGAGCAGAAAATACAGACAATCCATCAGTTAGACAGTTTTGCGCCGAATGCTTTGGCGAAGCTTATGATGAGGCATGCTTTTAGTAAATCACAGTGCATTTGCAAAATAAGGTGTTGATTTTGACCACAGACGAATTTAGAAGAAAACGAAAACACTTTTGGGTGATGACGGTCAAAACTGATGGAATCGTCAATACTGAACGCTACCGACAACAGATTGAGTTTACTGAGCAGTGCTTCATTTTTTATGAAAGAGTGCGTTACCGATGTCCCTCCAAAGACCACACGTAGATTCCACAAATTACACAAACATAATCCACATAATTGAGGCCAAAAATAAAATATTTCTCATATTATATATATTTCTCATTTTCAAGCAAACGTGTATTTTGCCAAAAACTTCACCATGACAGACCCTGAATTAGTTCAGTGAATTTTGACCCCTACGCACATGAGTCTACTTTGCCTAGGTTCAATTTACCAATTCTTCCAAGCGCCAATACTTCATTCTACGATGTACGAACCTACGTTTAGTAGTACCAACACGAGGTTTTCTGAATGATGTGACAAGCAACAATGGCGACAAATGAGCATGTCCTATTTTAAGGGAACATTATAATAACATTTTGATAAAAAAAAATTATATATTATAGCAGTAGTGTATTGGCAACACCACTCTTAGATATGACATAATCAGGCTTGCCGCTATGCGACTTTAGTCGCAAATTGACACTTTTTTGTGGCCGCGATGTGCTGAGAGACCATAAAATGACTTCGGCGACTATTTTATATGAAACACATTTTTTTTTAACGAAGCACGTCGTTAAGTTTCCAATAAGCAATAAAGTCAACACTTATAATATTGGGTCCGTAACTTCGTGCGGTTTGCTAAGAGATGGCGTATCTTGTATTATTCCATTGGAACACGCCTTGGAAAGCTACTGCATTTTACGTCATTTCAGTATATGTCATTCATTTGAAGTGTAAACAATAATCTTTTTTTTTTCACTCAAATATGTCGAACTTTGTGCCTGAAAAAGTGTTTTTGCGGGGAGGAGTTCTTCTTCATAAAAAAAACTGCTGCCGAAAGTCATCGTATTTTGGTGGAAGTTTATGGTGAACATGCGCCAGCTGAGCGAACGTGCCAAAAGTGAACGAATATTTAAAAGATGTGATTTTGACTTGGCTAACCAGCCAATTCAACGGCAAAGCCGAATATCCATGGCGCGAAGGTAATGCTCTGTATTTGGTGGGATCAGAATGGTGTGCTGTATTATGAGCTGCTACCAGATGAAACCATCAATGGACAACGCTACCGAACACAATGGAATATGGAATATGCGACCAGACACGAGGCAATAATTTTCCATCACGACAGCGCTCTGCACCACGTTGCTATTCCGGTTAAGAACTATTTGGAAAACAGTGGATGGGAAGTTTTACCCCACCCGCGTTGTAGCCCAGACCTTACCCCTTCTGACTACCATTTGTTCCGGTCGATGCAGAACGCCCTCACAGAAATACAGTTCACATCAGAACAGATTAACAAAAATGGGCTTGATTCATTCTTGGCTGCCAAGCCGGTGCAGTTCTTTTGGGATAGGATCCACAAACTGCCAGAAAGATGGGAAAAAGTTTGATGGGCAATACTTTGAATAATACTGTTGTACATGTCTTGCCTAAATTTGAAAAAATTAATAATTTTGAAAAAAGCTGCAATTAAGTACAGACCTAGCATATGAATCATTTTTTTTTTCACGAAACCTGTTAAGTTTTTCATAATAGCAATAAACTCAACACTAATTATAAGAAAAAGCAACTAAATAACTACACCACTCCTAAGCATGGTAAAACCTTATAATTTGTAGAGACTTCGGATAATTTTGAGAATTTTCAGCGACAACACTGGTTATATACATGCATCTTAGCACGAAATTCACGCTCTGATGAACATATGGCCGTTAATTAAAGTGTTCAACAAGATCCACGTCTTCGATTTCACGGCGAACGCAGCGTTTGGTATTGTCTCACGGCATAGAATAGTGTATTTTGGATTCGGGTTTACATCGCACCCGTATGATCCCCCAACTCCGACAATGGTGTTTGTATGTCCAATTTTCACAAATTTTCTTCTGCTCATCTTTCGGTTGGTGGATACAATATATGGGTGGGGCTACAGACCTTATTGGCCCACGGCCTCTCCCCAGTGGAGGGGACACCCATAGTTTTATGCCGACTCCGAGCGGCCAAGTTTGAGAAGCTTTTTCTAGCCAGTTTTTCTCTTTGCACATTGTCAGTGGCTAGAAACGTGGAACTGTTTCGAAATTGTTGCTTAATTAAAAAAAGACTCGTATTATAATTTCGATACGAAAGGAGAACGATTGGAGATTAAAAGAGGGATTTAGGGCGAGAATGAAGGATTGGCTATGTTTTGCTTCAAAAAGGAGGATAGATGGAATGGTTATTCGTGAAAAAGAGAACATTGTTCGTAAACGCATAACTCCGGCCGAAAGATTATTTATAACTCGGAAACAAAATTTTATTTTGTAAAAAATAACAGGTCACCTAACTTCGACGAAATATGTTTTCATGTTCCGTCTCATTTGGTGGGTGTTGTGCCATAAGAAAGTAGACAATTGACATCAACGACGCTGGTTCGAAACAGTTTTGTTGCATTCGGTGTGTGTTGCTCGCATGCAATGGCATGTATTCATCACCGAAACACTGCCTGGAATAAAACGAAGTCGAAGCACATACAAACTACGTTACGGCGAACTGCAGGTGTCAGTCAGACTAAATGTCCAAACGCATAGATTCCGTTACGTGCGTTGCCTTTATTATCCACACAAATCGTAATTGCCGG
This sequence comes from Eristalis tenax, assembly GCA_905231855.2. Lineage (NCBI taxonomy): Eukaryota > Metazoa > Arthropoda > Insecta > Diptera > Syrphidae > Eristalis > Eristalis tenax. The sequence continues at coordinate 115,162,410 of HG993124.1, forward strand.
ATTGCAAAGAGGTGCTCAATGAAATAAGTACGTTGCGTCGGAAACCAGTTCAATTTAGAATAAATACAAGAAATTCCAAATTTTGAAGTTCCTGAATTACAAGGAATTGTTAAAAAAAAATGTAAACAAAACAAAATGTATTCATTCAGTCACAAAATATTGTAAAGACAAACACGTAATGAGCACCCGAATGAATTTCCATGGAAACATTTGTCAGCTGCACAAAAGTTGACAAATTTCATGTATTCCACTTGTGGGCAATATTTGCTGTCTCTCTCTATGGGCTTGGGCCTTAAAGGGCCATTAATATGAGCTTACTACGAATCGCGAACGTCGCAAATTCCGACAATTCATTCACATGGAGTTTTCTCATTCGCAGAGAGCAATGAGTAGAAACAGACACTTTATCATGATCCGTGAATTTGTGGATCGCGTTTGCCTCTCGTATGTATTGCGAACTCAGACTGACAGATCTGTTGATTAGTAAAGAAAATGTTCAAAATCATTAATAAGTATAATTAATTACAGTGCTAGCCTAAGGCTAGCTTGATGCTCTGGGAACTAGCTATTCAATGAATAAATAAATAAATTACAGTGCGTTTGCGATCGTATTAATGACACTTAACTCCTATTACTTGAACCAGTTGGAAATTCCAACAAAGCGCTTGGTTAGCTTATGTTGGTGTCATTCAGCTCGCTTAAAATGTGGAAAAAATATGAGTTTCCAGCAAGAGCACTGTACGAGCAAATGAAATAATGTACGAGCTCCTTCTTATTCTCATTCAACGCATGCGTGCCCATTGCGCAGAGCGCGGCTCTGACGCCGTTACGAGTCCTTGGTGATGGTGGATTTCCTCTTGGTAAGCGCATCTTTCCGCTTACTAATAACAAATCCACGCCTAGTTCGTCGGCTTCCCAATTTCCAGAAGAGTCACACTGGACAAGAGCCCGCACGTGGTGTATACTATTCACAATCGAGGGCTGATTTTGAATGAACGCGCACAATGCCCAGGGACTTAACTCATAACCCAACCACCAAGTAGGTAGGGAGGGTTGCTAGCGAATTTATTTCTTTTTGGCCCATTGTGGTACCCACAGTCAGACTACTTCCACTTAACTTAGCATTCAGTGAGAATCGAACCGGGGACCCTGCTCACAAGGGCAGACGACACTTAACCACCTGCGCCATTCAGACGAAAGTCAACAATAACTGCGGAAAGACTACTGTCACCGCTGCTGTATGGTGGTCAGTTTGGTCTGCCGGTGTTATTGCATCAAACTTCTTCGCAAATGTGGAAGGCGCCACTACTAATGTTAGCCGCAATTTTTGGCCTCAAATCGAAGTTGTGGATGTAGACCAAATGTGGGCTAATAACACGACACGACTTCCTTTGACTGTGTAACAACATGGTGGCACATTTCACGCATGACTTGTGCGATTAATTTTGTGACGTGGCAAAGATCGTGTAATTTTCCTCTTAGTCGTGCTGTCTCAGTTTAACAAATTTATATTCTCGTAGTCACTATATGTGACTTTTGTCATTCTCACGGCGATCCTGGGTATTACTATTTCATGAAATAGCAAGTATGCGCAAAAACTACATTCCTCGAGTTACTGCCAGAATCGAATCCTGCGAGGACTCCCTGCTAGAACATTTGTATGTTATACTCCATTCACAATAACAAGATCCAAACAATACGCTGAAACATAAACTCGATCCAAATCTAAATCTTAAATGCATTTTATTTAAATTTACTTTCGCAACCACAACACGGATGACTCTGTACATGTTAAGGTGCGCAACATAGAATTCCAATTTGTTTAGCAAACAAACGCAAAACATGCTGTCCACAAATTGGTGTTACCCAAACCACGCTTACAAGCATTCACCATTCATGTGTGCACCGAACTAACAATACTCCTCCCTTATCTGTGTCTTAAGACACATTGTATGCACAGATGCAAATGATGTATGCACATACAATGAAATGTGGTCATATTCACAGCAACCACAAGCATGAGCAGTAGCAAATGTAGGCATTACCCGCATTGTACTCAACAGACATGCACTACATTTTTGCAGCCAATTCATTTCCGTACAGACACTCGGCTGTGTGCTTTACAAATTCAAACGCCAAACAGTTTGTCACAAAAGAAACCACTCACATCCTCGATTTACATCATTTTGTGTGTGCGGGCTTCACATCGCTCGTCTAATCTTGTCTCATAATGAGCTCTGGTTCATCTTTAGAATGTAATTCCATAATTAACCCAGATACACACTTAGATAATTTTTTCAGGTTTTTTTATGTTCAGATGCTTGATGATTATTTGGCGGAAAATTTCTTCAAATTTTACGAGTATTTCCACCTGACCTGACAGACTGATTACGGACGGCTGTATCATCCAAAATGTGGCTTCTAGTAGAGCCCATGCGCAATACGAGTACAAGCAAAACGATACATTAGCCATGAGTATCGGTAATATTTCTGCTTCCTTTGCTTCTTCTTCTTCGTTTCGTTCGCCTTCAGATGCGATAAAAGAAACGTATCATATTTATAACGGAAATTAAATGAATTACGACCTCCCACTTTTTTGGTCACATATAATTACCCCTCCGTCATGATATTACGGTAAGTTGATACGTTTTCCTAATAACTTTGCCGGAAAGTCGGGGACTGACAGATACAATCACACGCGCATAATTGGCATGTTTAGGTAGGAAAAAAAATAGTAAATACCACTAATAGTTTGCTTTATCTTTTTGTTGAGCTGTCAAATTGTCTTGGATACACACGCACGCCGTCGCCATGATGTTGTCTCCCGTCACAAAGAGACTCCATCCGTAGCGGCTGTTAAGATTTGGGGCATCATCAACTAGTCGCATTTCTGGGCAAAAGTTGCACAATTAAATGCAGACCAGTTGTGTCGGGAATTGCTTTCAAATAAACCAAAACAAACACACTTCTTCGAGAAGTTGACACTTCCAAATGAAAAATAAACTTTAAATGGGAATTATCTAAGAGGAACTTCAACAAAAAACCAATGGCATGTGTCTTTATCCACATGTGGCGTGCGTTTGTGTGTATCGCGTCTTTTTATTGTGATTTCAAAAGTTTATTTGTAACGATTCTGACGTAAGAGGTTAGGTTTGACACTCAAGATGGTGACGCATGAGCACGTTTTTAACACACACGCCAACGGGGCACGTTCATAAATTAGCGAAGAGTGCTTTATTGAATGTTTATACATAGTTGAGGTCCGTCGTTTTCTGAACATAACAGTAATAAGAAACTGAAAGATGATATCATAAATGCCAAATGTACCGAGAACTTGATAATTGATTATGTAAGAAACTAGCTATAAACAGGAAATCAACTGATAAATCTGCTTAGATTTGTGTTTTGTTTAGTTCTAGTTGTGTGTTGTGGAAAACCAAAGTTTATAAGCGCGTTTGTGTATTTGAATGATTGAGTTGTGGGTAACTGAGTGGTGTCATAAATCAGAGCGACGTAGTTGATGACATTAGGACTTTTTCATCGATGAGCATCCGATATATTGGATTGATTCGATACATCGAATAGCAAACATCGATGTTTTCGATGTATATTGAGCAAACCTAGTCGTAAGTCGATTGCTTTACATACAAATGACACTCGATTCCAACGCATATGGTCGCATATTTTCAAATGTCGATCGAGATGGATCATTTTAAAGGTAACCAACAATTTTAGCTCATTTTGCTTTTTGAGTTGGTTTCTTTGATAAAAAAAAGTCAACTAGGACTGCGAAGAGCACCTAGACCTCTTAAGATGCTGCGTTAAATCATTGGTATATCCCAACTACCCACCGTCGTTAGAGAAGCCAAGAGCCAATATTGAACGAGAGATAGCGGCCATTTCCGGCGAAATGTGGGACCGAGTCAAGGCTGAACAAATCGAAGGAAGCTAAATGTGCCCATGTTAAATGTTTGCTTGAACTAACAATAAAATATTACCGAAATCTCAGATGGTTTGCGAGACTCCTTGAACTGTAACGACACACATCTTACTATAACCACTTACATGCCTTTGTTGACTTAGACTCAAGGAATCGACAGACGACAACTCAAAGCTGCCAAGAGAATGACTTTAGATCACTCTGTGCAGTTGAATCTGAGTTGAAACGATATCGACGTACTCGTCACTGTACACATCTAAACGGAGGTGATGATGTAAGCCGATGATTTCAAGTTACACTCCGGAAATGTCATGGTCAGCATTGACTTCGTTTGCTTTCGTATCATATTCAATGTTGGTTTCTCTAATTATTCCAAGTCAGCCATGAATATTCACGGCTAATCGTGTTACCCGCTTCCTTAAATCGTCTGGTCGGTTTGTGGTTGCGGTTTACATATAATCTGAAGTTCACTTTGGATCGCAGATGGCGTAACAGACATCAGATGATTGACAGAAGGTGACGCCTTGATTCCTTGTCTTGTGCATTTTATGACGAATATTCTGACTGAGAAAAAAATAAATGCACTTATGACGGATTTCGGTAGTTAAACAAAAATCATTAAAAATTCCTCGGACCTAGGACATAATGCGAAGCAATCGAAAGAAATTGTCAGCTTTTACTTGTTAACCCATGCCCTGCTGTATGCAGAAAGGAAAACCAATCCGAAACATTTATCGCTGTTGAAAAATCCACTGAACGTCATTTTGATTAATTTGCCTTGTGAATAACGAATGGTTCATGTGCGGGGAGTTGTGTTGCTTTTGATAAAAAAAAAATGCATCGCAAAGTGAATTTTCAATAAACTATCAACCAGGCAAAGGACTGAAGGAGCATAAATCGTTGACCTTTATTTTTACATCATTGGTACGGTTTTCACTGGAAAACAAATTATGCGACGGCACGAAATGTGCCAAGTCATGTTCTGCGAAACGCTTAAGACCAGAAAGGAAGGGTTTGGTCCCGTGCTTTGACACACATTGGCACGTATGGGATGGAGTTTAAAAACAAAAATCTTAAATCGAGATGAGCTACTTGAGCGTTTGTTGTTTAACTTAACGTATTGGCTGCTATGGCTATCAAATATGATTTAATTTGCTTGAGGCTCTGACTGTCAGAATTGTTAGCCACAACGTGCAAGTCCGGTATGGGGCGATGTTGCCTGCCAATCCACGTGACTATCACGAGCTCCATCGTAATCGAAAATGTGCTACGAACTCCAAAAAACATACCACAGAATTCATTCGCAGTAGAATCGTAGTGAACAGTTGCCGCGAGGTTCGTGACAGTTGGTATGAAAAAAAAAAATTAAAATGTGTTATCTTTTCCTTTGACATTTGACAATTTACGTCGGGCCTATGATTCTGTTCGGATTGTGTGTTAGCATTTTGTCGTTGTTCGTATTGTAACCTCGATTCTGTGATAGGGCTGAGTATGGAAGGCACTAACAAATTGTTTGTGCTGGCGCCCCATGAAGTTTTCTCAAAATTGGCAGTCAATGGTAAATAAACATTAAACTAAATACACCAAAACCTCGGTTAATTAAAAACAGGAATGCCCAAAAATCGAAGATAGTAGGGTAACGAAATTTGTGTCCGGATTTACAACACACAATCTAACGCGTTGATATTTGGCAGTATGCGTCCATGTTCCAACATCTTCCAAAGCTTTTATTTAAGATGGAGTGAGTATGCTACGCTATAAACTTGAGGGATAATATATTTTTCAAGAACTGAAGTCAAACCACAAGCCACAACATATAATTTTTGGTGAGTGGGCCTTAGATGAGTTCTAAAAATATCGGAAAGATTGTCTTCAGTGACAAAGCTCATGTCTGCTTAAGGGGAATATATTAATAAACAAAACTGTCGTATTTGATCTGATGAGAGTAACCCCGGCCAATACGAAATCCACCACGCGGAAAAATGCACTGTTTGATGTGGTTTATGGTCCGGCGGATTCATTGATCTTGAGGAAAGTCCTACTGTCAATGGCGCCCGCTATTATTCATCAAACTTTGCCATAAATGCAAGATGCCCTGGTCGCCATGTGTTTAAAAAAAATAAAAATAAAAAATGTGTCCCAGGAGCATTCTTGGCCGTCTTGACAGTGCGATCGGTGCCTATGCTGATAAGCCTGCATTCAAGCCTTGGAAGCGACGGGGTTATTTGCGGGATACTAGCCAATATATTCCGTATGGACATCTTGAATAATCTTTACAAAGTAAATGGCTTACCATGGTTTAAAAAATCATCGACATATTTTATTTTTTGTTTAATGACAGTGTACTGCTTGTCAACTGTGTGCAGACAAAAAACATGGTCGAGTTCATAAACGTCACACTGCAGTGACAGGGAATAAGTAAATAAACTGCAGTGACAGGGAAACCGAAATGTGCACTTTTTCATGCTAAAATGGTTCCTAAGAACATCATGCGGAAGTTTTATTATTATTTTAAAGAAATGTCTGTTATTTGGACCATGTTTTGACTTCCAATTCTTTTTGTTTAAAAGCATGGCTGCATACTTTGCTACTGTTTCTTTCTTTAATATTTTTTTAAGTTGGCAAATTTATTGTATCTATCACACCCAGTATTATACTCTTCTTACACATGATGTAGACATTCACTTTAGCAATACAAACGTCAACGAAACCCTTTTTGTATCGCCTACTTATGTTGCATTCATGAATACCTTTTTGAAAATGCCGACCTGCTGTAAACTTGCGGCAGTATTCATGTTCATAAATGTATTGAGAGAATATTCTGTGCAGTGCAGGGGCAACAATGTTGCAATTATGAACTCGACCTATGTTCGCTTCGAATGCAGAACGGTAGCCTGTCATTGGACTTATATGTGTGGACGCGTTTACATATACAGAAATTTATACAGGGAGACTAACTTCTTCTGATTGCGCTACAGTCATTGAACGTGGACCTGGGCCTCAACCAACAAGCCTCTGCACCCGGCACGATCTTTAGCCAGCTGCCTCCAATTCGCACGCCATGTTGGTTGAGGTCCTTCCCCACTTGTGTGCGTCGTCAGTTCCATGGGCGTCCTCTATTGCGTTGTCCCACAAGTTCCGAGTAGAAGACTCTTCGGACTGGAGCGGTGTGGTATCCATGCGGTCTACATGACCTAGCCGTCTTAGGCGTTGAATCTGTAGACGACTGGCTAGGCTCATGTCACTGTACACCTGCGTCCAGTTCATGATCGAGGCTTATTCTCCAAAAGCCATCAACGTAAAAAAAAATCAACGATTGGACGCAGAACTTTTCTTGAAACGAAACAACTTCCTCATCTGTTTTTGAGATTAGCCAGCGCGAAAGATCAAGTCTGTTACACACCATTTCTGTGAAAGCAAAATCGTTTCAGGTAGAAACCAAGGTCGCTCATACGGAACATAATTCTGACTAAGAGACCACCAGTTTGGCGATTTCTAATAAAAACCCTACCTTCTCCATTCGCTGAATAAGATGACTCCACACTTAATTTGACACTTTTGCAGTTAAGGTGATGACTAAACTCTAAACATTTCTCCACGATGATGTTTTTATTGGGTCTATAACTAATTTATTATTCGTGCTAAGAGATGGCGCAACTTGTATTGTTCCATTGGAACATGCGTTGGAAAGCTACTGTCAGTGTACGTCATTTCAGCATATATCATTCATTTGAAGCGTAAACAACAAGAACTTTTTTTCACTCAAATATGTCGAACTTTGGGCTTGAAAAGTGTTTTTTCGGGGAGTTCTTCTTCATTACTTTAATATGAAGAAAACTGTGCCGAAAGTTTTCGTATTTTGGTGAAAGTTTATGGTGAACATGCGCTAGCTGAGAGAACGTGCCAAAACGGGTTTGCACTTGGCCAACCAGCCAAATCAACGGCAAAGCCGATTATCCAGGGCGCGAAGTAAATGTTCTGTACTTGGTGGGATCAGAAGGGTGTGCTGTATTATGAGCTGCTAAGACGGGGTGAAACCATCAATGGACAACGCTACCGAACACAATTAATCCGTTTGAAGAGAGCAGTAGCCGTAAAACGCCCGGAATATGCGACCAGACACGAGGCAATATTTTTCCATCATGACAACGCTCGGACCCACGTTGCTATTCCGATTGAGAACTATTTGGAAAACAGTGGATGGGAAGTTTTACCCCACCCGCCTTATAGCCCAAATCTTGCCCCTTCGGACTACCAGTTGTTCCGGTCGATGCAGAACGCCCTCACGGTTCTCATCAGAGCAGAATATCAAAAATTGGCTTGATTTATTCTTGGCTACCAAGCCGGCGCAGTTCTTTTGGGATGGGATTCACAAATTGCCAGAAAGATGGGAAAAATTCATAGCTTCAGATGGGCAATACTTTGAATAATACTATTGTACATGATTTTCTTAAATAAAGGATCAAATTATTATAGACCCAATATTATATTCATCATGAGGGTCCCTCAAGTTGCTTGGACGTTTGAAGCACTCGATCGTGGTGGACGTTACGCAGAATTACAAAAGTTCATCCGGTTTTTGTGGCAAAAGTATTGACGCTGCGTACAAAGTGCTTGACACAATGCGACCATAATACTCACTTCACTTTCGTTCACTTTTGCTTACTTCAGCGAGGGTGAAATCTACCGGAGATGATGTACGAAGTTTTGATGATTTAATCACTGCACACTTAAAACATTTGCAGTCGTGATGTGATGGCAGATTTCTCTTAGTTTATATTGTAAAAAACTCGAAAATCATGCGATTAAACTTGAATGGAGTTGGTACCCCAATTGATATTTGTTTTTATGTTTTATGGTCACTATTTTGACCAAATACTCCTGGGCGAATGATCAAGCTGGCTGACATAAGAACCTCCCATCCTATTAACGAGCATGGTAAATCTCTGCTGGTTATTTCGAATTTTTTAAATTGGGAATATAAGCAAACATTTCTAATAATCAGCAGATAACCAGTATTTGTTCCGGTTGTATATTTGTTCTCCAAGTTTACACGATGCCATTATAGCTTAAACCACAAATCAGGTCTTTGAAATACAAGTCTTGATGTAGATAAATATGAAAAAATAGCACTACTTTGGTTTAGAATCCCGATAAAGAGGATATGCAAATGAACTTCGCTTGAACCGTCAGAGTAAACTTTAAAAACGATGTTATCCATTAGCATTAATTGGAAAGAAGAATCCCATAAAACTATCAGCTACTGCTTCAGATACGATTAGATCAAGTCATTAAGTCATTGCATGCACGTGCGTTGCTTATTTTTCAGGTGAAGTCAACTGTCATCGTCGGTAAGGTTGGGTAAAATAGACTCGTCATCTCAAATATGACTGTATCCATGGTGGACTTAGGGTAACAGCAAAGAGTCATAAATAAAAAATAAATAGTTACATAAAGATATAAAAGCTAAGTGCCATATTTTCAGAAGAGCATAGTGTTTTTTATCGCATCTACGCAGATGCATCTTTATTTCAAACAACTAGTTGCATATACAATTAAGGTACGACATCCCAAATAACAAAAATAAGCAGATTTTAAAACAAACCTTTTGTGTGTATGTGTCTTTTTATGCATTCTACTGCCATGCTTCCATTTTGTAAAAACAAGGGCTACCGTTGACCACGAACATATAAAGCTTCATCAATTTCAACTTTACACCATTAGCCACGTTGTGTGTTAAATTAAATGCATATTTGTGCACTAAATTTCTTGAAAAGCAAAATAACCAATTGCCGTCATTTTCGAAAACGGTTTCAACATAAATCCGGGATTAATTTTCTTGTGTTTTTGGTTTTAGTTACGAGACAGAAGGAAAAAAAGACGGATTTCTACATAAAAACTGAAGGAATACAAATTAATTGTTTAAACTAGAGCAACAAACAAATTCCAATACCCAAAAACAAAAATTGACATTATTTTTTAGCCCAATAAAAGAAAACATTTATCTACGCATATAAACGCAGCGCACAGCTCGAAAGTGAAACACAGCACAACAGCATTTTTTTTTGTTCATAAAGGAGTATACTTTTTATTTGTTTATATGTATATATATATAATTTTTTATTAACTACAAAAACAAATTACAAATTATTATTATTTATGATTTTTTTCAAATAGTATATATTTTATGTAAGATACCAACCAAATTATATTGTTCAACAGTAAGAAAAAACAAATGCAGGTTACAAAATGAATTAAAATATGTATATAAAGTTTGTGGAGAGTGAGATATATTAATATAAGAGTTCGTTTCGTTTTATTTTTGTTTATAAAGTAAGGGAAACCAAAACTTAATGTTGTTTATTTTTGTTTGTTAGCTAATATTTCGTAGAAAGCCATGCAAAAGAGAAAGGGTGTTGGTTTGCTTAGAATTAATTGTTATTAGAAAGGAAAAAATGTAGTACTGTCATAAATACGGTTATAAATAGTTCGAAAATAAACAAGTTCACTTTCATGATTTACAGCTCGTTCACCGTAAACTTTACTGGCTTTTAGAGCGTGTCCTGGACATTCGACGAGTACTTGAAATACTTTGGATGTGAATTGATCCAACTCACAGTTCTCTTGAACAATTTAATGGATGTGTTCGCGAATTCAATCATTACGCTGTAGTAGCATGAGTGGACCTATTGCACTAGAAATAGAGTACTACAGAGATAACCAACTTCTACGGGTCTTGCCCCTTAAAACATTTGACAACCATTTCTGATACCGTTTTCTTCAATCAGATTGACCAATCAGAGAAAGGAATTCACATTAATATGACTGTTGCCACAGTCCGTAGAGTAGACTGCTAGGCCCTGGGCCTTAGCTTCTCAGTAATCGGTCTAGTTGTGCGTGCTATTGTTCTCTCACGAGTGAAGGGAACCTAACGTTTTATGTTCATCCAAACGGCCAATAGGACCTGAAGCTTGTTCTAGACAATTATACTCTTTGAGCATTGTCAGTGACTCGAAAGAGGTGGGGTGGTGAAAAGTATTTTGCTTGTACCGGGAATCGAACCTGGGCTGCGTAGGCTCAAATGCAAAGGGGTCGACGCACCAACCCACAATGTCAGTATTCACTGGCTGAATAACAGTCAAAAAGTCAAGAATAACTCCCAATCAGTTGTGAAGCCATATATATAAATAATTTATTTCTGCTTTCATCAGTAGTCTTCGCGTACATTTTTAGCCTTTTTGACCTTCAAAGCAAAAGTTAATCTGCGAATTTCGAATATCAGAAATATTCGCGTACATTTGAGCCTTTTTGGCCTTAAAATCAAAAGTTTATCTGCGAATATCGCCGAATATCAGAGCATTTGAAAACCGCTGACGACTGTCAACTGACCTAAAATTCGAACAGTCAACTGTGCTAAAACTGTGTGTGCGCAGAACCGATACGAGTTCCATTCGTTTTGTCATAGAATTTTTGTTTGTGTTTAGTTGTAGTGCGTGTAAAACAGGGAGTTGTTTTCGAGTGATAACTTTTTATGATCATGGGCTTGAATTATTTCACCAACAGACGCTTGGACTTTTGATCACTTCATGACACTTCACGTCAACGTTGTGTTCTAATTTCCTGACATTTCAATCGTTTTTAAGGATCAATTTGTGATTAAGGATCAATGTAGTAGAGTTGGGCTAAGAAGTCTATATACCTGTGATTGCGATTATTCAATCACCGTGAAAAAGTAGTCGGTAGTGATTTTTCGCTCAACTGTAGAACGTTGTCATTATCGCCATTGTCGGTACGCATGATTATCATGTTCGTTAAATTGAGACAATTTCATGAATCATTTCGACTCCCTGACATGTGCAGTGTCTTCCAAGCAGATTCTAGCAATTGATTTCAAACAACCGATATCCCAGGATCTGATATCACCATTTTTGTTGACAGACAGTCAATATGATCCAGGGGCTGTCATGAACTGCCGCAACACACTAAGGTCCATTAGTCACCATAAGATCAAACTCTGCTAGGTCCCGGGCCACATGACGACGTCAGGGGCTATCATGAACTGCCGCGACTCACGAAGAGGTCAGAGGCCGTCATGAACTGCCGCAACTCACTTAGGTCAAACTCTGCTGGGTCCAGGGCCACATGACGAGGCCAGGGGCTATCATGTACTACCGCGACTCATTAAGGTCAAACTCTGCTGGGTCCCGGGCCACATCTCAAGGAGAGAGTGGATCCGAATATATGGATATATGGAATCTTCCAAGATTCGTAAAGACCACGTGGTGGTTTAAGCCATCATGTGATGCGCAGGATTGGTTAATAGAATGTGTACTCCACAAATGAGCCACCGAGTGGAAGTGATGTTCACCGCAATCCCGTTCCTAATCATAACCGAACTTAAGGGCTCTTGGTCCCTAGAATTGTGCCATGTAGCACTATTTTGCCATTTCAGGAATCGCCAGATAGAAGGGCATCATATGCATTGAAAATGTTCGAAGTCGGAAATGTGCCCGTGTTCTAGAGATCTGCTTAAATGACAAGCATTAGTTCCTAAGAGCTTAGGCTTATGCGACAGACTGGTCATGAAATCATGACGAACATCATTTCCTCCATCAGTTCTGCCTCTTGAACTTCAGGCTACGAGTGTATCCAACTCATATTGTGGCTGACTTAATGAGCTTGAATTTTCTTCTTTAGTTCTTCATTAGCGCATTAGCCGGCAAATGGCGAGTAAGTCTTTTGTTTGCTTCCAAAGCTTCATTTCGCTTTGGTCATGCTGAGAGGGAAGCTGAGATGTGAGGTTTTCGTTTAGGTCAACGCTTTATTCGCGCTTTCACCACTTTCGGTAACGCCGTCTTCCAACAATTCATTCGCGTGATTGTCAAACATTCGATTGGTTTGTACTTCTCGAGCCGTCGATTCATGGTGGAAGCAGATTGAAATGTGAGTTAAACAAAATGGCAACAAATGAGTCAACAACAACAACAAGGATGCGGATAATACAAAGAAGCTATATTCAACCGTTTAATGATGTGAAACTGTATTTATGAAAGTACTACGCAAATGTCGCTAGATTGATGGCGAGTTAATTTTTTTTTTTTTTTTAGTAAATATGGTGTATTCGGAAATATTCTAAAACGTTAATTAGTGGTTTTTGTTTGTTCGTTTTTTTTTTTTTTTGTTTTAATACAAAGGACACAAATTATCACCAATCGAACACTATGGTTTTGATGCATATATAAAGTGTCTATTCAGCAATTACTCTTTAGGTATATATAAGGTTTTTTATATTGTACTTAAGTTGCTTAGATTTAGAAACTAAATGAATAATGTACACAATAAGCCAACATACATAATGTCTCAGGAAGAAAAATTAAGATTAAAAAATATACAATTACATCACTATGTTTGAACCAACAAAAAAAATCGTTTACAATGTTACAAATGTAAATGCAGATACAGAAACAAAATTATCAATTCAACAACTTCCTTGTTAATATGTATATAGTAGAAAAAGTTTGCAATGATTATTGATTATTTTGTAGGACATTCAAATACAATGTGTTCATAAAAGTTCTTCATTATTTTTAACTCCCATACATATATTTTTTTCTTAATTTATTTTATTTGAACTTACAGATTTAATGCGAAAAAAATAATAAATAAATTAGGAAAGAATAGGAAAAGCTATACCAGAATGGTGAAACAGCAAAAGGCAACAGAAGAAAAACAACGAATTATTTTGTATTAACTTCGGATAAATGTTTTGTTATCAATTATTCACCTGATGAACAGACAATTTTCAAAACTAAAAAAAAAAACAAATACAAATATGCAGTATTTAGATAATTTGTTGTTGATTATACTTGTAATGTAGATTATATGAGAGCATATATATTTTCACAAATAAAATACCAAACCACCAAACATTATCTAAAATTAAAAAAAACCAGAAAAATAAAAAAATACATTATATATATTTTATTATTTATGTATAAATAGATATTAATTAAAAATGGCGAATGAGGAAATGGAAGGTGCAATAAATTGGGTGATGTTAGTTGTTTTATTTATTTTTTCTCTCTAGTGGATTACGCAAAAATAAAACACAATCAAAAATTGTTTTCACTACTCTTTTTTTTTTACTCGCAGCTCAACAGAAATTTCATACAATTCTACTAAACGTTTACTCAGAACAAAAAAGAGAGGCAAAAGTGAAACAAATATAGTATAAAGAAGAATACACTGAGAAAGGGTACACAGAGAAATACAGCATACATACCGTGTCACTGGCAGAATGAAAATGAGGGTGGTGGGTGGTTAGTAGCTAGATAAAATATTTATAAAAAGGCTCTGAAGTTACACATATGCGATTATGATAGAGTTGATGGATTAAAGCACTAAGGAATAACGGATGTGATTTACATATATGGTACAAACAGCAGCGGGAATTGTTTCTATTTAAAGAAAACTCATTTGTTCTGATGCGCAAAGGCTCTACCACTGAGAAGATGATTATGTTGAAAACACGAGAATAAGAGTCACGGCGAAATGTAGGTCTGATTAAAATCCGCAGTCGTTCGTATTCATAAATGAACGGTCTCAAAGTGTGTCTTAAGAGCAGGCATGCAGACGCATTGAAATCTTTGGAATTTCAAATGTAGTTGAAGTAGTTATAGTGGCGCACATTCATAGCCGACTTTAAGAGAATTCCATTATTCAATGGAATCTTATAGTTGACCATTCACTTAATGTCGACATTTAACTTGAAATGAGCCGAAGGTAATTTTAAAAAATAAAGTCATCCTTAAGCTGTTGTCAGATTCGATTGCAATTTTTGAATGATTTTAAAATATTTATGATTTAGTTCTATAAAGTCGACTTCTTGACCTGGAGCTAAATTCGACTTCAGGGGCTATTAATGAGCTGACTATGAATTTGCGCCAGTATATATATTTATTAAGCTTAATTCAAGCAACGAACTTAAATAATGGAATTTAAAAATGACCCAGCTTAGAGGAAGGTAGGCAAGATAAGAGTAAGAAAGACTGTAACTGATCCACCTTCAGGCAGGTGGTAGAGGTTTTACTGAGTTAGAAGTCGAAAGAGGTTCAGCATAACATTCTTGACAACAGTGAGTTGAAGTCGTCATTAATACCGTGGTCTAATACGGAAGAGGGCTGAGGACCTACGATTGTGGAGACTGGCGTTAAGAGAAACCAATTCGAGACGCACGGAAAGTCTGTTTTACCAGTAATTAGAAGATCGGCGGATTTGTGTAGGTTTTCTAGCGACTCCAAGTTCCAAGACTCCGAATTTAAACCAGTACAAGCATGATCGCGAAGAGCGAAACGTAGAAACCAACGTTGGGCAGCTTCAATGAGACGAATCGCGAAGTGAGATGACCATATTTAGAAGGCGATATACCGAGATTTTGTGACAAAGGGATTCGAAAATACTTTAGACCAACCAAACCATTTTTGAGCTAAACGCGGAACTTGGTCTATTTATAAATTGTCAAAATGGAACCGAGATTTGAGCCCACAATCACAGAATAGGCCTAAATCGCGTAAAGATGAAACTGAAGGGACCAGTTCTTTGAAGAGAAAATAGTTTCTATTGTGGTGGAGTATGTAATGCATTTGCATTTACTGATGATGATGTTTTGACACCAAACAGAACCTCTATTCAGGTCGTCTTGAAAAGACTTTTCAGAAGACAGTCCATAGTCAATTGATAGCAGTTTGACCATCACATTGCTTTTATGAACGCACCTTTCGACTGCTCTAATGCATAGTCACTGCAGTTCATTTACATTTATGAGCGCAAAATCTTGCAGGGCTGCCACAATGTGTCGTTTATGCCCTCGGTCGTACTCCTTAAACTGACTGTTAAAATGATTTGTTTGATTTCTGAGTTAGTTAGTCGAAATTGGCACGTTTCCCCATATTTCTTAAGTCATTCAACGAGGGCATCTCGAGGAGGATCTTAAGGCTGTTGTGGACAACATACTTCTGCGACAGACCTCATTCTGGGAAGCCACTTTCCAATTTTCTCACAATGTCAGCTGGTCCTTGATTGTAAGGAACTTTTGCTTCGGCGGACTTATAGTTTTACGGAAGCGATACACGAACTCCACACAGGAAGAAGACAGAAACAAAATGAAATCTTTTAACCAGAAAAATCTAGGATAATTACTGGATAATTTGAAAAATTTAAGGATAATGAGCTTTTTGCTGTCTCTTCTTCGTCTCTTAAAATTGTTGGACCTTGCAAGCAAACAAAGACGACAAATTGCTGTCACCCCTTCGTCTCTTAAAATCGTTAGGCCTTACAAGGAGAGATACGAAAAAAATCACAATTCTGAATAGCAAAAATTGCCCCGAGTTTATTTGTTCAGTTCACATTATTGGATAGTCCACATTATCGAGATTCTACTGGAATAATACGGTGAACATCATTGGTAGTAAGCACCAATATCATAATGGACTCAGATGGCTACCTAGTAGTAAAAGTAAAGGAATAATGGGTGCAATGAAAGCAATGATCTGGCTCTTGGATTTGGAAATAAAAGCAGTGACGAATGATGCTAGGTGAATTTCCAATAAAATGAGTTTTAAAAATTAGAAAATAGATTATTAATTTGGCAGCACTGTACAAATTGAACAGACGACATACAAATTGGAAGTTGATTTGCTGTCCGGCCGCGTTGTAGCCGATTCAATGGTCTACATCTTATCATAAACACCTCTGACTGAACCCAGACGACGTGTGACAACTGTCACAAGGGATAACATACACCAACTTCATCTGTTGGCATCCAAATCTAGAAGCTTATCCTAAATCCCAATCAAATTGGGACTCAAAATAAATTCAACTCAAACTAAAGTCCTGAGCGCTTATAACACCCATGCCCAACTGATCATTGCCGGGCAGGATGTCAATGCAACACTGCCTGCTGTCGCTTAAGGGAATCTTTAACTACGAGCTCCTATCCAAGGATGGGGGATTGTGTCGATGTCGATGAAACTGAACGACTTTTCATCTTTGCCGTGTGCATCAAAAGAACACACAAAGTCTCGTTTTTCTTAAGGGATGGAATATTTCACTCCTCCAATTCAAGATTCCCCCTAAAAGTCCCTTAAAGGGGCACTCCAAGGCACTTAGAAAATGCGAACCACTTTGGAGGTGCTCCGATTATAGAGGACTTCCAGATTGGGTAAAATATCACTATGTCCCAATTAATAATAGGTCTGAAATAAAATGTTCCTGACATGTTGACTGTCCATTATAAATTATGAAATTCATTAAAAGCTTTGTGGCAACAAAAGAACAAGAGCAAGGATTTTGTTTACAAACGCATTTCCGACATTTCGAGGAAATCGCATATTTTTGGTAGATGTACGTAGATGTACACATTCACGCAATCAGCTCTGCCACTTGTGATTTCTACCTCTCGTTGCTTTTTGTCCCAATTTACAGGCTGTTTCTTAGGCAACAAAAAGTTTTTTTCTGATGAAATCGGTGCCCCACGGTCCATTTCAGAGGTGCCCCGTTTAAAGAGGTTCACCGTTCATTTCGGAGGTGCCCCAATTTCAGAGTTTCACTGTGTATGATGATATGGTTTCACTGTGTATGAAAAAACCAAAAGTCTGCATGAAGTGTGTTTCATTTCGGAGGTGTCCCAATTTGGAAGTTTCGCGGTATACACAGCCTAAGCTTAAGTTTAGCGCTCATATCTGGTCTGGTTCCTCACGACATGGTGGTCCCACCTAAATGAACTTTAAAAGAGTGCGATTAAAAAATAAATGGGTGCTTGAATATCGATTTGTTCCTTGTTCCTCTTGTATCGCTCTTTTAAGAAACGATGCTCATGATGAATTTCTCTCCTTCATAAATTCACCTGCAATGCCCGTCTTGCCAGGAATGCTCCTCAGTTTACCCTCAAACCCTCCTTTCAAGCCTCCTTTCGGAGCACTGGGAAATGTCTGTGCATTAGTCTGGCCGTGGAAAGCATACTGGGAAGCATTCCAGGGCATAGTACGGCTGAAAAAAAAGCCAATAAACGCCCTGGAATGCATCCCAGTATACTTCCCAAGACCAGACTAATACGCAGACATTTCCAAGTGCTGCCATTCCTACCCTTGCCATATATACCTTCGGTCCATGCTGTGAATTGACTCCAATCACTCAAGGGCATGATTATACTTTGCGGGCTGACATAAAAAAAACCTATGATTTTTGCTGCATGACCACAACCCAGTAAACGGATCGAGGCATACTTCACAAGTTTTAAAACCGTGTAAAATCACTCGAAAATATCACGGAAACTCGTCGTTAACCCTGCTCGGCCTATTTCGGCCATTATCAGTCGCATTCTTCCACAGTGGTAGCAATTGTAATGCAATCAGAGGCGTAAGACAGATTAGCGATGTGAAGACTCAACTTTAAGTTTGTCCGATATCGAAACTATTTCCGACGTTGCTGAGACTGGGGAGGAAAATGAAGCTGTGTCTATTTCCGTATGAGCAGGACCGGGAATTGGGCTTATTCGCAATCACTTCGCACATATTACACGACTTACGTGCTAATAAGCTCACACATCAGTGAATGAGCGGGGGACGCTAAAAGATGTGAGTTGGAAACTGGAATGAACAAGTTTTTTTTTTCCATAATTATTCTCACTGACAACGCCGCCATTGCTAGGACATTATAGTCACGTACACCAAATGCTGTTATAGTATATAGTCTTTGAGCGTTGGGCAGGTGTAGCTTGTCGTCAGATGAAATTCTATTAATTTTATTGTTTCATTACTGAACAGTTCGTGTTTCTAGGTTCTATTTGCGCAAGCTCCAATTCTTGTAAAAAAGTGCTTTCATCACAAGAACAATTACGTTCAACTGATCATGTACGACACATTCAAGAGCAAACAGATGTCCCAGCCAAAGCCAGGATTGACGGTCCCAAAGGCAGAGATAATGGAAAATAGAGATATCCAACTTCGGCCATTTTTACCCCTTGTCCATGTCGGGACTGAGCCGCAAAGAATAAGAGTGTTGTGGAATTCCCTTTGCATTTCACACATACTCTTACAAAATTCGCTACTCATTGCAACACTGTATAAAAAAAGCTGTCTGATGAAGGGGCCAAGGGAGGTAGAAGTTGGATATCTCTATCCTCCATTATCTCTGCACAAAGGTTTTGCTGCGTGTTTGGTGGGATTGACAGCACCGCAAGGCTGTAAGTTCAAACCACTGCACTTACAACAATTGAACCGTTTGAAGGATGCAGTGAAGGACACAGAATTGTGTTTTATCAAAACAACGCCATGTCATACATCGATGGTGACTGGCCAGAAGCTCCAGGAGCGTGATTGGGGTTGTTCTTCAACAACAGTCGACTAGCTGTTCATGTCCCTAAAGTACAACAAATCGACTCAGGAGAGTCTTATGGTTTTATTCAGATTTTAAAGAACTAAAAAACTCAGACATGGCCCATAGACAAATTCAGAAAAAAAGAAAAGAAATTTCAAAGCGAGAAAACCACCTCTCATTGACAGATCATAAATATCAAAATCTGCTGTCAGTCCTTCGTTGAACGACAGGGTGATGCTGAATCCGAAACATGTCCCAGTTTTTTCCCCAATAGGTATGTTGGTAGGGAGGCTGCTAATTGATCCACTAAGACCATGCTGGTCCATTGTGGTACCCACAGCCAGACTACCACCACTCCAGTGATACCAAGTTCCGTTAATTTGATCCTAACGACAACTGATGGCTGGACCAGATTTGGGAACCACATAAGAGCATATTAACTTTGTTTTCACAGGGATTCGAAACGTGGACACAACTAACCAAGGGCAGGCATTTAACCAAGTGCGCCATCCAGTCTTTATGTCTGAACTAAGTATGCCTTCCATCTTGCACGGTTTGTTTCTAGACATCATGACAGCGGGGTGCGTCTTCAATTATGTCAACTGTCAAATCGACTCTCGCTTTGAGCAGTGCTGCCGAATCAACTCTACAAGAAACATAGAATTTCTTAAAAATTTACAGTTGTAGTTTCTTTATTTAGACTAAAATTTGTTAAATAATGACCACCATCCAGTTGTTCAGAGTGCGTTTTGCAATAAGGTGTGTCAAATTATTGTTGCATACATAAGTATGCGGCGACCCTGGCGTTCGGGGTTGGTGTGTCGACCTTGAGCCTACGCAGCCCGGTACGAGCAAACTACTTTTCACAGCCTCACCTCTTTCGAGTCACTGACAATTCACAAGGAGTATAGCTGTCTAGAAAAATCATCTCAAACTTGGCCGTTCGGAGTCGGCATAAAACTGTAGGTCCCTTCCATTCGAAAAGATAGGCCCTTGCCCTCTATAGGCTGTAGCGCCAACCATGTACTTATGTCATTCGATTTCGTCCCTAGCTCCAACTCGAAAATTTATCCCTTATTCGGATTTTTCATAAGGTTTATAGAGTCATGCGTGTAGTTACCTTCAAAATCGCAATAAGCTATCGAACAATGCGGTAAGTGTGTATATGCTTCAATTTCTTTTTACTACACCAATCGGGTCCCAAATGAAACCGAGTTTCTCCGACCCGAGGTGTGGTTCCAAGACGCCACGGGGCAACATGTCATACAAGCGTGCAACGCTCGAATTTGTG
Source organism: Eristalis tenax (assembly GCA_905231855.2). Classification (NCBI taxonomy): domain Eukaryota; kingdom Metazoa; phylum Arthropoda; class Insecta; order Diptera; family Syrphidae; genus Eristalis; species Eristalis tenax. The sequence goes on from HG993124.1 coordinate 115,183,016, forward strand.
AAGAAAAAATCTGAAGACTGGATTATCCCATGGCAAGCGTCCACTGCTCGATTTCTCTGTGGCTACGTCCAGACCTTAGTTCACACTAACAAGCCAAGCACTTTCAACGAGCTCTCGGTGCTGTTGCCGAAATAACGCCACACGCATGGATCAAAAATTGGACCGACCCTTGAAGCACTGCCAACGAAGCCGGGACGGCCGTTAAAATAATGTGTATGATAATGTGTATGGAACATAATGCCATGGACGAAGCTTCGAAATAAAGCCAAAGTCAAAGTTACACCTCACACCGCTCAAAATTCATTTAAAATCTTTGACTATCGTTCCAACTGGTCACCCTGTATCTGCGAAGACGTGGTCAACAAAAATCAAGAAAAAAGTGCCACGCGTAGGCAGACACGAGGTAGGCAGTTGACTCAGTTAATTGAATGATCTGCACTTCAGGCTAAAGCTACGTTTTCATCAAAATGTTCGAATTTACGATCACAGCCACGCCACCAAATAATTGTGAATTCTTCAACATTCAATCGCTTGGTTAAATTGTAAGATTTTGTTTTGTTGTTGTAGCGGATGCACTTTCAATCTTATGAAAAAAGAGGAAAATTGGATCGACGAGTGGTTGTCCTCAACTACAACTGCCTTCATTAACAAAGAAATTAGTTTTTAGCAAAAAGCTAAGCCCACACGTGTCTGATTGAGAGAATAATTGATATAAAAAAAAGAACTACCAATTGCAACACACTCAGTACCTGCAACCACTTCGTAATGGAAAATTAATTTCCGATCATCCACTTCTAAGCCCGATTCAAATCTAAATCCAATCACCGCCGATCGGTAATTTCAGGTTTCGCTCTCTCTCGCTCTGTCCAGTGCTAATGACTTCATTAATTGCACTTAATTGCATTATTCAATCACGTCTAGATATTTTTAGCATCGCTCCCATGCCATGATGTAACTTTGTGTCTAGTCAATGTATTTATTTTAATCGAACGCATTTGATGGCCGTGTGTACAGTCAACACTTCTTGGTCGCCATGCGAGCTTTTCACAGCCTAATGGACATGATGTTCTACAAAGTGTGTCAGCCACATGTTGTAACACTTGTAACTTGGAAGTATGTTTCACTTTCATCGATGAACGAGCGTTTTTTTCGTTCGTGTCTTTTTCTTGTGTTCGTCGCCTGCCAAGCGGCCAAGAAACAGCCAAATCATTCGGATCCCATATTTAAATTCAAGAAACCAACTATGAAACGTAGTCCTCCTCCTCTTCGATTTTCGCGTTGCATAAATTTCGTTTTTGTTTTTTGTCAGTGAAACAACTTTCCCTTGTTCAGGCACTTTAAGTGGGCCGGAGCTGCTGCTGGAAAGTGCTGTCCGTGGTCTGAGCTTCTGCTGCTGGACGGAAATTCGATACACTGGCTTAGTGATGATCATTATAACGAGGAGGGGAGTTGAGGGCATTCTTTTTCTTTTCTTCGTACTCGACGTGCTTGCTTCGCCTTTCTTTGTTATATCACTAACAAAAACGAGTGACGGATACGGATTACATTTTTGGCGAACGTGAATCACATCTTATTACTCATTCTCAGAACACACACACTTTTGAGTGGTCTATTTCTCAGATTAAGTCGATCTCTGCGACGTACATATATGCCTCCATTTGCCGCTGAGGCTAGGCTATGTACTTTATTCTCCGGATACCTTGACGCATGTATACACTTTGAATACGAACGACTACAACTGTGCTGTGACAGAGGCCGGACTCAAGGAGGTCATGCATGAATTTCAGTTGAGTCTGTTCAACTGGTGGCATGGCTTTGTCGTCGAAAGTCAAGGATACGGATTTTGCGAGTGAATTGTAGATTCTAAATGAACACGAATGGGAAGTGTTGTTAAATCGATGTGATTCATTTTGTATTTCCTTGAAGTTTGCTTCTGTTTTTTTTTTTCTACTTTTGTCGTTGTAATGATAAAGTCAACGCGAGCGAGTAGAGGTTAACAACAATTCAACGTTGCTGCTGAATAGGGGAGAGTCAAGTGTATTTTCAGAGGCACTCTGTTGTGTGCGCGGTCATGTGCTTGGGAGATATAAAGTTCAATTTTAAATTATCTTCTTATGTATTGAAAGAATGTACGTAGCATTGAAGTTTTATTTTATCCGCAGGGACAAGGAATGAATTCGGTCATTTTAGTTCATGCACGTCGCAATGGAAGTCGAATGAGGGAAGGACAAGCTGGTGGTGGTCGGTATCCAACAAATTTTTAGTCTAAATAAGAAAACTACAGCTGCAGCAATTTTTAACAAATTCTATGTTTCTTGTGGAGTTGATTTGGCAGCACTGCTCACCGCGAGAGTCGATTTGACAGTTGACAGAGTTGAAGATGCACCACGCTGCCATGATGTCTAGAAACAGACCGTGCCACCTAGTTCAGGCTTAACGACTAGATGGCGCAGTTGGTTAAATGGCTGCCCTTGGTTAGCGGTGTCCCCGATTCGAATCCCAGTGAAAGCAAAGTTAATACGCTTTCATTTGGTTTTCAAATCTGGTCCAGTCACCATTTGCAGTTGGGATCAAGTTAACTATCCTGAGGGTGGTCGATCAGTGGTAGTAGTCTGACTGGGTATCACAATGGACTAACTTGGTATATGTGTGCTGGTGAACCCCTTCCCTACCTACCTAGTTCAAGCTTCCTTGGGCCTCCAATCAAAGAAATGGGGCCTGCAGCCACACATCCTTGACTGAACACCCCTGTTACACGACACAAACATGGTCAATATCAGAAAAGAAAGTGCATGGCAAGAGCCTTACGAAATTTCAACGGTAAGCCTGCCTATGTTTTGGCAATGAATTCAGAACGTGCTCTTTAATCCTACACCACTTGACGTACTTGGATGATCGCTAGAGCGGCCTTCTGCCCATATTCCAAAGGCAAGCCTTCAATGGACACAGGAAGACAACACTTAATAAAAATGTTGAGACCTTATTCAGACAAAGCCAGAGAGCCAGTGTAGAAGACAACAACTACATGCATTTGTACACGGAGAGTTGACAAACGAGTACTGGAGGTGGTTGTGGTGTTCTCTCTGAACAAGTCAGTCTTCGTCTGCTCATCAGACTGTCAAAGTAAAGTATTATCCAGTTTTTTTTCAAGCGGATACTATGGTAATGCTTCAAACACTGGCACGGCTTAATTGGATCGTAATACCCCCAAGCCCCATAGTCAGGTAGCAATCTCAAGGCACTGAGAATCTTCCCAAGCTTGAAACTGATATTATCAGAGGAGTAACCTCTTCCGAGACATTCCAGAAAATCCTGATGCCGACGAGTTAGCCAGACACGCAACAACTCAGCATACTCACTCCACTCACTCACAATTATGACTCAATTGGGATTGTGCCGAATTCACCAACACAAAATGGCTGGCAAGCAGAACGTCAGGCATCCAAGATGATTTGATCGTACCTAGCTCGGCATCGCTCTGTCTTGACAGGTCATTCATGAGTAGTATATTTGGTGTCATTCAACGACAGTCTCTCCAAAGGCGACAATACAACGACATGTCATGTATTGCAAAGGCTATTCTATTATTTTATGAAAGCAGGCCAAAAGACTAGGCAAACGACAACTTCGGCAGAAGCTACGTGGAAGAAGAGAGACATAAAGTGTCCAACACCTCCTGTTAGGTCTGATCTGTCACAGATGAAATGTTCCCTTCCCGTCGGGACCTTTTTTCATAATTCACAGCTCCACCTCTTGAGTCACTTACAATGCGTCGACTGCTACTTTTACTGGACAGGAAAAGAAACTTCTCAACATTCGACGTTCGGCATAAAACTCTAGCTTCCCTCAGGCCATGAGAGAACGAAAGCACGCGCAGCACAAGTGTTTCCAGAAGAAGCCCTCTAGGAGCGAAGCGCCTCTTATTATATTACTCCACATACCGAAGAGATTCCCATTTCTGTTACTGTTGCTGTGCTGTTAATTCGCTAACAAGTAGAACAGTAGACCTTCGATTTGAGTCGCGCTTTGCCAGCCCCAACTGGCGACGCAATTGAGAGCACTGGTGAACATTGTTTCATTTCCTTGAAATGCCATTGCAATGATTTTTCGCACAAGCGGAAGTGCACGATAGCAGGTTCGGCATAGTTTCTTATCAAAATTCTGTATTGTCGGAATTTGATTCATGAATTATTTTCGCTACTTATTGAAAATATGGAAAACATTCTCCTCTTTCAGAAATCATCTGAGAAGAGACCAAGTTTTCAAATACAGTAGACGCTCGTTATAGTGAACATCGATATAGTGAACAATCCAATATGGTGAACACATAACATTTTATAAAAGCTATTCCAAATAGTCGCGCTATAGTGAACACATCTTTTAATATTTTCTTTAGACCTTTCAGCATGCAAAACCACATAAGTTCACATCTCCTAAATAACCAACGGAACAACTGTACAACGCTGATGAAACAGGACTATACTGGAAGCGTCTTACGGAGAAAACATATGTAGAGCACCCAGCAAAAAAACTGCTCCAGGCCGAAAGACAGGAAAACAAAGGATCACATTTTACCATGTGCTAAAGCCATAAAAGCACAGAAACCTCGTTCCTTTAAAAATGTGTCCTTGTCTGTGCATTATAGGAAAATCCAAATCGGCCTGGATGACCTCAGCAATGTTCAAGGACTGGTTCCATGCTCTATTTGTTTCAGAAGAACCAAACAACGTTTTCTTCGACAAAACAATACCAGTGAAGGCCTTTCTCAATGCCCCCAGTCATCCTACCGAAAGTGAGCTTCAAACTCCAGATGTACACCATTATGTTGAATGTTTGAGGACTTTAACGTCTACTTTCCGAATCGTGCAAAACAGTAAATTCAACTTGAGTGAAACTAAAGTGAACCTTAAATTGCGAAGTTGAAGTATCAACAAACGGCCCTAACTATTTTAGCACAGCTTGAGCTTGTTGTGGTTTTGTGTCCTATTTTTTACGGGTGAGTTTTCTGCGTTGAAAATAGAATATTTTCTTTTTTCATAAATATTTTACTGTTTTTTTTATCAATCGCAAGGAAAATTTTGTAATTATGTTCTATTTTTGATAAATTGTACCTAAATGCATACACGACTCTCCAAATAATGGCACAATGATGATATGACTCGCCCACAACAGACTTTTCCACGGGTACATTTGAACATACAGTACACGCTCGATATAGTGAACTAAAGGGTGATTTTTTACCTATTATCTTTTTGGCAACACTGGTTTAAACAGCTGACGCACGTTTCGTGTTTTGTTTCGCTGTCAAACATCTTCAGTTGGGTCTATAATTTAACCATGAATCGTCTTACAAACGAACAACGCTTGCAAATTATTGAATTTTATTATCAAAATGCGTGCTCTGTTAAGAAAGTTCATCGCGCGCTTCTTCCATTTTATGGTCAGTTTAGTCGAAGCTCATTTTTGGCTCAATGGGTACGTAAATAAGCAGAATTGTCGATTTTCGAGTGAATATCAGCCAGAAGCTTAGCAAGAGCTACCAATGCATCCAGAAAAAGTCACAGTTTGGTGCGGTTTATGGGCTGGTGGCATCATTGGACCGTACTTCTTCAAAGATGATGCGAACCGTAACGTAACTGTGAATGGTGAGCGCTACCGTGAGGTGATATCCAACTTTTTTTTGCCCAAAATGCAAGAGCTTGACTTGCATGACATGTGGTTTCAACAAGACGGTGCCACATGCCACACAGCACGCGCAACAATGGACTTATTGAGAGGCGAGTTCGGTGAACATTTTATTTCACGTTCGGGACCGGTCAGATCGTGCGATTTAACGCTTTTAGACTATTTTTTGTGGGGCTATGTTAAAGCTCATGTCTATACAGACAAGCCCGCATTGGAAGACAACATTGAATCATTTATTCGTGAGATACCGGCCGAAACGTTGGAAAGAGTATGCCAAAATTGGACTAAGCGGATGGACCATTTGAGGGGCAGTCAAGGTCAACATTTGCATGAAATAATCTTCAAACATTAAATTATATGGACAGTACTATCGCTTCAAATAAAGATTTCATGCATTTTTCTGAATTTTATGTGTTTTTTTCTTTAGTTCACGTTAGTTACAGTGAACAAGTTTTATAAGTTCACTATATCGAGCGTGTACTGTTTGTTCGAATGTACCCGTCTGTTGTGGGCGACTCATTTTATCATTGGAGAGCAGTGGTTTTAGTAGTTTCGCTCAGATCAGTCTGGTATTGTTGCATCTAGTATGAGTACCGGTCACTTTTATTTGGAATTTCCCGAAGTAGTAGTGCGCGGACTGTCATAGGAGATTCTGTGTTCGTTTCCCGACATGAGCAACTTTTTTCGCCTCTTTGCAATGGAATGCTTCTCAAACATTGCCCTTGGGAGTCAGCATCAAACTGTAAGTCCTCTCCACTCGTGTAGCATGCACAGTACGAGTCGTTGTTCTACAAGTTAGGCTTAGGTCCACCCGGAGGTCTTGGGGGCACTCAAAGTAGCAATTTCTTGTCCTGGATAAAAACAACAAACAAATAAAGAGGACAGTTTTCGTTGCCTTGGTCTTACCGGCAGTTAGTACCATCAACTAATAAAACAAACAGCTGAAACCTCACTAGAAAGGCATCACAGACATTCGTGAGTTGTGACTACATCACAACCAGAACAGGGGTGTGTTAGTGTATGACTGGTATATGAGTTCTTAGCACACACGTCTGAATCACATTTGTCCACCTTCAGCAGTTCAAATTATTGTCACCTGCCACAGACCCATGACAACTCAGAGCACCTCAACTAAACACAAACAAAGGTTTTTTTGGAAATACAATTTATCACTCTTCATGAATAATATATTTAATTTAAAATTCAATTTTTTTTTTTTCAGCCGGTCTCCCATTTTTGCATCCGACGACGAACCCTGTTCGTACATTGAATTTAATTAAAATTTATTTTATTAATATTCTCATAAATTTAGAAAATACACAAACAAATAATTTCATCAATAAATCAAGGATATTAAAATTAATTCAGTGGTTCTGTCCTTCAGTGAAGACTCAGCCCATGACCGGCTGAAAATTATGAACACAACTTAATACAAGAGGGAGCAAAAAAATACCCGTTCATACACATCAAAAGCTACGCAACTCAGCAATACGGTTTCTGAAATTAATTATTAACTAAAATGTGACATGTTAAGTCATTGTCATGCGGGAAAAAAACGGAAAGAAATTAAATTACTGGCGGGTATGCAAATATTTGTAAGTGGGAAAATTTATATCTCATTTGTTTCGAAATGAAATTAAAAAAAGAAAAACATGAAATTCGCGGATTGACTTCTGAGTGCAATTGAAATGAAAAATGGGGTACACGCAGGTCACTTTAAAGTCTTTAAAATATTGTAATTAACGAGGCTGTGAATATTATAAAATTAATATGGGTGTAGCGTGAGTCGGAATGCATACGTTTGTCTTCTCCCAAGTGGATAGGGGGCTGTCTTATGTCGACTATGACCGACGAAGTTTGAGAAGCCTTTTCTAGACAAGAGTAATCTTTGAGCACTGCCTGTCACTCGAAAGACATGCCGCCGTGAACTATTGAAGTTAGTGATGCCTCAACTGAACGCCCAGAACACCCAGCGTGGGCACCACCAAAAATGCCGCAGTGATCTTTGCGTTTGATTTAAAAAATAATAATTAACTGTGTGCAGTCAGTGTCTTAAAGGTACAAATGCAAGCCTAGATTTGGGAAGGCAAACCCTGGACAAAGATTACTGAATTGGGGCTAGAGATGTAACATGTTGAGCACAGTACCTGTCTCCGAATGGCAATCAAATTAAGCTTGAAGTTCTATTGTCAGCCTGGTAGACGGCCATAGGCCAAGCCAATTAGACTTAATGTAATTAATCATTGTTAACCATTTATTGAAATAAAAGTCATTTTCAACTTAAACTAAAACAGTACCTGTCTCGGGTTGTTCAAAGAGCGCAAGCTGAAAAGACAAAATTCAGATGTTTATTTAACGGTCTTGCAGCAGAGGTTACCTTTACGTTTATGTAACTTGAGCATCTTGACATCTTGGCATTTTTAAAGAAAAGTTCTTCATCCATCCGTACGCAGATTAATTCAAACATTATTAGAAGAAAATAAATAAAAACAGCTGAGCTTTGTCGCTGAAATTTAAGAGCTCTGCTTGAAGACGTTCTTGGTATTTTTAAAGAAAAGTTCCACGTTAATGTCATGCATCTGGAGGCGAAGAAAATAAAGCCGAATTCTAATGAAAGTTGAATGGAGTTAGTTCACTGAAATGAGCCTCGTAGTTGAACAAGTAACATCAACATCGTAAACCAATGACATTCTCATTTATTTCCAGGCAGCGACATTGATCTGTCAATTGGGTAGCGTCGCCGACAACACAGACTTTTTTAAAATCCGACTTATCCAAGCAAAGATATTTGAAGAAAGGCGTTGAAAGTCCGGGGTGCTTGAATTTTGTACGATACTGTGTAAGTGCTGCCAAGTTGAAAAATAAACCTTTTTATAAAAGCAAAGGTGTGCCACTAAAACTACAGAGTTTGTTTCGTATCTCCTTGGGACTCATCAATTGTCAGTTTTTGTCGCAAGGAAGAGCGCATAATAATATAAGTCTACAACGGGCACTATCCTTTGCATCGCGTCTGAACATACCGCCAGAAACTGCAGAGACGAGGAAGAAATAGAATCTTTCCAACATCTGCTCTGTGAATATCCAGCCCTGGCAAAGAAATGCAAGCAGTTCCTTGGAAAAACGCTTCAAACAAATCATCTTTGCAAAGCTGGAAGACTTAAATGGAGTTGAATAAAGAAACATCGTTTAGGGCATTTATTCCCGGTCACAATGGCCTAAATGGGTCACGACCGTAAGTTCGTCATAACCTACAATTCCGTATTTTTTTTTTGAAAAGCTGGAAGACTTAAATGGACTTGACTTAAGAAACCTCGTTTAGGACACAATGGCCTAAATGGGTCACGACCGTAAGTTCGTCAGGGCCTACAATTCTTTGCGACTGTCGCTAAAGGCAGAAATAACCTTTAATCAAATCGCATACGGCAACGCACCATCGAATAAAAAGGAACGCCTATTCACTAGAAATCTATCCAAGTGGGTCGGTCAGACACTGATGGATCCAGACCCTCAGGAGGAATTAGAAAATGTGAAAAGAAATTTGTAACCCATGCACACCTTGACAGGTGCATCCCGAAATGGTTGCATCTCCAAAAGGCAATCTGTCATAAACCCAAGAAAATATGTAAATAAACAAAAATTCTAGGTCATTCCCGCTTGTCACATCGATGGAATCTGAGTTTTCGATTTTTATGATCTGAAAGCTCATCGAAAATGCGTTCCTAATCAACTGCTGGGACTTAATCAAAATCCATACGACTTCTTTACGTACTGCGGGGTACTGGGAGTTCTCTCATCAAATCATTATTTTTCTAATTTCGAGATGTTTTCAATTTTAATCAACATAATTCTGGTCTGTGAGTTTTTCGACCTTCAGAATATTCATCGACGCGACAGAGGGAAGATGAAAAAAATAATAACAAGTCCCCCACATGTACATCCATCTGAGAGAAACAAAAAAAGATGAGAGAATGAGTAACTAACACAGAAAAAAGAGCAAATAACTTACTTCCTATGAGAAGTCCAACGTTTACAAAATCAACCTTGGCACGGTCTGTGATTCGTAATTTTGTGTTTCTTTTTTTTTTTGTTTCGTCTTCTTTCCAGCTCTACACACTTATTACAATCAATGCCGTCACATAACATTAAACAGCACACATGCAAAGAAGGAGGGGAATAGACAAAACCGAAAAACAGTAGATAAATGTTACGAGAGAGTTGATCTTCATCCATCCGTACGCGGATTAATTCAAACATTTGGTATTAGAAGAAAATAAATGAAAACAGCTGAGCTTTGTCGGCGAAATTTAAGTCAAATTTATGAGCTCTGCTTGCCTATAAATAGTCAAAGTGTGAATGATGTGCGTCGTGTTAAGGAGGACACGTTTTTTTAGACTTGACTTTTGAGTTGCAGTTTTTATGAGCAGTTCAGGCAGACGTTTCGATTTGATGGAATTTGAATTTGTTTAATTTAATGAACATGATCGCCGCCACTAGCGACAACAAAGCAATCAATTATCATCAAATCCTGCTGATTTGTATGGTAAATGGATGTGATTAACATCAAGGGAATTTGAAAATAAATGTGACGCGAAATTAGTGCGGTTGTTGTCCCCCACACATTTGTCCTCTTAAATCAAGTCGCTGGCGGCCTTACTTGACACCTAGAGACCTTCGTTCCCATCCATAGATTCGTCCGTGGTCATGTGCTGACAAGACACAATTCAGGGTGTTCTGTGAATAAATTTGTATTCCAGAGTTAACCAGTGCCAACCGTGGGCTGTGGACTTCGCCAAGGGTGCGTCTTGTTACCTCTTCTTTTTATTGTATGTTTGGACTGGATGTTGCAGCGCAAACGAGGCGAGGAATCTTTGACATTGCGAGAGCTGGGGGAAGTCACCCTCATTTTGCAGATGACTTAGTTATTCTCACATCTTCCAAGACGAAACTCGATAGATTTGTGGCAGTATGTGTCGATGCGGGAATGAGGATGATGGATGACATTCCCAGAACGCCTGTTCGATGCACATACACAGTGCAGTCCCATTGAAGCAGATGGAGAAGTTTAAGTGTTTCGGGGTCTTTTCCACAACTCTTACCTATGGTTTGAGTTTGAATTTATTGTTCTTTTATGAAGACAATAAATTCAGAACTCAAAATTTGGCTAATGACCGAAAGAATAAGATCGCAAATGCAAGCTGCTGAGATGAGATTTCTTCGTGCTGTTACTCACCAGAATAGGGTGAGAAACAGTAAGCAGCTGCTTATTCGAACCGAAAGGGCTATGCTTCGATGGCTTGGTCACGTGGCACGAATGTGTCCATCATCACAAGGCGGCCTTTGAATGCGATTCCATCGTCGTGCTTAAGGATTCAAAATAACCACTTCTGTAGAATGAACTTCCTTTGTATTAGTTTGTAAAGGAAATACATCCCCGAGTTGGCATCGCTCCAAGAACGTCCTGTTTTCTTGCACCCCTTCGCCTGAACCCAAAGAAACCCTTTCACCAATCACTCACGAAAACTTAAGGTTTTTGGGCTTAATTATCTGATTTAGAGCGACGTGTTCTTCCAATCTTCTTTCACTCTCTGATTAGAAAACTTTTAAGAACCAATAAAGAAGAAAACAACGAAAATGAAATTTCATCAAAAACTACATCAGTCTCTAAATGAATATACATTCATCTCTCTTTCTCGAGATGCACTGATTCCGTCTCTGCCGTCCCACAGTTTGCGTTGTCTCTCTTTACCCTCCATTTGGCTGTGTGTGCATGCACTGCTCTATGGCCTCGTTGTGTGTGTCAGAAGTTTATCTGAGATTTTCAATTTTAATGACAGTTTTTTTGATGGTTTTTCTTTTGTAAGGGCTGCAATGTTATCGTCGATCTTAGTGAACAACATTTCCTCTCTCGCACACAATAGTTACCCGTACGAGCCACATAAACAGTGGAAATAGAATAAAATAAGAAAAAATACATCCTGTCAGGTCCTTTGAACGTCTGAAGAATGCTCATCAATTGATTGCTCCTTTGATGGTACCCTCGTCGTCGTCGTCGTGGTCGGGCTCCAACTGATGCTCACCGCGCTGAACAGATGTTCGGTTTAAGGTTACAGGTATGTGTGTCCGTGCATCGCTTTGTTTTTGAAACGGACGCAGAGAAGGAGTCTATTTCATTTTCGCTTGAATTTCACCTTGCCAGTTCCCACAACGAATCGAGCAGCTCGACCCCACACACACAGAGGAGAGCGAGATTATTCGTGTAGAAGAAGAAATTACACACCCTCTTTCTGCTCATGCATAATTTGTGTCCGTTTTCAGGCCATAAATTACAATTTTACACCCAGCTGGATGGGGGGACTCGGGAGGGTTGGGGGAGGACTAGAGCTCATGTCATAAAGAACACTCGACTTCGAAGGAGCCGTCGTTTGATTATGGGTTCAGTGGTTCTCTTGTTGTATTTACTTCACGTATGCGTTGTGGTTCTTTTTTTCTGTGACCTCATTCAAACGCACACACACGCGCATGGGTGTCTGATATCCTTGGCTCTTTTTTTCGAGTAGCACAGAGGGTTTCTTATCTCGGTCTGCGTTCCAATTTGAGATAAGTGCCCGCTGTAATTACACACTCATGCGGATATTACACATGATTCTTGATAATGGCTGAACGCGGTCGTGGCGGCGGTGGTGAGGATGGCTGTGGAAAGTGTACACATTTCACAGTGATGGAAGGAATTATTTCAAAAAACGCTATCAGATATTGCCGCACAATGTTCAATATTGACTCAATGAGGTACGCGCAGACACACACCCGCAATCGCGTCATATTCACTTTTGTTTTGATAAGGTTATCGTTCTGTGAGCTTGGAATGGGATTTCAGCCAGGAATTGTATAAATTCCATTCGATGCAATGGTGCGACTGTTTCATATATACCACGAACGCCGGTGGCTTTGTATTTGCCCCCGAGATGACTGCTGAAAGTGGTTGTTGCGAGAGTGGTGGTTTAATCGATTGTTTACACTATCTGGCGTCGGAGCGATTAGATCTTTCGATGGGAAGAATATCTAAAGTGTCCTGAATGTTTGCTTTGATTATGGACACAATAAAGTAAGCTTTTGTGACTAAACAAAGGCTTATTGACTCATGATTATTGTACAGACTTTCGAGGGAAGTGAGCAATATGGATTCTAAACTGCAAATAGTACGAGGTGCAATTATCATGAAGGTTTGTGTCGTTACTCACAGCAACGAGGCGGTGCGAAGGGACGAAACGAAGTCGTATGAGTTTCTTTGAAATGTGGAAAAGGAAAAAAAAAATCGGACGACTCACTGCTCAAGTGGACACAACAATGACTGTTGGTAGCCGCAAGTGAAGCTTATGATCGCTTTGTAGACCACTCGCAGGCGCTCAGATTTGAAGACCGTAAACTGGTACAAAGCACCAAGCAGTGATATCAGCCGGAAAAGTGATGAAATGGGTGAAGTGGATTGACGGTTGTTGATACAAAAACAAGACATCGCCTATATGGGTGTGGACATTTTGTTGAGGTATCCAAATCCATATTCGGTAGCCATAACGACAGTGGGTCATTGAGGCAACTCAGCAGAGGACACCCGTGTCTAAAGTGGGACACACAATTTGAGAAGGAACTTAAGCACCCCGATGTGCTGAATTGGAGGCAGCTGGGTAGATATCGCACTACTTGGAGGGGTTTGTTGGTCTTTCCTGAACTGTAGCATAACACAAAGGCAACTTTACATGGGGCAAGTTGAAGATGTAGCTTCTATGGACTCTCGAATAACGACGCAGTTCTAAGAGAAATAGATTTAAAAATCATATCAAGCTCTTTGACACAGACTCACCCCTTATCCCATGCAACCGTGAGGTTTGGTAAAATTTCTACAAAACCTTCCAGGTTTCGCCAAACCTTTTCGGGCATAGAAACATTGCGAAACCTATATGCAGCCCATTTCAATTATTCCGTCCGTGAGAGATTGCCAAACCGACCAAGTCCACAGTGTGAATTTATCTCTCTCCATTTTATCTCTTTCTATTTTCTGGTGTTCACACACTGCTATTTCCTGTCAATCGACAGCTGTTCTGGCAGCCATTTAAAAAATTTAAGAGCTAGTGACATTTCTTTTGGCGGGTACTTATAAATTGAAAGCGATTGACTTGAAAATTGAGAGCGAAACCACTTGAAACTCGGTTCGAACGGCCTATTGAGGTTTCAGTAAAAGTTCATCCGAATCTCGCGCTTTCGGTGCGGTGCGAACGTAGCATCATCAATTTTATCAGTATGGCAATATCATTACAACCAAATTAGACAGCTCTTTCTATGGAACATTCAGTTAAAGATTTGGGAGTCATGCTCAACTCATCATTGTCATATCACGCTCAGCAGTAGGTTTCATAAAGCGGAACACCAAAGGATTTACTAATCCATTCGCCTTGTTATCACTTTAAATTTCCTTGGTAAGGCCCTTCCTTGAATGTGCAGTTGTAGTCGGGAATCCCGCCTTCACTACTTTTTCCGATCGTATAGAAAAAAGTAGCGCATATGCAGCATATGCAGCTTGTAGATTAAATAAATAAATAATCACACAAATGTTAGTCACGGTATGAAATGGTGGGGTCTTCTGAGACCGCTTTGTCACATAATCAGAGGTCCCGCAAGGATGTTTACTTAGTCAACTTATGTTTGACTGCATGTCGATGACGTATCAAATATTCGATCAAGAGGAGTGAGAGTCGGTGTTGCTGAAGTCAATGTTTTTTGGGCGAATTCTAAAGTTATGGTTTCTGGAGACACACGTGCTAGCAATCATTCACGAAACTTAACTACGGACAACGTGCATAGAGAAGGTGTTAAGAAGCTTATATACTTGAGTACAGTAGAATTTTAGAAAAGTGAACAGATATAAAACATGCTCGGTTCATATTTTCGAGAATCAATTTTAATTAAAATAGACGTATGTACACCACCCAAAAGCATTTAATATATCAAATGATTAATTCATTTTATAAAAAAAATTTAAAAAATTAATAAAAAAATCTTTGGAAAATTTATAAAAACAGACTTATTTAGAGGTTCTTCTTCAAACAAAACGTTCTATGGTAGCCTGTCGCCCGAAAGAAAGATCAAACAAAATTCGTTCATGTTTCTGAGATTGTACTGTATCCCGATTACGTTACCGTCCTGACGTGACGTAATGGGAATACAGTACGTTACAAAAAGCCACATATTCTGCTGGGCAGTTGCTAAAGTAGCTATATGTTAAGTAGTAGAAATAAAACAGAAGATTTTAGTGATCTACATCCATCTAGCGTTATATACTTCCGAAATAAAAGCCGTCAGAAAGATCAGATTTCGCACTAAAAAAATGTGCGATTGATTAGGTCCGTTTTGTTTGAGAGCCACGTCAAAGATGGACACCAGCAAGAGAAAATTCGCCACATTCAAATTTTTTTTTTCGATAAAGGCAAACCAGGCGGCTGAAAATGTAAAAATTATTTATCGTTATGTTACTTCATTAGCAGTAAATCATGCGTATTTTTTTTTGTTCCATCCAATCAGTTCCGATAATTTCGGTGTCAAAGAAGTGCCACGCTCTTGAAGGCCAATTGTCGAACATGTCGATAAAATCATGGAAATCGTCGGGTCGTTTATGTCCTGTTTTGATCACTCAGAGGCTATGCTTTGCACAAAGAACCGTTCGAAACCATTTACAAATGGTATACAAAAAGAAGCTCGATGTATACCGCTATGTACCACACGATTTGACGCCAAAAAACTATGTTTCGAATTTCCATGTGCGAATCACTGCTAAATGGCAACAACATCGACCTCTTTTTGAAACGGATGGTGGGCTTATGACGAAAAGTGGATCACTTACGACAAAGCCAAGCGAAAACCATAGTGTTCGAATAGCCCAGCAAGGTTTTGATGTGTGTTTTGTGGAATGGACAGGGACGCTATGAGCAGATCTCATACGGAACAACTCTCGGGTATTGTCAACAATTAACCGTCTGAGGGAAGCAGTCGCTCAGAGGCGGCAAGGCTTGGCCGCACATCCATAGCGACTCGCTAGAAGCTTGTTTCGGAGGTACAGACCTAGCACCAAGGGATGTTCCTGTCCCCGACTAACGGTTTTCCACTTTGTAGTCCGCACTTAGCACAAAGGGTTGTTCCTGTCCACGGCGAATGGTTTTGCTGGTGACAAGTCCGCAAGCCTCTCTGTGTTTCGTCAGGACGAGGGTTTTTACGAAAGAGATTAACAACCACCAAAAATCTAAATCTGACCATTTTTGCTATGGTACATAACAGCCTTAAATTTTGTGAAAAAATAAAGTAAATGTTTCAGGACAGGGACCCAAGACTTAAGTTTTCCCATAGTTTACACTCCATAACTGAAAGATTCCACAAAACGACCACAATACAGTGAAATCTCACACTTCACCTCACTTTACACGTCCTGATGGTACCAGAAGAGGTTGCAAAACTACCTCAGCTTCTATAGAAATCCGCCTTTTCTAAAACTAAACACATAAACCTTGAAGTATTTTTTGTTTAAAGTAACTGAATACATAGATTGAAACTTCTCTAAAGCGGACAGTAGCGACCGTCATGATTGTCACTAATGTAAGCGTGTCCGTTCTGAAGGGGTTGAAATACAAGAATATCTTCATAACGGGACCATGGTGGTTTGTCGGTAAAGAGAAGTGTCCCTTATAGAGGGGTGTCCGTAGAGTGGAGTTAAACTGTATATACTTCAGAATGTTCTCTCTCTGTGTTACATACAGATCGGCTAATAATTCACCACATAGTCAATCATCCATTTGAAGGAAGTCATGAGATAAAAAAAAAAAAACATCAACAAGCGGACAACTCCTTTAGGCGGACAACAAATTTTGCACCAATGATGTCCGTTCAAGGGAGATTTCACGGTATTTGTTCTCATCACTATTCGACTTATGGAGATGGACTGTATTTTAGAGTAGTGTTCATGTGGAAATGAGTTTTGTGACAAAACATGAATCATTGTCAATTCAAAATGATTCCATTTTCCGTTATAGGTATGTTGACGGTGAAGAACCCACGCTGAGGACTGCACAACTCCAGAACGCACCACCTGCTGACCCTAGCTTGTGTTTGATAAATTTCTCAGACGTGCGATTTATCAAAACGAAGACTTCAATCGTCGCTTGAATGAATTTCAATTTAACAATATTCAATTTCATGTGTTGGGGGTTATTTCAATATCTACGACAATGATTCAGTAACGATGAGAACGAGAACACCTACAATACAAAAACGTGACCAAAAATGTTTTGCAAAAAACTTACAATCTACAAACAGTGCCGAGACGAGATTTCGAAAGATATGGTCAATACTAAGCTCAGAGTGTGTAGTTTGTCTAAACAAAAAAATGGCACGGTTTTTAAAACAAATTTTGCGTTTTTCTATTGATTCCAAATGACACTTCTTATTGGGTGGTGAATGAACCGTGCGCTGGGCTGCTCTTTGATGAGAACCAGCATAAATTCCACTGCCGTCATCAGCGCAACGTGCTGCCGCGAAACCAGATTTTTTTTTTATTGGTCAAACAATTAGACAGTCTATGGCAGCAAAAGAGGCACAACCTGATGACCAAGTGAAACCCATTCGATCATACATATCACAGTTAAGTCGAAAATTCACGTTCATCTCGATACACTCTTCACACCCTTGTGAGCAAAAACGAAACGATTCAACTTTCAAGGACATTCACATCGCTTCAAGTCGGCGCACCACTCATGCAAAGACGCGCACCAAACAAACTCGGTTGCGATCGAAAAGAAGATGGGAAAAACGAGAACAAAAAGAAAAATTAAGAAGAGACTAATAATTACAGAGATCTGCTAAAAACAGGTTTGTCTACAGAATAATTTTATCGCTGAACCTGGATGACCTTTAACAAAAGAGAAAAGAATACGAATTCTACAACGATAAACGCCTTAAGTGGGGTAAATTACCGCACTTCGGCTATGGAAAGGAAACACAAAAAACACACACACACATGCTTGGGAAAGGAGTGAAGTGATTTTTCACTTCTACTGTTCGTGTACTGTTCTTCTGCACACAGCAGCAGGATGAAGGAACTGTTTGAGAATAAATATAGGAAAGCAAAAAAAAAAAAAAGAACTACCTTTACACGAGGTTATTGACCGTGAATATCGAGACAAAGGACTTCCTTCTTGGTTCTGCAAAAAAAAAAAAGAGAAAAAAAATTATAAATGACGTGATTATTTCTGAAAAATTTGAAATTTGCTCTTAATGCTCAGGTATCCATGAAATAAATCTCTTGTTTTATTTGCTTGCTAAGCCTTCGGACAACAATTGCCCCCTTTCAAGCATGCGATCGTTTGGAATCGAGACGATAAACAGATGAAAAAAAAAAGACCAAAAAACGTTTATGAATCCAAAACCAGACCTTGTCTGGAGGCCACCGGCTGTAAGTTGGGATAGTTTTTTTTTTTTTTTTGTTTGTTGGTTGAAAACACGAATCGAGAGAAGCGAGCATTTTCTTAAGCTCTTGTTAGACAGGTAGAATGAAAGCGGAGTGACCTTTCCTGAAGGTCTGCCACTTGTGTTCGTCTCTGCAACACGACACAGGACTGCCGCCGCACAATGGCCAGGCACACGGGGCAGTTACAATGAAATCATTGATGCACGCTAAAATCTTGTTTTTTTTTTTCCACAAGGAACAATGGGGGCGAACAAAAAAAAATAACCAATAACTCCGCAATAGGAGAAAATTGCATGACACATGGATGAGTGATTGAAAGCGGATGGGTGTGGAGTTGATACAAAAAAAAAAAAGGATATTAAGGCCTAGGGGCCCTCCTTTGTGTTTTTTCACTCAGTGCACATTTCCTTTTTCTTTTCATCCTCATCTCCTTGAAGGAGAACCAATCTTTCCTTATTCAGGCGGCAATACCTGCCACATTTCAAGGGATTAGGTGGTGGCTCGGAATGACTTGATGAATAGAAAATATTTTTCCTCAAACTTAAAGAGTCGCTTTTAGTTCGAAGCAGTTGAAGGAGTTGTTCAATAAATTGCTGAAGCTAAAAGAAATCATTTAAATGCAGTCGGAATTACCGTGCGACATTTTATGGCTTGACACTCGCAGATTTTTGAAGAGCTTTTCATTCGCTCTGATTCGTAGCCTTGAGGTTTTTTCGCTCTTTTTTATTTTCTTTTGTCTCTTTCACAAATCAAATCAACTTATTGGATCACTTCCTTAACGAACGGTATGACTTGTGAGTCATAAGTGAATCATCTTTGCGGACACAGCCCGGTGATAAATAAAGCACATGATGCATACAAAAATTCGGTTCACATGAAAGCGATCGGGAATTGGACAAATGTATGCTTTGAATATATTTTTAATTCATGATGTTATGTAATTCAAACATGTCCTCTGTCCAAATAAAAAAATTGGCGCCGCTTAGAACCGTGGCGTGCATAGCATCGAGTTTCTACAGCATTAGAGTTGTTTTGTTGAAAGATGAGAAGTCGTACAGCTTTGACGGGGAAATGATACGACGCAAAACGCATTCTGAAGTCACGGTGTTATTTCCATAACCTTTTCCATATATTCCTCGTTGAGTCTGTTGTTCACTGAACTCTATCGGGTTTCGGAGATTGAAGTGATTCAGCAAGACTCTGTTTTCCAGGTCGTAATTCTAACGGCCTACTAACTTCGTTGACTGGGGAGACTCCTTGGCATACAGCACCAATTACTTTTGCCTTCATTTGATGATCATTGTCACCTGAAGTCATTGTCAAGTTCCCAAGTCTATGAATCATTTACTTGCTGGAACCTACCCGAGTTGTTGGATCTTATGTTATTGACTCAATGTAAGCTCACAACTAAGCCATTCTTCTTGCGGATTAACTTCTAGAATTGTCTGCCTCCCACTTCAGTGACCTGACTTCCTTTTGTTTTATAAGGAGTCCATAAATGCGAATCTATACTTTCGAGCAGTCTGCCGATTGATAATTCCAAAAATTTTGCAAAATAACAATTAAGACTGCTCGGAATTTTAAAAAATGACAATTTAACGGAAGCTGTCATAAAATTGCGTTGAAAACTAGAAAAGTTGATAATATTTAATATGGGTGACGCTGCAGTCCGTAGAGGGCCAGGGCCTAGCTACTCAGTAACCACTCGTATTGTGCGTGTTTTTGTTCTCTCACGAGTGGAGGGACCTGCACAGAAATGAAGTATTACTGAGATGGTTGACTTAACAGCTTTGAGAGGCGTTTTGACAGTTAATCATACATTTTTGACGGCTGTTCACGAAATAATGAGAATGCGGTTTTTTGATTGGTTGAGATTCGGCTTGAGAAAACGATATAAAAAAAGGTTGTCAAAAGTTTTGAGGGGCAAGAGAGTTAGTAGTCGGCCACCTCGGTAATACAGCACAGCTTCGCTAGTTCGGACACCCCTGCATTTCGGACACTTTCAAAATGTTACCTCTACAGTTCGGACAGTGTATTAAAATACATATTTTGACGTTGTTCTACAATTATGGGAAGTCCCCTACTAGTTGTGTCGCTTGCATTCGGCTCTTGAGTCTAGACATTTTGGCGATGTACAAAGTTATGTATTTGTGTGCCCGGTGATCATTAATGGCCAGCCATCTCATTTGCGCTAAGTTTTCATGATCTTGAAGTTCTCAAAGATAATACCTAGCACCTTTAAATATTTACTATGGCTTCTGCAAAGTAACTGTCTGTAAGAAAAGGTGTATGAAAAGTTGTCGGTTGTCCACTAAACTTTCTTTTTTCTCAATAGTCCGGGGACTTTTCGATATTCCGGACACACCCAAACCATGGGTACTGTACTTACAGCCTTACGCCGACTCCGAAGGGCCAATTTGAGGAGAGGCTGTACTGTACTGCATTTCTGGACTTACATTCTTACGCCGACTCCGAACGGCGAATTTGAGAAGATTTTTTGAACCATTATGTGTCCGGACTAACGAGGCTGTACTGTAGTCCATTTCTAGACCTTCAGTCTTCCTCCGACTCCGAACGGCCAATTTGAGAAGATTTTTCGAACCATTATGTGTCCGGACTAGCGAGGCTGTACTGTACTTAATTTCTGGACTTACAGTCTTACGCCGACTTCGAGGGGCAAATTTGAGAAGATTTTTCTAGACAGTTACAGTCTTGTGCACTGTTGTCAGTGATTCGAAAGAGGTGAGCCGTGAAAAGTACTGAGAGTCGAACCTGGAAAGGGATCGATGCACCAACCCACATAGCCAGGGCCACCACTAGAAATGTTAAACAATGTACTTTTTAATTGTGGATCACGTTTATTATGGGACACATTCCATTGGAACGCACTCCCCTTTCCGCACGTAAGACACTGAGCTTTTAATTTCGCGACAGAACGTAACTAAGACGGAAGTTGCTTGAATTTTTATTAGATACAATTGTTGCATAGCAAGTGCAGAACGTAGCAAACTTTAAGAATTCGCATTTGCAATGGGAACCGGGAACCCCAATACTTTAGGACGCGTCGTCCAATGAGTCATTTTGTGAGCATTGGGGTTGGCATTGGTGTGTCATGAAAAGATTCACCCTCAAAGAATGCTTTTGAATTGCATTATCAAAATTCGTGCACCGTGGAAATTGAAATGTTAAACGACGTAGCCCATTTCTGGTTGAATGGGTATTTTACTACAAAAAAATATAATAAACAAAAGCTACCAATGCACTATTTAGTGCAGTTTATGGTTCGGCAGATTTATTGACCGTGAGAACTCCGCCACCGTCAAGAGGGCCCACAGTTCAACGACTTCGGGTATTTTTACCAAATGCACGACATCAAGTTTCAGCAAAGGAACGCAGAATGTCACGCACCACACGAATCTGTGGATCAATTGAGGAAAGAATTCGGTGTGTAATAAAGGGTGTCCCATAATTCACGCGAAATGAAATTTTCTTAGAAAATACAGATTTTTACTGTAGCTAATTTTGTTCCATTCGTAGAGTAGTATGCTATGTTTTGAAAAATGGCCGCCATGGGATTGCTGAAACATGCGCAGTATTTTATCGAGATGTTCTAGGCCATTCTATCTAGACAGGCAATACAGCCTAGATAGAATGGCCTAGAGACTGCGTTTTCAATTTGATGGCTGGTCGCATTTGCAACCCACGAGTCATTTTGAGAAACAAGTGCGTCCACAACGCGTGTGTTGTGTTGTTGTTTGATGCGGATTTTGGGCTGGATTCATTGTCCTACTAACAATGAATGGTGTTCGTTATGGTAAAACCAATATTTATGAATCTCTCTGTGAACCCAACGAATCGAACATTAATTAAACTAAAGATGTCTAGTTTCCATTAAAATTACATTTCGCGTGAATAAAGGGACAAGAAAGCAATCAAAACAGCATCAGTAATTGGAATTCACTTGAGGGTCCCTTCCTGGGTGACTCCATCACATGTGGATTCATCAATTTGCAAGATTGAGCGTATAGAGGGCCAAGTTGTGGCCCACTCCGTCACATGCAGACAAAGAATGCTACTTTGCTGCTAAGGAGCAAACGACATTTTCTGCTTCTAGTTTGTCTGTAGAATCACATTTCGTCACTCCATAAAAACCAAACCAATCAACTAATCCCCATGAACCAGACACACCTAAAATGAATGACCTTTCGTCAAGGCAGTTCTTACCTCGTTACTCTGAGACGGTTTTTTTTTATTCACAGGACATGAAATCAATAAAAAAAAATATCCATTTCAAACGGTGACGCAGTAATAATTTAACGTCCTTCGCCATTCCTTTGCTTTGCCCTGCGCACCCAAGAACCATTTAAGTTCTGCATGTCATATTGAAATTACAAAAAAGGGAGAAAATATACATTTCCGCCAATCCAAGAATTGCGTGCTGCAACGAACTCTCGTATCCCAGCAATTACACTTTCCTAACTCTACGATCGAAAGTGACGACCGGGAGAGTGCGCCTCTCCACCCCGAAGTGAAATTGCTGAAATGTGTGTGCGTTCATTTTTTTGTCCGCCTTTTTCTGCAATTTTATTACCGAGTCAATACGAATTTCATTTGTTTAACATTTCATGATGATTTTCCTTTATTTCATCAACCTTCCGACGAGGAGAGGAGTTTACTATACTCGCACTGGCGCTCCTCCTCTCCCTCAAGGTGCCGTCCGTCAGCAGTTTCCTTTCGCAATTAAAACGATGGAAAATCATTTATTCGCCAGCCTTTATCAGATTCTTTTTGTTTTCAGTTCGTTCTCCCTTTCTCTCCTGTCTCTGTGCTTGTGGCCATTTTTGTCCATCATCATGATATCATAAGGCCATGCGACCCAAAAGTCAACAGCTGCATTAGTGGTGATAAAAATTAACAAAAAAGCGTTCAAAATTAATCCGTCAGCTTTGGGGTTCTGTTTGTGTAGAGGCATACTTGTGCTGGACTTTCTGTTTCGAGTTGACGGATTGGAAATACAGAGTCGAAGCTGCGTCTGTATGCGAGACTTAATGGATGTTTATTTGTCGGACGAGGGTTCTCTTGGGTCGAGAAGACAGTATCGATAGCAAAAGGATGACAGTTGATTGATTCTTTTGGGGTTATTTGTTTGCATACATCGCAGCACATTTGTGTAAAATAAATGCGAAATATGCTGAAGATGGTGACATCATTTTAATTGCCTCATTACATAACTCATCTGACTCTGTTTTCACTCAGCTCGGGGAGTTCATTCTGTTTACTCAGACTTAACTGGTCAGCACTCAGGTCGATTATATGTGCCGTAACAGAACAGAATGCCATTGGCATCTACTTAATTTTTGACATTTTTAGCGAGCTGAATAACTCTTTCTAATCGCTATTTCCTTTGGCTCAAGGCAAGAGTCTCTCGAAGGATCAAACTGGCGAACAAGACCTGCTCTCAGGGACAGAGACATGGACAATTTTAAAAGCCAGTAAAGGAGTCCCCGGTCTCTTCGAATGAAATGTTCTGATTGCATTCATGGAAGAGGCTATTCAAGAACGAACTGTACACCAGCATGAGTCTAGTCATGCGTCTACGGATCGAAAGCTTAATGGCCAATCGAGTTCGTGCGGTCGTGCTTTGATAGGCTTCAGTACTAGTTTTATCGAGCTTACGAGGATGTTATGTCAAAGCGCGGCTCCTTCTTATTTTCCAAATCACAATGAAAGGCGCGCGTGTCACAAGTAAAATGGTCTAAAATTCATTTTGCCAGAAAAAAAGCAATCATTTAACATAAAATCTCTTCGAAAAATTAATTACGTACACAAGCAGTTGCCTCAGCCTGACAGCGATGAAATCACGAGTAAACAAGAGAAAATAGTTTCACAACTGTCAAAAGCCCGAGATTGTAAAAGTAGCTCTACTTAGAAATTTGTACTCGCGCTTTCGACATTACGGTATGTCAACTATCAAAGCGCGACCGGTGCATTGTGACTTGTTTAGTGGATCTACGTGTATTCTACTTAAAATGTCAGAGCCCGACCGCGCGAACACGACATTCTGAAATGGGTATAAAGCGACTGTGATTTCTAGAGCGCATGAACAACTTGGCTTCGACAAAGCAACAGAGGACATAAGGAGTGAAGGACTTCAACTTGGTCCGCGCACCTGCAGGAAAATGGTTAGAGAACGCACTTTCTGGTTAAAGCGCAGGTCAATCCCAATTTGAGGAGAACGAGGCATCCAATCCTTATAGTGTCACGGGCCTAAGTCTGACTGCCCTTTGCAGACAACCTGGTGAATATCAAGAAATATGTGCATGACGGATTGATTTGACAGTTGGCGTGCGTTATAGTACGTTTACACCGCACATAAATTCAACATTTCAGCCCAAATGAATTCCAGCGGAATGTTGAATTTCGTCGCTGCATTTGTAAGTTCGTCAAATCGAACAATCCACTTCACAGTTGATTCAGCATGTTATTTAATGACATTGCAGCCCGCTGACAGAAACAAAAGACGACAGCTGTCATCAAAACAATTAATTATTTCAAGTGATGATTACATTATATTGAGTCAGCATTACATTTGGTATGTCTGGTCTTAAGACCTTCTGTATACACTGAGCTTTTTAGTTCCTTCTTCGGTTTCTGGCAAGAGTGGGTTTGAAGATTGATGATTCGCTTCGCTAGTTTGCCTAGATACCCACCGGGGTACATTTGTAATGTTGTGACAACTGCATACATCAAGATGTTTGGTGAACTGTATCCACTTGCAAACTGCTCACCCTGATTGGATTGCATAGAGTAAGTAGCGCAAGAATTCGTGCATTGAACTCATGGTCGAAAAGGGAGTGCGTGTCTAACAAAAAAAAATAATTTGGGGGACATTTGTCTGCTTCTGGTATGAAGCTCATAATGTCACCAAACCGCAGCGCCGAGATTTATAATTGCGAACAAATTTGATTGAACTCACATTTCAACTTAGATCGTTCTAAAAGGCAAGGCCTAGCGTGAAATAATTGACTTGGGTAAACACAAGTTCACGTCTGAATCCGACAAAAACAACCAGAAACAGTCCAGACTCCAAAACAGACCATCGGCAGATAATACTTTCTGCAATAGTTAAATGCCAATGACCTTCCCAAAGTAAGTAAAATTTAACGAAACTTAACGAAACTGACAAAGGTGGTCCTTATAGTCAAAGTGAATCAATTCTGTGTATATGCATGATTGCTTAAGCTGACTTTGGTTGGGCTTTCTGCAAGCGATCGCAGTGAGAACAAAAGCGGTCAACTAAGTTTGACGCTTTTTATGCCAAGAACATTCAGGAATACCTTCGTAAATGCGCTGACATCGCGCATAGCTAAGTCTTCTGTAATAGTAGAATACGAACGGCCATCCCAAAGCAAGCAATTCCACTAAGTAAGACAAATTTAACGAAACTTAACGAAACTGACAAAGGTGGTGCTTATAGTCAAGCAAAATTGCTTCAATTTTGTGTATTTGCTTGATTGAATCAGTTGACTTGGATCTCCGTATGTTGATTACGGTTGGGCTTTCTGCAAGCTATTGTAATGCGAACAACTAAGTTTGACGCTTTTTATGCCAAGAACATTCGTGAATACCGTTGCTGACATCACGCATAGCTAGGTCTCCAAGAGATTGGAAAAATTTAGACTATTCTCGTTGCTAGTTTCTTAGACAAAACGAAGTGATCTGTAATCAAAACTAGAAGCCGAAGAATAGTCATCGCTTGACAATGACAGAGAGATGCTTCTACAATACCGATGGTCTGCATGCATGGTGATCTCAGAATTTGATACAAAACATGTCCATTGGAGAAACCACTGCGCTTGAAAAAAAAAAACACCAAAACAAAAGAAATCCCCCCACCCAACAGCTCAGATAATAAAACACACCACACTTGTCAAACATACTGTTGAATATTCCAAAACCATCATTAAAGTGCGGTTGAAAACTTTGGCAATATGGTGATGGCGATGTGAAGAGGAGCAATTCCGCTTCGACCAGACCAGTGAGTTGGAGAATTACTGTTTGTTGTGGCGGCGGTAGTGGCGACGGCTACACCAGCGACCAACGGGGGTCATATCGAAATGGAGAGCAATCGCTACTTCTTTTTTTTTTTTTTTGCGCTCTCTCTCTCGTCTAATTTCGTTTTCGATTTATTTCTTGTTTTTATTTCACATTTTATTAGTGTTTGTTTATGCTAGGAATAAAAAGCTTATTCGACTTTTTGTTTGTGCTTCGACACACCGAGTTGGTTTGTTATGGGATTTTGTTTGTCTGTTTACTTCATTTTTTGTTTTGCTTTAACTCTTGGGATTGCGCGATACACACACACACACTCGCAGGCGTTGCGCCTCTTTAAAGGGGTACAGAACAGACTCGGTAATCATTGAACAAATATTCTCCTTGCCTGTTCTGATTTTTTATTTCTGTTTTCTTTTTTCTCCTACTACAGATTTTGTGTGCCGCCGTCGTGGTATCCGCCACAGCCTGGCGTATGTATTTCCGCTTTTATTTTTGTTCTTTTTCCTCCTCTTCACATTCGCATTCTATTTTCAGACAAATAATTTTGTTTTGATACCCATTTGGGGCGGCGGTCTGTGCTGGGGAGTCTGGAGGAAAACAAAAGCGGGGCAGAGGCAGAGTATGTGCTCAGCGCCATTTGAATGCAAAAGATTTCGCTTCGCAAAATCACTGTGCGTGACTCTAAGATGAAATGGATGACGAACTAATGATAAACTTGAACAAAAACAACAGAAAAAATGAAACAATTTCCTAGATATGTGTGTAGAATCGCATGCCGGCAAAGTGTGCCTAGCGATGGAGGCGGAGATGGACTCCTCTTGTGGTTGGGAAGCCAGACGGGTCTTTTTTTGTTTTGGCATATTCCCATCGAGTCGACGTGCAATAATATTCTAAATGAGTTTTTGGATATTAGACGGTAAACATGGATTCATTGAAGTGAGAAATGAGATTCGACAAATTCTACAGAATGGACCATCAAATCGCATTAGACGCTAAGCTGATGGAAGGATTATAAACGAATAATAAAAGGAAGGATGTCGGTCTTGAATGATGTGAAATTGTTTATTCAAACATTCTCCGTTTCATTGGAGACTTAGGTATTTTGTGAGGATAAACAGTTTGATGTGTGGACATAGAGCAACGAATTTATCGCCTCTTTCATTTCAAAAGCTTTAAGGACTACCTAGGACTTGAATGATAAACGCGTTTCAATTTACGATTGCCAAAATTCAGTCACCTTAACAACGCATGCAGAATCTTGTCTGCAGTTTTGTCTGCTCCGAGAGGTCCTTGCGAGTGTGCGTCAAGCCGGGGAAGCCCATAAAAGATAACACTTGCACACTGCGACAAATCCTGGACAAGACGTGCAAGTCGACATTCACCACTTATTTGTCGATTCCAATGCCGCATATGACAGCGTGCATAGAGACGAGCTATACAACGCCGTGTCTAGTTTTGACATTCCTGCTAAACTCGTCAAGTTGTGCAGGATGACGAAGGATGAATTCTCGCTGCTTTATCAAGTCCTTCAATGTCAAAATAAGGTTTTAGACAAGGTGACGTGCTCTCATGTGACAACTTTTAACATCATTCTTGAGAAGGTCGTGCAGAACTCACTCGCCAACACAAGAGGCACGCTCTTCCAAACGTCCGTACAATTTCTAGCACACGCAGACGACATTGACATGATTGCTCGAACACAGCGAGCCGTCAATGAGGGGTTTGCTGGCATCGAAACTGTGGCGGCCGGTAAGTACCTACATATGTGCTGTAATCGAGGAAGGACGCACAACATCGACGACTCGGCCAGACGTCAGCTAGGCAGCTATAACTTCGAGGTAGTGAGGGACTTCGTCTACATCGGGTCCGTGGTAAACAGGAGTATCGAGATCACGCGCAGAAAAACTCTAGCCACCCGCTGTTTCTATGGGCTCAAGAGGCATTTGTCTCAGTCTTTCTCTCGGAAGACTGAGTCGCCTCTGTATAAGACCCTGATCATTCCCGTTCTACTCAACGGTGCAGAGGCATGGACTATATCCAAAGCGGATGAAGATACTCTTGGTATTTTCGAGAGAAAAGCTCTGCGAGCGATCTTTGGTCCTGCCTGCGATCTTTGGACATCTAGCGAGAGATGGGGCCGGTTGGAGAGGCATGTTGTGTGAGGCCCAAGTTCACACCGGACTGTAGCCATCTAAGAAGAAGAAGTGCCATGTCTTCGGCATATTCGTTTGGAACAAGGTGTCACGAAGTTTTGATAGATAGGCTTTGAGAAAGTCTATTCGTCTGCCTCAGCACTGGGTCGAGCTCAAACCCAGAGCAATGCCTAGTTTCTTTGGCCTATAGCCATCTATAGAGTCTTGAATGCTCGAGACATTGGACCATCCCAGTCCCGCTGCTCCGCTAAAAGATATTGACAGTTTATAAAAGGGGTTTTTGAAGAGGTCCTTTAAGTCAGCTTGTCTCCGCTCTTTGAACTGTAGCGAGTTGTGCACCGACTTCAGTATACCCACGCGTCTGCGGATCAAACACTTAAGGCATTTAGAGTAATGGACAGCTGGTCTCCGGCCGGAGATGTTTGGGCCAGTGGGTAATGGAGCAGGAGACGCCCGAGTTTCTAAGTTGGCACACACAAGTAAAACTTTGTAACGAATGGCAGGTGGCCAGAGATCACGCCAACGGAAGAGTCTTTTTCAATTGAGACCCAGCTGCATCCCGGACTGTAGCGTTACACAAGAAAGAAGATGTCGCGAAAACAATTTAAGCTAGGTTAGGGAAGCGGATGGACCACCATATGGACACATTTTGATGTTCTTGGGGGCAGTTGAGCAGTGCTCAGTCTTCTCCCACTGTCCGATGTGGGAACCAGTTCCTAAGGTCACCACTCGAGTTGTGTGTGCTACTGTCCTCTACCAAGTGGCGGAGACTTAGACGTTCATTTAGATTCTGAGGGCAAAATTTTAGAAGCCACTTCTAGACAGATTTCATTTTTTAACATTGTCAGTGTTTAGAATGAGGTGGAGCCGTGAAATCTGAAAGTTGCTTGTGGTAGAGACTGATCCCAGAACCTCTTACGAGCGGTTGATGCAACTTTCAGCTGCGACCACATCTAGAAGACGCACTCAATGGAGCACTCTCCCCGGTTATGTTCCTGAAATGATGAACTGGCAGAGGCTGTGTGCCATTAACTCGTTTTCGTCATCTTCGCCCAAGTTATTGGGACGTTTTTATGACATCGACACCCGCGAGTTTTGATCCATTGAATTACCAGAAATGGCTCAATGAGGCCCCATTCCATGCAAATTAACAAATGCTGGCACCTCTTTCACTTACCGTGCCTAACAGGTCAGGTCCACAGGACATGTGGTCCCAACAAGACGCCGTCACTCTGCTTGTTACAAAATTTACGAGACCTTGTCTCCTCCGAAATTGAAAAGAGTTCTATTCGATGATCCAAATAAACGATCGTTCAACTTGAAATTTTTTTACAAAGAAGGAATCCTTAAGTCGACCATGAACAACCAAAAAATGGTCCGCCAAGGACGTACGCATTGCCTTTTGATACTTGGGGGCGACACTGTGATGGATGAAGAAATTTATTACAGAAGTGGCATGGACGAGGAAGTGTGTGTTCATTATCTGCTCTGCGATTGACATGCTCTACTAGGAAGAAGATTGTAGGTGAAGGATTGTCTGAAGATCGATTAAACCGAAAAGCCTCCTTAAATGCACACTTCACTCTGATTGGTTTTGAGTCCGGAATGGGTGTCCTGTGGTCTCAGTGGTGTCTCTCCACCACATAAGGACACAAATGGACGCACAATCAGACCCCTGGCATTTACATCGAATTCATTTGAACATCAGTTCACACAGTAAGTCATTTAAAATTGATTTATTTATCCGCATGTGGCGCTGCCATAGCTCAATCGACTACCTCTTGCCAAGCATAATTCACCGACCGAGCCAATCACGGTAGCATGTGCATGCAACGACAACACCATTGTTTCCGGCTAAAATTCTGTATTTCGCACACACATGTGTGTGCCCTAACCATTTGTTACATAAAAACAAAAGCATTAGTCCGTCCGGAGCATACGCAATATGCTTAACTGCCATTAAAAACATTTGAGCGCACATTCACCGTTCCACATAATAAATTACACCAGAGTACATTTTAATGGCACATTTCCAATGAAGATGTGAATATCGTTGTGTTGTGCCAACGAGCAGAATTATTTTATGCAAATCATTCTGCTTGTTTTTTTCTCCTCCCAAAGTCCATTGTCATCGAACATCAACAATGGAGGCGAGTGAGCAAGAGTGCCTCCTCCCCCCACCCATTGAACGGCTAATAAAATGCGAATTCCAACACCTGATTCCTTCTTATCTGCGCTAATAAATTTTGACTTATCTCAAGTTCATCAAAGTCCGTCTAATTTATTAGCCAGCAATTCCGCAATTTCGCGCTTCTCAATGTGTAGTCAATTACGTCATCGTTGCAATTACTTTTTTTTTTTTCTTGTGTTTGATCTTCTCTGCCCAAGCATCAATCCAGAAGATATTCCCCACTCTATTGGTGAAAAGAAGCATAAATGATATCTTCCCCCCAGCGCTTAGAATTGAATATCTCACTCATTTCCTTGCTTTTGACACGTTCCCAGCCGGCAGCGAACAATTCTCGGCGGTCGTTCTCCCTCCCTCTGTGCGCGCATAACGCGCCAATAATAACAAACTCAATCATCGATTTAATTAAATTCCATTCTACTAGATTTCGAGAGCAGAAAAAACACAAGGACGAAATTAATTTTAAGCAGTTGAGCTGAAGAGTACACACACGGCTATGCGAACACACCCCAGAATGCACCGCAATTGGTGGAGGCGATGCGGTGGAACGACCGCGACGATGAGCTGTCAGTCTGACAGTTCGATTAAAAAACAAGAAACGCAGAATGGAGAACGGAGAGATATCGGATACTTTGTGCATTCCAATGTGTGGGGGAATTTATTAACCAAACAAATTATGGTCGGCTCCGTGACCGTACGGGGTTGACCCTTTTACACATCATCCCCCCGCTCCTGGCACACACGCCATGGCGTCCCTCAGCTATGGTACGAGTAATTATTGTTTTTGTATCCTTTGTGTTTCCATTCTCAACAGTTGTCACAACGATGATAAAGTGCGAAAGCGAAGGAGGACAAATAAAAAAGGTTCCTTCTTAGGCCCGCATTGAAAGGTGGAAAGACAAGAGGACAAGGGGTCAAGGGAATTGGGAAAATCATGAGATTGATTTCTGAGCACTGAACAGATGTTCGCAACAATGTTTCAGGTGGCTTTTATTAGTTTTCTTTTTTGAAAGGGAAAATTCCTCCGAGCCACGACGATGAGGTGGTTCGGAGGGATCGTGTGTTGTAAGGAAAATGTCCCGGACATGGGATGAAGGGTTGAAGTGAATTGCGCACACAATTTTCTATTGAATGGCCTCAGGCGTGGTGGGTACATAAACTCAAATGCGTTTATTTGTTTTTTTTTTTTTTTTTACGAAGCTGCGTATGTACATAAAGCGCACGTATTTACGCGTATGTCCTTACGCGTCACATGGACGTTGATTAAATCGAACATTTCTCATGGAAGATTTGGCAAAGGGTTTCACGGCTTAAGCCGTTAGAGGCTATTGCTGGAGATTATTCGGATTAAAGAAGGACTTCTTGGGGATTCAGCTAATTTTGTCGATCTCCTGGGGTTGGTTCCTTTTTGATATTGGAAACGAATAATGCTGGAGAGAGGGTAGGAACTGAAGAAGAAGCTTCAATCGGCATATTTTGCAGTTTCATTTTCTTGTGCACTATTTTGACAGATCATGCGTGAATTTTGACACGTGTCTGTCAGAGTCATAGTTTTCATCTTGACTAACAACGATCTGCCACAGCGTCTAATTTTCGGTGAGTGGAAGTAAAACATGCGGGAAAACGATGCGCTTCTTTATCGATTTCTGGTTGAATGGGTATGTTAAGCAAAACTGCTGGATTTGGTCTGTTGAGCAAGTTACAAGAGCTGCCAATGCACCCGGAAAATGCACTATTTGGTGCGGTTGATGGTCCGGCGGATTTATGAGAGAAAGAGAGAGACCAGAAATGATAGAGATGCCCAACTTCACAGCTGACTCCTAGTCCAGCAATGAATTTCAGAGGCTTTTTGACAGTTATTCATGCATTTTTGACAGTTATTCACGAAATAACGTAAATGCCGTTTTCTGATTGGTTGGGCATCTCTATCATACATCATTTCTGGTGAGAACAACGTTACCGTCAATGACTTCTGCTATCGTTCAATTTTAAACATCAAGATGGCACTACATTCATACAGCATGCGATCCTATGGACCTATAAGGAAATGATTTTGCTGAGCAATTTATCTCTCGTTTTGGGCTGGTATTGACTGGCTGGACCTGACGTGTTTAGATTATTTGTTCGGAATACGTCAAATCACTTGTATGTGTCGATAAGGTGGTGCGCACTGGAGGCTTGGAAGACAACATTACATTTGGTATTAGCGAGACACCAGCCAATATTCCAAAATTGTAGAAATTAAAATGTACATCCAAATTAACTTGAAAAAATAATTGACAAGCTTCGAGTTACAATCAGAAATCAAGTATAGAGATATAGCCGACTCCACAGATGATTGCCGCCTTGTCCATCGGCAAATTTAAGCGACATTTTGACAGTTATTCACGAAGTCATGTGTACAACACACCATTCTCTGAATGATCTGAGTGGTTTGTGAAACCTGTACCGCCTGTGAACCTTTGTAGATCAAGCATCCTTAAGTCGACCAAATGTTTCTGAAGTTAAAGGGATCCAAGAACCACAGATCACCTACTCTGCTCGTGTAGCGCGCTGTTCGTAGATACTTACAACTACAGTAACATGGCTTACTATCGGCATTTGTTGCAGACTGTACTTGGCAGTGTTTCTACTTATCCAAACACGCGCCCAAGCCACTCGCGTGATAATGCTGTGCATCGATGGAGAGCGGTAAAACCAAGCTAAGCCTAAGCTCTCGCGTGATGATGCTATGCATTGGATGAAAAGCGGTACAACCAGGCCAAGCCGAAGCCATGTGCTTGCGATTGTCCAAGCACGCGCCAATCCAAAGAACTCACGTGATGCTGCTGTGCACAAAATGAAGGACGCCATCAGCCAAGTTACAACCGAAACCATCGATAACGTTGTATATCGTGCTCCCTCTTTCCTTTCAATGCGTACAACCTACAACTTCTGTTTTGTTCTATTTTTGTTATATTGTCTCAAGTTAAGTCCTGTTAGTTTTCTATGTTAAAGGTTAGAATAATAGATGAAGACTCACTCGATGTTTGAACTCAAGTCAATAAAGACATATAAACGATTGATTTTATTGTTTAATTTTTCTGGCGACCACGCCTGGCTCCCACACAAATAACTCTATGGGCCCACTACTTCAACAACCTCAATGTGCTAAAAAGAGTCAGTATTAGCCCGATAAATCACTTTGTCACAAGCACCAACTGGTTTTAGTTGTTATGGGGGAATCAATCCGCGTGGTATCACAATGGGCCTACTTTGGTCGAAGTGTGACTGCCTTCTGCAGCCAGCCACTGTTAGGGCCCTCATCGGCATCATAATCGTGCTCGGCGCAATTGACACGTATGTCCGAAGGAGGTTGCATGGTTGAGGTGGAGGAGACATCACCTTTCCTGCTCGTGGAGGAACTCACCGAATGGCATCAGTATAGAGCGGCTAGATCAAGAAAGATCGCATGTAAATATTACTGCTAGCAGGCAGCTGTTGTAACCTATCATCCAGAGGTTCTTAAAGTGTGCCCCACGGGACCCTGGTGTGCCGTGAGTTTAAAAGTTGGATCCAAGATACTTTTCATGTACAAGGTTTACCAGACACCACAAGATGCAGAGAAGCTCGTTGAACTGTGCGACAGCAGCCTTTCACCAATCCCGGTTTGGTGGAGTTTTGGTTATCGATTCAAAATGAACATCCACATTTAACTTCAAAAGCTATTCGAATTTTCATTTCATTCATACGCATTTGTGTCTGAAGCTGGACTTTCAACTGTAATCAAGAGCAACTATCGCTCAAGGATCAATGTGGAGCAAGAACTGAGAACAGTAGAGTCAAGCCTTACTCCTTCGCTTCGAAAAACTGCGTGGATACCACCCGGCTCACCCATCATTGACTTGACTGAGTAGCTATTGTATTTTATTTTTGTTTTTGTCAAGTCGCTCTTGTTGTTTGTTTCAACTCTGAATTCTTATAAATAAAATAAAAAAATAAAAAACTCAGTCTCATATTTTGGCTAGGGCAGTGTGTCGTGACAGAATACTAAACTAGGTAAGTGCGCCGTGGCCTGAAAAGGTCTGAGAACCACTGCCATAATCTATTTCACACAAATACGACGCGAACTGACTACCGAGCTCATGCGATTGAACTCCCTTGGACTTTTTCTTGAGGGATTTTCTCCAGTCACAGGTCTATATCAATAAGCCATGACTAATGCCCTCCTAGTCAGAAGTGCCCGACATGCCATCCAAATTGCAGATTGATCCGTGCCTCAGAGTATTTGAGGATTAAGGGTCCAATCCTCAAATACTCTGCAACAGCAGGCCACATTCCACACTAATGTCACTTAAAGACATTCAAAATAAAACAACTTTGAAGTGACGTCTGTTAAATTCCTCTATTCTAAGATCAAACAACTTTATTCCCATCCTTCTAAAAAGAAAAACCGGAATAACTGTAAACGAATTAATTGAACAAGAAAGTAAGTGACGCTGCTCTCGTGAAACATCCCCGGCAGCACATGGCATAACAGGTTATAACGTCCCTGGACCGGAGGGCAAATATTTTTTCTTTTTTCATTAACGACATGCGAATATACCCGGTTTCTCTAAAACGCCTTGTAAATTATAAACTGAAAGCGTACACACGAGAGAGTTGCAATTTATCAAAAAGCGACGTTTATTTTTGAGAGACACAGCACACACAAATTAGCATTCAAAAGCAATAAAAGCGGAATTTGTCAGAGATGACAATGGAAATGTCACAGACAGGAAGCTTTAATTTGACTAACATTTCAAATGCTGACACACAGAGAAAACAACAATGAATTCCATATTTTGTGCAAAACTAAAATCTGCATTCCGAATGGAAGCCACAAACCGATACTTGGTCTAGACGATCGGACAAAGAAACCATCGGTTGTTGCATAATAACGTTTACGTCACGCTTTTGTTGAATGTGTCTCCCCATTAGTGTCATCCCCATTCAGCTGAGCTCTATTTCATTCGAGTTCAAAAATTAAATATTCAAAATAAAAAACCACATAATTTTCATATTTTTAGACGAACTTATTCCAAAAGCGCACACAACTTCGTGCAATTAAAAATAGTTACGAACGAAAACACCATCGAATTGAATGTTATTCGAAAATCATGTTTGGGGATCGTGGGAGAGTTGTGATAGCACACAAATTCGATTTGCGTCTTTCAAAAAGACGCCCTAACTGAATGTGTACACAATTGTATCGAGACGCTCCTCCACTCGACACGTGTCAGCTGATTTTGAGAAAAAAAAAAAAGAAAAAAAGTGTTCTGTTTATTTTAAAAAGTGCGAGAGGACTTAGTTTCGAAGCGAAATCGACAATAATGCTGAATGTTAGGTGTTTGTTGTTTTCTCACATCAGCGTTGACAAGATGGATCTTATTTTTTATTTTTGTTTACCCGGCCATTGTAGCCTGGTATTCGGAGATGGAAGGCTAATTCTAACATTTTTACGATGACAATGCGTGTTCGGAAATGTGTAATAAATTATTTCAGGGGCAAGGAATGGGGTTTGAAAATTAAATTAACATTCTCGGGCTGTGCTTTTGTGCAAAATGATCGAAACACGCTTTTAAATAATTTCAATCTCAAGAGGATGACGAACGTTCTAGTTTTGTGTGGAATGATTTGTAAGAGATGAAGTAAAATAATTTGTTCGTAAGATATGGCAACAAGCACACGACTATTAACAAGGAACATCGAGCAGAAATTCTAGAGCTAAAAAACCAAGAGACATATCCGCCTACAAAAATATGAGCGGCGCGACAGCCCGAAAGTGAAATTTCGGCACTTTTTCAAGATTGGAATGCAGGACAGGGCATCGAAAGAGGACGGAACAATAATGTAAAGTGCTGAATTCGGATTTTGAACCAACATTGCCAGTACGCCATGGCGGCCACAACCTCAATCGTCATTGAAACTGTTAACTCCCATGAATTTATATCTGCGAGGCATCACATACAGACGTAAGCAAAGATGGTACAGTACAACCTCGGCAATTCAAACGCTTCACTGATTCGAAGACCAAATTTTGGACAAAGAAACAAGCGTTAATTATGAAATTGAAAATGAAATCTGTTAAAAAATTATTAGTTAATTTTCAAATTGTAAGATACGTAACGGACAAAATTTGGCGTTCGAATTATCGAGTGTTCGAATTACCGAGGTTGTGCAATATTTCGAAAATATATTTGTCCTAGCAACTGCAACTTATTTTCTACTTTGCTAAACAGATTTAATTTTAAATTAAATAATTATCGCTTGTTTTTTTTTTTTTGTCCGCAACTGTAATAGTATTCCTTTCACTGTTAAAAGCAGTTTAACCCAAATTTGTGATGCAAAAATTGTCTACGAAAACCATAACCACATCTCGACATGAAGAGATCTACTATACCCAAGGGTTGGAATTAATCCAGATGACGTACTGCCTCCCTTATGGCGGTAATTCACTGCGCAGTGGTCAGTAAGAAAGCTCGTTAGCTTTCTTAAACTTTCCTTATCAATACTGAAGATCTTCTTAAAGGAATATGGCCTGATTGATCGCTTGGATTGCCTAAGAAAATTCACATTGGTCTAGGCGAACTTTGTTTTCCCATTCGTTAATGAGCTTTGCAGCTGTTGTCCAATTGACATTACAATACTTCAGGACTTATGAACGCAGTTTCCTAGCTAGCTCATCTGCAGATTCCCTTGTGTCCAGGGACCCAGCCGAGATTCACTTCGTTTTGCCTGACAAGGGAGTGCAGTGCAGTGCGTCGTAGCAGCATTTGGAGCACTGTGTTGGACGATAATGCCTAAAGTGCTGCCTGACTGTCTGAGACAATTTCAATTCTATCCACCTTATCCTTCAGGAGATTGTGTCTGTCGCAGATCTCAATGGCGCTTGAATAGCACCTGTAATACCAAGACAATCAATTCTTGCAACTTCTGCAATTTTTTGCCGTTGTCTGTTGGAGCGTTTGTGACCATCTCATAAGTTGTGGATTCTATGTGGCTCCAAGCCAGCCTGGACGAACGCGAGATGGTATTTTTTCTAAAGAAGAATTGATTAGTCGATGACAGTGTTCTGAAGAACCAATTGAAATACTTCAAATATCCACAAATACACACCTACTTACTTATCAGATCAACGGCCCATGGTGGCTAGGAACCTGGCTAGTGATCCACAAATGGAATGTCTTCAATCTGATATTGATCTGCCTTAACCATCTGGTGTGGTTTTTGGTTAGGTTGGCTACAGAAACCTTCAATTTGAGAACCACCATAATCCCCTTGCAGGACTTTCTATGTGTTTCATGTTTTCTGTATTTTCAAACTTTTGTCGTCATCAACAAAGAGAACGACTCTTAGGAGTCCTTTCGATTGAGAAATAATACTGAACTCCTGTGGAACGTCGTAAGCGACTTCAAACGGAAGGTGGACAATGCGGAGTAACTTGCAAGCTGACAGACCAACGAACGAACACAACCACCTTTTAAGAGTGACTGACCAATATTCGTAGTCCACGTTCAACTAAAAATCTATTCAAGTTGGAATACACTTCGAGACACATTCACATTTTTCGGAGACAGTCCTGATGATGTAGCATTGCCGAGACCAAAGTTAAAGCTGTCCCCAACTCCACTTAGAATAATGTTGGGGTGTGAGTGGAGGATATACCTAAAAATATCAATATGGATGGGAGCTATAGCCCCTACAGGTACAGGGCCTTCTTTTTCAGCAACCACTCGTAGTGTCGTGCGTGCTATTGTTCTTTCGCGAGTGGAATGGACCTACAGTCTTATGCCGACTCCGAACGGCCAATTTGAGAAGCTTTTTCTAGACAGGTATACTCTTTCACGATTGTCAGTGAATCGAAAGGGGTGGGCCGTGAACATTTTTTTTTACTCGAACCTAGGCAATGTAGGCCCAACTCCGTAGGGTCGCACCACCAACCCAGAACGCCACTGCCACCACGTGGATGGAGGATATTTTGAAGAAAAATTAGTCAAATGTTGCCATTTAATTTTCACTCCTAAGGCGGCGATCACAGTTCCAAGGTAATGAACGCCCAAGTCCGTAGGGTCCAACCCAAAACGCCACGGCCACCAAACATTAGTCAAATGTTGCCATTGAATCTTCACTCCTAAGGCGAAGATCACAGTTCCAAGGGAATGAACGCCCAAGTCCGTAGGGTCCAACCCAAAACGCCACGGCCACCAAACATTAGTCAAATGCTGCCATTGAATCTTCACTCCTAAGGCGAAGATCACAGTTCCTCGGCAAAGTATCGTCGGCAAATGTCGCAAAAACACAGAACGCCACGTGAATGGAGGACATTTTGAAGAAAAATGAGTCTAATGTGGCCATTTAACCTTCCCTCCTACGGCGAAGATCACAGTTCAAATCTACAACTCACAGCTACCCCATCTCTTTTTGTGGCCATATTCAGAGAGTACTGCTTCTCGATATTGATCGATCAAAGTCGGTATAGAACTGTAAGTCCCCTCCACTAATGATGCTATAAAAGATCGGATAATCCTGAGTGTTTGTTGCAAAATCACGACCAAACCCACCCTAAACTGAAGCGACAAAAATGAATTTAAAAAAAAACGAACACACTTTCGTTCAAGCAACGCTGTTCTACTTCTCAATGCCTTGCTCTCATAACTTCCTGAACAAAAAACATCACCACAAGTGCAAGTACCGCGGCGGCGTTCACAAAACAAACGCTTGAAAATGACAACCTTTCCCAGAACCTTCTCCCCATGCCTATTGAGTGTTAATGACGAGTAAACGTGTCTTGTGTTTTAAACATAATTAACTATGTATTTATGATGCTCATGCAGGAATACTCTTCAAATACCACGAATAAACTACTAACCACTTGACAACATTGCGACCATTGCTCCCTCGTCCATTAACAAATGCCACAAGCCCATTGACTGAAAAAAAAAAGGGCGTGATTTGATTTGAAATATTATCTCAGTCGGCATCGTCCTGTAACACAATTGTTTATGCCCTCAAACTACAAAACAGAACCGTGCCCGTGCCCGTGGCCCCGCACAGAGTAAACAGCAAAACTGAACGCAAACCACAATGGCGACCATAAAATGTATACAAATTAACGGTACTAAACACATATCTCATATTAACTACGTGACAATATTGTTAAACATTCATATTCCCATAAATAGCATCTGCGTTCGTCGCGTTCTTTCATTTAAACAGAGAACAAATACCCACAACAACAGAAAAACAGCAAACTGAAAATCAAAATTTATACGGATGTGCCGCATCGCTCTTGGTCAAAAAGGCAGGAGCAGGAGTGGCGGCGCGACGGCTGCTTGTCTGTGTGTGTGTTAAGCGAAAGTAGTTATTCAATTTTAAATATAAATTCATTATAATCCGCAAGCTGTCTGAATATTTATGTCCTGCGGGAGCACATTAACGACAGTTGATGTAGTGTGCGCGCAACTCCCCCCCTCGTCCATCCGCCACTCGTTTAGTCTTCTTAAAATGACAACACGGAATCAGGAAGGGCCATAAATTATGAAAACGCTTAACTTGAGTATAAAAATTCTCAACTCGTAACACTATATTATCATGCAATTTACCGCATCGTTACTTACGGTCTCGTCCCTATGTACATATTCATCGTTCGTCTTTACATAGATGTGAACATACAAAAAAGAAATGATGAATTTAAATACAGTACACGTACATAAATGAAGCACCCTGCTGCCTCCTGCGGCCAACAAACTACTTTTCTCCCTCGAAGTGCCTCTTCTTTTCGTGTTTCTTCCTTTTTCAAGGTTCTTACATTCAAATTTCAAAGCATACGCGACGACGACGACAGCGAGGACACACATACCTACTTCTTTTCTCTTTCTGTGCTTCTGTCGTGGTCCTCTCTTTAAATTAAGAATGTAATTACACGGTTATGTACCTAATGCATAGAATAAGAATGAGTGTAACATCCACTTTGATTGTTGAGAAAGTTGAGAAAAACTTCTCGGCGTAAAACGATGTGAAACATAAAAATGGTGTAATTATGTCACCCAACTTGACTTATATTTTTGCACTTTTATTCATTTCCTTTTAGGCTAAGTGAAGTTTGCTGTTAACATTTTTGGTTGAATGATGTTCATCGCCGAAGTTTTCAGGTGAAGTATGATCGTGAATGGATCACTTTCGGGAAAATATAAGCAATTGACGGTCCGGATTTGACATCACTGTTTAGCTTGACAAACGTCAAACCGAACTGTCATCCGTGACCATCGTTCAAGGCTTAAACAATCCCGGTCCACATAATGAAAACCAGAAATAAAGTACTATAGAGATTTCACAGCTTGTTCATTTCACAGCCCCTAGCATTTCGAAGAACTTGCCAGGATTTGGACAGTTATTAATAACTTTGAGGATATACTTAACGTAAAAACAAGAAATTCAATTTACAAACAATTTCATCTAGCAGTTCAGCGATAAGTCGAGTATTTTCCTTAAAGCCCTCTTCAATATATTGGGTCCATAACTTAAAATTCGTGCGATTTTTTTTAAATATATTTTATTTAATATATATAAAAATAAGTCCAGTAGTGTTATTCAAAGTGTTGCCCATCTGAAGCTATGACTTTTTTCCATCTTTCTGGCAATTTGTGGATCCCATCCCAAAAGAACTGCGGCGTCTTGGCAGCCAAGAATAAATCAAGCCAATTTTTGATATTCTGCTCTGATGTGAACCGTATTTCAGTGAGGGCGTTCGGCATCGACCGGAACAAATGGTAGTCAGAAGGGGCAAGGTCTGGGCTATAAGGCGGGTGGGGTAAAACTTCCCATCCACTGTTTTCAAAAAGTTCTTAACTGGAATAGCAACGTGGGTCCGATCGTTGTCATGATGTAAAATTATTGCTTCGTGTCTGTTCGCATATTCCGGGCGTTTTTCGGCTACTGCTCTCTTTAAACAAATTAATTGCATTCGGTAGCGTTGTCCATTGATGGTTTCATCCGGTTTTAGCAGCTCATAATACAGCACACCCTTTTGATCCCACCAAATACAGAGCATTACCTTCGCACCGTGGATATTCGGCTTTGCCGTTGATTGGCTGCTTGCCCAAGCCAAAATCACAAATTTTAAATCGTGCAAACCACTTTGGAACGTTCGCTCAGTTAGCGCACCATAAACTTCCGTCAAAATACGATGACTTTCGGAAGCAGTTTTTAGAAGAACTCCCCGCAAAAACACGTTTTCAGGCACAAAGTTCGACATATTTGAGTGAACAAAAAAATATTGTTGTTTACGCTTCAAATGATGACATATACTGAAATGACGTACAATGACAATAGTTTTCCAACGCATGTTCCAATGGAATAATGCAAGTTACGCCATCTCTTAGCAAACCGCGAATTAAGTTATAGAAAATGTAGAAGATCCAGCCGTAGTAGAACTACTTCATATGTAGCAGACCCGTTTTGCTGGCACGTACCACAAATATAAGTGCGTGCTGTAGAAACTATGTCCAAACCCACACCGGACTGAAACAAGGAATTGACGATTCTGTAGTCATTTGCGACCAGATTGTGATCTGAGCGTAATTTGGTCACAAATTGTAACAAAATTCTAAGAGATTGGCTCTATTAAGGTCGTCGGAATGAACGTTAACGTTCCATTGAAAACATGACGGTCATTGGAGTAAGTGATGAAGATCCAAATGTATATCGACTTTAATGCGAGTACAGAGCATTCCGCTTAGTCACTCGTCTTTCATCAGTTTTGATAAACAAAACTCTAGCTATAGGCAAGTGAAAGTCCAGATGTGACTTTAGAGTGAACACAAGAAGTCACGGCATGATGTAGAAGTTGGTCTGATGGTGGCAATAGTCCATGCATCTTCGCAAATGAGGAAGGTTTAAGTGTCAGTGACACCGTCCAGATGTGACTTTAGAGTGAACACAAGAAGTCACGGGATGGTGTAGAAGTTAGCCCGGTGGTGGCAATAGTCCATGACGAAGGTTTAAGTGTCAGCAACACCGTGAATTCTCATCAATTAAGCAACCACTACATATTGACCGATGTTGTTTGTTCTTAAATTCGTTCGAAGATGACATGCGTTTTCAACAAGACGGTGAAATCTCACATAAAACAACCAGTTTTGGCTCCATTGCATGGACAGTTTCCTGGGCGATTTGCTTTGTCACCAAGTTCACATGCCACCAAGTTCGTGTGACTTGTCGCCATTGGATTTATTTTTTTGTTACTAGACACACGGTGGTGTGCATGACGAAATCCGCAAACTCACGCTTTGAAAACGAATACTCGTCTTGCTTATGGCCGAGTTATTGTCCGATATGTGTGAAATATCCAACCACCAAGGCAGAATTGTGCCCTGCAAGAACGCTCGTAGAGGACATTGATCTGACATTCTATGTCAAGCAAATGGAATCAAGATCATAAATGTGTGTTTACCTAAATTTACCCCACAATGGATGATTTTGCATTTTGGGTACGTTCAGAAATGTGCATGCTGACATTCGGGGAAACAGAAAGAATGTGTTTGATTGTCAGCATCTCGTCTGCACCCCGGTTTTGCAATTTAAACAGCAAAACCTGGAATAAAAGGGAGTGTCGTTCTTCGTCAAATAGTGTGTGTTTTTATGACCTTTGTCTGTACTCAATGCTACTACGAGACATAAGATCAGATGATTACAAAAAATAAGACCGAAGGTTTGGCCGAATAGAAACAATGAGACCGGCCGTAGCCAAGATTAGATCACAACTTTATTTGCAGTTAAACTTAACCTACTTCCATCACCACCCAAGATTCACAAGTGACGGAAAAAACAGTGGAAAGCAAGCGGTTCTGAGAATTCCCACGGCCTACCATCGAGGAGTAAGACGGCAAACGACCAGTGACATGACCAGCATCTGTCAAAGTCGAAGTGAACGCCCTACTGCGGCTTGATATCAAAATATTTAATTTTTTTCTTTGTTAATTCAATTAGAGTGACTTTGTTTGGCTTTTGTGGCACCCGACGAGTATTGGTTAAGATCCCTTTGCTTAGCTTCGCCTCCAGGCATAAGAACTTACATATTCACGAGATCAATAGGACTGGCATTGTCAGGACGTGTTTAGCCAAGCATTATAGCCACATGCGTTCCTTGAAGACTTCAGATAGTACCTGGGTGCACCAATTCTGTGCGAAGTGACCCTAGTAGAGCAGGATGGAAGAACTTCATAAATTTCGCTTGCTTGAGTCCACTTGACTCATCAGCCCCGTCCTGACACAAGAAGATCCACTAAAACCCTTCTTAATCAGAAGCCGCAAGTTCAATCCATCAAAAAGAACTTCTGCTTTTCATAGGAATCACAACAATAGGACACGATTTAAGTCTATGACCCACTAACATTTTACGGACACCATTCGGATGCGCAAATAACTGTTGTGCAACACTATGCAGTAAAACCAAGTTAATAGGCCTGGAATTGTGGTCATGGGGGAAAAAGACCAAATCGTAAAAATTAACTGGTTTCATTTGAGGGCACTGACGAAATCCAAATTGAGTGACCCCCGAAATCAATCGATTAACGTTGACGACTCAATTAACTAAAGCCCATTAAATGTGTGTGTGTATGTACCGAGGGGAAGGGGCGTGCACTTTGCCCACATGTGTGGTCCGGTCATCACTTCACAAATGTGTGCCCTGGCCCTAGTGTGTCAATGCTCGGCATGTGCATGTGCACGTATGAAATATTTGGTATACGTAAATTACTTTAACAATTAACGCAAATTGGCTGTGCCCGATGCGGTCGAGTGAGAGAAGTGATTTAAAGCATGTCCCTGCACATGCACACACATCTTGGCGACGTCAGTCTGTAGATTCAGGTCGAAACGATTACCTGTTTGAATGCTCTAATCGGAAATACTAACCGAATTAGGTAACTTTGTAGGATTTTGCCCGATGACGAGCAATTATATTTCGCCTCCCCCCTTGCAGCAGAGTGGGAGCAATTACAAACTCAACCACCCACACTCGGTAATCAGTGACGTTGGTTTCTTCGGCTGGATGTGTGCGCCCTTACGGAGATTTTTCATAACGATATCAGAATTCAGAAAATTGCAGTTGTAGTCTAGCACGCAACTACAATTGACCTTTTAGCAAGCATTATACGTTGGGGTCACAAAAAA
The DNA here is from genome assembly GCA_905231855.2 of Eristalis tenax. Classification (NCBI taxonomy): domain Eukaryota; kingdom Metazoa; phylum Arthropoda; class Insecta; order Diptera; family Syrphidae; genus Eristalis; species Eristalis tenax. The sequence goes on from HG993124.1 coordinate 115,227,795, forward strand.
GGCATTTGCCTGTTGACTCGGCACTGGTGTCGCGCGGTGGAAAATTCCTATTCCTCATCTGCTCTTCTGGCGAACAACAACGATTGCGTACCATTTCCCGTTGCTCTAATGGCGAATGGTGACGATGTGTTCGGTTTTTCCGAACAAGCTACCTGCTTCGGCGAAAGTGAAGGAGGTTAGATTTGAGTAGGAGCATAGGCCAACTTGGGTGCATGGACGCAGCGTTCAAGTGATACCACGGCCAAAGTTGAATTACTCCAGACTATGAAAGTGTAAGAAACTTCCAAATCTCACTTTGATTCAAGAAATTAGTTATGTTTCCGTCAAAAGTGACACCTAGAAACATAGCTTGTTTGGCAACTGTGTTTGTATGATTTTTGGTTCTGGAAACTGAGCTTTTCTGTTTCCATAAATGATTATACGTACGAACAGTGCATTCTCGAATATCGCAACTAATAGAAACTGGGGTAGGTACACTTATTGAGTTTCTGTCTATATGAAGTGTTGCGATCACTGCGCGTCAATAATGATACAAAATTCAATTTAGATGTTGCAAAAATCGAGAGTTTCGTTAATCGAGAACGTACAGATGCAGTGGCGAGGCATTCCAAGGTGGACCTGTGTCAAGGTTCTACAGCAACAAAAGCGGATCCCATTGTTCTATCACGTGTGGATGGGGATCCACAGTTTTGAGCCCACTTTAGGAAGCATATTTCCTTAAAAGCGTATACAGGTCTCTAGACGAGAAATGAAGTACTATAGAGATGCCCAACTTCACAGCGCATTGATCCCTAGTCCATCGACGAATTTGAAAGACTTTTTGACAGTAATTCATGCAATTTTGACGGTTATTCACAAAATAACGTAAATGCCGTTCTACGATTGGACAATTTGGCTTTAGAATACAATATAAAAAATGGTTGTCAAACATTTTAAGGGGCCAGAGAGGTTGAAGTTGAGCATCTCTATAATACTTCATTTCTGCTCTAGACTATGTAAGAACATCAGAAGAACTAGGGGTCCATCAGCTGTGGTGATGGTGGACCTAGCTTCTACAATCTACAGTACCCACTAGTGTTGTGTGTGATGTTATTCTCCCACGACTGATCGACCCCATAAACGACGACTTTGGAATTGGATCCAGTTTAGCCCCCACAGACGGAGTGAACCTCACCTTGTGGTATTTTGTTGCAGCTCTTAGGTTTGTCCCCACTCGGTAGTCACTGTTTCGGCTTCACAGTTTGTGAGAATCCACATTGGGAGATGCTGATGGACTCCAACCCTAGATAGAGCACAAATTACGCGCATGTAGCGAAAGGCGCCCAAAGAAAGGTACAGAAGTTTTTGTAGTGAAATGACAACATATTGTGAGATGTACAGAAGAATCTGTGAATCTAGATCACTTTAGTGCATATTCAGTCATATTTTCCTCGGAGTGAATATGACAATTTTAAGCTCATTTCGGAATGAAATATAACACATTTTGGTTGGAAAGACAGTCGTCTTTTGGACAACCGCGACAATCGAATTAACTAATTGTCCAATGACCTTCATGGTCAGAGTATGCATTGTTCAACAAAAAAATCTGTCTCTGATCAATGAACCGGTGTAAGTAGTTAACCCAGCACACAAATCTTAGCTGGGAGGCTCTGCACCATTTTGTATCCTCGGGCGAACAGTTCAACAGCATGCCGAATCGCCATCCGCGCTGAGGTTGTGAGCGCCGCGGTTGGCCCTAAGATAGTGGACTCATCCGCCGCCAACTCTATTCCCAGATGTCGACCTGGCCTTGGCAGAAACTTTTTAGAACTGAGCTAATAAAAATATATAAATGTCCCGCACACGAGTCCCAGACACAAGGGGTCGTTGAGAATAGGAGAGTCTATGTACAGGGGCCTGCGACTGCATGAGATGCCGTATCAATGCTTTGAAATAAAAAGAGATGTTATCGATAATTTATTGTCCATATCAAAATTGCAAATAAGCTTCAACTCCAGCAGATCTTGATCCAAGCTAATTATTTCGAACATCGTTTCCCTCTGAATGACAGATCATTCTCTTCAAGTTCACATTTCTCTTCAATTCATTTTCTGTTTTTACAACGGAATGTCAGATTGTATTACTCCGAACGACAAATTGCTTTCGATCACATATTCCTACTTTCAATGCATTCTCAGTTACGGTCGTCATGTTGCTAACAATTGTCATGACAGGCAGCGCTTTAACCATTACGCCACCGCAAGCAACCGCTAAAAATATAGTTAGCACTTAATTTGCGAAAAATATACGACCACAATGTATGTGGGTTTGGTTTTCGAATTCGAAACACATTTTCCCAGTGACAGCGAATTTGACAGTTGACTACTGATCCCTTCTGTTTGATTTGTGGTTTTTCCACAGAGACGATTAACCGTGAAACGCGACTTGCAAATTTAATATGAGTTTAATATGAGTTGCCCCATGGGCTGGGAGTTAGACTCGGAAGTTATGGACGTTTTGTGATGTACACGGTCTTGTGGCTGTTTTTGACGTAATAGTTAAAAGTTGATCGCTTCACCAGTTCAACACTCTCAACTTTATATAAATGTTTGTATGTGTATCAAAGTATTAATAAAACTGAACTGTATCCCCCCCGATCGCCATCTTTTCCCTCGAAACCTCATCTACCGCCTAGCCATACAGAACGACTGGGTCTTGAAGAAATCGGACTTGGTAGAATAGGTTATTTAAATGTCTCTTGAACCCAAAAAACACACCGTTTGACAGGAGGTCTTCTGCATTTGATCTCGAAACTGGTAATGGAACTGAGTTCTATTGGAGACGTGGTAGATGAAGACTGACCAAATGTGACCTATTGTGACGCTGTGTCTAAGTCGTCCATGTCGTCTGTCATTTCTCAAAGAGAGTTTATACTTTGCTATGCTTTCCTTTACCAGGCTCACTTAAGCCGCTTCCGTCGACACACTGATGTTGAACCGATCACACCAATGTCAACCGTATATACTGGCACTTGATCTGAGATTTTTGGGAGATCGTATCGAGAAATGAAGTATTATAGAGATACTCAACTTCACAGCGGATTGACCCGTAGTCCATCGACGAATTTCAGAGGCTTTTTGACAGTTGCTAGTGAATTTTTGACAGTTTGACGAAATAACGTAAATGCCGTTCTCTGGTTGGTTGTTGTCATAAATTGTACAAGGCAAGAGAGGTTGAAGTTGGGCATCTCTATCATACTCCATTTCTGTTGTCTTAGAACGTCGAGAGAGCTTTTTGACAGTTACTCATGAATTTTTGACAGTTATTCACGAAATAACGTAAATGCCGTTCTCTGATTGGTCAATTTCGATAAAAACGATATAAAACATGGTTGTCAGAAATTCTAAGTGACAAAGAAGTTGGGCATCTCTATAATACTTCATTTCTGATCGCATCCCTTCTGCTGACAAGTGAGTTCGCAAGTAAAATACTGACAAAGTCGAATGACAGCTTGCAGGAGACCTGTTGTCTAATATTTTTCTCTGTGTTACCTTCCCGGAACAAGAAGAATTCCTTTCTGGATGCCTATCCCCTTCGCTTTCCCTTCACGAATTGAAGCTGCCTATAAATGTATTTTTGAATGATTAGACCGAAAATCAACTTCACTCACTTTCTCCAATCAAATCTCCGTGTCCTTACGCAAAAATTATGCCCTTTTTTCTAGAAAATCCACAAGTAATTATGGAGATCAGCTATATCCACAGGCAGCATAGATTCTTATATTTTTTGAGCTGCGCCTATTTCGTTCGCTGTAGTTAATCAATATTGACTTTTCGATACCTCCTCAAATACTTTCAACTATGACAAACCATAACCAGTGATCAAAACGAACAACAATTGGATAGACAAACAAAGTGATATAAAGTTCAGAGCAGAATACACACCTTAAGCGACAAAAAAAGAAAAAAGAACTGAATACTTTCTCGCAACGTAACACATCCCTCCATATAGAGGAAAAACTGCCTGAAACTGTTCTGAAACACGCAAGGGAAAACAAGTTGACTTGAGTTTCGAAATACACCAGAGTGGTACGAGTACACACCACATTCTGTGACCCCTGACCACTTCTCACTATTTATAGATATTGCAAGCAAACAATTTTGTGATAACTTCGAAAGAGGTAGCAGACAGAAACATAAAGTAAGCCTGAAGGGAGTAGCACCACAGAAAATTGTTCATAACTATGTAGCCCGAGTCAAGGCGAAGTTTCTATAACAAACACAACGTTTTCCTGGGTGGAGTATGGGGCAGAGACAAAGGACTTCCAACACCGATGAACTTCAGTTTTTCTTCTAGATGTTATGTAGTATATATTCAACAAAATGATGAACAACGCTTCTGTGGACTTCAACGAACTCGATTGAATGAAGAAATATAGTTGAATGTGCTTGAACTCTAACAGAACACACCGTCATGCTGACTGTGAGGCCAGAAATTGAAAGAGGTGGCGATAAAATGAGTGTGAGCTGGAGAAATAGCAAGGACTTGCCGTAGGACATCAAAATGAATACTGTCAGCAATAGGACATCGTTTGTTCATAACTATCTCTCTTTATGATTATCATTCGTGGGAATGATTATCAGACCAATGGAGGTTCTGAGCTTTGGCAAAAGGCAGCTTACGGAAAACACTAGAGTATGTTGCTCACTCTGGACTGTTTGCTGTAGGCCAATGGTGGGTTTGGACTTTTAAAAGCGCGACCTGTTTTCTCAGCCGATCCGTAAAGGAAGCAGTTGAAACGGCAACAGACGTCAAGGTGTAAGCTTAATATTCCACATCACATGTTTTTACCATATAAAGCCTACCTTACCGACGATACCATCAAATATTGCACAGTCAAAGCAGGAGTTCCACAAGGAGCTGTTCTTGGACCGCTCTTGGCTGAAACATAATGTGTAAGAGCGTTCTGCCTTACATTTTTTCATTGACGACATCGCCCCGGTCGCACAGTAGCCGTGAGTTCAGATTCAGCAGATGATTAAGAAATGTGTCTGCCTTCTACAACAGCCACTCATGAGTGTACGGAGCCTATAGTTTTATTCCGAGTTATATGACGACATCGCCCCGGTCGCACAGTAGCCGTGAGTTCAGATTCAGCAGATGATTAAGAAATGTGTCTGCCTTCTACAACAGCCACTCATGAGTGTACGGAGCCTATAGTTTTATTCCGACGAAGTTTCTCAGTGAATTGATGTGGAAGTGGACACATTTGGATTATCAACAACAAGCGCATTTCGGGACAGACATCAGATGTTCAACTAGAAGGCTCGCCGACTCTGCTAGACGGTTATTGGTAGATACCAAATTCAGACCTACGGACAGCTGGAATGAGAGCACATACCGTCATTGTGAATTATTATCCAATCAGACTCATTCCATCGCCCCAAAGTCAGTACATTAAGAGTATTGAAAGTATGCCTAATTGGCGTCTGGCCACATATCAAGCCAAACAAAAAAGTGCCCAACCGGATGGCTGAATTTTATCAACGTATCCAATTTTGTTTTCTCCTGTTCACAATGCCTCCCCTCCCTCTGAACCGACCAGCACGCCTGTACAGCCGGTATTAGCAAGCACAAATGGTATCATTTGCATTTTATTTCAAACTCTGGCCAAATACCAAATAAAATTAAGGGCGGGTGGAGAAAATAACTGTACATTTTCCCATTTATTTTTTTTCCAACAATACACTTCGCTTTGCGTGATTCGCTGCCAAATACATACAAATTATACACAACCAGGAAGCCATCCAGGATAACAGGCTAACGGCAGCATTCAGCAGGCGGACATGAAAAAAAGTTCATTATCAACGAAAAAAAATCCGGGCTTTTCTATGTGTTCGATTTTTGTTGGTGTAACCATATTTGGCACGAATCACTCGCATGTGAGCGCACAACATTCCCTTCAGTCTTTTTCCTATGATTACCAATTTAAGCTCTAAAAAAGCAACTCGTTTAGTGTAAGGGTTTCAGTTGGGTGTGTATGTGTGAAACAGAGCCACCCGGGGTGGTATCAGACGCTTTAAGCCATCTAAATGATGATGGTAGCCGTCCATAATCCCCCACCCGGCAAACGATATCGAGAGGGTGAATGTTATTTCGTTTTCTGTTTTTCGATTTTGTTTTCTTTTTTTTTTTTGTTGCCTTTGTTGGCTTGTTTCCCCGCTTTTTCATCCAATTTCCAGGAGATGGTGTTCGAAAACATTTTTGGCAGCATCAGCCACACCCAAGAGGAATTCGGAATAATGTGCCCGCCCGCCGCCTGTGCTCACAGCTCACAACAAAAAGGATTTCTGGAACGAATTTTTCTAACAATTTGCAGCCCCATTTTTTCCCTTGTTTTGACATTGTTTAATGAGCCACAGAGGAGTACCCATCATTGATTGTGATTTAAAGTTATGCTGGTTCACGAACACACCCCCAGTGTGGCCATGTCGAGTTCTATGTACCTACCACCTACTTTCGTTGACCACTTGAAGAAGTTCGCTATTAATTTGCTGCTGCTCCTAAGGCATTATTCTCCATTGTTCATTCTTAGGTCGGGTGACAGTTTATTTGTTATCTTATCGGTGCAGCTGCCTGACACAATGTTTCTTCAACTGTCAGAATCAGCGCTGTAAATGCCTCTCTGGCGGATATTTGCGCAGAGCGAAAGGAAAACTTTTTCCTTTCCCAGCGCACACATACAGTGGATGCCAGAAGTTTGCGTTCGCCAAGTAGACGTGGCATTTGGAAAAGACTAACGCGCTTCTCGCAAATGTCAGTGTGACAAAAAGAACGAGGGGTCAAGACAAAGTCAACAGACTTTTCAATTGTTTCACGCCGATGTAATCTGTGAGCAAATGCGATAGACTGGCCGCTGCGCCACGGCGCGCCGCAAGCACAGCACACTAGGGGAAATAGTGTTGAATGGCAGAGGGAATTTTTAATTTCCTTTATTGAAATATTCATGAGCTCGAGTCGGAAACTCGTGCCGAAGAAGTGAAATTATGCACGCAGTGTGAAAGGCAAGAATGTATACGAAATGAATGACGAACATTTTTTCGTTTTGTTTTCACAAATGGCATGGATGGATGAGAGGAAATTTTATTGAATTTTCGTGGAACCTTTAATTTCGAGTCAAAGCTAGGCGCGGACGGTGATGTTTCCTCGTTTAATTTGAGAGAACAAAGAAAAATGCCTTTTTTTCTTCTCCTTCTTCTGTATCAGTGTTTCGTAGCATGCTAATGGAGGAGGGCGTTTGGTTTTGATTAAAGTCATGCAAACGGTGAAGAAAGACTTGCAATAAAATATGCTTCATATTTTCGGGAGGAGGAGGAGATTTGGCGAAGAAGAGACTGTTGTTCCCTGGAAAAATTAATGAGGACGCTTTTTTAATGTCTGCCTGTCTGTCTCTTACAAACAGAAACCATCTGGAGGCCTTTGATTTCAGTTTATATCAAAGGCGGGGAGAACGTATTTATATGACAATAGAATATTTCGGTTAATTTGGAAGAAGCCTTAAAGTTACATAGGGGTGACATTTCACATAAGCTTACATTTATCCTTCCCTTCGTTGGCACAGAGGGAAGGGACAGCAGGACTATCGAGCAAATAGACTGGATGGCAACGTCATACTGTGCTGAAGAGAAAAGTATATACTCGCAGCTACGAACACACTGAGCTTAGGAATGGCAACGTCACGCAATAGAAGTGAACCCCAAAAATTCCGAGTAAATTAAGGGGACTTCTTAAAGCCGACGCTTCGTGAGAGAACCTTACCCCGGGATAAATGAGGATTCGGTTGTATACAGGACACATGTTGTGTGTTGCCGAAGAAATTCTAGAGCCACCTTTTAAGTTGAATTAGCATATTTAATTGCAAGCGCTATGGGTTACTCGTTGTAAATATTTTCTGGGGTGGATTCTTCCCGAGTTTAAGCAAATATCGAGTTCTCACGGTACACTTTGGGATAGTTGTGACTGGTGTCACATGTGAAAGATTTTTGTTTTTTTTTTCTTACGCTCGAGGAAACTTATTGATAATTGACAATCTTCCTTGATAAGCAAACACGTTTCTTTTTTTTTGCGAGATGTACATTTTGTACTCACCAATCCAGGCAATGTAAATGCCGTTGGACATGGCGTATGAGAGATAACACAGTTGAGCAGGTAAGGCAGTGCAACGAACACAGACAATTCAAAGAAAAAAATCGAGGGTCAGTGACCTCGATGCACGATGACCCTCCGATTGTACGGAGCACTTGTCTCTGGCAACATTTTTGATGGGGATCGAAAAAAACGTTGATTTGTAAGATTTGGTCAAAATGGAAAGAAGTTGACGTGTCTTAATATATCACTCGCTTTTCCGGGGCAAAAACCATTTACGATTCAAGACAGTCTTACAGAAAATATAAATGGCGACTCTGCATGGAATGGTACAGAAGTGGTTTAGTGAATCTCATTTCGTTCGTATCAGCACAAAAGTCACCCAGGACATCGAAACAACGTCACGACGGATATTGTGTTAAACGTCACCGGGCCAAGGTCCTCAGCTGTCATCCCATCATGCCTGCATTATCGTATATTAAAAAATGATGAGCAAAATCGTCGCGGTGTTTGCTGCAAGTTGGCAAAAATGGATTGAAGACGGATGGAGATTTCAAAATAGAATTTGGTACAGTTTTGGTGCAGTTAATGATTCTTGCATACACCACTACACATCATGGATGAAGGAGCTGTCAAAATAATGGACTTCTCCAGGCGAAAAAAGGAAAAACAATACCGTGCATCAAAAAGCTCGAAAACACGACCGAGGAATATCAGAGCGAGAGCGTATGAAGGTAGCGCGTATGATTTTCAAGTAGTTGAACTAAGAGGCGTTAGATTACGGCCCAAACCAAAGTCAAACCCGTGTTTGATCCTGCTAAAAAGATTTACGTCCCATTGGTGGAATTTCGATGGAGTCGTTGACGGGGGTTCACAGTTCAATCCCGGGCTTGAGCAACTTCCATATTTTACGGCTTCACCTCTCTCGTGTCACTGACATTTCTCTGACAGTGTAACTATGGAAGAACAGAAAAACAGAAATATCTGACTTCAGTTGATTGTCCCCTTGTCCACCGAAGAATTTGAGGAACATTTTGACACTTTCAAGAGTTAAGCACAAGTTGCATCAAATCACTTGAAATCGAAAAAATGAACGTTGAAAGCATTCGAATTTTGTCGGAAGTTTATGCGAGTTCTATGAAAGTGGTCATTTTGACATCGAATATAAGGAACGGCCAGGACAAGCGAACAAGTTCGAAGACCATGATTTGTAGGCTTCTTTACTCCCTGAGGATTCATTCCAAACGCAAGACGAGCTTTCTCAAGCTATCACAGTTCAAATGTATCGACAAGAAAAACGACCAGAACATGCGCCTAGAAAGAGGTGCGCAATAGTCCATCATGGCGATGAACGTCCTCAATTTCGTACACCGGTTGAAAAACGACCAGAACATGCGCCTAGAAAAAGGTGCGTAATAGTCCAGCAGGGCGATGACCGTCCTCAAGTTGGTGCACCGGTTGAAAACCATCAAAGGACTGTGAAACTGAGAATTCACATCAACAATACAAAATCATTATTTCGTCTCCTCATATGTCAAATGATTTGTTTTGGTAAGGTATCCAAACCTTTTAACTTCTTCTCACAGGTCTTTGAATTTCTTGTAAATGGACCAAATCTTGACGTAATTCCGATATTAGTGAATGTAGAACTGCTAGTGAATTTTACTCTTACTCTTAATCTCTTATTTAGCTAGATGGGAAGTTTTGTCTCGATAACTGAAAGCAGCGTGCCCAGACCCATCAACAGTGGAATGTAGAATTAGCTCAGGGTTCAGGTTCGTTGAGTTGAGAGGTGAGAAAGCGTTTAGGGAACATTTTGGATAACGTAGTGTTGTCTGCATACACACGGTTTTCACAGAGTTAATAGCAAAGTTTTTTTTTAACTAGGTCCCACCACTTAAATGAACAAAAGTGCACAAATCCGCTGGCCCGGATGGTATTCCCCCCTATTCTTCTGAAGAGGTGTTCTTCTGCGCTGGCAAAACCAACTCTTTAGGTCACTTTCCGAGTAGATGGAAAACAGCATTTGTCTAGCCCGTCCCTAAAAGCGTCCCATTTCGTCCCTTCTTTCTAAGGTCATGGGAACGCTGAAAAATCGTCAGCCTATGAAATATCTTGAACCGCGGAAGCTTCTTAATGACCGGCAGTATGGTTTCCGCAGCAACAGGTCCACTGGTGATCTAATAGCTTATCTCACCGAAAAGTGGAACCAATCTTTTCACAATGTAGGCGAAAGCAAGATCGTTGCGCTTGATATTTCTAAGGCATCAGTTTGGCATCAAGCTCTCTTGTCGAAAATGCGTGCCTATGGTGTCGATGAATCTCTTCTTCAATGGATTATAAATTACCTTTACAACCGTTCAATTCAAGTTGTTTTGGATGGGTTCAAGTCTGATATCCACCAAATAAATACTGGTGTTCCCCAGGGCTCTGTTCTGTCTCCGACACTCTGTCTCATTTTTATAAATGATCTCTTGTCTGCTACTTCTAATCCAATCCATTCCTTCGCTGATAGCAGCACCCTCAGCTTTTCGTATTCGTTCCAAGACTCGCGACCCCGCCCTTCGGCCGTAGAATTGGAACGGCATTGAATTCCGATCTTGACAGCATAATTAACTGGGGAAAGAACAATCGAGTGGAAAAACTCAATGCTGCCTGCTGTCACTCAAGCGAACCCTTGTTAATCAGCCATTATCCATGAATGGCACCTGTGTCGATGAAAGCGGAAAGCTTTCCATCCTTGGAATGTGCATCAGCACAACACTTAGTTGGAACGATCACATATTTGAGGTCGCCAAAAATGCTGCGAAATGTTTAGGTTTCCTCAATTGATGCAAGAAATACTTCACCCCTTGTGATTTCGCCTTAATTTATGAGGCGTATATGCGACCTAAACTTGAGTACAACGCTCACATCTGGTCTGGTGCCCCCAAAACCACCCTGCACCTACTAGACAGAATCCAAAAGCGAGCGATGAAACTTATAGGAGACAACAATATTGCGGAGCCATTAGACTCGCTCGAACATCGACCTACCGTCTCGTCTCTATCCGTATTTTATCGCTATTTTAACAAACGATGCTCAAGTGAGCTTGCCAACTGCATTCTTCCTCTCGTCTCGCCAGGAATGCTCATCAGCTTACCCTTAAGCCTACTTTCGGACGCACAGTTAAATTTGGAGACTCGTTCATCAGCCGCACGATACGAATATGGAATGCTCTTCGCAGCCCAATATTTCCTCCAGAATACAATCCGCAGATATTTAAAGCCAATGTGCACAGGTACCTCCTCTCCCTTTCCTCCTCTACACCTTCGGCCCGTGCTGTGTCTTAGTGTTGTTAGGACACTTAAGGTTGTTAACAATCCCTTGTGTGAGCGCAAATTATAAAAAAAACTGAATCGTACACTGCTTGACCAATAAACTGTCGGTAATGTGGGCTTCTGATTAGGCAAACACTGTTTGAATGACTTGTAGCCTAGATTGTTTCTCTGCACAAATGACGCCATGCCTGTTTTGTTGCGCTTGCTTATCTATAAATAGGAATAAAGATATTGAATAATGAGATAATTGCTTCTATTGACCCATTCGCACACTCAACTATGTTTTTAACCCATCCATTGAGAAGACAGTAGCCCAAGGCATCAGTCTCCAGTCTCTATCCCAGACGGAATGCTTGCTATGAACGTTTCATTGAATTAAAGCAGCATAGTCCGTGCTCTGCGGTATGAAATAGTCTTTATTAAGAGCACTGTGAAGTGTTCACAAATTGATCAACGAGTGGAATGATTGCAATTCTATTCCTGCCCTTGCCAGTTCAATTCTTTCTCACATTTCCTCTGCGCCTAAGGCATGACAATTTCGAGTTGATTAAGTTTAAGTTCGAAAAGTTGTGAAATGCCCTTAGACAACTTTTCGCTATCAAATGTGATTTTCCAGCAATGAAAACATTAAATATCCACTTCATATGAGTATTTTTCCATTTCTGATATGTCAACAATGATATCGGCGAAAGACCGACTTCATACGAGACGGGAATTAATTTTATCCAAAGCGAAGCCCAGCTGAAGCCCATTCAGACCCTGAAGAAGGCGTTAGTTTTGTTATTGATTTATGTCGAAATGACGTTTGATGCGATAAGAAGGCAGACTGTTTAAGACATTTATCCTCTTCAAGACCGTTGTTGTTACATGTTGGATTTGTTTCGAACTTTTCCCTCCCCATCACGTTTGTGGATGTGTTCACGATGTTGGTGGGGAGAAGAAACATTGTGATTAGAATTTATGAACGAGGGAATATTCCCCACCAAACATCTCTCTTTCAACATCTCATTTACCCGAGGAAGAAAACAATTAACACGCCTCGTGCCCCTCAAACAGTGACTGATTTTTATGTTAACAACTTTCCGCAACCTGTTCATTATCACATCACGTATAGCAGACGCATTTCTCCACGCTTCTCGAGTGTGGGCGCTGGTCAGCATGGACACATTTCATATCTACCGCATCGCAGCCATTTTGTTACACACACAAAAAAGAGAACCAAACTGAAGGGATGGTCGTTGGCAGCATTGTGCTGATAAGGTGAGTACTACTAATTCCATCCCTGGTTATGATGGTTTCTGGTTTGTTTCCTGTGTGTACGTCCCCACCCATTTCATGGCTTCCTCGTCGCAATGAATCCTGCCTTTGGTTCGACCATTTCAAATTAGCCATCATTACACAGTCCATTGTCCTGGCCTGGGCACGTCGTTAGATAACGCGCCCCTAGCAATTCCCTTATCGGTCTAAAAATAATCTTTTCCCCTTAAATTGTTTCCCTGTTCTCTTTTTTTTTTTTAGTTTGCATGCCATTATCTTGAATGCAGTTAATTTCATCTTTTAAAGCTCGACCCCGTTCCCAACATCCAGTGTCCCAGCTTCTCCCGTCTCCCAAAGAAGGGGATGAGATGACGGGACGGGTGTTTTCATCATTGCTTTGTTGCCGCTTTTTTTGCTTTCATTTATTCCACGGTTCTTCTATTCGAAGAGCATTGTCGCTTGTGGCAGTGGTGACATTGGCGATGTTCTTCGCATCGACCACATGTCCACTCTTAGTTGTCACACAAAGAAAAATCGAAACGGTAGAGCACCGAAGACAGAAAAAGAAACCAAACTTCGTGATGAACTCCGTGAGCACGGATTCGATTCAGTCCGATGAAGGACGGGCAGCATGTGGCAAGGGATCGAAGGGAATAACGAGTTCAATTCAGTTCAACGATGAGAGTAGTTAAGCAAATCGTCGTGTAAAGATCCAGAGGGGACTTGAAATAAGCGTTTATGGCTCTCTTTCGGCGAGTCTGAAAAACGACTTCTCTCTACACCATCATCATCGGCGTTGCTCGTGCACATACTAGGGGGATATTCTTCCAGTGTGAACCGCAGAGTTGGAAGCCAGCTCGTCTTCAGCCAACACAATGTTCCACTTTATTTAGCAATTTCAATATGGTGTGAGGGTATGGCACGGCAAGGCAAGGCTGCCGGCCACACACCCCAAGATTCACTCACAGAGGCGGCATCAGGGAAAGATACTGAGAGGCAAACTCGAAGCACAGTACCTCGCCCTTCGCCCTTCGCCCCCATCACCATCATAGTGTGCATGAGTGTTTCAAAGAGATTATTCCATTCATCGCATCTGTATACCATGAACTTGCGGAAGTTGGTGAGCGAGAGGAACCATCTCCTCCTTTGGATGGATGGAGGATATCGGGGGGTCTAGAGTCTCATCACAGAGAAGACGAAATGAAAACAAATCGAAGAGAAGATCCCGAAGAAGCAAAAGACGAAGCAAACGTTAGAGGCCCCCACACAGGGGATGAAGATTAGCAGCAGCCCCCCAAAAGGCACTTAAAAAAGTTCCCCATATTCAACCGACGAGGATGAGCGAGATTCTTGGGCGTTTGTTGTGTGTACGTGCATGGTGTGCACAAAAACGCCCTCTCTCAACGGTTACACTTTGATTCAGGCATTCGGGGAGCACACTGCCTCAGTAGTAGAGTGCTGGCGGATACGCGTCGTACGAAATGTGTTCATACCATGAGGGAGTGTAATGTAAACAAAAACGAACACCACGCTGAACACAATAACAAACACTATTGCCTCACATTCTCTTGTTTTCTTTCTGATCGTTTCTCTTGATTGTTCGTTCCTTGCTGCTTCCCCTTTTGTGTGACCGTGTGTGTGTGTGTGTGTGTGTTTGACGTAAACCCGTTTCTTCCCTTTCTTCGGCGACGCGAATGTGTCTCCTTCTGCAGTGGGTAAATGGATCCATTTTCTGTGTCTTCACTTGTGCGCAAAGCAATCGCCTTAATTTTGTTCCCCAAACTTTCCCTACACACACACTCACACACACGTAATAAAATCGATGGACGAGTGAAGCAGTTTAGACAAATCGAAAAGTGAGCTGCTTCTTCTTCACGCTCAAGGACTGTCGCTTTATATTTATTTCTAAATTAAATTTTAAACGGCACATAAATTGAAGGGAATATCTTGTCAATCGATACACACTCGAACGTGTGAGTGGATGGGATGCTTGCGGTGGAGGGAAATGTTTAGATGAAGAGCTAAGAGAGAGGGATGGCCCCGATTCTGAGGCAAGTATTCGATATTAAGGCACTGTATACGATTTTGAATTTCGATTGGAATGAAATAAACACTTCATCAAGCGCACGGAATTAGGAGACGTTTGTTTTGCATTTTTATTAACTCTACAGACTCAGAAAAAGTTATGGTTTCTTTCAACCAAGAGGCAAGTCAGCAGTGGACGAGAACTGCGATGGACCGCTTTAGGTGCACGGTTTGGGATGAAGCAAAGGATTGACGAGCTGTCACAAAAGTCAAACCATGATGGGCGCAAGAGGAGGCTATACGCACTGTTCCTATAAATCAGAAATGAAGTATAATAGGTATGCGCAACTTCACAGCTGATTGCCCCCAGTCCAATCGACGGATTGGAGGCTTTTTGACAGTTATTCATGAATTTTTGACAGTTATTCACGAAATCACGTAAGTGCCGTTCTCTGATTGGTCAATTTGGCATATAAAAAATGGTTGCCAAACATTTTAAGGGGCAAGAGAAAGTTGGGCATTTCTATCATACTCATTTCTGCTATAATTATAACACTTCGTTCGTTAAGTTTCGTTAAGTCGAAGCGAAATCAATTGCTTTCTACTCTCATCGACAGTCGATTTTGGAGTTTTGAGTCAATCCTCAGAAGAAAATAGGATCACTTTGAAATTTGGTGAAGCTATCTCCCAGTCTTGACGGACACCGGTACGTCGTTGAGACGAAGTTGCGCCTTTATATTGAATAAGCCTTGGTCTTCTTCTTCACTCGAATTGAAAGACTCTCTGAGCTGGAGATCGTGTATACGATGTGGTCGCGACTCATAGGTTCACATCTTCCTTACAGATAGGCCCAAATATCCAAGCAGGTTATTTTTTTTCTTTCGAAGGCACAAAGGCTCACGTCTCTTTATTTATCGTCCAGTGTTCTGAACCATTTAGGAATAGAGGTTTTGTAGAACAAAGGCTCCTTCGATCATTTATAAAGTCCAGTGTTCTGATCCATTTAATAATAGAAGAACAAAGGGTCATTCGGCCATTTATAAAGTGTTGCCTTCATTTACCTTAAGACCAGCTCGTTTCATCTGTTCGTCAATAGTGAAGCTTGGGATTGCGCAGCGATTCCAAACACGTCTGAGTAGCCCAGCAGTTAAACTGAATCGATAGACCGAGGCTGTGAAATCGATCCGTTTCGCACTAGTACCTTTACTTAATCAGGCAGTGCGGGTTGAAACATACACACCCGCCATGAGGGCATAGAAAAGAATCAATTGATACAGACAATACTATACCTTCTTAGAGTTCTTGTTTTAAGCTGTCAGAGGAAATGGTAATATCTCCAATTCTGATACCATTCTAATCCCTTTTTGAATGTCGAGACCTGAAACATTGACTCCTGGACGTCTGTAGCATGTTTGACATTTCGGAGAATCCACTCGCGCTTGTTCATTTATTAACCACTCCCCTGGTTTAATAAAGGGTCTTGCAAAATTGAGGGGTGCAGTCGTTTTCTATTCGATATACACTTGAATCCACTTGAGATCCAACCACCAGTTTGGCTGATTCTGATGGCTCTCATTGAACCGGACGCCTACATGCCTACGTCCATTTGTAACAAGTGCAATATTTCTTCGAAACTGGCTGTTTGCCGTGTATGGACTCGCTGACTTGGAAGACTTTGTGTGTCGGTAGTTGGTGTCCCTGGTGGCAACCAGACCATACATCAGAATGGGAAATACTGAAAAATCTTGAGTTCCTCCTGTGGGAGATACGAAACAATCACAACCTGGATGCTTATAGATACCATTCGACAAGAAGTCTGCAGAATTGCTGCGCTTGAACTAGATCTTCTACGCATGACCGTGGTCATGGTTATGAAATACAGATCGTAAAATTGCATTCTATTAAAAATGTACCAAAAAGAAACTACCACGAAGCATTGAAACAGAAACATCCTCGGAAATGTCTGCTTTATTGAAATGACAGGGCTTTGTTCATTTAATTTAACGTTTGAATAATTCCCAATATTCCACTCGCCCATCATCGCACAGTTTTCCTAAGGGAAAAATTAAATCGATTTCTCGTAAGCTTCGCCTTGTCAGCTGCAACAACACAACCACAAAATTCCGAGTAAAGAAACATCGTCGGAGGAAAAAAAACACTCAAATTGCATTCCTTTAGTTGCACTGACCTTTTACCGACCACAGCGTGGTTTCTTATTAAAAAAAAAAAAAAAAACACATAATTCCATGTCGACGCACCTGCAGTACCGGTGTGACAAGCTTTCTCAACACTCTCTTGGAAGGCGGTGATGACACATGTTTCGATTGGTAATTCTCAGTCAAGCGCACATGTATAATCGTATGGTAATGACATTAGTCTAGCTGTCACACGCTTGGTTTTCGCAGCCAATTTGTTGACTTTTAAAAGTGATGACCACTCAAGTCTGGATTGTTGTTTTTTTGCTCAAACCGCGAGTCACATCATTGTTTTCTTTGTTTTATTCGATACTTAATGCTACCATATCTCCATCGTCCCACGCACATTTCTGCCCTCAAATCGAAACGCGTTGTTGATTTCCCGAATATAACAACTTTCCCAAGGATCAGTGGTCCTGCTTTTCTAGACCTTAACTGCCATTTATCAGAATTGCAATTTGAGTAGATATTTTTATTGCGATTGCCCGAAGGATCGTTGAAAAGTAATTTATGCTGATGCCCGCGTCCTTTTGCCAATGCCAATACAACAACGTTTAAAGGATATAAGTCGAAGGTTTGTTGCCTGCGGGCTAAGCATCGTTTAAGTGGTGTTGAATATTTATTGAGACTTAATTTTTGGGGATGCCAGAAGGAATGCGATGTTTCTATGTGTTGCAGATAAAAATATCGCTAAAGGCTATTATGAGTATATTTTAAATGCGCATATAAACAAATTGGATATTTTTAGGAGTTTTAAAGAGTTTTTGTTTTTTTTTTTATGAAAGAAGGGCGAACCTTGTTTCCCGTGGAGCAATGTTCGTCAACTCTAAAGGTTCGCAATTCACAGCTACGCCGCCCTTGAGTCTCAGACACTGCTCAGAGAGCATACCTCAGAGTGTGGAGGGTATATATCCTCCACTGCTAAAGTTGACTGATGCCGCCGCCCATTAAAAGTAGCCGGACTCAGGCATGCAAATTGTTTATTATTCGAAAAAGTCAACCACAGCAATTCTTAATATGAAATGATATAATAAACAAGTGGATCCAAATCACTTTGCTTACGCTTCCTAATTCTCAGAAGCAAATAATAAACAATTTTACTTTTAATACGTGGACGTTGCGACGAGGAATCTTTTGGCAAGTAAGCTAGAAAAATAAACTCTTCGGCGCGGACTGGGGGACAACGCAACACAGAGGACGCCTAGCCTCCGTCACACGAGTGGAGAATGACTTCAACAACTTGAGTGCCCAATGGGAAGCAGATAGATGATCGCACCACAGGAGAAGCGTTTTGGTGATCATCCCAAATGCCACAAAAAGAAGTTCGCCAAATACTTTTAAGCCAATTTAAAGACAAGGGTTTTTTTAATTATCTCGCGAACGAGTTCTTTGACTTACATCCTGAATATTTAGTTAGTCACAATTTATATTCAACCAGAAACTGCAAATCCAAATGAGTTAAAAAAAATCTATGTGGTGTCGATAAGGTAGTGTGATTCGTCAAGGTGCTGCTTTATATTAGACTGCCCACAACAAGCGGCTAGTAAGACTTCTGCTTTTGTAATGGAATCATTTGCATGATTCGCCTTTGGACTAGTATTATGTAGGCGGGTTTCACACGCAGTAAATTAGTCGCGAGATATTGGTAATTAGGTAATGAGGTGAGGCGTGGTAGGGTAGGTAGAACGTCGTAGAGCTTGAGCTTTGCTTGATCAAATCTGCGTATTATTCTCCTCAAATTCTTTTATTATTTTACTTCCTGTGTTTCTACATTAGGTATGCTATAGAGAAGGAGATGAAAAACAGCCAAATTGAGTTGCAATCGAAATAGTGTGACTTCAGCGTGTGGAAGCATCATTGAACCAAAAAAGGCTGAAGGCAAATACATATACTATCGCATGTAGAAGCCGCCAACTCAGCAATGCCCCCAAAAGGATTGAGCAAGATGTGTGTTTCTCCTTTGAACTTGTAGAACTACTTTTATTCGTATTTGAGAATAAAAATTATGACGTACCTACTTTCATCATTTGCTAATAGGAATTATGGAACACCTCTTGCATGTTGCCCTGTAGACAATGGAAATGCAATTCGAAGTCCAGACAATAGCGGAAGCTTTCTCAAGTGTTCCTCCTCGGCAGCTGTCAAACCTACATCCAGCTGTCAAAATATTCAGAAGTTTACACTTGACAAAAGTGCGGCAAATCATTAAAAATACAGTCGAACCTCGTAGTAGCCACGGGAACAAATATTTTGTTCGATTCATAGACTATTCGGGTTTGGTAGTGTAAAATATGGGAACATGTAAGTCTAAGTTCTGAAACATTTACCAAATTTTGACAGAGGTTTGACTGTAATTCCGACTCCATTGCAAATACGCAAGGAATTTCGTCGAGATGTCTGCCGTCGTCGTTGTTAGACCATGTAGAGCGTATGGACAACTTAGCTCAGGCCCGAAGAATCTGCTACTCTGAGCCCGGCTGGGCAACGGAACAGAGGACGGCAACTTACAAGGTGGCGCACACAAGTCGAGGGGGACCTCTGCCGCCGTGTTGTGCGAAACTGGAGAAAACAGCTGGCGAGAGATTACTAAATTTACAATATTCAATGTGCAATACAATATAAGAATGCCTTCCAACGACACCATGGAGTTATCTCTCCAATGCGGGATAAAACCTTGAAGCTGTACGAGAGAGTCTATGTGAGACGTCGGTTGACCTTACACCATTATTTATAACAACTCTGGATTACATGAAAGACAATAGAGAATCTGCGAAGCCTAGAGGCTTTTCTGCAGAAATTCGGTTGGTTACACAGGCATGTTGACTGAGGGAGTCTCCATGACTTCAGTGTTCAGGCAATTCGTAGCAGTATTGACAAGTTTAAGTGCGAATGCGTTAAGTCCTTAGGAAGGTATACCTACGTTAACAAGCCAACAATTTCGAACGATCTCATGACAACATTAGAGATGCTTTTACCGGAATATCTCATCACATATTGAACCGAGTCATCAGTGTTGCCACGACAGACGTGTGTTCATACCTGCGTAATCTAGCACTGCATCACAGAACAGCAGAACACAAGAACTAATTGCAAAGAGATTATCAAAAAAGCATCCATTTTGTCTTTAAACGCGTCGATTCGGGAACAATCTGACTTTCAATGGGTTGACAGTGGCATTTCCCATGAAATTTCTCCCAATTTCCCATAAATCCTCATACGATTAAGCGTCACAGTCGAGTTAAGTATAGGCGACTATATAGTTATGTCAAAACAACAACGATTCCGGATGACAACGAGTGAGGTCAATTCAGTGTCTATCACAAAGATGTGTACCTACACTTATGTATTTCACCACTAAAAGGCTTACATTTCGAAGCGATATGAAGCCATTATCTGGGGCTGGTGACAGTAATCTGATCAACTTTCAAATAACCAAAGTAAACATAAACTTCTTTTTAAAAACATATTGAGTTCCCACCCATGCACAAGAAACGAACAACAGAAATCTAACGATTTCCCAGAATGAATAAAAACAAAAAGGGAAAACATAAAAGTCTATAAATGAAGTGAATACACTCCACTCCTTGAATGTATTTTTCTTTTTATCTTCTTCCGTGTCGTCTATGCTAACTGCTCTTTTCAGGAATCTAACTTATCAGCTTAAGTACACTAAAGCTGTTCTCATTTTTCATGTGCTCCTCAGTCTACACGGCCTGCCAACCCTCGGCTCGGGTAGGTATGTGGTTGCAGGGGCACTGGCACCGTGCATTGAAGCCCTAGTCGACTAGAAAATCCAGAACTCCACCATTGAAGTGTGCCTGCTAACAATATCCAATATCGCATCTATTTCATTTTCATACACCATGCCTATGTGACCAGAGAAAAAACCCCCAAACCAAAAAAAAACCGATTAATGTATGGATGAAATGGAAGAGGAAAACAAAACAAAGGGAAAAAAGCACAACGATTACACGCAACGGCAACCTAATCAAATTCATTCGCACCAACACTACTAGTCTGCGTGAGTGTTTGTGTGTTCATCATAGACTCTCCTCTCGACCAAACACCCGTTTCGCTCGTAATCGCAATCTATTCAGATTCACACACAAAGCGGGGGAGAAAGACTCAAATGAAACGTACTCTTACTCCATTCCTCCAATCGCAAATGCAATCAGCTGCAGTAAAGGAAACACTTTTCCACACACAAACAAAAAAAAAACGGAAAAAAACGAGGAAAACATGGAGGACAACGACTGAAGTGAAACGTTTGGGGGCCACCACTAGGCAATGCCACAGCCAAGCCGCCACACACATGTGTTCGGTTCCACCCGTTGTTGGTGCCTCTTCCTCAGACCTCTCACACTACACACGAGCAATTACGATATTGTTTATTATTTATTTATTTATTTACGTTTTTTCCCTCTTTCTTTCGTTCTCTCGTTCTCGGTGCTTTTCGCTTTTAAGCTGTTCTTCCTCTAAAAGCATGCTCACAGAGTACAGACCGATCCGCCTGGGGAAGCGGGGCAAACGAGTTACGTCTTTGTTTTTGTTATGCCCTCTCATACCCTCAGTTTCTTTCATGTCCTGTGCTGAGTGCTAAGTGCAGAGTGTGCGGTGTATGCTACGGACTGTGGAGTGGAAGATGAACGGCAAACAATAATTCACCTCACACAAAACGAATATGAAAAGTATGTGCGCCTGTGAACATCCTCTACCACTCACACACTTGCACTAGCCGGCGGCATCTCATTCTATGATATACCGCTATTTAAAAAAAAAAAATAAATGAAAAACAGAAAACCCAAAGAATGGGAAACCACTCAAAAGTAAATTAGAGATGACAGCAAAATTGAGTTGGTTTTCATTTTTATCATTCAACACTACCCACCGATACACACTTTGACGGGCAGAAACACCCCCCAAACCACACAAGCCCACTCACACACACCCACACATGCATGCAAAATCGACACATGTCATCATTCCGGTGTGGTGAGGTTTTCCGTTTTCTCTCATTCGTTCCCCTGGGTTTCCTCCTCCTTCGATGGGGTCACTTATTTACATAAAAATTGAAAAAAAAAAACACAAGAAGAATAATCACCTTCTAGGCACATGCTCAGTCATACAAATTTTGATACGAGTTTCAACGTGGTGTTTTTTTTCCCCTTTGTTGGGAATATGCGAGTATTGGCAGTGTTGTCTGCTCGCCTGCATATTCACTCGCTAATTGCAATTGTGAGTGGACTTAGTGTACATAGAAGGAGCAGAGGTCTGAGGTATCTTTTTTCCCTGTCCAATTAATGACAAGGGGCTTTGATTAAATATTTAAATTGTAGGTACCTCGCTGCTGTGAGAGGATGTTGTCACAGTCAAAAATTCAAAGCGTATTGATGCAGAGTTACCAGATGTCGTGGTTAGAGATGGAAAAATTGCATAAACAGGGGTTGTGATGGGTGATGGAAGATAAGTCTCATTAGGGTGGAATAGCTCCAGGGGTGCCCTCGAATGGAGAAGAACACATACACATACACACACATTCTGGCCCATGCTTTTGTATGGCACACTTAAGGACAAGCGCTTCACTTCAAACCCAGAGGAATACTTTTGGCGATAGCGTTTCAAAAAATTCTGACACTGAATCGTGAATCGTTAACTGGATTGCGGAAAGAGATAGAGAGAGATAGAGGGAGAGGGAGAGAATATTTTATGCGCAGACGTTTGATTACACATGACGAGTGTAGAGGAGATCTAAGCTCTGTATGATGGTCCTATGTAAATTAACATGAGTTTGAAACATCTGCGGACTTGAATTTCATTCCAATTTGCATTCGAGTGCAATTTATCATGCACGGAGGAGTGGGGGATTATGAAAATGTGGAATACGAATGACAGATCGTTTTTCAAGATTTTTTCTCTGAGTTAAGTCAATTGAAGCGCTCTGCTTGAATACCTAGTTAGTTTTGAAAAGGAAAGGATTTTAGTTTTGAAGTCTTGTCCGTTCTGAGTAGAGTTTCAAATAACTTTACAGTATCTCCAAGTGCTGATGAAGTCAATTTGATATGGAATAGGTGGGAATGTACATGTGTAACTTTTTGCTTGGTCCTTTTTACGATACTCAGGTTTGTCTCTCATGGTAGCTGGACTCAAGGACTCTGGGACAATTCACCTTCTAATCGATACAACTGGGTGGCATTGTTAAAGTTGTATAAATGCACAGAAAATCCTGTGTAAGACCATGTATCATGATGACGCAAGATTGAAACGGGGATGTCTGATCAGGAGCAAATACCTGATCCCATTTACAGTCACATGCGTCAAATGAAACTCAGTCATCCGAGGTTGTATGCACCCGCACGATGTTACTGCTATCGGGTTTCTAAACCCCATACTCGCTGGACGGCAGAGGAATGGAAATTTGTAGTATGGAGCGACGAAACGGAGATCAATCCGATTGGTAAGGTACATCCGACGCCCAAAACGTATAGATCTTGATCCCAGGTACACTTCTCCGGCGATAAAGCATGGGAGGGTGATCAATTTTCTTATGGGGTAGGAAGTTTTTCGTGGAACAGCGTTGGCGAACAATGAGCAGTACGTCGACATACCTACCTGCAATAGCACACGAATGTAATGTTTACGTTGGCCGAGGAAAACATGCCGGTTATTTGGTTATTCCGGCAAGAAGATGACCCAAAGAATATCGAGACAAATGAAACTCCATGCGTGTTTTTGACTGTCCATCACTTAGTCTGGACTGAATGCGATAAAACATTTTCGGAGTGATGTTATAGATGCCGTCAGTGTCCAAACTTTGATGTTCTGTTCGAAAAAGTGAAGTTAGTGTGGTATGTGATTCCAGGAGGGGAGATGACCTGACCACGCTGATCCAGACCACGCCAAGACGTTACAGAGTTGTGCTGAAGCGAAAAGCTTTTCCAACAAAGTATTAATCATATTCACTGCACGAAAATAGAAGGTTTTTTCTATAGACGGCGCCTTTCGCACGAGATTATGGTCAACATCGGCGAGACTAAGAAAAATTCGAGAGAGACTGGCTGTTAGTTGGCTTAAAGTTGTTGCCTATTTTGCCTAATCCTTGTCGAAATGCATTCTCTACAGAAAAGTGTTGTGGCAGTGAGTGTTTGGCAAGTAGTCTTACTTGCATTTGAAGAGACGCCAGCAAATCACGGAATGGACAGAACATGCATCCATTGGTTGGTTAACATTTTTAAATAGCATCTTCAGTCTTGAGCTTATCATTCGGTGGATTCGATAACAAACAAAATTGTGTATGAGCATGTTTGCGCGGACCCTCTTTTTCTTGTGGCATAGTCAGAGGAAGTGAAAAACCACGTGATGCCTTCAAAAGAAGGTGTACAATTTGTCTAACGGTGGAAAACCACTGTCACCGTGAAATATCATCGTCGTGACAGCCAGTGATACATTACTGTCGTATAATAAAGGTAAGGAAGGATAGAACTACCCACAATAATCACATAATAACACATCCTGCAAGAAGCATGCAGAAACATTTTCTTCACGAGTTCTTTCGCCTTTCTGAGGTGGTAACTGATACTGGCCACAAAGTCCGTGTAAGTTTTTGGTTGTTCTTTATAAAAGACCGTTTTTATGTACACAATCTGCAAACTACTACAAACTACGACTATGCTTCAACTTGACTTCAACGAATGACTGCGTTATTGTACCGTGTGAGTCGAAAGGTCTTCGTCGTCAGCATCGACTACCGGACTCTCGTTGAGGGCATTCAAATGACGTTGTACTAATTTTGTAAGGCCAAGATCCAGGCAATTTACAATAAGTTTACGAAATTATTTCGAATTTTGAAACTCTAATCTGCGATAGGCTTTCGTTTGACATGCGTTCCTCTTCTTTGTTGGTTCTGCTATGTCATTTTAGACTAAAACTTTATGGTTTTGATTTCTGCGATAAATCCTGTTAAACGGTTCAGTTGTCCAAGACGCTAATCATTCAAATGTTGACTAAATGGACAGAAAATCCTTGAGACCATTGCATTGAGACCAGTGCGTTTTTGGAAAGATCGAATTTTATTCTTTACATTAAATTATAAGTCTTACACGCCATTGCAATGACGCCCGCCATTGCACGCCATTTCCCTTTTGACGTCAGCTTATGTAGATAGTGAACACCCCGTCAATACAATAGATCTCTGCAAGGTTGGAAATTTTGTTTCCAAAAATGAAACTCATTTCATCGATTCTCCCAAGTATGTACTCAGTCCTTCCTTCCAATAGATCCGATACTGGTCAAAATCTAAAAGTGTAAATCTACAAGGCACTGATTTAATCAGTTCGACAGATAAACACCCACCCTTTCTATTGAAGATTGTAAATCTTTGGTTTATTTCAGAAATAATCTCTGCCACAAGTCTACAATCACTAACGACTGATTTTCTTGATATCAAGCCTTCTATATACCGGCACAATGGGAGGCGGTCCCTTCTGTAGTGTCGACTCACCACTACGACCGATCAGATCACAACTAGCCTGCGACAAGATTGAACATGCACACAAGCCAACAAAGATAAGAGCCAAATGCATATCATGACAGTAATGACATATTGAAGAACTCTACCATAGTGTTGCCAATACACTACACCTTCTTAAGACAGAGCGAGGATCTTGAGGATTGTTATCAAGATTTGAATCAGAAGAGAGCAACCAATGCGTAAATACAACAAGCTGAGCACTGTTTAGTTTTTTTCCATCGACCAACAACGATAAAATTAGACTTTATTACTTTTATCGCTGGTTTCTTCGGCGACGAGTCACATTTCAAACGTACTGTTTGTGTAAACCAACAGGCTTATGAAGTCATTGGCCTTGAAAACATTCACCAACGACCAGTGACTTTTTGCAAAGCAACCATTTCCGCTTTGGCTCTCAATAAACTAGATTCGAAAATGATTTATTCTTCGTAAAATCTTGTACGTCAAACTTGTTTTATTGTATTTTTTTTTTATTTTCGTCTGTAAAGCAGTTAATGAAAATGTAAACATTTACATTACAAATACATTACTTACGGAATGGAGACGCTTGTCGGCGCATTATCGGCTTGATGTCGAATCGTCGGCAGTGCATAGAGGAAGAAAAATATTGTTCTGCCGCGGACATGACATCGCCGTACATATAAGGTCTGTTCCCGTACTTTCTGCACAAAATTGTGAAGACTGTCATTTTTTAAGGAGTGGGGGAAAAATCTCTCAGAGAGAAGCAAAATCTCAAGAAAGTACGGGAACGCAGTTTTACCAAATGTGTAAATTATGTCATTTGTGAAATGTCAAATAAGAAATGGCACATATTGGTTTGAAAAATGGAATCTTTAAAAAATTCAGCTAAAAAGTCTTTTTTTGGACATGATAACTGACGACGACGACGAGATGGAACTAATTATCAATGAACCGGACATTGAAAAAGAATTGTTGCTAGCGGTTGTGTCTTCATCTAAGTCAAAAATGTGAGGGATTATTTAGAAACGACTGTTCCACTCTACTCTGAGAAGGAATTCATAACACATACACAGGCCCATAAGCACACTGCAGTTTTCCTATGGTTTGCTGGTTATGAAGCATGTAGTTTCAGTAGATCTTCTGTTTCACAAGCACAGGAAAACAAATCTAAGTATTTGACACATCAACTGATTTGACAGAAGACCAACAAACCGCCCACCGAAATTTCTTGTGTTAAAATGCAGGGTGGGGAAATTTTGTACTCTCTCGAGAGAGCGCTCATTTGACATAAAACCCAAATTTTTGGCGTATGGGAACAGACTTTCTTAGATTTGTGTTGTTTTGTGCTGTTTATTTATGGTACGGGAACAGACCTATTATTCCATTAGTCATCAAATACTAAACCGGCTGCTTAAAGCACTGATAGAGAACCCGAAACGGCGATTTGAATGCTTTATTCCCTACAAATTGACGGAATGTAGCTTCAAAACAGAAATGAAGTAACATTTTTGACAACCATTTTTTATATCGTTTTCTGAAGCCAAATTGATCAATCAGAGAACGGCATTTACTTTATTTCGTGAATAACTGTCAAAATGCCTCTGAAATTTGTCGATGGACTAGGGGGCAATCAGCTGTGAAGTTGGGTATCTCTACAGTACTTCATTTCTGCTTCAAAATAAGACACAATCATATCTCAGACCAGTGCTATTTAATGTATTTTCTGGTCACCCTGTGCGTTTGCAACACCTCTTTTCGGGCGGTTCAATTTTGTGGTGCGCTCATTTTGACAGTTTCGCTTGACCGATTTGAAATATTCAAATTAAAACTACAAAAAGCCGTCCAATATGAAGCAAGACTCTTGTGGATTCATTGTCCATAGTTCCATCATCAATCTTTATACAAATTGGTCCATATCCATTTTCATAAACATCTTAAATTGAATTAACATCTTCATCGTGGTGCGAGATTTTTAACATGTCCCCTTTACTCCATGGACTGTGTTGCACGGCAGTACTTTACATGTCATCCTCTTTCTTTACACAACTCTGTTATGACTTCATCCTTCCAAAAGAAATCATCCTCCGAGCATCCTTGGAAGGCTTGCAGACGAGTTTGTGCCTGAAATTCGCATCATGGTGGAGTTCCATTGGAGCAAGTGAATTTTATGCATTTCGTGTTATATATTACGACATGAAAGGGGGTTCCTGCTGCACTTGGCTGGCCTAAAGATCTAAGTCCTCTGTCAGTCGTCGGAGTACATTTCACAACTCGGCATGTGTTTGAAGTCTCTTACATTTTTTCAGATCTTAGATCGTCGTACCTGGAGGGGTATGGTGCTTGAGGCACACGTGCCATTAAGAAGAAAAAAATAAGCGATTAAAATGAGATTAACTTGGTATCAGGTTGGTCTGTAATTTCGTAAACTTCGGTGACATGTTATCTATTATCCCTGAAACCAGACAGTTTCGTAGAGAACATTTGAATCTCAGAAGGCTCTCAGTTCCACCTCATCTGTTTTTCCAGAAATGAACTCACTTCCTTGTACGAAGCGAACGAATGAGAGTGTCTGGTAAGAGCGCCCATAAGTATGCTGACATTTGGTGATTGTCGATTCATTTCTGTCACCTTGCCACGCATCACTCCTGTCAACAGCGATGTCGCATGGATTATAGCTTTAAAACCTCCATTTCTATAAAACTAGTGCACACGGAATGACAAACTTCTAGCGAGTGAATTTTGTGTGATGGCTGAGATTTCTGGCTATGTAGCCAATTCCAGTGCTCACTTGCGACTTTTACACGTAATAAATAAGAAGAGTGTGCAACACTTTTACACTCACAATTCACATTAAAACACATGCCTGCCCTGCACGTTAAAAATCCCAAAGTGAAAACAAAAAATGTCCTCAAGTTGTATGCGCATTCTTTAAGTCCACAAACCCAACAGTCCACAGCTCAAACGAACTGATGTGAGTGAACTTTGTGCAAGATAAAAAGGGGACAACGAACATGTGACCTAAATATTGACATTTCCCTATTGATTCATTTTTTGTGAACGATTCTCTGAATCATGTGTTGACTGACATTCAAATGTTTATCACCTACAGGACTTTCCCGTTCAACACGAAGCCAATGTTAATTCGGAATCAATTAACACACCGAAACCAAGATGCATTTTGTTCAAGTTTCAATATGCGGTCCTAATTGAATTAACAACTATCACAATTTGAGCAGAAACAAGCAACACCCGAAGAGGCAGAAGGAAATGTTTAAAAATACAACAAAGGCGATACACTTTTGGTCAGTCGATGGTTACATGGTGTGTACAAATTGAAGGGGGTCTATTCAAGTTTATTCAAGCAATTGACCTAACCAGCGTGTGATGTTACCTTACGAACGTATGTTCAAATGCATATTTGGAATGTACATATATGCACTTGGTAAATGCCACAGGAGTGATGGCACTCACAGGAGGACATTTTTGCTCAGAACCAACACAGCAATACACTGAGGGTGTATCCGCAGAGGTTATTATGCGGTTCTTCTGCACCAATTCAACGGCGTCGTTGTGCTAAAATCCATAAGTGCCCCCAAAGCAACGACCTGCACACAAGAAGACCACAAGCATTGACGACTTACTAGATCGTAGCAATAGCAAATGTCCTTGGCTACTTCGCAATTACAAAAAAACGGTGTTGTTCTTTTTTTTTAGCAAAGAGGGACGTTAGAAATGGAAGAGCACATGACCGTGGTGTCAATCAAAAGGCAACACTTAAATCCTAGACCCAGTACTGGTGTTTGTATGACACACCCCAAGTTCTCCAATTCCAATCAATTCAGTTCAGACATGCTGCATTGCCATAATTTCTAGATGGTTCCTACATAGCAGTGATGTGGGGAAACATAGTTCACAACATGCACCCATTCCACTTTAACTTCGAGGAAGTCAGGATCCGTGATACAACATCGTTACTGAGGTCTGAAGAAGAGAAAACTCTTGCCAACCACTGTTTTCCTCTCCCGAAGGACCAAGCTAACTTTATACTAGTCGTTGGATGTCTCAGTCATATTCTATAGCGCGCTGATGTCTGCGTACTGGAGAGGCCCAGGTCGACCCCTCAATAACCCATGTAGCGCAGAACTAAGAGGCGTTTGTTAGCATTTTCTTCGAGGGGTTACGATCTTCGATAAACTTTGTGTTGAAGGCATTTGGAGAAGATGTAAACCGATGCATATACAGTCGTCCTTGGATACAATGTCTAAGGTGGCTGGGCTATGTACACCACAAGGGCAGCTTGTCTCCGGCATGAACAGTGTTCGAATAGAGGACGTCCGCGTCTACGGTGGCCGCATAAGGAAGAGGCATGAGGTTGGGGCATAGATTTGACCTGGTCCGTTGCGCCTTACACAAAGGGATAAATTATAGCCACATGGCGATGGGATGAACAAGTTCACGCGTTCATAGTATGAAACTCTAAACGCTTTTTAATTGCATTCTCCATGCTTTGTTTGCCCGTGGTCTAGCTTGCGGTTAAAGAAGGGAGAACCATTTTGTAAGAATAAACAAGCATCTTAACTTGTCCCCTGTCGGTCTTTGTGTTGAACACCTTCACTGTTTAAATTTCTCTCTGTAATCTGTGCTTCTCCAACTATCACCAATGGGTCTTTGATTTGTTGTCAAAAAATACTTGTGCCTATAAGGGATAAACAACAAGTTCTTTGAATGAACGCGAGGAATACTTTTAAACTGAACAGTAACTTGAAGATAGTCTGTTTCAAAGTAAACTAGAAAAGGAAAATTCAATTCAAATCCTTTAAGATCTTAAAAATTAACGATTGCAGATACCTACCGACACATGTAGTAAATAACAACCAAGTTGTCAAAGTCTTTTTTTTTTTTTGTTTTTGTACAACCTGCTCTAAATTTGAAGAAACACTGCGGAGGCTGTGTGCAACTTTGGTCAAGAGAAACGTACTAGATTTTAGTACAAAAACAATTTAAGATTCTCCAAGTAATGTACAGTAGAAACAAACTCGAAGTTACCGACCACTAAGTTCGGTATAAGCGATGCTAGTTGTAAGTCATTATAGACTTATAGACTTAGGTGATGAGACATTGATGGGGACTGCCTGAAATTCGGTTCTTTTTAACCGAAAGTTCGCTTTAAGTGGCCACTACCCATATACAGTAGTGACCCCTTAAAGCAAACTTTGAAATCATTGAAATAACGATTCCCCTTGGATTTTCCTCACTAATCCCACTCTTCAATCATAACTTTAAGTCCAACAGAGAAGAAAAACGTCCCCAAGGAGCAGATGCTGAATAATGCACATTTCTTTTGTGTAGCCCCCATTTAAGTCCCTGAGAGCATAAGTGTCACATTTATGTCAAAACAGATAAAAAGTGGTTTAAACTAACCCAAACTGCTGTCAAGCTATGCAATCGAATAGGAGAACAAAAAAAAAATGGAATCGAAAAAACACTCGAAATCTAATCTGAGCATAGACAAAAGATACACACACACACATCCACACATACAAAGAGGAGAGGAAAGAGAGAATGGAAAAGTACGAGTCAAAAAATTGACAACTTCCGCCCTTGTAAATACAACCTGCAACCCTTTGAGTTACAGTGCAGCTGAACCAACAGCAAAACCCACTTCAACCCGCAAGCAAAGCACTCATTCCCCCACATGTGACTGTATCTTACGAGAAAATCCATATCCATATACAAAAAGATTATTTTTCGCATAAATTATTCCCCCTCTCTCTCTCTCTCTCTCTCGTATTTTCTATTAATTTAAATAATTCCTACCACCTTTTTTTTGCTTTTGCTCACTCCTTGGGGATTTTGGTCGGATATCTGCGAATGGTGTATGGGATGTAAATGCTAGGATCGCATAAGATCCTGTGGGCCGGGGCCGTAGTCGGGTGGACGCGAAGAATCCTTGCGATTCCACCACACACAATTCTCTCGTATCTTTCAACTTCTATTTCACTCGTTTTTCATTTCACGACACTGCGGGATTTTCTTTGTATGAATATTTTTCTTCCTTCTTTCTTCTTCTTACTCTCACTTTTTTGTCGTTCTTTTCTTTTTTGTACGGGCACACTGAACAATAAGCTACAAACAATTTTTTCGTATTTCTTCTCGATAAACTTCTAATTCGATATTGGATTCTTTTTCTTGTCTATACAGGAATTTGGTTTTTATAATGAAATTAAATCGAACAAATCCACACGCGCACACACACTGCAGGCGAACAATTTAAGGGACGTTTGTTAAATTTTTTGTTGCTTTAAATGCACAAATTGTTGGATGTTGGATGGAGAACAAAACAAACCAATTCGAACGAGACACGAAAATAACAGAAAACACAATGAACCGACGAAGACGACTGGATTGCTGGAGGAATTAAACTCGGTTTCGCCCCGTCTACGCGACAAATGTGTGTAGCAGCACTCGTCGAACTGTGAAAACGAATAACCAATATTGATCCGACCGAATGTGCTCACTTACTCACTCAAGCGATTCGTCGGACAGTGTTGCCACAACCAAGTTCGAATTCGAATCGATAGTTGTGCTTTTGTTAGTTTTTTTTTTTCCGGATGTCAGGACAGTTCGTCGGTTACACTGTGTCCATCTAGAGGTGGGAAATATTTTTCGTTTACTGAACAGAGAATATACAGTGGCACAAGAGGGAATGATGTTCGTCTTCTTATGCTTGCTGGAGATATTTTCAACCCGCCGATGACGGCAACACTGCGACGCACTAGATGGTCCACAGTCCACACACAACTCACCGAGCCGGATTGAAATAAAAACAAAGTCCCAACATCCACTCAACTCGAAATGTGAAAACTCACGAAAGTGGTTTGGTTTACCGAAAGCAAAAACAAAGAATCACAAACACACTCAAATACACTTCATTCACAGCGTTTTCCCTTTCATTCTTTTCCACTCATTCACTCATTCTCCAGGCAGAGCACGCACACACGCATTTTCACACATTTCAACATTCTCCTACGCATTTGAGTTTGAGTCCGAAAATGTCTGTACACAATGAACGCCGAGGGAGAGCGAGAGAGAATAAACACAAAAAAAAGAAAACTTTTCACCACTGATACACACACTCAACTGCACACTACTCAATTCAACTCTGTGTGGGGTGAGTGGCTGACAGCACTGACAGTGGGTTGAAAAGAGATGCCCACACAGGGAGACAGAGCGTGAGCGAGAAAGACGTCATGTATTTTTTTATGTTTCACGGTTTCCCCAAAATTCACTATAATAATATTTCTTCGAATTTTTGATTGCGTTTATTTTTGATTTGAGCTTTTCTTCTCTTGGTAACCACTCACAGAGTTTAATTAGTTGGCTGGGATATATTGTTTGGCAGTAAATAGTTGCAGAAAAGTGTGGGAAAGGGAAGGAAAAATATTAGAGTTACACAAGCGAAATTTACCTTCCTTTGTCACCTGCGCCTCTACTTCGTCTGAATTGAGTGGATTTCCTTGTACATCCGTCCGAGGGATTCAACGAAAGTTGAACGAAGTTTGTGAGCAGACTTCACTTTCAATTGGTGGTACACTAGTACCTACACTTGACATAATACGATTGGGGCTGATTCACAATGGTGTTGTTGGTTGAGACAAGTGTCAAACTGGATGCTGATTGGGAGTGAGTGCGAGTGTGGTTTGTGTATTCGATATGATGGGGGTTTTCTTTGTGGGGTATGGCTACACTTTGTGTATCGGGAAAGAGACATTTTTTTTATAAATGCCCAGAAATTGTATTCAAAATTAACTCAAACATTTCCAATTGATAATGCATGAAACAATAAAGCAAATTCTAGCTATCCTTCATAAATCCTTGATCGTTGACACAACAAAAGGGTGACATGTTGCAAATTACCAGAGACCCACCGCCTGTAGAGTCTGTCTGTCTGCTTAGGCTAAATAGATCGGCACTGAGAACTCTCATCGGCGTTACAAATAGGCATTGTGTACTTGGCCAGAGATAATGGAGGCTAGAGATATCCAATTTCTACCTCCCTTGCCCTTGATTTCATATGACATAGGTTTTTATACGATGTGTGGTACCGGGAACTTTGTAAGAACACTCTTACTCTTTACAGCTCGATGCCACCATGGCCGAAGTTTGATATCTATATACTCCATTATCTCCGCAATTTTCACTTAAGCCCGCAGGATGGATGAAGAGGAGGAAAATATGACATTACATATCCTCTGCTCGTGCAGTGGCTAACCGGCTAACCGTAGGTACTGACACTTAGCAAGCGCCAATTGGTCCGGGTATACAAGGAAGTCACAATCCGAGTCTTAACACAATGTGCACAGTACTCGCTTCAGTGTGACTGCAATCTGCGGCCAGCCACTGCAACCCAAACTAACCCAACAACCACACAGTAAATCGCAATGCCTCCTTTTAAGCATTTTCATTCTGGTAACACCAGCTGCAACTGTTTTGGAACAGCCTGACCTCAGATCACCTGTGAATGCGGAGAGCATGGGGAGACATTTGTTTCCAGAGATATTTCCGAACATCACGGCAGTTTGTACTTTCATTATGGCGAGAAGAACTGCGACGAGTTCAGACGACGGCGAGCAAGAGACAACTATACAATTTTAAAGTATCCAATTTCTACTAGGTGGTGTTTTGTTGCCAGTTAGTTTATGATGTACTTTGGGCTTGTTCTTCGACTTCTTAACAATTGAAATAGATGGTAAACAGTACCTAGCAATCTTTTCCTTGGTGTCGGTGATGACTGTCTTAAACGAAATTCACTTGTTTTCACTTTCGTTGAAATGTTTGTTGCTGTCTTTTAATGAGTTTTAAACACAAACGAAATGACGAGACTTGCAACAAACTCGACAAAAGTCTATTAATACATTTATTATTTGTTAATAAATCTAAAGTTGCTGCGCTTCCCGCTCAGTGCTCCACAGAATGAATGCAATGATTTTTGAATTTTTTTCAAGGTTGGGAACGATTGATAAGTTTAAACAATGTAGTAGTAGTAGTAATTATAACAAAAGTAAGAATGGGTTAAAAAAAAAGCTACGCTCAAACCTTCGTAAGTCAACATTCTTCAGACGAATTTTCTATAAGTTGAACAAATGTTTCAGGACTTAAAAGGACCCAAGATTCCCTTACTCAAACATTCCATAAATCAAACACAATATTTGTTCCCGTGACTATTCGACATATGGGAGTTCGACTGTGTATTCAACACAAAAAGTAAGGAATTATTTGATCAAGCTAAATTTAATTGCTTCGTCAGTATTTATTTCTATCTCCCGATGAATTGACATTAAAGATAAACCAGTAGGTCGATCTGCATCGGTAGAGTTTCTTAAAAACGTTCTTGGGCGTTGCATCGTAGAAAACGTTATTTCTTGTGTACATCGATACTGGCAAGGATGCCAACCTTATGCGCGGACAAGAATTCTTCCAGGGTGGGCAGACAATTTTGTGTTCACTTTAAACAAAAAAAATATAGTAAATTATAGTAAGAAATTAATAGAATTATTGATGGTATTTTTTTTTGTATAGTTTGCGTGAGCACAAGGGATTGTTAATACTCTTAAGTGTCCGGGTTCAAGACACAGCATGGGCCGAAGTTTGAGAGGGAGAAAGGGAGAGGAGGTACCTGTGCACATTGGCTGTAAATATCTGCGGATTGTATTCTGGGGGAAATATTGGGCTGCGAAGAGCATTCCATATTCGTATCGTGCGGCTGATGAACGAGTCTCCAAATTTAACTGTGCGTCCGAAAGTAGGCTTAAGGGTAAGCTGATGAGCATTCCTGGCGAGCTCACTTGAGCATCGTTTGTTAAAATAGCGATAAAATACGGATAGAGACGAGACGGTAGGTCGATGTTCGAGCGAGTCTAATGGCTCTTCAATATTGTTGTCTCCTATACGTTTTATCGCTCACTTTTGGATACTACCTAGAAGGTGCAGGGTGGTTTTGGGGGCACCAGACCAGATGTGAGCGTTGTACTCAAGTTTAGGGCGTATATACGCCTCATAAGTTAAAGCCAAATCAGAAGGGGTGAAGTATTTCTTGCATCGATTGAGGAAACCTAAACATTTCGCAGAATTTTTGGCGACCTCAAATTTGTGATCGTTTCAACAAAGTGTTGCGTTAATACACATACGGATGGAAGGATGGAAAGTTTTCCGGTTTCATCGACACAGGTGCCATTCATGGATAATGGCTGATTAACAAGGGTTCGCTTGAGTGACAGCACGGAGCATTGAGTTTTTGAAGCATTGAATTCCACTCGATTGTTCTTTGCTCAGTTAATTATGCTGTCAAGATCGGAATTCAATGTGCTTAACATAAGCTGCCGTTCCAATTCTACGGCCGAAGGGCGGGGTCGTGAGTCTTGGAACGAATATGAAAAGCTGAGGGTGCTGTCATCAGCGGAGGAATGGATTGGATTAGAAGTAGCAGACAAGAGACCATTTATAAATATGAGAAGGAATGTCGGAGACAGAACAGAGTCCTGGGGAACACCAGGATTTATTTGGTGGATATAAGACTTGAAACAACTTGAATTGAACGGTTGAAATATAATTTCTAATCCATACCAGAGCCATGTTACCAACACTTTTAAAAGTCGGTGTATATGATGGAAAAATATCTTTACTGCAGTCATCTAAAGCTGTTATGGTGTTCTTTGAACGCTGTGCCTCTGGTTGTTCATGTCATTTTGTCTTCCACCGTAGAAACTCAGTTATAAAACTGGTTATAAAATTTAAACTTTTCTTCGTCAAATTTTATCTACGCAACTGGAACTCGCTGCCTTGGTTCGTTTCCCGGCGGGTACCACCAAATATACAGTCCACGGCCCCACCTCTTTCGATTCACTGACAATGATCAAGGAGTAATTAGGATTCCGCATAAAATTGTAGGTCCCTTCCACTCGTGATAGAACAATATCACGCACAACACGAGCGGTTGCTGAAAAGGTATGCTCTGGCTCTTTGAGGGCTGCAGCGCCACCAATATTATAATTATTATTAAATATTGACGGGATCAAAGTATATTGACTGAATTTTGTAGCGTCGTGTGTGTCGTGTCCCCGCAAAAACACTTTTTCACGCACAAAGTTCGATATTCGAGTGAAAAAAATGATTGTTGTTTACGCTTCAAATGAATGATTTAAACTGAAATGACGCACAATTACAGTAGCTTTCCCACGCATGTTCCAATGGAATTATAACAATGGAATAATACAAGTTAAGCCATCTCTTAGCAAACCGCACGATCTAAGTTATAAACCCAATGTAATGATGATATAATGATCTTATGGTCCTCGAATCGTGTTTCGAGCTGAGCTAAGAAGTCGTCCAAAAGGGATCAGACGCATTTACATTGACTCTATGCTGATGCCTCGATAGTGTTCGTGGAATTTTCAGGGTTTTAGTTTCATCCACTATACTTACAAGGCCTTGCACAATCTCAAAAATGTCTCTAAATTTTAAACTGACAATTTCTCGAATTTTGGTTCAAGCTGACACTAAGCCACAGGAAGATTATTGCTAAATTGTACAGAATGGTAGTGTGTGCGAAAACAAAAATGCTTAAGCAGCACAAGCGAAAACTGATTTCCGAAAAGTAGACGCTTTAGATGACCTATCAGAGTCCTTAAACTCAACATATACAAGGAATCCACTACGTTCTTGGCATAAAATCGCTTTACCAACTTATTGCTCTCTTCTCGTTTTTAAAGAACTGCACTTGTTGGGAATTCGATGTGTGTGTTTTTGGGGTGTGTGTGTTTTCTTCATTTGCCCTTTTTTTACTAGGCCATCATCGAGTATTCCATCGCAACAAATACGTCGCAATATTTGCACCGGGAATCCCAGCAAAAGTGAAATGGCAACAGCCAAGTCCCTCAAGAAGAATAAGTCATGTGAGTATTGATGGCATTCCTGACGAATTATTTCACACTGCGTCAAAAATATCAGCTTCTCGCAGTAGCCAAAATCATAGCTCGCATAGTTCTGGAATGAAAAAGAGAATTCAAATTCAATTCTCGACGTCGAACAGGCAGACTAAGAACGCAATGGATCATCCTGCATCGACCACATAAACTCTTTACGGACATTTCGGATAATCGAGCAATACTACAGGTCTCCGCTACATCTATACATACTTTGTTTATCGACTTCGATAGCTTGAATCGAGAAGCAATTTCCATTTCCATAGCTATTATAAGGTCTACATAGGAAGGTGGTAAGTGTGTATGAGTTGGTGCGCACTAGTCTTTGCTGAGAAACCAGGCTCTGGAACTCCGCGGGCTGTAGCGCCACCCATATTATTATTTTGAGTTTGTGATTCTGAGTTTATCCATGGCACTGTGTAACAGGCTGTAGTGTCAGAAGAACTTGATGTCCAAAGTGGAGTTTGCACCCTTATGGTACGATTACACAGCACCCAAATCTAACACTTCGGGGATAAAATTTCTAAATCCTGAGTCAATATATTGAATCAGGGCGGCTCTATCATACTTCATTTCTGTTGTTGACAGTTGCGTGCGGAATCTGTAAGGGGGATTGTTCGATTTGACGAACTTACAAATGCAGCGACATTTCAGAATGTTGAGAAATGTATTAGCCATAATGCTGAACATTGGTTGAAACTGGCCGAATTGTTGAATTTGCGGTTTTTGGATTATTAGACCGGATAAAGCAAAACGTGTTTTTTTTTTGTTTTGTGAAACAAAAGCACATTGTTCCTTATGAGACCACCCACACCAAAGAAAACGAAACAAAACACACGTTCTTGTTTTGAAGTGTTTTGTTGGTTGTCGAAAATACATGCAACACACACCGAATGCAACAAAACTGTTTGGAATCAGCTTCTGTGATAATAATTGCCCTCTTTCTTATGGCGCAGCACACATTAAAAGGAACGAAACATAAAAACCAAGGCAAAACAGTTAAAAATGTTTCGTTGGCTGGAGCAAAACAAAATGTTGGTTCCGTTTTTACATGTTCAATCCGATTTCTGGTGCAATTAGTAAAAAAGTATCAGCATCGACCACTCTCCGCTATTGGCGTCATTTTCAACCATTGCTTCACATTGGTTCAAAAATTGTATATAAGATTGGCACTTCGTCGTCTTTGAGTCTAACCACATGTTAAACAACACTTAAAACAAATCGCAAGAAACAAGAAAACAAAACGTTTTGTTTTGTTTCTTTTGGTGTGTGTTCAAATAAAAAACGTTTTTTTTTTTACTGTCGAATCAAAAACGTTTTGTTCGATCCGGTGTGTTTGCACCCTTAAGCATATTTATCACCGCTATTGCTTCCGATGGCTATCAGTGGTGTACTCCGTGAAGCATTGGCAGAAGAAAATTATGGGATTCGATGAACTATGACATCTTACCTCAAACACCTTGATGATGCTGACCATGTTTGTTTACTTTCACATCGGATAATGGACCTTCACTTGATGGTCCACGATTACGAAGACCAGGCAAACAAAGCGGGGTTGAAAAACCTAAGCCTTACCATTTCTAACACCCGCGACAGCTTAACATTGCCGGACAGGAAGTCAGGAGACTTAACAGCTTTCTGTATTAAGGGGGTGTGGTCTCGGCTAACCGTGGTGGCACCGAATGTTGGGTTCTTATTTTCTGTTCTTGAAAATCTGGTGTATTTAAAATTTGACGTTGTTGACTAACAGGATCTTAACCCTTTTTTCCGGAGGGTTTAAGCCGCTCGCATGTGCTACGCTCCGCTAAGGGTTTGTCAACAACTGTCTGGCAGGCGCCTGGAGCTAAATTTTAATTATATTCACTCTGAGGTATTCAGCAGTATACCCAACTTCATCGTCACCAAGGAGAACCTTACAGAAACGGACGAATTACCTGAAATATCGTCCCCTTTACCATACCAAAGCTTCATTCGTTCGCAAGCAGATGTACATATAAAAACATGCGATTTTGTAGCGAGCAATTGTACCTGAGAACAGGCCAAGAACTTACTCGTATAGACATCGCTTCTACGCAAAAAGTGGCAGCGATTGGACACACCCTACGATGAGATGACAGCTCCATTGCGAAGAACAGGTCCTCCAGTCTTTCAATAGCAATGATTTAAAAGAAGAAAAACAAATGGAATTGAATTTAATAAAAATCTCAGTTTTCTTTAATAACAAACAAAATTTCGAAGAACAACAGGTAACAGATAAAATTTCACAAATAAAACGGAATGTACTTTGGAATGTACAACGGTTTAGTCAAATTGTGCGCGTGTGTCTTATTTCTCACAAATTGCCATTCTCTTTCAAAAACTTCAAGAACACAGTCAAACGCTCTCCAAATGCCGGGTTATTGAATATTATTCGTCTGTTCTCCACTGCCTCGTCGGTGTCCAGGAGGAAATTCATCGGATCGCTGAGTTCCTCGTGCTCGTTAATTAATATTGGCAACATGCAGGTGGCAGTTGACAGTCCTGAAAAGCGAACAAATTCGTTCACAAAGATGCTGCCATCCCGTAGCCGAACTCACCGTGATATCCCTTGTTGACTATTTCCTTCTTTACATCTTCAACCGTTGGTATCCTCTGGCTGTAGTTTAATCTGTGGAGAACGTCACTCAAGACGGTGTGATAAATTTCTATGAGCGTGTCTCTTTGGTCTGTGAATATGTCTGTGGGCCAAGATGAGAACATCAGCCAGTTCCAGTCGATTCCTGGCGAGCCAAAGAAGCCCTCTTGGTAGTCGACCTAAAAAGCAGTAAATCCTACCTCAGCTCTGTGTCTCGTTGCATGAATGATGGAAAAGTGCTTACAAAAAGTACATCGTGGTCATTGTTGTACATCAAGTTGTTCACCCACATGTCGCCGTGGTTGAGGACATGGAAGCGGTCCGCCTGATTTCGACTGAAGACATTTATCATCTTTGGTATGACCTTGGCACCGAACTCCTCTAGGCCTGCCACGTATTGCTGCAAACCTTCATTCGACTTGCAGTAGTCGATGGTTGACTGAACGCAGTTGACGTAGACATCGTGTAACGGGGTGGGATTTTCTGACACATTCCCTGCCAAGTGGTACTTGAACAGCTGCGGGTTCTGTTGAATGGAAACCCAGTTAGAGGGGCAAATCAACACAA
This sequence comes from Eristalis tenax, assembly GCA_905231855.2. Lineage (NCBI taxonomy): Eukaryota > Metazoa > Arthropoda > Insecta > Diptera > Syrphidae > Eristalis > Eristalis tenax. The sequence continues at coordinate 115,268,366 of HG993124.1, forward strand.
AACGCAGCTTTACCTTTTCATACAAGACCATGCTAGTTGCATGAAACTTGGCCAACTTGTCCAAGGCCAAGCTGATTTGGTCGAAGTTAAGACCCTTCTTTACGTCGAGGATGTGATAACCTTTAAGTTTCAGATTCTCTTGGACAATCACGCGTTCGTCAACATAGAAGGCTCTAATGAGAAACGTCTTAAACTTACAGTCACTCAAAGATCGTCCTCAGATTTACTTGCCTTGGTCCGAATAGAGTCTTGTCCCCAATGGACTCCAGAAGACTCTCAGCCTCCTTCATGATGACATTGTAGACTTGAGCTTCTCGCTGGAAGACATTGAAGTCTTCCTCGATGGCGGCCATCAGTTCGTTATCCAAGCGAGACTTAACAATAAGGGATGCTGACTCCGTTTCACCGTTTGGTTCTGTGATGTAGTCAACGTTAAGTAGGTGCATGGCACTGGCGTAGTGTTCACCCTTGGCGGTAGCTGGCTGCTTGGTGAACGTTTTGATTTCTCTCACAGGTGAGGAGGAGTATTTCGTGATGATTTTCAGCACATATTTGTCATCGAGCCAGCTTGGGCCATCACTGTCTCCGGATTCACTCATGCTTTGGGTATGTTGTGGGCTGAAAGAAAATAATCAAAGGTTTAGTGGTGGGAAGGGGATGTGGAATTCAATGGCAGACTGCAAACAAATGTGTACACAGCGAAAGAGTGGAGCTGAAAGTCAAAGGAGGGATTCAATATTCTCATTCAACGGATCCGATTTCAGATGAAACTGTGAACATCTAACAATTCAAAATAAATACCTAAATAGAGAGCCTAGAGGCCAATGTTCATTTGTGGACACACAAGGACCAACGATGTGCATAAGGATGTGACATCATTCATCGCGTCGAGGAAGATATATAACTTGTTAGAGAATGCAGTTTCTGGGCAATTACGTTGAAAAGATAACTCATTTATCATCTGTTTTCTCTCTTAAATAATACAATATGGTGTGACTGACAGCTTGTCCAAAACCGCCATATTTTTGTTTTGTGGCGTCACTCAGGGTACGTTTTTGACATTCGATAGCTGTGCCTCTTGGGAATTGACGGCAAAATACATTTTTTGATAAAAAAGTGATTAAGTGAGTAAGTAAATTCAAATGTCGAGGAAATTCATTTCATTTAGTATATTTTAATGTATAAAATGCCGCACTGTTCAGTCAGAGGTTGCAAAAGCTGGAATGACTAGTTAAATTTTGGGAGAAATGTTGGTTTCTTACACTTCCACACGATCAGAGGTCCTTAAGGTCGTCTCCACTGGACCTGAACCATGCCCTGTTAATGAACATGATCTGAAAAAATCTAGTGGAGACTCAAAAATCCATGTCCATACATCCTGTCGGAGAATCTTGATCTTACGACATGGCATGAGCACTGTTCAAAAGTCAGTGGAGTGGAGACATGAGATTTGACGTTTTCCTATACGTTTCCTATATTTTCCTATTTCTATACGTTTTCCTATACACACGATTTTGTGGTAATGACTGGAGTGGTATATATTGAGAGTAAAAGTAGAAGTGTTAGGGCATATCATTTTGTTGTCATTATTTTTTAGTGAGATTTAGTTCGCTTATTGGTTGACCGCTACTTGATGTTGACGCTCTCGCAGCCAACGGTGAAGTAAAGCGACATGGCATCTCGAAACGAAAGAATATATATAGCGGATGGGTGTTCAGACTGTGGTTGTAATGTTGGGCAGAAATATGTCAAGTGGAGGCGGTTTATTAGACAAAAAGGCAGTACCGAGTTGGAATCTTTCAACAATGGTCGATGAAAATCTTAATTGTTTTGACTGCGGATGTTGAAAATTAGTTGAAAAAATGTATTTTAGAATAAAGTATTTAAACAAATCAATTATATAAGAAAAGAACTTAAAACGAAAAAAAATTGACATGAACTTTGACATGAAAATTCCTGCGATGAAGTTACGTAGGGCCTTAGTAGAACAGTCAAGCACACCATATTAGCTTTCCACTATGATCTCAACTGACATTTATCTCGAATTAATTTGGTAGAAAATCTCGCAATTCATAAGAAAAGTGTCAGATAAACGCGGCTATCCCTCAAAAATATGCACCATGTTCGATAATGAGTGCGTTTGATTTATGTTTGACGTTCTATAACGATTTTCTCATTTCACGCATCTTTTAACAAACGTCGCAGTGTTTTGCTCACTTTCGTTGAAGTGCGACAAAGGCATAAATATCCCCCAACGCGTTGTTCAGAAATGAAGTGTGACTGAGACGCACAACTTCTACCTCTCTTGCCCCATATAATTTTCTAAGGCCAAATTGACCAATCAGAGATCGGCATTTACGTTATTTCGTGAATAACCGTCAAAAATTCATGAATAACTGCCAAAAAGTCTCAGCTGTGAAGTTGGGCATCTCTACTATACTTCGTTTTTGGCGTTGTAATTAGAGGTGACATTTGAATTTAAACACACGTGAACTGTCAGCTGTCAAAACATCTCCACACAAATGCAAAGTTAAACCCTTGGTAGTTGGTGAGGTCTGCCTTTAAACATTTCGCTATTCCGATAATGTTGCGCGTTTTTTCCAAAAATCCAAATGAACGAGACATGCCAGCACACACTGCGATAAGGGTGAACGCAATAAATTCGCCACAACTCGGGTGTATTCACCACTGCTCACCACAACAATTAAATAATGTCCAGTTAAGGAATACATTGCGATGTCATGCGGATGATAAAACAAAACAAAATTCCACAGTGAGACTTTCACTGAAATATGGTGTCAAACAGATCGATCCTCGTTTGTTTTTTCATCTCAGTAAAATGATATAAATGATTACGCCCTAGTCCAACAAGTGTCTAGAGACTTGAGCAAATTGACTTAGCATACAATACCCTTAGAATTAAGTGCCATGTCGTGTTTAATTTTAGCGTTTAATAAATCACATTTTAGAGAAGGAAATGAAATACCCGATTGGAAATCAAGTTCTCTGAGCATAGATCCGCAAACAGTGCCAGTTATCATTCATTCATGACTTGCGTGTCGTTGAGAGGCAATTTATCGAAATCAATAAGTTTTCCGCAACCACACAAATGCTATAAAACATTGCCAGCAGTTCAAATACAAGCATACTCGTGCATAAGATATGATACATTACTCGCACGAACTCAATTAGCGGTTGAAATGTATGCCACAGCCGCGTAGCGGACGGTGGACTCAATTGTGTTTAACCTTAAAACGAACAAATTAACTCTCTTGTCAATTGATTTCAATTTATTTAATTTTTGTTTTACAGTGGAATCGGTTTTTCATGAAAAACTTTGACATATGCACGGGCTGTCAAATTGAGCGAGTATCAAACAGTTTTAGTGATCTGAATGACCACCGTTATATGTAAGTCACTGGTTGTTATTTCAACGGTTCGAAGTACACATTCCGTGTGACACTAGTGGGTATTTATCTGCACACAAGGGATGTTTATGCATAATGCAACACAAGTAGCTTATTGACAACCGTTCGTGCGGAAGGGTGACACATGCAAATGCAGTTATGTTCAAGTGAATTGCACGCAATGTGTGCAGCAGTCAGGTCTGGTTTCCTAATCATAGCTCATGTGTCATTGTTATAAACAAAGGACGGTGGGTGACCATTTGACTCAATGTCAGTCGAGACCGGAATGATGATGATGCACTGCTCAAAAAGTCGGAGTTGATGCATTTCAAATGGCGACTACAAACAGTTACACGGCCGCTGCTGATGCTGATTTGTTGGCAGATGTATTCACTAGAATTCGATTGACTTTTGATTTGTGTGCAATTCTGATGTCCACTTACTTACTTTCTGTTTGGAGTGTTTTGCAAAGAAATTAGCAACACCCGGGCAGCATATGTAAATGAACAAAACTGGTATTGGGACGGACTGCCAAATTAGGAGGGGAAAGCTTGTGTTATTTGTTTATGGAAATGCCGACATCATCTCATAAAACATAGATTTGGGTAAAATCTCGAGATAAATATGTGTTAAGTGCAAAATATCTGAAGACATTCCGAATCGTACAGCTCATTTCGTCATCAACATGTTGTCCTTGGCATTTCAAGAGGTATAATCTTTCTTCGTTTGTGTGGAATGACTGATTGTATTTTGTCAATAATAACTACATGGTCGATGACGATGTATTCAGTCTCGTCTGCTAATTCAATGGAAGAGGAACTTACAGATTAGATATGAATTTTGAACGAGCAAAAATAAATACTCACTTTATTTAAACCTCTCTTCGAACTTCTTCTGTTGTTGAATCTTAGCATGGGCCCCAACGAGGCGAATTTGACAACACCAGCTAATTTTCTCATGTTGCCTTAACGCAAAGAAATCGCAGGTCTTGCAGAATTGGATTGACTGCGGTCAATGCACTGCAGGCAGAGTCACGTCTTTGGGACAGGTTCAGTTCTCACCACCAATTCTGGGTTGAAGTGATGTCTGTGTATTAGGTTAGGAGACTTCACATTCCATTTGCGGAACCAACGATTGTTGGACTTATATCGATTGCTAAGGTCTTTCAGGTGATTGTTTCTGAACTAGTCATTTAAGGGAGTTGAACTTACGCAACCTCGAGTGAGATAGCAAGTCCCTTTCCTTAAAGATCCGACATCGGTGTCGTGACTGAGGATGTGAACATCGCACCCTAAGATGAAAAGCTCTGCAAACGGTCAAGAAATAATAGATAAGCTACCAAGAGTGCACGAAATTGACACATAATCTCCATGCTCCTAGAATTGTATGTTCTCTTCGAATAAGGAATGACGTTTTATAAACACAGACACCTTCTACCTCTCTTGCTCCTTAAAATGTTTGACAATCGTTCTTTATAACGTTTATAACGATTGATTTTATTTCATGAATAACTGTCAAAAAACAATCAAATTCGTCGAAAGGCAAGGGGGCCCTCGGCTGTAGTTGGCCATCTCTAGAATGATTCATTTGTGATTTCGTGAATAACCGTCAAAAATTCATGAATAACTGTCAAAAAATCACGCAAATTCAGGGCAAGAGGACACTCGCTGTGTAGTTGGCCATCTCTATAATAGTTCATTTCTGCTAAGCATTTTAGGAGCTTAAATACACACAAATTAAGTGATGCCTTTATGTCATTAAAAAATAAATCAAATGAGCTTGTCGTTCACGATATAAATTATTTATCAAAATTGAACTAGCACAGGAAAATATTCCCCAATGCCGTTTGGTTAATGCGATCAATCACAATTATTATCATGCGACACCGCTTGTGTATAGATTGTTGCTATGCCTGAATTGGAAAAAATGTCTGTTTGAGTGGAAAATATTTCTTTATAAAACCGATTTCGAATCATTATTATCTCGAAACTAAGTCTCTAAAATGTACATGTAGTGTTATTTTCTTATTTTTTCCACTATACTCTGAACCTTAGAACCGTCGAGTAGATAGAAAAGAATCGAGCCATAACGCTCAAATTAATTAAGACAATCGAAAATTCTTTCGTCAAAACAAAAATATAAAAAAGCATATAACAAGAAACGAATAAATTAAAAATAATAATGTCAATTGTGAGCTATCCCATACGATAATTGGTATAAGTTTTGCCTTACACGCTCAAGTCATCATCATTCGGCATTCTCCATTAAAGGGGTAGCGGGGTAAACCACGCAAGAGAGATCTCCGGAGGATCAAGTTGCCTGATCCTCCGCCACCGTCTCTAACACATCAGGAGTTATGCCCAAGCGTAACCAGGCGAGTTTTTGGACTTGGTTCAACCATCTCGTCCTGGGTCTGCCAAGCGGTCGCCTACCTGATGGAATCGCATTCAACGCCCGCCTCGGACGTCATGATGAAGGGGGCATTCGTGCAACGTGGCACGCCCAAGTGGTTATATTTATTTTGCTAAAATACATTTTATAAAATACAAATAACGATTCACCGATTGAAACGCACGCGTTTTATTTATTTCGCTAAAACACCGATTCGCTGTTTTTGTAACTGTTGTAAACAATACTGCAATGTTCTTCAAACGTGCTCACCAACATCAATTGTTGAGACAGGAATTCCGGAATGTGGCGTTGTGGGTTGGTGAGTCGACTCGAGCGCTCTTTAGCCTACGCAGCCCAGGTTCGGTTCCCGGTATATATAGCCCCACCTCTTACGACAGCGACAAAGCTCAAAGAGTATAGCTGTCTAGAAAAATCTTCTCAAATTGACCCTTCCGAGTCGTCATACAACTCTTGGTCCCTTCCACTAGCGAAAGAACAATAGTGTGCACAATACGAGTGGTTGCTGAGAATTTAGGCCCTAGCCCCATTACGGGCTGTATCGCCACCCGTATTATTAGTTCCGAAATAAAGGGGTCGCTTTAAGTTCACGAAACTCTCAGAGTGGCAACATACTCGTAATCTATGCAAGCATTGTACTGCATATTTAAGGACTTTGGCACAAGCTATACAATCAGTATCTGCAAATTAATGTCTGATCACGCGGCACAACTTTTAGAGGCTGCTTTGATACTCTGATCTGTCAGTTGAGTGCAGTGTGAAGAGCAACTGGCTGCAGGTCGCGAACCTATAACCCACCGAGAAACAGAAGAAATCTATTCTATATACTTTAGTGGCGGAGTCGGGGGTCTGCGATTAGTTCGTTTAATGAACGTCGCTTAAATTTTTATAAACAAAATAGTCATTCATAAGGCATTAATTCACACCACAAATAAAATATAATTCACATGCATCACCTTTTTCTAGTCGCCTCGAAAAAGTGCAGTATGCCTGGAAAAAAATCAAGGAACAAAATTGGCACGAGCTCGCAACTCGCATGTTTTGTGTATACAACTTGAATACGCAACAATGTAGGACCATTGATTTCAATGGTGTCTGTATCTGTACGCGTCGGGCGGGTATAAAATGTGGTCCGCACAAGCGTTAGACATACTTCACCTTATACACTTTAAATCCCTTACGCCTTCTACAGAAAAAAAGGATTTAAAATTACGATGGAAATTTTTTATGAATACTTCGTAATTAGAACTGAACCTTGTGTCTTTTTGCCCAGGTTGTGTAATGTACACTTTGCCCACGCGTGAGTACCCAAATATATACCCAAAATCTTAAATACCTACCCAAAGTGGGGTATTTATTATTTCGATTTTATAAGTCAAATTTTGTTCAATTTACTCGTGTTTTTTTAAATTGTAAGATGAGATTTTATTAAACACGAAACTAATTTTTTACATAAATCCAATATTTGTTCGTAAAAACATTCATAAACAAATAAATAAATGAAATGAATGAAAGTAAGACAAATTATGGTACAAAATTGTTACCTGAAAAGGGTACAGCATATCATTCAATGTCAGGCTACGATGTAAATGTAAGGAATATTGCACTGTTTGTTCATGTGCATACAAAAGGGACATTAAATCATAAAGTAGACCCCACTCTATCAGTTTTCAAATGACAGTCCATTGAACTGAATGGGAAAATCAGGGGTATATACCCAGATGAATGCCCATCACTAGGTACTATAATTACATGCTCACTAACATGGTGAACGTGCTAAGAATTAATACAAAGTTTTCCTCTAAGAACTATTATTAAATTCAACCATTCCTTTTTATTCTCTTAGTCGTGTCACCCAAAAATGTGTATCACTTTGAAAAATTTGTATTCTCTTAGTCACTTTATGTGACATTTGTCACTTGCACGTCAATTGTGTGCATGCCCTTAGTCACATTTCATGAGAAAGTGAGATAGAATGAGAGAGATTTTGTCGCTTGCATTTTTGTGCGTGACGCCAAACGACGTAGGATAATTTTGTAAGTTTTAGCCCAAATTTAGTTGAATTTTGGAATAAGAGTGGATTAATATGTTCACGTTTAGTGTTAAATAACAATGAATCAACAATTTGAGTGCCTGATCTCTTTAATAGAGGATAATTCCAATTACACCAAGAAATCCATTTTTTTTTAAAAGAAAACAAAGCGTTTTCAATTTCCTTTTTCTTGGGCTGTCATTGAAATGTAATCCACCACATACGCTCACCAAGGTATCCGTGTTCTGAACCAAAGGCATCCCAGAATTATACAAATTATCAAATGCAACCACCGCATTGAAATTGATCCCACTTGAAGACAGAAATCTGCAGCATATGTTGCCAACTAATTGGTTTTTTTTGTGGGAAGAGAATTTGATTGGTTTTTTTTTTGTCACCTCACTCGATTTCAAGAATACAGATTCTGATGTGAGGTCGCAGAAAAATGAGAGGCGAGAGAGAATGTCACCTTGTCTAAGAGAATTTTCGAAAGATTTAGAGAAAGTTTTACTCAGAGTGAACGCCGAAGGCCAGTGAGTTAATTTTTTTGTCAGAGATTATTAAACACTACACTGCAGCACTCAGGCAACGATTCGTGTTCATTGCAGCAAACCCCGGTCAAACTACTATTTTATTTATACCACTCCAGTAATAGTGCCGTTAATTTGATCCCAACGGCAAATGGTGACTGGACCATTGATTTGAAAGCCCGATAAATGCATTTTGGCTTTGCTTTTACTGAGATTCAAACCGGGGACACCGAATGAATGAAGGAAAGAAGCGCAGGTACCTAACCAACTGCGCCATTTAGTACTATGGGCCAGTAAGTTAGAAACAATAATATTGTTCGAACAATTAATTTTAAGTTTGTTTGAATTTTTTTGTTTGAATTACAAAAAAAAAAATGCCCACTACCATTAATTTCAACAGTTTCTGAAGTCATTTAGCATTAAAGTGACAGCAGAGAGTGGCAGTATTAAACTGACAGCAGCAAAGTAGACCCCATTTTGGTGCGGTACACTGAAAACTGAAAATAACACTGGCGAACATTCTGACCACACCTAACTAGGTTTAGGTAAACGTATTATCTAATCTGATCTGAACTACTTTTCAAACGTCAGTCACATCAATACATGTGATACCACACTGTAGATAAAAGTGGCAACGGTTATGGTAACTGTATTTTATTACTCTTAATGAAAGAAGATAGTACGGACTCAAACGAATAAGAGCGACTCTAACTTAGCTCTGTCGACATTCACTACAATCGTTGTGTTTAATGAAATTAACGAACACACATTCCTCGGCCTCGCTGAGTAAAGTGAGTCTCTGAAGAAAATTCATGTGACATCACTCAAATCTTCTCAAACCGTCAAACGAAGTCGCAATTCTCACGATTCGTCACTTTTTTTATGTCAATGATCCCACGACTTTAAAGAAACCTCTTAAAGATGCATCACGTTCTGGAAGACCAATTGTCGAAAATGTCGATCAAATAATAGAAATTGTCGAGTTTAACATGTAAACTCTGTTTCGGTTGTCCAGGAGCTAAACATTGCACCGTTTCGAACCATTGAACAGGGCTGGATACAGTTAGATGCTCGAAGTATGGGTACCATACGAGACATCGCTAAAGAACATTATGGACCGAATTTCTATCTGCGTTTTGTTTAGGGAATTCAAATCTGACATAACATTGAACTTGGAGATCAGGCCCTCTGAGCGAAGGAAACAGATGGGTCTGGGATCAAATTTCTCGCGTCACAGTTGGGTCTAACAGGAAGTGGGCCCATTCACAGCCGACTCTATTCCGACATGACAGAGCGGCATCTCTGATTTGTAGTCCTAATGTAATATGGGTGGTTGTACAGTCCGTAAAGGGCCAGGGCCTAGATTCTCAGTAACCACACGCAATATTGTTGTTTCACGAGTGAAAGGGACCTACAGTTTTACAGTTACAGATCTGAGAAGTTTCTTCTAGACAGTTATACTCTTGGAAATTGTTTAGTGATTCGTCGTACCGGAAATCGAATGCGTAGGCTTAAGTGTGTAGGGGTCGACCAAGTCACCAACTCACAACTCCACGGCCACTACTGTAGCCAATCTGCAGACTAACAAAATTCATTAGAACTTATATCATGTGCGGATTCGCTTTGTAAGTCAAAGTATTTAATGGGCATCACATCGCCGAATTGTTGTCAAAAATGCAAGAATCGGAGCGACCATCTGCGTTCATCTGAGAGGTATTCACCACATAATTCAAAGAGAGTATGACAAGATGTGCCAACATTCTACTGGCATTGTTCTACTTGCCCATGTCAATGACTTCCCTTATTCGCAAGATGTGATCTTGTTGATTGAAACTACAATAATTAGCATACATGCATATGAATGCAACGGTAAGTAGGTCGCCTCCTACGCACATTGTCTGCGTTTCAATTCTCGACGGGGAAAGCATAATCTTTTAATTTGACTGCAGAAGCACTAAGAATGCCTCGTTTTCTAATGTTTAGTTTCAAGTTCTCATTTTTGGGTAGTCTCAGGCGTGAGAACTAATTCCGAAAAGAAAAATGCAGTGCAGATGAACGCAGTTCACAATTCAATGTATTCTTTCGGTGAACCAAAAACATAATCATATTTTTTTGTTTTAATCTATAAATAAATTCCAGATAGGTGATACTTCTGATATTGCTTTTTAGTTAACAAAATGCTGGATGACCAACTCGTTGGAGTGACTCATAAATGATAAGCCCAGCAATCACCAGTGATAAGAAAGGCTAGAACCGTAGAGGTAGCCCGATAGCTAAGACAAATTATGTGTTGTTACATTTATGTACATTCCATGTTTGATTAGAAACATTCATAGATTAGTTCGGCTCATCAAAACAGAGACAGGCAGTAGAATGTGAATTCGCTCTAGTTTTCTTGGTCAAATTGAATTCAGAATTCAACCTTATTCTTGTCATACACATGAAGTGATGTTATGCACGGGCAGTGCTGTAAAACCTGTTTCTCCAGATTGTTCTACTTCTGCTTGTTTACATACTCGTATGTCAACTAAGTAGTCTTTGAGTGTATTCATCTGGTAAGTTGGACGGGGATCAATTAAAGCTGTGTACTTGGAGCGCAAAGGGAATGCAATTTCAGCGCATTTCTGGTTTGTATTTTCAACAGTTCAAAACCGGGTTACTGAGGTAATGATTAATTTGTCAGTATTTTTAGCAATTATCCTAAAACCTGTGATTTATTTAGGTTTGATTTTCTCAATAGGTTTTTGTTGGCAGACCACTCGTAACTGGCGGCATGGTGTTTTTAAGTATTTTTGACAAATCATCATGGAATTACTCACAGCCCAACAACATCTCAAAATTACTCAGCTGTCATAAAACTGTGTTTCTTAATTGAGGCAGTTCATATTACGCTTCAGAACTGTCAATTCTTCAGACTTTTTTCTTTGGGGTTATGTGAAGTAAAAGACTTCGCCGATAAGCCAGACACAATCCAGGATCTTGAAGCCGGAAGGCTAAAATCTGTCGACAGCACTGGCTCGTCCATATCGAGCGCATGGACGACAATGCTCTAGCTAAGAGGTTCTTGGAATCCGAACCTCCTGGTTCGACAATCCAGGATCTTGAAGCCGGAAGGCTAAAATCTTTCGACAGCACTGGCTCGTCCACATCGAGCGCACGGACGACAATGCTCGAGCTAAGAGGTTCTTGGAATCCGAACCTTCTGGTTCGACAATCCAGGGTCTTGAAGCCGGAAGGCTAAAATCTGTCGACAGCACTGGCCCGTCCACATAGAGCGCATGGACGACAATGCTCGAGCTAAGAGGTTCTTGGAATCCGAACCTCCTGGTTCGTGAAGCCGAATCTATGGTATAAATTCCAAGTAATAGCGGAAGCCAGAGAAATTCGTGCCCGTAAGCAAATCCTCAGACTCAGATCTTCCATGGGCCGCCTGCCTGATAAGTAAGTATGTAATGTCAACAAAAGTTAGCTTATGTATCGTAATTACCGATTTCAAGTAACTCCCATCTATCAATCATCCTTTTTGCGAACTGTCAAACTGAGAACAGAATACAGAGAGAGGCAGTTTTCTTAAATTCAAGCTCTCTAGCTCTCCCCGAATGCGAAAACTCCATGAAGTATGATAGAGATGCCCAACTTCACAGCTCATTGACCCCTAGTCCATCGACGAATTTTAGAGGATTTTCGACAGTTATTCATGAATTTGTGACAGTTATTCACGAAATAACTTAAATGCCATTCTCTGATTGGTCAATTTGGTTTTAGAAAGCGATATAAAAAATGGTTGTCAACAATTTTAAGGGGTAGGAGAGGTACTCATCTATAGTACTTCATTTCTGATAAGAATGAACTATCAGAGCTTGTGAAGTTCGCAAGTCGTAGTGTGTTCATGTGAATAGCATTTATCGGTTGCAGTGCTTGAAGCATTGTTCCAAAATTGGATCTTTAGAATGGACCTTGAACGGCATAGTGGCGGAAATCATTTTCACGAAATTATATTCACTAGATTTAGCACAACGCTTCATCGCTCTGGCTTAACAGCTAATTTCTAATTTTAATAATTATATGTTAGCCTTGTAAATAAATAAAATAAATAAAATATATTCACTAAACACTGTTCTTTCGGGCCCTACGTTGGTTTGCACCAGAAACGAAGAAGGCCAACTTTATAGCTTTCCTCCTAGCCCATTGTCGGATTTGAGGGCGGTTGCTCACGCAATAGGACATCTGTTCCAGTACTTTCTGCACCAAATTTGGAAGTCTGTCGTTTTTAAGGAGTGGGGGTAAAAATATCTGAGAGAGGGAAGAACGTACGGGAATGCATTTACACCAATTGTGTAAATTATGTCATTTATGAAATGTCAAATCTGAAATTTGACACACATTTGTTTGAATTAATGTAAACTTGTGAGTGTATTGATATACATCAATTGATTTGACAGGGTGGGGACATTTTTTACTCTTTCGAGAGAGCAGCGCACGTTTGACGTAAAATCCATATTTTTGGCATACGGGAACAGACTTTCGCAGATTTTCCTTGTTTCGTACTCGCTTGTGCTGCTTATTAATTAATTAATTAATTAATTTATTTATTCCATCAATTTCATCATAATCTTTTGACTACAATTAATTATTATTGATTTTGTTAAAAATATTCAATGCAATTTCTTTAAACATATTTCTATTCATTTGAAGGTCTACTTTATGATAAATTGAGTTAAATAGTAATGAACAACGGGTTATGGGTTCGTTTAAGCCATAATGCGTTCTATGTTACTTAGGCATCTCTCTGGGACATAAAGAGGCATAAGAGCTAGTAAATCCGGAGACTTAATCCTACCATTTAGTAGGTCCTTAATAAAAAGAACGCCATGAGCTTGTCTTCGACTTTCTAAGGTTTTTAGATCAATTAATGCACATCTAGATCTATAAACAATAAATCTATAATGAGGTATATCTTCGGACCATCTCAGTTTCCTTAATGCAAAGCGCGTGAGTCTTTTTTGAATGTTTTCAATCCTGTTGGAAGAATTATAGTAATGCTGCATGGGGATTACCAATGAAAAAGAAAGGGTTTTTAGAGTATAAACATCATTAAAATCCTACCTACGTTTCAGAAAGCCTAGCAAGGAATTTGATTTAGATATTATATAATCCAAATGTGCTGAGAAAGACAGCTTTATCACATATAAAACCTACATCTTTAATTTCACTTACAAATGAAAGTCTCTCGTTACCAAGACTATAATCAAACGAAGTTCGTGATAATGATCGGAAAGCACTAAAAATCTTACACTTGGAAATATTTAACTCCAGATGACTTGTACGTGCACGATTCAAAAAATGAATTTATGTCTTTCTCAAAATTTAAGCAATCAGTGATTGTAGAAATTTGTGAAAATATTTTCATAACATCTGCGAACATTAGACGATTAGAAAACTGCAAGGAGTACGGGATGTCATTGACAAAAGGATTAAAAAGGAGAGGCCTCAAATGAATGCCTTTATGCAGACCAGACGGAACTTCTATAAAGTGGGATTGTGGGCCTTAAATTTTGACAATCTCATCATCAGATCGGACAAATAATATATTTACTCTGTGTACGGGAACACACCCTATGAGAATGCCTTTCTCTGATTGCTCAATTTGTTTTGAGAAAACGATATAAAAAGTGGCTGTCAAACATGTTAAGGGGCAACAGAGTTAGAAGTTGACCACCTCTATAATCCTTCATTTCTGGTTTTTATATTGGTAGTATTGCCACTGACAACTGTATCAAATTTAATGTCAAAAATCTGTAGTTTTTCAAGAGCCAAGTGTTCTCGTTTAATTTAAACCTGGGTTTCAGAATATTATTGCTGCTGCAGAAATGCTGAAAAAATTATATTTGTCAGAATACATGTTTTCAAGTGGTGCACAAGACTCAAAGAAGGCAGGGTATCTCTGAAGACAGAGATTGTCCTAAACGGCCATCAACACCAAGCGATGAACAACGCAACCATTTAGTACTCAAAAAATCGTTGATTGACAATTATAAACCTCACTAGCTGTTAACACTTCACTAAAATCCGTCCAAACCATAACGGGGACAAAATCTATTTGTCTTTGCACCAGCCGCCATCTCACATTGCATCGATTCTTCGAAACCATTTCGCCAACATTTGCCAACTCTTTTTATTTCGCACATCGTAACATCTGGCTAGATATTCCCTTTAGCTCAAGGAACCGATCGGACACCGTTTGGACACGATAGGGGAGTATTCGTGCGCTCATGAGAGTCCATTCCGGAAATCAGATATGATTGGAAGAACCACTGGCATACAGATATTAAATCGAGAGGGAAATGCGAAAAGATTTGGAAGATTATTAAAAGTAACATACAATTTAATATTATTTTTTAAGCGCAGACGGTTTTGTTTGCATAAAAGTTTATCCGAGGGTACATATAAGCCCCAGAGGAGAATTCTAATCAATTCACATCAGCACATCTCAACAACGAGCTGCCAAAGCTTTGGTGTCAAAGCCGCATCAAGTATCTTCCTTCCTCCGAAACCTCAACTTACTGACGAATTCACAAGAGTTACTGAGCAATACATCCGCAACTTACTGAAGAATTCACAGGAGTTACTAGCATGAACAAATGTCTATAAAGCCCAGCCCACTTTCCAGTAAATAAACACTTTATTTCATTTCAATCAACAGTTATCAGTAATTATCAAAAGTAAACAATTATTGTTCACAAAAAAACTTAACGAAAACCACAAACAAAAACAAGCAACTCCTCATTTAGCAATAAATAAAAACCTGTCAACACACGCCCTGTTAATCAATCACTTATTTTTCTTAACGTCCGACACAAGCTACTTGGAAAAAGAAACCCACACACTTTTTCTTGTTTCGCATTGGCGATCAATCAAACTGTGTTCCTTTCACGAGCACGACTTTCGTTGAATTTCGTCAGAATGCGTCCGACTTAAACGTCAAATTCTCAGTGTCATTCCACTTCGACTTCGCGGGTCCTTTTAAGGTTCGTCGCCAAAAAGCATCGGTTTTGTGTAAATTCACAGCCATCTCAGATAATTCTTAAATTTATTGCATTTCTGTTTTGATTACCTCGACATCAGGAAAATGTTGAAATGTAAAGCTAAACAAATGGAAACACAACACAAACACCGTATGACCCACAGCCCTTATCTTCGAATTTCCCTTCTCGCTGCGTTCCCGATCAGCGATTGCTTCACAGAGTGCACCCGCTTGTGACCGACCACGGCATTTATCTACCGGCTGAGTGACTACATTTAGCTGTCCAGCTGTCCAGTGGCTTTGTCTCACTACACATTAATGCCCATTGACCTCCAGCCGTGGGCGGGTATTTAGAGGAATCAGCACTCTGCCAGGGGCAATGTTTGTCTGAATCCATCGTGCACCAGCCGAGAGGCTTTATTGTTGAGCTCTTGTTTCACTTGATAGAACTACGAGCGTCTGTCTATCCCAATGTCAACTATTTTCATCGTCAACTATCTACGCCCGTAAATGCGAGCCGAGTATACGCTCCAGTTTAATTGACCGGATTAAATGGATACATTATTTTGTGACACAATTTCCAGACCAAAATAGAACCTTCAGCTGATTGAAGTTGCACATGGGGTTACCCGACACACAATTATCAATAAAACTTATTCACCTCTTTTGTTGTTGTGTCGTGAGTTAAGCAAGCAGCAACGCACGGGAAATCGATTTCCTATCGCAATTCACACTTTCTATCCGTGAAGTTTTATAAAGCCGCGGCAGATACGAGTGTTTGAAGGCACGCGGCACGTACGATTGTAGTTGGACGATCCGAATTGGACGATCATGTGGGGTCGACTAGTGCTCGGTGTTTTCAAGTTGTGGCATTTTGGCTGGAACTTGCAAATTTGAAAATCTCTCAACCAACGCTTTGTGAATCGATGGCATTTGTTACTAAATGAAAGATAAATTGAGCGAGTGAGCGCGTGAGAGAGAGAGACTCAGAGTGTGGGGGACCATTACGTGACAGTTGTACTTGCAGTGTTTGGGGGAAGAACAATTACATTTAAGAGAAACCAATGAGTTTCGTTGTTATTATTATTTTGGAGGCATACGCATTTAGTTGTGGCTTAGTGTGTGGGCTATGAATGTCGCCAGAACCTAAAAACAGCTCGGCGTAGTGTTATTCGACTTTTTTACTTTACGTTGTTTGCATAGTTTTTCAGGTTTTCTACTTTAGCTTTTTACATGCTGAACTTTGCTTGCGTATAAAACATAAAATAGGTAAAAAAATAAAACGTGGAAAATATTTGAAATTGAGGAGCCTCAAGACAGAAGGTGAGAGTTGGATCTGAATAATCTGTGCGGCATCCAAAAAACGATTGGCTTTTTATCTTCCTTTCGATAAAATGATTGAATAGCCCGATTGGTTGAAAACAGATTACATATGTATGGATGTATCTAATCCAACGTTTCTCAACATTTAAGTGTGTAAAACAATGAATCAGGAATAACACTGTTATTATATTATTTTAGTAATATTCCTGAAACAAATATAAATATGAGAATAATATAAACAAAACGAGATAAATTTGCGTTATCTTATTCTTCTGATTCACAAACGATTGTTCTTTATTTATTGGGTCTATAACTTATTCGTGCGGTTTGCTACTAAGAGATGGCGTAACTTGTATCATTCCATTGTTATTGTTCCATTGGAACATGCGTTGGAAAGCTACTGTCATTGTACGTCATTTCAGTATATGTCATTAATTTGAAGCGTAAACAACAATAATTTTCTTTCACTCAAATATGTCGAGCTTTGTGCCTGAAAAAGTGTTTTTGCGGGGAGTTCTTCTTCATTGCTTTAATATGAAGAAAACTGCTGCCGAAAGTCATCGTATTTTGGTGGAAGTTTATGGTGAACACGCGCTAGCTGAGCGAACGTGCCAAAAGTGGTGATTTTGGCTTGGCCAACTAGCCAAATCTACGGCAAAGCCGAATATCCATGGGGCGTATTTGGTGGGATCAGAAGGGTGTGCTGTAATTATGAGCTTCTAAAACCGGGTGAAAACATCATTGGACAACGTTACCGAGCACAATTAATCCGTTTGAAGAGAGCAGTAGCCGAAAAACGCCCGGGATATGCGATCAGACACGAGGCAATAATTTTCCTTCATGACAACGCTCGGACCCACGTTGCTATTCCGGTTAAGAACTATTTGGACAATAGTGGATGGGAAGTTTTACCCGACCCGCCTTATAGCCCAGACCTTGCCCCTTCTGACTACCATTTGTTCAGGTCCGCGCAGAACGCCCTCACTGAAATACGGTTCACATCAGAGCAGAATATCAAAAATTGACATGACTCATTCTTGGCTGCCAAGCCGGCGCAGTTCTTTTAGGGATGGGATCCACAAACTGCCAGAAAGATGTGAAAAAGTCATAGCTTCTGATGGGCAATACTTTGAATAGCAATATTGTTTATGTTTTTCTAAAATAAACGTTCAAAATGTAAAAAAAAAAAAAAAAAGCCGCACGAAATATTTTATTTTATTTTTTTTATAAAGACTTTAACATCACTGTTTCGGATAATTTTGTAGATTAAAAGCTTGTTTTTCTGAGTACGCGACCCCTTTGATAGTAAAAACATTTTGGCCTCACATTATAATGTGGCAGTGATTTAAAAAAGCTACATACATTGAATCGTTCCAAACCCGGTCGAAATACGCATGATTTTACTTATTCGCGATGAAATTTGCTCATGTGTTGCAGTAAGACAGTGTTTTTTTTTTTTGAATATATGATACTGAATATAAAATACTTAAGTGCGGATCAGAATTGTCATTTATAGCCTATTCTGGAATACGTCTGTGACATGGTGAGTCACAAATGAGCCAAACTTTACAACTTGTGAGCAGCACAAGAACTGTCTTGTTCATTTGAGCACATCACAAGAAAAAATAAAGACAAAGGTAATAAATAATTCTAGACTGCAACGTGGATGGATTCGAAGCAATTTATGAAAAAAGAATTCTCTGTTCGCATTCGTAAATGTTTCATCAAATTCTTCCGAAACCCATCAAGACCTCATTTATCACACAGAGGTCGGATGGCTGTCAAAAACATGTATGTTCGTGAATTAAAAACTGCCTTATTGAAGTCATCTTCTTTTGACTTAGTTATCCTCACATCTTCCCGGACAGAACTCCAGTACGCACTCCATAGGTTTGCGGCCGTATGCGCTGATGCTGGAATGAAGATTAATGTGGACAAATCGGAGGTGATGGTAATTTCCGGAACGCCTATTCAATGCACTCTATATGCCAGTGGAGTCCCCTTTGAAGCAGGTGGAGAAGCGGTGGGAGCAGTAATTTTGAACTTTTCTGTATGATTGGTCAAGCTGGGTCAGTTTTGAAACAGTTTGGTAAATCTGTAATCAGAAAGGCCGAGCTGGGTGTCAAAGCCAAGTAAACGGCTTTCAAGTCAGTTTTTATTCCAACTCTCACATATGGACATGGAATTTGGACAATGACACAAAGAATAAGATCGCGAATAAAAGCTGCCGAGATGAGATTTATTTGTGCTATTGTGGGAGTTATTCACCGGGATCGGGTGAGAAACACGACAGTACTCGAGTTGAGCAGCTGCTTCTTCGTACGAAACGGGCTATGTCCACATCATGACGACTTCCGAGACGTGCTTCGATTGCTACAAAAAATACGAAAAAAACGCGGTGTCATACAGGCTTAAGCAGGTCATATGCCGCCTTGAAATCGAACTGGTATTTGAAACATTCTGTTGTATTTTGATAAATCGTGTATTTTGTGGACCTGGACACAGTTCGTAAGTCTTCAGCTTTTCCGAAAATCTGTCCCATTTGCACTAGCACCGATGTAGGTAAAAGGGAAGGAGCTTCTAAAGGGAGCATTTGATTAACGTTGCAATTACTTATTGTCAGGCCTGGAACTATTGGAGGATCTGAGCTTCAGCTATAGCTGCCTTCCACCGTTGACGGTCAAGACCGAGCTATCTTGCATCAGTGATAACTTAGTGTTTATACTGGAGTTTCTGTCTTACTCTCCCCCTCAAAACAGGAGACGCGCATTCGAAGACCCACTTAGCTCGAGCAGTACAGTCGACGAATTTTTGCCTGTCGAACTACATGCACATTTTGGCGCAGCTCGTAGAGTTCGCGACTCCTCCATTCACCTTCTTCGCAGACGGGAACATGTATCCAGTGTAACATTTGTCTTTCAAAGGCGCCAGGAATCAGCTCCTCTGATTTGCTTATCGCCCAGCTTTTGTCTCCCTGTAGCAGGACTGGCAAATTTAGAGTTTTGCAGAGCATGATTTTAATCCTTTGAGTTAGGAGTTTTGAGCCTACTTGTTTCGAGAAACCGAAGAAGAGGCGGTTGACGGTAGTATCCTTAATCATATAATAATAATAATAAGGGTGTCGTTACAGCCCGTAGAGGGTCAGGGCCTAGCTCCTCAGCAACCACACGTGTTGTGCGTGCCATTGTTCTCTCACGAGTGGGAGGGACCTACAGTTTTATGCCGACTCCTAACGTCCAAGCTTGAGAAGCATTTTCTATACCCTTATTTCTCTTTAAGCATTGTCAGTGACTCGAAAGAGGTGGGGCCGTGAGATGTCTTTTGCTCGTAAT
Organism: Eristalis tenax; assembly: GCA_905231855.2. Lineage (NCBI taxonomy): Eukaryota > Metazoa > Arthropoda > Insecta > Diptera > Syrphidae > Eristalis > Eristalis tenax. Next base: position 115,288,423 of record HG993124.1, read on the forward strand.
GAGAATCGAACCTGGGCTGCGTTGGTATGCACCAACACACACCGCCGCGGTTGCCACAGATAAGCTTCATTACTAACACAAATATGTAGCTGTCGATCGTGATGTTTTGTCTCAGGTGGTGTATGGTGGAACGGTTCTTGCTTGGCAGTATACATTTTGGCCTGTCTTCATTGGCCTTAAGACCAGTTCCATTTGCGTCTTCTTTAATTGCTGTGAAGGATTCGACTATGGCATGTCGAGAACGCGTGATGATGTCAATTTCATCCGCGTAACCCAACAGCTGAGCTCACTTTGGGCTTACATGAGCAACCTATACTTCGGAAATGTGTAAATCCGCCACATAGATGCTGGACAAAGGCGGAATCTGTCTGTAGTTTCCACATAGTTCGCATTCAACAACATTTCCAAAAGGACCTTATGACCCTTATGCATACGTACGTCCATCCTCAATCAGATTGATCATTGACCTTGCGATTTCGATTGACTTGGATTTCGTTCTTCGGGGCTAAAGTAAAGGCCGGACCAGACCTTTAACAATGAAGCTTCTTGAGCTAGAGTGATCATTTGTACGTTTTGTCGAGTTTTGTCCATACGAAGTTGGTTATTGTGCAATTAAACGTGGACGTCCTCTGTTGGGCTGTTCCACTGGCATCAGCGAAGTGCAAGATTCCTAAATATTTAGTAAACGAAATGTATGTGACGCCCCTGTTAAAGTTCTGAATTCCATCTGTGCTCACTTTCCTGCGGGACAGTTTATGAAAGCAAAATTTAAGAAGTACATGTAGCTGAAGAACGCGCTCTCTCTCTCTCTAGCTCTATAAGAGTGAGTCGATTTATCAAATCTTATCTTATCAAACGTATTGACACGCATAGACCCTTAATCAACCGACACGTGGGTGTGTATTTCAGTTCAATTGCGCTGTAAGCTTCATGGAAATCGTTTTGTGGGTGGCTTTACGAATACTTTGCCCGCACCGTTGCACACTAGAACTGCTGCAATCGAAATCGTACTTCAAGACGATCAATTGTATTCAAATTGACGTTTCAGCGAATCCCTGTGAATATTCTCACGCAATTATTTCCCCCCAGAAATAACTGACTATGACTAATGATAACTAAAAAATGGCTTAGCTACCCGCCCGGAGGAGCGTGTCTACAAACTGCCATGTATTATCGACTTTTAGCTGTTGCTTCATACAGATGTGATGAAAGTTTATGCGCTTGAACGAGCCAAAGAAAGGGAAAAACTTGACATATGAGTGCATTGCAAGCCGCTTGCAAAAGTTGACAATTATCCGCATGTCACAATTCATTCGATCATTAGGGGAAGAGGCATTTAGTGAATGGGAATATGAAATGTTGACGGTTTTTTTAAGTATCCAACCGAATGCAAAACTTGTGTGTGCACAAAAGACAAAAAAAAAATATCACATGACCTCTAATGAGAACTTCGTTAGACAGAAGAATGAAGGAAATGAAAGGAAGATGAATGCATACACCTTCTGAGTTTTTGAGTCATATTCTGGAATGAACTTGATTGCCGAGTGGTATAAAGTTATACCTTTTACCGGATGAAGTCGATGACTGCACGTGTTCGGGTTATGGTGGCTTTTATTTCAGAGCAAAGAAACGCAGATGTATAGCATTTAGTATCTGGTTAGTTAACACGGTCGGCAATGAGTTCATCTTCGAGCGATCTTCAATTGTATGCAGTGAAATTCTTTAGACGATTCGGTTTGCAAACGCTGCTCTTGAGCAAGACATATAAATGTCATTTTATGTGAAATAAGGAATTTACTTATTGGTTATGTGCAGGGTCTGGATTTTGTCGACACTATTATTGCTAAGGGTAAATTACACCACGACCTATAGATCTATTGAGTCGCCTTTTATATCTTTGCTTTCTTAAGAGCTCCCCTCTCATGGATCTCTTTTCAGAGCTGTATTGAGGGTTATCTAAGGTGACATACATTTGTCCTAGAGTATTCTCTCTGAGCCAATTTCCTTTAGGAATCTGAGAATGAGAGCTGGTTCCAGTGACTTCAGTTCTTCCTCTGATATTAGGTGCTTGCCTAAATATCTTTGCCTTTTGTGGGCAAGTGCCTCACAAACTCCCAGTATATGCTCCGGAATTTCATTAGATTCTCTCTCAGAATCTGCAGAGAATTTCTTCTGATGCTCCTAGTTTCCTTTGGTGCTCCCTACAGGGGTCTACAGGGCCCTCTGAGGAAGCCTGTTAGGATACGGAAGTTGTTTTTGCTCATTCTGATGCACGCCTCAAACCTCTTCCCAAGGCCCAAGAGTTCCTTGGCCTGCTTCATGCCATGAGTGTTGTTCCAGGCATCTGTCCGGTTCCTTCTTTCTAGTTCTCTCAACTCTTCCCTGAAGACGTGATCTCCTACTGCGCAGAATGGTTTGGGGAATATGAAAAGTTTTGATGACCCTTTCCTAGCAATGGAGTCGGCCAATTCATTGCCTTCCATCCCTAAATGGCCAGATATCGAACAAAGTTTTACTCTGTTACTCCTGCTCAGCCTCTTAAGCTTCTGTAGACATTCCCACACGAGCTTGGATTTGATGATAAAGGCGTCTAGTGCCAGGGTAGCGGCACGACTGTCCGACATTATTGCTATGTCGCAGTTGGTATATTTCCTGTCAAGATTTATCCGAGCGCATCTGTCTATGGCACGTACATCTGCTTGAAAGATGCTGGTGCGTTTGCCCAATGCATTCGTAGTACTTTGTCCGGGGTCCAAATACTCCTGCCTCAGTTTCATTATCTGTATACCATTTCACTCAGTCTGTGTATTATGGATTCATTGCTCCAGTATTTTTTGGTGCTGAGCTTAACATGGGAACTCCTTTTGGATGATCGCGTCATCCTTCGGAATGGCCAGGAGTGGATGTAATGAATCTGTATTTTCCTTCTTTTGCCACTCTCATGATTGTTTTATTTGAACATTCTGCGACCACATGATGTGGAGTGGAGTCAACTCCAATAACACCTCCATGGTGGCAGTTGGGCAAGTTCTCATGGCCCCTGTAATACAGAGGCATGCCAACCTTTGAACTTTATTGAGTGTCTCTCTTGCACTGATGAGGTTGGTTCTTTTGGACCAAGCTATTGCACCATATGTAATTTCTGGCCGAACAATAGCTATGTACATCCATCTTAGGATGTCTGGACTGCAACCCCAGGATTTGCCCGCTAAGCTTCTACAAATCATCAAAGCAGTCGTCGCCAGGGCGCTTTCGATAGGATCTGTCAGTTGGTATAGCGCAGTCTCTGTTGATTTGCCTGCTCTACACGCGTGTTGACCCTAATGCAGAGGAGATTTTGTTGACATAAAAATGTAAAAAGAGGCAAAAAAGTTTATATTAAGAAATACGAAAAGTAACATAAATGCATATTTAGTTATAAACATGTACAATAGTATTATTCAAAGTATCCATCTGAAGCTATGACTTTTTCCCATCTTTCTGGCAATTTGTGGATCTCGTCCCAAAAGAACTACTCCGCTTGGCAGCCAAGAATGAAAGAGGGGAGTAATGGGTTAAAGAGATAACCGGAGAGGATCATAACCAGACAATTTTTAAAGCTGTTGGTAGTTACATCCTACTATGCATTGGGTCTATCACTATTCGTGCGGCTTGCTAAGAGATGGCGTAACTTGTATTATTCCATTGGAACATGCGTTGGAAAGCTACTGTCATTGTACGTCATTCACTTGAAGCGTAAACAACAATAATTTTTGCACTCAAGTATTTGTGCCTGAATAAGTGTTTTTGCGGGGAGTTCTTCTTCATTACGTTAATATGAACAAAACTGCTGCCGAAAGTCATCGTATTTTGATGGAAGTTTATGGTGAACAGTTGACTTAGAAATGTGCTGCCTGTGAATTACAGGCGTGGATGCATATGACGGGAATCCTTAAGGACCCGTTCCTATTTATATTTGTCTATTTATGCTAGAAATACCTAAAACGCTTTCATGGGTTTCCAGTTAAGGCCCTATTCATTTTAGGCAACGCCCCCAACAGTCCTCCAGAACGTGAGCTTCAAACTCCAGGTGCTCGCATTTCAGTCATGTACATGGCTTCCAAAAATTTGCTGAAAAAACACCACTACAGCCTATGGATGAAAATGCTATCCGCTTGAAAACGGAAGGTGCTTAACACGATTTATTTTCATCCACCATTATATTGAATGTTAGAGAAAATTTAGTTGTTTGTTTTGTTCAGACAACATTTATGAAGCTACTATGGGAGTGACAATAAAAGACGCTGTTTTTAATTTGGCAGGAAGGTCATTCATTGCGAAAAGTTGGAAAAACGTGAAGAATATACGAAAGACGATTTTGAGGATGAAGATGATTTGACATCGAGTGCTCACTCAGTGGCCACAGAAGAAGTTATGAACCTTCCAAACCATACAGCAGGACCATCACGTACGAAGATCATGTATTTTCAAAACGTATAAAATCATCGAATGTCACAGATTCACCAAAGTTAGCAAGAAGGCTCCATCCACGCTGAGTTTGAATTCTGGGCAAAAAACAGAGAACTAAAAAACAAAAACTACCCCAAAAATTCGAATTACTGAGCTGGCTTACTGATTTCGGGCTGGCTTACTGATTTTGGCCCGACTGAGCAATCAATTCGAATTAACGATCGGACCGAAGCACGATTTATCAAGGTTTTCCAAGGGACCTAAGAATCAGTTCGAATTGTCGAGAGTCGACTGTATTGTCCTATCTTTTAGTAATTTTAAAGAAACATTGTAATTATATTCTCTTTTTTTTGATGAGTTACGCATACACATTCTGATGCAATTTGCGACAAGGAGTCCTCGCTTGTTACAGTGAAGAAGCCCGGTTTTTATTAATTCACTGTATCGAGCGTCTACTGTAATTTGTTTCGAGTTAGAATAAATTAGTACCACATCCCGTAGGCTGAAGGGAGTAGCCTATGTCATAGTTCAGAACACAATGCGTATATAAGCTCAAAAACCCTTGACAAGATATCCGAACAGTTTCGAATTCGCCTCTGTTGGGTACCAGGCCATAGACAGACATTACGGGAAACTGCAAAGCTGACAAACTCGTAAAAATCGCCACCACATTCTTAGATGAAGGATCTTTTTGCGATATATGTACTCCCCTAGCTGTCTTTAAGTTACAACTCAGTAAACTAAAAGGCAATGCCAGATGGGATACAAGCAAATCACCAAGAAAATCTGGTCCAGTCTCGACCCTAAAATATCTGAAAGTTTGATCTTCCCAAAAAGTTCCAAAATAAGCACCACAGTGGGAATAATCACCGGACGGCAGTGTCTATTGGGTCTACACGCGAAAAGACTAAGGCTATTCTCTAATGATTTTTTCAGAAGCTGAAGAAGAGGAGAAAAGTGTGCCAAATCTTCACTGCCGCTACTTTGCTTTCACTGCTACTAGAAACGGGGACCCCACTAACCAAGGGCAGGCACTCTGCCAACTGCGTCATCTAGTTGTTTCAAATTTATTCAAATGAATCGATCTCAGGACTAAGACTAAGGAAGCTGCTGGTGAGGACGAGCCATTAGGGATCCGTCGTCTTTACAACGTGTACAAATGAAGATAGGCCACCTTAGTCATTTCTGTCTGGGCACGGTGGCTAGGTTAGGTTACGTTGGATACCAAGCGAATTGACTAATCTTAAACTTGGCACCAATTGTGGTGAGTTCAGCGTCGGAACAGTGTCCCTGCACCCACATGAGCTTTACATTAAAATGCCCAGTCTTCTCTTTAAGAGATAGAGAGAGAGAGAGAGAGAGAGAGAGAAAGAGAGAGAGAGAGAGAGAGAGAGAGAAAGAGAGAGAGGGAGAGTGAGAGAGATAGAGAGGGGACGGAGAAAGAGAGAGCATGTCTATGAGCTGAAGTGATATTGTCCAGCCGCGTGGTTGTCTGAACTTATTCAAACGTGGACACATCCAACGTGAATATGCAAGTCCGGAGGAGAATGCGGAGCACGTTACGTGTCGAAAGAGAAAATTGTCAGTTAGACGACGCAGTAGGAGCAACACAGGACGGAGATCGGCTCATACGCAGTTTGTGTTCAGGGCGAATCCCAAAGGGCAGAAAGATTGAGAACACCAGAAGCAACTTCTGGCAAAAGCCCATAATTGCTAATCAGCCACAAGAAGTTTATACTTAACAGGAGACCGGTGGGGTGAGTGGTTGAAGAGGTCTGTGTGGATTGGTACGGGTGCATTCCTGGCATCGAATATTTCGAGCTTGCGAATCGTGCATGATAGTAGCACGGGCTATTAGTAAACTCCCAATCCATTGACCCATCAGAAAAAAAGACTAGGCGATCATGTTACTTCTTCAAAGTTCGTGCAAACCTCACACGACAACACTAGAGGCACGATCTTCCAGAAGTCCGTACAATTGTAAGCATGCGTGATTGACACCAACGACGTGTCGGCAAATAGACACAGCGAGCCGTAATAAGGGAGTTTGCTGACATTTAGACGGAAACAGTTAAAATGTGTCTGACAGTGAACCAGGGTAAAATGAAATTTATATTTTCTCCAAAATCAAAGTCATGGACAGAATGGCACCATGGACAGCTATAACTTCGAGCTTGTCAAAAATCGGGGCCAAAAGCAGAATAACTCGCTGCTGGTCTTTAGGTTCCATAGGGCATTGATATATTGAGCCACCATGAGAACACCATGTCCTGTGTGGAAAGTGGAGCCGTCCTATTGGAAACACTTGTCGTGTACATTCATATCATCAATATGGACCGTAGGCATGCTTTAAGCCACTTTGTGGACTTCGTGTGGACTGAAGTTGTCTTAAGTCCCTCAATTTTTTTGGACTACTATACCAATCCGTGGTACAAAGAGGTTATATTGTCTGCCCGAGTTTGAGAGTGGTGTCAAACCTTAACATGAATCGGAAGCCCTTGGTATTTTCGAGAGAAATCTTCTGCGTTTAATCATTGGCACAGTTCGCAAGCTTTTAGATGAGACGGTTCAAACACGAACTGTATGGGCTACGCAGCGACATAAATCGTCTAGACATTTTAGGCGTATTCAACGCTAGACCATGTAGACTAGACCATTGACAACGCTACTCCGGCTTAAGGAGTTGAAGGACACAGCGACAGTGCAATAGAGGCCGTCCACGAAAGTGTTGCTTCCGTTAATGTCGTAGTAATTTAATGCGAGCGGTATCAAAAACGTTGCTCGAACTGAAGCAATGATGAAGCAGTAGTAGACGACTATATATATGCCACATCACATTATTATCATATCGTATCGTCACAAACCGTGTATTTCGTTCGTTATACCCATATCCCAATTGGGCCTTCGCGCTGTCGACCTCTGGCATTTTAAGTGGAATGCACGTAAATCCATTAAACAAGTCACAATGAAACCGTCCCGCTTTGATATTTCACAGGCCGTAATATTGTTGTGCGAGCACAGAGCTCTAGGTAGAGCTGCTTCTACTAACTCGATCGTTTTGCTTTTGTGAAGCAATTTTCCTTAATTATTCGTGAATTTTCATTTTTGCCGGGTTGCGGCAGTGTTGGTGGTGGTTAAGTTATAAAAGACAGACAGCGAGAAGGCGCCTTTGCGAATTTGCCTTTACTTCTAAAATTCTCTGATTATTTCCTGCACACATTATTAAGTTACATCTAAAAAAAATAATTATTCAATTTCTTCAACAAACAATCAAAACGAACACACTTCTCTGCTTCCACATTTCTCTTCGAGTCTCGATCAACGACATGGCGCTGCCAGCACTTTGAAGAAAATGACCCACCATCATGACAACTGTCATTCATCACGAAATTTGTATCCCATCAGGTATTAAATACAACCACTTCTGTATATCTGTCCCGGCACAACATACATTACTGACATATTTAAATTTATTAAAATCGATATCAACAGGACACTCGTCTATCGATCCTAAAATTAATTTGTTTTAAAGTTACTAGGTAAATTCATATCCCGCTGTACATTCTCACATAGAAGTCCTTTTGCTGTGGTTTCTTGTAAGTGAAAAATCTATACAAACTGAAGAATCCATTGTAAAAGTAACTTCAAAGACACGCCAATCAGCAAAAGCGGTAAGGTACAGATCCCCAGACGACGGTCTCCTTGGTGGATTGAGTACAATTTATGAATTTATTCCAACATTTTTGTTTACATGAAAAGAACAACGAAAATGTCTTTTTGTGTTGGGTTTTCTAAAATAACCAATGTGACCATCCAATTTTGAACAACAAAAGTTGGATTCAATCAGTATTGGATATTTTTTAGAAGAATCCCGAAACGACAGTTCAACAAATGAATATACAACACTTGACATTTAAAAATCTTAAGTTAATGTAAATATTATACAAAAGCAATATCCTATCATAACATTACGTGTGTGAAAATAAGCAATTTTTAAATTGAAAAATAAAAAAAACGAAAAATGGAAGAGGAACTGCAAAGACCATGCAAAAAGCCACGAATGGATGCCGAACAAAAGGCAATCTCGGAGTGTGCGGTCGCAATGAAAGTTGCCGGGTTCTCGTTGAGTGCGATTGAAGAAATGAAGACAAGTGTGGAAGACAAAAAGGAGGACGCCCTCGGCAAACAGCTGCGAGAATTCCAGGTGCTGGACGAAGTCGGTTCCGGGTCGGAGGAGTCTGGTAATTTTTGTTTGAAAGTATTACGTTTTTGTAAATGTTTGTTTCCTGGTTTGTTTTCAGTCCGTCTGCATGCAGCGTTCTTTCTTTGCTTGCATGGTTCAGTTTTCCAATCAGCCGATGGAAAGTATGGTTTTGTTTCTACTGAAATACTAAAACTAGGAACAGCTGTTTAACATTTGTGTGTTGCTGTAAACATTGTATGTACATATATGAACGCCATGTGCCAACGTCCCTCGTGAATTTGGATAGTTTTCTGAGGTTAAGTCAAAGCCGAATTTTGCTCATTTTCAAATTGATGTTGAAGGCGATGCGACTTTTAAGTTACAAATGGAATGAAACCTGTGTGAAGGCATGTCCAGAGATGAACTCATTTTCAGAATTCTGTCTGGTTGGATCAGCTGAAGTCGAATTCGCAGACACTAGTAAAGTGTTTCTTTTAAGCATCCAACTGCTCGTATCAATCATTCCTTGTGTTGGGAATTCAAAGGGCAAAGACTGGTATTCATAGTCCTTCGAAAGACTCTGCCATTGCCTCTTCAGCCCAAGGAAACAGTGATTAGTAAGAGTTATTCTACAATTGATCTCGGCGCTGATGGTGTAAGGAGACGATTGATGGCGCGTCTCCTAATATAAACTCTTGAACAAAAAACTTGAACTCCTTCCCTATGTTTGCTCTGGTGATCTGATTCAGAAGTCATTGGTGTAAAGAAGCAGGATGCATTCCAGGACATATGTGTTCACAGATTTTTATTTGCGGAAAATGCAATGTCTGCCAATCACAAAGCACTTGTCAAAGTTCATAAGTCACCTGCGTCCCTGCTTCTCGGACAGAATACTCGACATTCTTCCAAAGTGCGTCCAAAAACTCAGGTTTTTGTGATACCGTGCACTGCAATTATGATGCTACCAAATTCCCTTATGCCCATGAATGCACTGAGTCTATATACCAAATGAACATTCATCGTAGAATATTTCGTGTTTGCGAAGACACTAGAAGTTGGCTACTTCACTTTGAATGCCCTTTCAAACGTTCGGCGATATCACTTGTAATGATTCAATGCATTCTGCTGCATTGAAACGCTTTAAACAATTTCTGTAGAATCTGACGTTTCGTATCGGTTTGCGTTTGTCTCTTGCATTGAATTCACAAGATGATTATATTTAAAGATGGCAGCGATCAGGAGCCTGATTCCTCAGATCTAGACCTGGACGATAATGAATTAGATAATCTGTTGGATGAAGGCTTGCCCGACGACCTGAAAGGACCCCAACAACCGAAGTACGAGGAACGATTTAAGACTGTCCTAGAGGGTAATATATCTCAAACCACAATACACACTGCATTGTTATGACGTGCATATTTCAGAAAAAGGCCACAATCACTTTGAAGTACTCCCTGAAGGATGGGTACAGGTTACGCACAATAGTGGCATGCCATTGTTCCTGCATAAGCAATCTAGGGTGTGCTCTGTGGCGCGACCCTATTTCCTTGGTCCTGGCAGCGTGCGGGTGAGTATATTTCTGAAAGAAGCATGTTCATTAACTATGATGGGCCTTTGGTGACAGAAACACGAGATACCTCTCAGTGCGGTTCCATGCTTGGGCTATCGGAAGGCTCTAATCGAGGAAGAAGCCGAAGAAGTAAGGAAGTTGAAGGCGGAATCAAAGTTACTATCTAATGAAAACTCAAACGAATGTCCTTTTGCGACTGGGGACCTGACCAGTCAGTCTAGCAGCAGTGAGGATAAGCCTGAATTAAACGGTGGCACCATCGTCCACATGCCACCGATACAGCCGCCAGCAGTGCCTGCGGCGAAGATAGTGACAGTCAAGGAGAATACAAAGGCGCAGTCCCTTTCCGCTCAGGAACTAAATGAGTACTGCAAAAAACTGTTCAAATTCAAGACAATCAGAGTGCTTAGGTTTAAGTCGTGGAACGCTCGCAGAAAGTTCACTAAAAATCGGAAACATATAAAAAACCTCCAAAGGCCAACCCTACCCGACGGTACAAAGCTAATTAAGTTTCCTATTCTAGCACCACAGGGTGAGGCGGCAAAGAATTCTCGTGCTCGCAAGGAGTGGATTATGAATCCGAATGGAAAGAGCTACGTCTGCATCTTGCACGAGTACGTGCAGCACGCCCTCAAGAAGCAGCCCACGTACGAGTTTAAGGAGCTGGAGAACGCAGCAACACCCTACTCTGCAACGGTGTCGATTAATGATCTAAAATACGGAACGGGCTATGGGACTAGCAAAAAGCAGGCCAAGTCCGATGCAGCTAGGGAGACGTTGGAGATTCTCATTCCAGAAATGAAAGACAAAATAACGGGCATCAAGACAGACAAAGTAGCACCCAAATCCAACCACAAAGACCTCTCGGTAATTGACTTGAATGAACAGCATGGATTGGTTTCTAATTGATGTTTTGTTTCGCTTTAGGTGTTCGATGACATTAAGATAGAAGATCCTCGCGTTGCGGAGTTCTGCAGCAAGACTACGGAGCCATCTCCGCATGCGATACTGTTGACGTGTCTGCAGAGAAACTTTGGACTTGGGGATGTGCAAATCCACTACGAGATCAATCGAACAAAGAACAAGAAGAACGAGTTCACAATGACCGTGGGCAAGCATGAAGCAAAAGTGGTTTGCAAGAATAAAAAGGAAGGCAAGCAGCTTGCGTCACAAGCCATCTTGCAGGTAACTAAAGTCTAAGCGATGCATCCTTCCGTTCTATAATTCAAACATTTCCAGATTCTACATCCTCACATAAAGACATGGGGTTCACTGCTGCGCCTGTATGGCAACAACTCGATAAAGACATTCAAAGAGAAGAAACTGGAGGAACAAGAGATTACCGTGTTGCAGAGTAAAGCCGCTATCAATCAGCCCAACTACGCCATATTAGATAAGCTCAAGATCGAAATGCTAAAGCTTGCCGAAAAGAACAAGTCCGTTCAGTCAATGGGAACCTTCATTCCCCCCAGTGATATCGATTTGCCAACATCATCCGGTTCGAATCTGAAAAACGTCGAACTCTAGCAGAGAACTGTGAAAAAAGACTGCAAGCAGCCTCAGACTTAATTTTACTTTCCTTACTTTAAGTCCAACATTTGTCATGTGATGATATCATCGTAACCGATGTCTGAAACTATTTTATGTATTATTGAAATTCGCCTGAGAAAAGATGACGGTGTTTGATATTTTGAAAGTCTTCATCATTCGTTGAGTGATCATTTTGTTGTGTGGTTGCGATAGTGGAGTTTTGCATCGAATCCTTTGTGGTTTGACTGGTCTGAAGGTAGTCGTTGACCACTGCATATCATGTGATATCGGGTGTCGTCCAAATGGAAATCAAAAGGATGGCGTCCATGAAATGATCACGACGTGTTCTCAGCGATGAAGTGAAGAGTAGCACACAAGTGATTTTCTACAGTCTGCAATATGCATTCTAACCTCAAATGAATAACTCTTCTTATCGAAATTGAATTGCTTTCACAATGCTTTCTGTCTTTTCTGTACGTAGCTGTGTCGAATTGCGAAATCACACGCCGTTGCGTTGCTTCATCGGTATCTACCTCTCCTCTAGATAGACTAAGCACAAATCTACAAATCTCAAAGCGTTTCTTAGCCTAACCACACTTTTTTTCCACAGCCATGCGAAAGTTCGATTTCTTCCCAATCACTTCATTCAACGAATGTGTCGCAAAATATCAAGCATTGTTTGAAGTAAAAATAAATACGATGTAAAATCTGTTGATATTATAAACCAGCGTAACATAGACTCATAGGTTTCCAATGCTTTACTTACAACATAGTCGCAATAACTACATAGGTATAGCTCTCCGACTGTAAGAGCAAGTGATTTTTTTATTAGCCTAGAACTATTTTGTCTGAATTTTGAATTAACTGTATTACACAGAGAAGGATATATTAGTAAGTAAATTAAAAATTTATTCACAAAGTACATGTGCATTGTGTTTAATGTATTTGATTGTAATGGACGGGACGGGTGGTAAATGAGCGAATTTTAGGCAAGAGTGACTTGTACAAAGTACTACTAGCCTATTCGCAGGGTCTGAGCGTGGGTAAGCTGCCTTCCATGCTTGACAAACCTGACCAAGTTGCCTTGTGTTCGTCATCAATTGGTCTTTGTATGGAAGGTTCTCTCACTACAAAGCCAATTCAACACATGGACAAATTAATACAAGCCCAGCAAGGCGTCGAAAGTGTTCAATTGAAGCACACCAAAGACCTCCAATGACAGCCTCATTATACATGCCGAAGGCATGCTAAGATTTCAATAATTTATGGTTTTTCACAACATTTTAGGAAACTGCCTAGTGTACGAATCGATTAAGAACATGTGCTGACGGGAGCCACTTCGGACATAGCCCGTGCTATGGCGAGGGCATTTTTACGGCGACCTATCCATGGATTTGACCACTCTTAATTGGGGTACTAGAAGGAAATGTGTAGACTAGCAACAATATCGATGGCTAACAAAATTAAAGTTACGAAAATGTGCATAAAACCTCGTTATTACTAACGTGACCATCATTTTTTCGTTTTAAAGCGGGACACCTGTACATTTATTTCGGCAAAAGTAGGCACACTCCTTTGTTTTATGAAAGAAGACGTGGTTTTCGCCCATTCATCATCCCCCCACAAAGAGTTAAAGTTTCAAAACGAGAAAAGTGTGCTACGTTCGGGTTTATGAGTTGCGGCATCATCGGGCCGTATTTTTTCCAAAATGAGGCCGGTCAGGCAGTTACTGTGAATGGTGTTCGCTATCGTGAAATGATAACGAACTTTTTATGGCCCGAATTGGAAGATATGAATGTGGACGGTGCCACACAGCTAACGAAACAGTGGCTCTTTGGGGCGACAAATTCAATGGCCGTGTTATCTCACGTGGCGGCGATGTCAACTGGCCGCCAAGATCACGTGATTTGATACCGTTGGATTTTTTTCTTTGGGGTTATTTGAAAGAAAAGGTGTACGTCGATAGGCCAGCAACAATTCAAGAGCTTAATGATGAGATAATTCGGCACAATAACGGCATAGAACCTCAATTATGCTTCAGCGTCATCGAAAATTTTGACCATCGGATCGGCGAGGTCGCGGCGGCCATTTGGCCGATATTTTGTTCCATATTAGGAACCACACCAATATTATCATAATAAAAAGAAATGACAATAATTTCCCAAATAATTTGTGTTTTATTCAAAATCAACATCGTCCCTTATTCTCTAGGACTGATTTGCACCGACGTGGCATGGAGTCCACCAAACCCTTGCTTCTCTTGGTTGTAATATTCTGCCACGCGCTTTACACTACTTGCCAAAGTTTTCTATTACTTGTTGGATTTGCGTTCGCCACTCCTTTCTTTAAGTCACACCATAAGTTGTCTAAGGTCTGGTGACTGTGCGGGTCACCACAAGTTGTCTAAGGTCTGGTGACTGTGCGGGTCACCACAAGTTGTCTAAGGTCTGGTGACTGTGCGGGCCCCACCATAACATTAACCAACACATTGACCCGAAACCATTACTTGGCTTTGTTGCTGGTATGTTTCGGGTTATTATCTAGCTGAAAGACCCAGATTAAAGGCATTTCATACTCTGCGTAAGGCAACATTTCCCTTGCAAGAATATCAACATATACAGTCTGGTACATGTTCCCAGAAATAAACTGTATAGGCCCAACACCTTGGTAGGAAAAACAGCCCCAAACCATTTTGAACCGCCGTGTTTTGTGGTCTTTAAAGTGTATTGAGGGCGATATTCCGTGTTTGGAGGACGGCGAACATATTGACGGGACCCACATGCATCAAAAAGAACAATTTTGCTCTCATCAGTGCCATTTTTCCACAGGCCAGGTGATGTGTTCTTTGGCAAAAGCTATCCGAGCTGCTATGTGCTTTTTAGAGAGTAATGGTACCTTGCGGGGACTCCGAGCGTATAGCCCTTCATTTAGTAGCCACCTGTGGGCTGTAACAGCACTAATACTTAGCCCCAACTCCTTTTGGATGACATTTGAAGGTACAGAGGGGTGCGTCTTGCTTTATTTTACAATTCGCCTGGCCTCCAAGTTGCCTCACCAAGTTCTCAGATGAAGGCAGCTAGTCAACAGAGCGAAGCACCAAGGCGGGAGTTGCACAAGGATCAAAGCTTGGACCGTGACTTTTCAACATCCACACGGCAGATCAACCACATCCAACCGACACAGTGACTCGCTGACTTATGCCAGCCCGACGTCACCACGGATAACCGCGCGAAGGTTCGAAATCCAAACAGCGAACAAATTTGACTACTATACCAAAAGGGGTATTCGTATCAATGCTGGGAAATCGGTACTTATGTGCTTAATGAGACCATCCAGAGGTGGATGCAGATCAGCAGCCAAATGTCGAAGCATAAAGGTAGTGCTCCCTAACGGTACAGAAATATCAACAAACGAAAAGGTGAAGTATCTTGGCGTTAACTTCACGAAAAGGTTGAAGTTCAACAGTCATTCGAAACTGATCCTTAAGAAGGCCAACCTAGGCTTCCATCGCATCTATCCCTTAATGCGCAGGCAAAATGGGTTAAGCCAGAGGACAAAACTGCTGCTATACAAGGAGCTTATACGGCCGATCTTAACGTACGGCTTCCCAATCTGACACACCATCTCTAAGACCAGCATGATGAAGCTAGGAATTTTTGAAAGAAAAATACTGCGAATATGTGTAGGACTGACCTTCGACAGGGACCGTCAAAGGCACCACAGCAACAATAGGCTTTACGACCAAGCACGCATCATCCCCCTGCAACAGTACATGGTGGCACTGTTCAGGAAGCAGCTACTACAAATCAAAAACCATCCTAGTCAGGAAATCAGGAACCTGAGAAACACAATCCCCGGCCAACGCTACCTCAACGCGTTAAATCTGCTAAATGAGCAGAACTTTCCAACGACGTCGAACAACGAGCTGCATGGACTCTACCAGAGCAGCGGTAGCAATCACCATCGAGGCTAAGTCGGCTAACACTTAACCACCCCAACCCAAAAGGATCACCATGGACACACTAGAACAACCCGATGTAAGCACCAGCTATTGTAGAGCATAAAAAATAAACAATAAACCGACAATAATAATAAGCATATTGTTGAGCGTCAAGTGCCCTATGGTTAGTCAATTGGCCTCCAAGATCTCTTCTATTCCAGAGACTTTGTACTACTTGGAAATTTTGAAATCAACGTTCTCAAATCTGCCCAAAAACCAATCACTGAAATCTGCTCAGTAACACAAACTAAACGGATTTTGTTGATTTGTTGAAGCACTATTGTTGTTCATGATCAAAAAAGTGGTGGAATTTGTTAAACAGAACACGACCGTGTTTGGTTTGCATTCTCAAAGTTCCCTGAATTAGAACGGAAATTCCGATGTGTCCATCCGTCGTTTAAGTGCCACTCCTTTTTAGCTCTGTTTTGAAGCAATCGACGTGAAATTTTGGAATGACATTGTTTATGGACTGGTATCAATTTATGTCCACAGAAGTAATTTTATCCCCCTAGACACACCACAACAAATTGCACACAATTGCCATGAATAATGACTGCGGTTGATACAGAGAGCGTGAACTGGGAAATGTTATAACGTTAATTTGAGCTGAAGTGCGTAGTAAATTCAACTAGCTCTATTAACCGTGGGCCTACGTTAAAAAGTCGACTAATAAAGGGTGATTATAGGAAAGTTTTTCAAAAAAAGAAAACACATAAAATTCAGAAAAATGCATGAAATCTTTATTTGAATCGATAGTACGGTCCATATAATTAATGTTTGAAGATTATTTCATGCAAATGTTGACCTTGACTGCGCCTCAAATGGTCCATCCGCTTAGTCCAATTTTGGCATACTCTCTCCAACATTTCGGCCGGTATCTCACGAATAAATGCTTCAATGTTGTCTTCCAATGCGTCAATTCCAATGCTTGTCTGTATAGACATGAGCTTTAACATAGCCCCACAAAAAATAGTCTAAAGGCGTTAAATCGCACGATCTAGGCGTTCACCGAACTCGCCTCTCAATAAGTCCATCGATGCGCGTGCTGTCTGGCATGTGGCACCATCTTGTTGAAACCACATGCCATGCAAGTCAAGCTCTTGCATTTTGGGCAAAAAAAAGTTGGATATCATCTCACGGTAGCGCTCACCATTCACAGTTACGTTACCATTCGCATCATCTTTGAAGAAGTACGGTCCAATGATGCCACCAGCTCATAAACCGCACCAAACTGTGACTTTTTCTGGATGCATTGGTAGCCCTTGCAATGCTTCTGGCTGATATTCACTCCAAAATCGACAATTCTGCTTATTTACGTACCCATTGAGCCAAAAATGAGCTTCGTCTAAACTGACCGTAAAATGGAAGAGGCGCGCGATGAATTTTCTTAACAGAGCACGCATTTTGATAATAAAATTCAATAATTTGCAAGCGTTGTTCGTTTGTAAGACGATTCATGGTTAAATTACAGACCAAACTGAAGATGTTTGACAGTGAAACAAAACACGAAACGTGCGTCAGCTGTTTAAACCAGTGTTGCCAAAAAGATAATAGCTAAAAAATCACCCTTTAGTACATTGGTGGGTCGTTTTCGACCCTCATTTATTTTTCTAGAAAATTGGACGTTTTTAAGAAAAAATTCAAATTCATTGAAATATTAATGTAAATGAATATAACGAATTCTTCTCCTTCTTTATTTGGTGCTTCATACCGGGCTGAACCTGGAACTCAACCAACAAGCCTCTCCAAGTAACTCGATGTCTAGTCTAGTTTGCTTAAGTTTCGCATGTCAATTTGGTTGAGGTACTGTTACACCTCGGTGCACTAATTTAGACGCAGGCATCCCCTGTTGCGTTGCAAATAACCTCCGAGCCGGAGGCTGCGCTCTATATGAACTAGTCATTTTACGCGTTGGGCCCGTAGTCGCCTAGCTTGGCTCTTGTCGCTGTATATTTCGCGGTTGAATATTCTATTCAATGCGAAAAGAACAAGGGATTCTTCATTTGTTTTTGAGATTGTCCATGCTTTCGCGCTATGAAACAGGACAGGGCTGAGATCATGCCTCTTGTGCTGGCGTGGGAGTCTTGTCCGATCTTCACGAGGATGGACTGAGAGGCTTGTACGATCTTCACCAGGATGAAGGTAATGAAGTCTTGTGTTTTATTCAGTGCGTCAGACGCCTTGTCTAAATCATTTTTTAACATTGGGGGTCTCAGTGGGAACAGCGGGAAATACCTGTCGACACCCTGCACAACCTGTCGAGTTCGACTGGAATGTTGAAACTAGGCATGACATTGTATAGCTCGCCTCTATGAACGACAGATGAATGGGAGATCGGCGAATAGGTGGCGGGCGTCGATATGAACTTCCTGGGTCTGATACTGAAAATGGAACTACGAAAAGTGCATCTGTGTTCGCTGAGTCTACAGTCGATGCTTCATTTTCAGAGTCTGATTCACTTGTCATCATAGTTATGACTAACACCATTTTCGACAAACTCGTAGACATGTCTCTTTAATTAAATTAAATTAAATGACGACTCTACTTCTTTCAAGAAGGGGGACAAAGGAGATTGCTCCAACCACGGGAAGTTATCTCTTTTAAGTCTCCCGGGGAAGCTCTATGCTAAGGTGTTGGAAGCGCTTTCTAGAGCTTTGGTCGAGCACAGGAGGGGGGATGAACAGTGTGGCTTTCGTCCCGGTAGAAGTACAACCGACCAGCTTGTCACTCTAAAAATGGTACTTGAGAAGGCTTGGGAGTATGCCAAAAAAGATTTGGAAAAGGCATACTACCGACTTCCTCGAAGTAAACTCTGGAGGGTTCTACAGCAGTATGGGATGTATGGTCCTCTTCTGAGGGCCATTCAGTCTCTCTATACACAAACTGTAGCAGCTGTGTTCGGGTTAAGGGTTCTAAATCAACACCTTTCACGGTGGGCGTTGGACTTCGCCAAGGGTGCGTCTTGTCACCTCTCCTTTTCATTTTACATATGGACTGGATTTTGCAGGGCAGCCGAGGCGAGGAATGTTTCACAGAGTTGAGGGTAAGTCATCTTCTTTTTGCAGATGACTTAGTCAACCTCACACCTTCCCAGACGGAACTCCAGCGCGCACTCGATGGGTTTGTGGCCGTATGTGCTGATGCTGAAATGAAGGTCAACGTGGACAAATCTGAGGTTATGGTCATCTCCAGAACGCCTGTTCAATGCACTCTACATGTTAGTGGAGTCCCATTGAAGCAGGTGGAGAAATTTAAGTATCTCTTCCTCGAGTGATGGAAGGAGTAATGCCGAGCTTTCCTGTACGATTGGTCAAGCTGGGTCAATTTTGAAACAGCTTGGAAGATCTGTAATCAGGAAGGCCGAGCTTGATGTTAGAGCCAAGTAAGTGTTCATCAACTCAGTATTTGTTCCAACTCTTACCTATGGTCATGAAATTTAAGTAATGACCGAAAGAATAAGATCGCGAATACAAACTGCTGAGATGAGATTTCTTCGTGTTGTTGAAACATAGCCGAAAGGGCTATGCTTCGGTGGATTGGTCGCGTGGATCGAATGTCCCCTTTATCACGACTTCCGAGGCGGACGTTGACTGCGAGTTCAGGACGAGGTGGTTGGACCAAGTCCAAAAACTCGCCTGGTTACGCTTGGGCATAACTCCTGATGAGTTGGAGTCGATGGCGGAGGATCGAGTTGCCTGCAGATCTCTCGTGTGTGGTTTACCCTCCTTTAGTGCAGAATGTGGGTCCGAAAATGAGTATGAGTCTACTTCTCTCTGCCACAAGTATCTTCACACCAAATGCATCAAAATACAACGCGTCAAAAGCGACCCAATCTGTCAAAAAAGTCAAACAAAAAGAAGTCGCTAGTCATAGAGGAGTAAGAAAACTAAAACATACCGATTTCGGCTTAGGTGAGCTCAGGTAAGGTTTTAGTTAGGTTTTGTTTTTAAAATTTGTAACAACACATCAACTTAAGTCCTCGAAGGGTGCAGCATAATACGAAGACGTTGTCCCTTTGTATACAGGGAAGATGGCGAGACGTCCATGCGGCTTCATTGTACGAACATGCCTCGAGTTCTTATCGGCAAACTTTTCAGCTTTAGCTGGTGCCTTGGCAGGTGCTGTGGTTGGTTTAACTGTTGTGGCAATCATTGTTACGGGAAACTTAACAAATGGCGAGAGGGCGGCAATCATGGAAGGACTTGATATTAGTGTTGGTAATGTTTAAGTTGGAAAAAAGCAGCCAAAAATGACCCCAACGTAGGTCTACGGTTACGAGAGTAAAAAGTAGTCACCTCAAGGCAAATGCCAAAGATTCGCACCGACATGTCCAGCTTCATATACTTCGCCAGACACACCTCCCGCGACGTAAAAATACTCACATTAAAGAACAAATTCCATTTTAAGTTGAACGTCCGAACAAAGTAATTTATGGAGATTCGTAGTTTATAAACAAACATCCACTGGCAAAGGTTTCTTCTGAATTTTCGCTTTAGAGACAGGAACATCAATTATGCGATGTTGCATAGATATCATGCATGGCATTCTGTCAAGATATAAACACTTTTTTCAAGTCTGTTTGCAATCGGAATTCCTTCAGCAAATTGCTACTACGAAATAAAAATGCACATAATTTATTCCGATACATAAAAAAAAAACAATTTTTAATGCGACTTAATTACATGCGTTTGTAAATATTTACGAATTAACAAAAATAAAGAGAACAGTGCGGTGCTGTAAAACTTATGCGTGAGCTTCTCCTCGGTTCCTTTCGATTGGGACCATTCCCCTTCTTTAAGGAATAAGATATTTATTTAGTATCGCTCCAAAGAACAAAATATAAACGGCCACATCGACGACAAACTCCATCCTGTTGCGCACAAACTCAAAAACCGAATGAAAATAAGAACTATCAGCCATTGTTGTGTTAAACTGTGTTGCTCCGTGTCTGTGGGAAGTGCTTCATGTCATCACTGCCTTACCAATGTCCACTCAATTCAGTGCGTGGCACTTACCTCGTAGACAGTGTTTTTCAAGTGAATTTTAAATATTCGCATATTTTATAACCACCTCTGGGGAGTGCCTTAAGCTGAGGCCACACTACACACTGAGTCGTTGGTTTAATTTTCAATGGAAATATATATTTTCATGTATAACAGTTGAACAAAATGATATTACAAGCTAAGTATTGAAGATTCTTAAACTTTCTCAATCAGGTGGATGTAGAATGCGGGATTGGTGACGATGTTAAGGTCCTTGAAGTCACCGAATATCTTGTGATCGGCCTTGTCGGTGAAGATGCTTTTGAGCATGCTGGTGAATGTCTTCAGCTCGTGGGGATAGTATGACAGACGGAATTCACTTGTTTCGTTGTTGGCCTCGATTTGATAGTCCATCGCGACTAGTGCTGGCTTGCCGCAGTAGAAGAGTACCGATGTCTTGATATCGGCTGTATGAGATGTCTGCAAAGAAAACCAAGAATAACAGTTTTAAGTTCAAGTTAACAACTACAAATCAAATTAGTGGACTTTCTAAAGACAGATGAACGAGTATATACAAAGGTGGCCATACCAATTTTATTGGATTGTTCCGAAAGAGAATCGTTCGCCATCATATTTTGAACGTAATTCTTGTGATGGAATGCCGGTGCCTCTCTAATGGTGCATTGGAGAAGGTTAGTTAGTTTAGGGGTGGCAGCTTAGCCTTTGTCCATAGTGCTACCACTTAACAGAGTACAACTTGTTGCAGCTTATTGCAAATTTTTGAGATGTGATTTCACGACAGCCATATTATTTAAAGATTTAAAGAATGGGTGACCTAGAGTTTTAAATCGAGTTTTAGCTAGGGACGGGCTGCGCTGTTTCTTTGCAGTTTCGGCATCTATCAGTTGAAATCGCGCATTATCAACGACTCATCAAGCAGTGGCCTCTAATGATCCCTACTAGTATACTGCAACAAACTCGTGATAACGAGAGTTCAGTTTTGGTGATGTTATATTCGAGACAGAAAATCTTGGTTTTGAACCATAACTTATACCTCTTCTTCTTCCATTGCTTGCTGTTATTCCTAGTCATAATGACCGGAGCTGCGATAATTAATTTGTCAGACGACATTGTGACTCCATGCTTAGCAAGTTCGTCAGTTGTTTCGAGGCCTTGGATTCCCATGCGCCCAGGAACCCAACGGAATGAGGCTGATTTTTACTACAAACTTCCAGCAGCGTATCAAAACAATTGAGTACTAATTTGGACTAATTTGGAATTACTATGTGTGCTCCCTGACTATCTACGTAAATATGAGTGAGCATACAACAGCATCAGGTGTGTGCACGGTTTGTCCTGTTTGTCAGACTTTTCGCTGCTTTCTGGTTGGCCTCTAACTTGTGCCATCTCCGACAACTATTGGTTACTGTATGGAGTTTTGCGACTCAGCTACGGTTACCAGTGCTCTCGTGTCGGTATTTTATAATAAATCTACAGTCGAAGCCGGTGTCGGGCTGTTCGTAATTTGTATTAATATTGTCAATATGCCGAATTAACAGCGGAGCCTTTGGCAAATAGTTGAATGGGAAGCGGGTGTAGAATCATGTTTAGAGGAACTGCAAAAGCTGTTTTTAAAGCCCCCGTAATTCCACATGACGCGTTGCACCCTTAACGCTTTGCCTGAGTGAATCCTTTTTCCAGGAATCTGAACATACGTTTTCAAGCGTAATAGGGCCCATACAAAAAATGACAGACACTGCATGTGCCAACTATTACAAAATTTCCAACAACTCGATCCAAAATTGTCTATCCATGTTTTTATTCATGTTTAGGTACATCAAGCAATTTCAAATCACGCAGACGGTCTTTGCAAACGCTCGCCATGAATACACACGCCACAGACGGTCTGTGCTGACATGTGCATAACAACAAAATATATTGGGCTGCAGCGTGTCTGTGTCGTGTTTGGACCTTATTACCAGAAATGAAGTATGATAGAGATGCCCAACATAACAACTGATTGACACCTAGTCCATCGACGAATTGCAGAGGCTTTTTGATCGTTTTTCACCAAACAACGTAAATGCAGTTTTCTGATTGGTCACTTTTGCTTTAAAAACAATAAAAAAAATGGTTGTCAAAAATTTTATGGGGCGAGGCTGGTAGATGATGGGCGTCTCTATCATCCTACATTTCTGCTCACAATTCTGGAACAAATAACAGTCAGTAGCAAGGAAAAAATTTAAAATCCAAACCGAAGAAAAATTCAATCACATTCCTACATCCTGTCAAAAAATTGGTGGTCAAGGGAACATCAGCTGTGATGTTCTATACATCTAATAACAAATTCGTTATGTTTCGTTGAGTTTCGTTCACTTTTGCTCAATTGGGTGGGAGCAATATGAGTCACACTCTTACTCACTGAACAGGCCAGTGACCCGGGCAGGCCTTATCTGAGTCCAAGTAGTCTTTCGTCCGCGACAACTGGACCATAATACATTACTCCCCACTGTCCTATTTTAAGACGACTAAGTTAAACAAGAAAATTAAATATATTGTCTTAAAAATATGACTGTGTTTACGAATTTTTTAATACCAAGGTTCGGTCTCCTCTCTTTTTTCGCTGGAGCATAGATGTCCTTGCTCTCGATCTGGCCAAGCCAGTGCAGGTGACTGATTTTTGCCTTCCGGACTACATCCACAACTCGCTACCGCTCGTAGAGTTCGGTTATATATCCGACGGTTATAATAACGTAGAATTTTTTTCTTCCGAAAGCTCGATTGTTTTGCCTGTCGTCCAGCTTTCGGCAGGACTTGCAAAATATGTATTTTGTAGAACATGATTGTGGTTCTTCGTGTACTTCGACAAATCAAAGTTTTCAAGGAGATATCTGCGTCGGATTCGTTAGTTGAGTTCACGTTTGTCCCAACGAGCCTGACTAGGCGAGACTGATGGTACCAAGAAATCAAACAACTCCAGTCGAGTAAGCTTTCAGGAAGTCGGTGCCATTAAAAAGCTAAGAACAAAAAAGACGCAGGCTCATATGGATTGAGTAGGAAGCACGAACCAGACCATCTGCAGAATTTGGGACGACGAAGGCATGCTCGGCAAACGAGAACCGACATAGACTCGTCATTGGCAACCGGTGTTCTTTCGGTTTGTCAAAACAACTGGGTTTACAACTCCAGACTTGAAGGACCAAAATCATGCTCCAAAACATATTTTGCCAGTCCTGCTATATGAAGCCGGAAGCTGGACATTAAGCACAACAGAGTTGATTCCTTCGTGCCTTCGAAAGAAGCGAGGAAGTTGAATGGAGTAGAAGACAAAATCGTGAACTCTCCGAGCAGACTATCAGCTTTGGAAGGCAGCTTTGGCTCAGGCTTTGATCCTCCGGGGGTCGTTGCCCTGATAAGTAAGTAAGTTAGGTTGAGTCTGCCTAGGGCTAGTAAGATATTTTAAATGCGATATTTTTTCTCATAGAACGGGAGAGGAAAGGGAAGTTTCAAAACATCTTTGAAGCCGAATACAACAATCTGCGACGGAAAAGATCATTCATGAGTCTTAAATATTTGATAATCACCAACCGGTTTGAGAGCACTTCACTCATTAGCGGACTTTAAAAAGCAATTGAATCGAACATTAAGTGTGTCATTTAATTAATTTAACGAAAACAACATTGCCTGGAATATCAATCATTCATGGAAAGATGATTCAATTACTTTACCAGGCATTCAAAAACAATGAGTTTTGGTGGAATTGTGGATTTATTGCAAATCTGCTGTAAAATTAGCAAAATCACTTGACGAATCGCTGTATATTTACGAGGTTAAGCAATTGGAAGAGATTCATGACAGAGATTAAACGTTCAGTGGCGATTTTTGGGGTTTATTTGCCTTGGTACCAACGTCAAATCAAATGTTTTCAGTTTAGTTTTACATTTTCGTGCAAAACGCGTTAAATGGTTGGTAATGCCAATGACTAAGAATTCTTCGTATCAACAAATAAAATGCTGTCAGAGATGTTGGTCTTTCAAATCCAAGTCGATTCTATTTGGAATGTTTGAATAAGAACGAGGATAATTGAATCACCAGCTGGAAGAAGGGAACAAACCCATCTGGGAAAACGCAAAAAACTGAGTGACTTCTAAAGGGTGATTTCTTAGCTATTATCTTTTTGGCAACACTGGTTTAAACAGCTGACGCACGTTTCGTGTTTTGTTTCACTGTCAAACATCTTCAGTTTGGTCCACAATTTAACCATGAATCGTCTTACAAACGAACAACGCAACGCCGAACGACCTACCGATACGTACAATTTTTGGTGAATGGGCTCTTGGAAATTTGGTCGAAGAGCCAATTTTTTTCCGAAAAATTGTGTTCAGCGACGAAGCTCTTCTCAGTAAAGTAATGTTAATATGGACCACACTGTTAGGGAAGGTAGGCTTTCAACCTAATTGTTTGCATACCACATCTATTGTTGAACTCCGTTCCTGTGCGTCTCAAGGTGGTTTTGGAGCGTCAGAGTTTGTTTAATGCTAACGCATATTGCTTTCATATTTTCATCATTGATTTGTCGTTTCTTAGTTCTTTTTTTGCTGTTGATCTCGAGACCATTGCAAACTTCAAACAAATAACCGACTATGCGCAACATCGGGCTCTTTCACTATTTTTTTTTTAAATATGCCACGGACCAACTAGAATACGCATGAACGTGCATGAGCTAGTACCAAATAAGAACGGAGCTTTTCCTGTTGTAAAATATATACCTACAAATAAGTTAGGTTAGAGTTAGTGCTGACGGTCGACAAGCAGCAGTCACACATGAAGTGTCTGACTACTGGCTGTACTACTGGAGTGTACAAACAAGACAGATATTGGCAAATGTAGAAAAAAGTAGTCACCGAAGCGGCCGTATAGCAGACGACTCAGAAATGTCGTGGCGGTCATTTGGATTTGGGTCATCATCTGCATAAAAATGTGATGACGCAAGAATTGAAAGCGGCCCTACAGGCAAATATCCCATTATTGCAGCCAAGCATCAATGCATCCAAGAAAGATTGACTTTTCGGTGCGACATCTTCGGATCTAATTATTTTCGAAATGAGGAAAGAGACACCATTACTGTGGTCGACCAAGTCATCAAAAATTGTACCGTTGGCTGTAAGAATAGCCAGAGAATCTGAGGCGGTCTTTTGAATGCTGTGGTATTCCATAAAAATTACATGAATGCATCTAGAATCATCATCTTCTGATCAGAGCATGCTCCAATAAAGGAGTTGTTGTGGGTAAACCACGCACGAGAGATCTACAGGCAACTCGATCCTCCGCAAGCGACTCTAATTCATCAGGAGTTATGCCCAAGTGTAACCAGGCGAGTTTTTGGATTTGGTCCAACCACCAAGTCCAGGGTCTGCCAAGAGGTAGCCTACCTGATGGAATCGCAGTCAATGTTGCCTTGGAAGTCCTGATGAAGGGGACATTGGTGCCATGTGACATAGCCCTTTCTGTTCGAAGAAGCAACTGCTCAATGTTGAGTTCCTTGCGTACTGCCGTGTTTCTCACCCTATCCCGTCGAGTAATTCCCACAACAGCACGAAGAAATCTCATCTCAGCAGCTGGTATTCGCGATCTTATGTATCTAGAATCAATTTTATAAGTTGTTGTTTTTTTTAGTGGTATTTCCTCTTTTCTGGTCACCCTATATTTTCAGAAGATTATTAGAGATTTTTTTTTTAAGCTTATATTAGAACTGGACATTTTTGTGATTCCATTGTGTTTTATTCGATTGAGTATTAAATGTCGATCCATTTAAATCCTTCCCATTGCCGTAAGAAAATACAAGAAACAAGAAAAGTAATTTCCAATATAGTCTTTCCTCTGTGAACCATTCCTGTTCAGAATCGCTTCTACGACGACGCCGAAAGGCTCTAAAACCGCTTGAAACAGGCTCCGTCCCTATCAAGCAACAGAAATCATACTCAGTGTAACAATGCATGCAGTAAACGACAAGAGAGAGAAGGTCGTGCCACTTCTTCGAGATGAAAAAAGATAAAATTTGATTTAGCGATCATCAACCTGATCTCCGTGAAGGAGCATTCACCACTTGTCGACCTTGATGAATGATTTAATCAATCTCCACGTCAGTCTTGCACGTCTCTTCAATGGCAGTCGATTCTTACACCAAACCGCATAACTCAACACTGTCACTGTTTCGTCGGCACTGGAAGATCAGTAAAGAGGACAAAGGGAGAGTTCTGAAGCCAGCGGCTTACGGAGGCGCAGAGAAGGAGGATTCCTCTCCCTCGATCCACAGAAAACCACGTGTAAGAACATAATCTGTCAGCGATTAGAGCGACACGAACAACATCGACATCATTCAGCTTCCTCGCTTTACAGCTCCAACCACAACTGGTTCATGAACCATGTCGTATCAATTTAAAGAGAGGCTGTGTAAGTGCCCCAGATACCAGTCAAGTTTCACGGAAATATTCGTTACAAGTACTTAATCAGTTCCAGTCTAATCCAGACAGAAGTGACGACCACCGGACCACTTCCTCTTGACGAAGCTTTTCCCTCGAGAAATCACTAGCAATGAATCAAAAATCGCTTCAAGCTGCCGCCGATGACTTGTAGGCATCGCCAAACTGCACACATTTCTCTCGCCCACCAGTCAGTTGGTCAAATATTCAAAGCAAGCACGCACACACATCGTTGCCCCATATAGAACCACCAAACAACAGACACGCAAGTAGCACTGGGGGAATAAATTTAAATAGATTACTCCTTATCACAAGCGATAACCTCGAAGAGGAAAACTCTAACTACAAAAATGTTGTATCGCTTTCGATCTCCACGCCAACATCACAAACAATAGGTCAAGTGTTGCCCTTGGCACTCCATCATCTATTCGCAGTGAGTGAGGAGTAATTAAAAAAAATCGGTCAACTCACGTTATAGTACAAGCTCTTCGCTGGGGTTGCTCCGGTTTCGAGAATATTATCGTAGTTCCTGTGGTCGATCAGGAGAATGCCTCCGGGCTTCAGGCACTTCCTAAAGTTGTTGACGGCTTGCTTCTGCTCACGCTGGTCCCCGAACGAGTCCATCATGTGGGCGAAGGAGTTGCCCAAGCAGATGACAGCGTCGAAGCCCTCTTTGATCTCGTGCTGGATGTCGTCGTACAGCGTCAACCAGTTGGCCTCCTCAATGACTGCGCAATGGGGACGAGCTGTGAGTTAGGGCACCTTGCAAAGCACACTTGGACACTTACCCCACTTGTCGAAGGCTGGCTCCTTTCGGCGATTCCAGCGATCCTTCAGGGCATACTTCAGCATCTTGTCGGACGCATCGATGGACACCACCTCGAAGCCCTCCTCCAACAACATGATCGAGTCGACTCTGAAATTTACATCATCCAATGTTGTTATCACCCGAAAGATGGCGTCGTCATCACCAAGCACTCACCCAGTTCCGCAGGCGACATCCAAGAGCCGCTTGCATCCTTTGGACTTCAGCAAGTCGATGAGGAATTTCTTGTAGTTGTCTGTGCGGGAACGCTTGTCGCCGATGAAAATCTCCCACACTTTGGCTGCCTTCCCGTCCGCATACTGATCGCGGATACCTTCGGCTGAGATACCTTGGGAGCGGGACACGAATACACTATCGGCTGTGGCTGACATCTTGAGGGTTCGACCAATTTCGGCTGACTGACGCTGCTCGCTCTGCGGCTACGTTTCTTGTAATGGACGGATGTCAAAACGCAGAACCGACACAAACTTATCGGTTCTATCGCGCTATCTCTTATCAGCTTTCTTCTGGCTCCCGTGCGCTCTGGCAATGACCTTAGACTCACTGCTCTGCCGAAATAGTGAATGGAAACTAGGCAGCGAAGCTTCGTGTGTTGTCGACGTTGGAAGCGAAGCTTTCAGCGGGGAGTCTGCTGGCTCATTTGTTTTGCAGTTAATTTGCGTGAAGCTTTTTCGGCCGATTCTAAGTAGCGATAATGACGGATGACTACGACGTTCTAATGGATGGATATAAACATGATTGAGGAAAGCTTGTCGACTTGTTGTTTGCGAGTGGGAAAGTGTTGCCCTGTGGCTCGAATGGTAGCTCAGTAGATCGATGAGAGTAGTTTTTTTTTTTTTTAATAATTTAGAAAATAAGCTGTCATCGCTGGAGTGTGCATGGATTTGTGTACGTTTAGTTGTCAGTTGGAAAGTTCTGAATTGAATTTGTGGTTAAAACCAAGAACGGCCCAAAAATGCAAGAAGAACAACTGCTGATGGTTTCACCCGGTTTTAGAAGCTCATAAGCCCTTCTGATCCCACCAAATATAGAGCATTACCTTCGCACCGTGGATATTCGGCTTTGCCGTTGATTTGGCTGGTTGGCCGGGTTTCACATATGATTTTTTGCGAAGCAAGAATGACTTGCTTTTTTGGCATTCCAGCAGCATTTCGGACCGCTTTTCGACCGCTTTTCGACGTCTCTCGGCTTGAGTTCCTGCAGAACTCAATTTCCTTGCCTTTGAATATATCCAACTGCTTTAAACGTTTTGAAATGGATGCTTGAGTGACACCCAAAGACCTTCTGCTTGGGTCACTAAATGATATGGGGTAGGTTTGAGTTTCTGTGAATGCAAATTTAGGTAAAGTGTTGAAAACAAGGTTAAACTGCTTTGAATGCACTTGGGTCACTATAGGATTTGGGGTAGTCCTTAAGTGACCCGAGCAGAATGTTGACTACTTTTCCTAGGTGGACTTAGATCCCATTTAATGGTAAGCTTGCTCCCCATACCGCTCACGCGACTTCGTCGCTCCCCTAAGGGTATGTCGACAGTTCTTGAAACTGCAAAACGAAACAAAGGCAAAGTGGCCTTATTTTGGCCCATTATTAATTTTTTGTTTTGACCAAAATACGATGACTTTCGGCAGCAGTTTTCTTCTGTAAAGTAACGAAGAACAACTCCCCTCAAAAACACTTTTTCAGGCGCAAAGTTAGACATATTTGAGTGAAAAATTTGTATTGTTGTTTACGCTTCAAATGAATGACATATACTGAAATGACGTACAATGACAGTAGCTTTCCAACGCATGTTTCAATGGAATAATACAAGTTACGCCATCTCTTAGCAAATATTAATATAAACATGTATATATATTTACATACATATTATATACATCTGTATACACATGTTTATACTTAAATATTTTTTACTTATTTATTTATTATTTCTTTTATAAATATTTTCATTTACAGCTTTCTTAACAACTACCCTTACTACCCGGGGTCTAAAGGGTTCGAGGATGGAGTTCGCTAGCTCCCAAGCCATCACAACCTTCGATGTTTCATAGAAACATCCCGCACATCCGGGATACCGTCATATTGAACCGAAGGAAACCTTCCTCAGCTCGTTGTGCGACGTAGCGGTGGTGGTTGAGTCACCCATCCACAGTTGATCTGGCGATGTCGCTCCCCTAAATTAACAAAATCGAAAGTTCTTGAAACTAAAAAAAAAAACAAAAACAATGCCAAAATGGCCTTATTTTGGCCCATTCCCCTGTTTATTGTAGAAACGGTGACGTGAACTAACACCTGGAATAAGGGTTAAGCAATTATCGATTTGGCTTTATTTTGCTTTAGAAAACGAAATTAATAATTTAGTTCTGGACGCCTGCCTGGCAGTTGTTGATATACTGCTAGCGGAGCGACAAAGTCGCATCAGTGGTTAAAGCATGTGGAAAAAATGGTAAAAATCCTGTTAGCAAGCGAAGCCAGCCACCCACCTCATACTTTAAATACACCAGTCGTTCTTACATGCTACATTTTAAAATTATGAAATAAATAAATTTATTTCATATTTAGTGGAAATTAAAATGTCACAGTTTTTCGGAATTAAAATTTCACCTTGTATGGGAACTAACACCCCTCAGGGGACATAGTTCACGGGGACTCACGAAAGCAATCTTCCTCACTCTTGAGTGTTGACTCAGAATGTTCCCTTAGTTTTTATTCACCCCACCCATGAGTTCACATTTAATGGATTTTTATTACTTTTCAAGTTCACCGTGGTAAACATGATTTTTTTTACTGAATGAGTTGACATTGACAGAGTGATCATTGTTTTACGGGTTTCACGTTAGAAGCTCAAAGTACAAGTCCTGCTTGGAAAACCCGTTTGGTTTTTGATACTTACAGCAACAGGAAAATTGCAAAAGGGAAAAATTGAACTTGTTGAACTACCATACCCTCGTGATAAGAGCTTTTAAAATGTACTACCAAGAGCATTTTGTGATTCATCCAATGGCGGGATCAATCGACCGGTTGGTAAGACATATGGTGCAATGTGGGTACAATGTGAACGTCACTTATTGGTTTGCAGAGTTGCGGTTGTGAGAGACATCCCATTGTTCTACTTTATTTGGCGCTACTGTACGGAGTAAACCTGGGCCGCAACCAACAAGACTCACTAACTCGCACGCCAAGTTGGTTGAGATCGTCCGCCACCTGGGTACTCCACCTTAAGCGCGTTCTGGTTTGGAGTCAACAATTTTTCCGTCCGGGTCTGAGTTTTACATACGCTCAAGCGCTGCAGACGCTCATATCCCTGTCCAATTCGTGGTTAAAACTTCTTCCCCAAGAACGCGTCAAAGCAAACAGGGCCAAAGATCGCACGTAAAGCTTTTCTGTCGCAAAGGCCATGGACTTTCTCATCGGCTTTTGAGATTGTCCATGCCTCTACGCCATACAGCTGGACTGAAATGATAAATGTCTTATACAAGGTCAGATTATGCCCATATAAACATCGGTTGACAAGACTTACTCTGCGCTTGATCCCGTATTGATGGTGTTCATACTACTTCTTCTGAAGTCGAGGTACACAACGTCCTTGATTACCTCAAAGACGTCGATGTTGTTCCGTTTTGAGCCGCTTCCGTCTCATTGCCAGCAAACGCCACATTGACGGTTCGCTGCGTTCTGCCAATCACGTCAATGTCATCCGCGTATGCTAGTAGTTGTACGGAAGATCCTACCTCTAGTGTTGGCGTGTGAGTCCTGCACGATCCATCCAGTTAAATAAGTAACATTACAGCGAGTCGCCTTGTCGAAATCCTTTTGTGGCGTTGCAGGTATCGGTGAGTTCGTTACCGATCTAGATGGAGCAGCAAAAGTTCTCCATCTTCACAATCTGCTTCCTTGTCCATTTTAAGTGCTGCGACAAGAGTCGTTACACTCGTATAACACGTGCGGCTCTTGCACTAGACCTGCAACTCCGAACGAGGTCGGTGCAGCTGTAAGAATTCCTCAATGCACTCACTGTATCTAGATACTCACTCTTTAGGTGACTTTTGCTTTCGTTTATTTTAAGCTTGTTTTGAGATAAGTCATTTTACTTTATGCCAATCGAGAGCGATATGATATCTACTGCTGGCCCAAGTTGTATGCTTTTACGAATCTGTTATTTATTTTCACGCAATATTTGATCATCGTCATCAGTGTTATCTCTTATATCAGACACTGCTGTGATAACCATTTGGCCATAAAATTGCAGCTGAGTCTAGTACAGGCAATATTTCTAATTAAAATCAGTCAAAAGTGGGATAGAGTAACGTGTGTAGACCTCTACTTATGTGAATGCAGTAGCTTATGTACGACTAGTGTTTCGTGATTAGGGAGCCGTTTCGTTAAGCTGCATTGAGCACGATTCATTGATGATTGGTCACACGATTATTTAACCAATGTTGCCTTTTGTCCACATATTCAACTGTTTTTATTTTTTTTTTTTAAAGTAATCGCCTTTTTTATTGTATCTTTGGAGGGGAACTGGGGGGAACGTAGAGAAGGATTCGCTCACTTACCCGCAATCTAGATAACGATGCACTGTATTTTTAAGAGCTCCACACGTGAAATGCTATAAACAGTAGGCGAAGAGGAGTCATACGAGCTAGGCTTGTGCATTTTAGTTCAGTCCAGAGAGTGCTCAGCTTAGTTAAAATCTGTCTATTGAACTAGTTCGTTCTTCTAGTTCATTTAGTTGAAAGATTCCTATTCAATGTGTTCCAGTCTTGTCTTCTGCTGTCCTCAGCACCTTGGTTGCTCTCTTTGTCGATCATCACATGGTCTGCATGCTTTCCATACAGAGAGAGAGATGTCGTGATGATGTCTCAGTAGCAGCTCTTCACGTGCTCAGTTGTCTTTGCTTGCGTTGAGTTTCGTTCACTTTTCTTTAAATTGATCTTCACTTGGGCAAATTGGATCGCTCTCTACGTACGTAAATGTCAGTTGCTATTGGAATGACGTTTACTTTTCCGAGAAGGCATTGAAATCTGACAACGCTGTCTGCTTTACAGTCTCGACAGACATAAGCTTAAGGCCTTTCGGGCCTTTTCGGGTATATATCCGAAAACAGAGTGCACAGGTTCATCAACACTGAGAGGCTTAATAGGTCAGGCTTAAAACAATAGTCGGTCGCTGAGCGGGTCCTTGCTCCTGAATAACACTGTCAATAAGGGATGACTGCAGCGTTTTTCAAGTCGAGGTGGCTGGCACTGAACCATAGGCACGTATGCAATGCGACTGAACTTACCCCATAACGACTTTTGCAGAAGCTGCAGACTCGGAAATCTATGTAACATCTGCTCGCCGAATGCCCAGCCCTAGCAATGAATAGAAGTCATTTTCTTGTCAGAGATAGAGAACCTCAGCGGTGTAGGTTTGAAAAACCTTCTAGGATTCGCACACAAATCTTACTGGTTTTAGAATTGCAGTGCGTTTCACGGTAGTGGGCCAAACTTGGTAGTCTAAGTGAGTGGCGGCCAATAGGCCGTCAGGACACCCAATATTAGTGATGGCCATAATCGAATGATTTTAAGAATCGAGACGTAGTCAAGATATTTCAATTATCGAATGATCATTCGAATGACTATTAAGACAAGAGAACTCTATCAATTTGTCAATTTATCGCGAGAACAACTAACAAATAGTTCTCATCCAAAAATACTAACCAGGAACATAGAATGAAAGAAAAACTCAAGTATAACTCCACTAAATATATGCTTTTTAATTTATATATATACGTAGAATAAAAAACACTTATTTCTTGTAAACTTAAGGAAAACAAAATACAGATTTTGCATCCGTATACTTCTGGAAAAAAGTACCACACTGTTGACGTTTTGTCCATTTTGAAATGTTGTCAAATAAACCCATCATACATATGAATTTTGAAATGTTGCAGTACTATGGGCGGTACTATGTGAATGCATTTCAAATTGCGAAGAAACAATAAAATCCAACTTACCATACCTGTACAATGGCGAATAACAGAAACAGCGTTACCAGATTATTTTCTGTCTGCTAGGCAAAAACGTAAAAAATGCTAAAAAAAAAAATACGAGCTATTTCTCTTTGAGAAATGCGTTTTTTTTTTTAATTTCCATAAATTCATGTATATACAGTGAACTTTCTCATAAGACCAGGACGGTACCAAAAAATGTGTCAGCCGAGAGACGGACGCCTGATGAGAAAAAAAAAAAAAAAAAATACGGCATTGACAAGCTTGAAAGAAGAAACATAACTGACGTATGTCATATGTTTTCGTTTAGGTATGTTGTTGCATAAGGTCAACCTTTTCCTTGCTTACTTTTCTTAAAAGGATGCTTTTCGACCAAATTACGAAAAAGTAATAAAGAATTATTTGCATTCAAAATTGTGTAAATAATTCCGGTTTTCCCTCAAATTTGTCCGGTCATGAGAGGTGTCCGTTAGGAGAGAGTACACTATATTACATATTAATTTGTTATAAGTGATAAATATTTATTATCATCGAAGGTGATAACTTACAAAGGAAGGTCTTTTTAAATTTAGTACAAGAATAAAGTTAATAATTGAAATTATTCCAAGCCTCCCCAAGTACCATTCTTAGAGTGAAAAGATGGTCGGTTGTACTTCTACCGGGACGAAAGCCGCACTGTCCCCGACCATAGCTCTAGAACGCGCTTCCCGGGGAGACTTAAAAGGGGTATGCCCCTGTAGTTGGAGCAATACCTTTTGTCCCCCTTTTCGAAAATCGGCAGTTTGCCAATCGCCAGGTCTCCCACCACGTTCCCAGGGCATCTTAATGGCATGAGAAAGCCATAAAACTCCCTCTTTAATGTGACTTATTTAATGACTTCGTCCGCCACAGGTCAGCCATCCGCAGTTCCCTGTTCGGGATTGAGCAGCTCCGAAACAAGAAAAAAAAATAATAAATGAAATTATTCGGAATCTTTATGAAGAACATTCGTTAAAGATAACATTTTATTTATTGGAATAAAGTTAAAGTTACTTTCCTCTGTTTTACTTGCAAAATTTACCAGTGAAAATATTGCTTCACAAGCAGCATTAGATGTAGGTAAGCTTGACATACATCTTGTAACATTTGCTCGAAATGTTTCAACTGCCTCAGTCTCAGTGTTCTTAAAACCCGATGTCAAAAGATCTGATGCAAGTTAGAACACACGCTTAATTGAAGCTGCATTGCCTCGCTCCACCAAGGCCAGCAGCTCAACAATAATCTTGAAACAATGAGCGACGCACATGTCGGCAAATAATTGCAACATGTGCAGTTATCGCTTTTTGTGGTAGATTTAAGATTTTTTGAAAAGAATAAAGCACTTGTTGCGTTTTATTTTGCATATTCAAACATTGAGCGTTTGGTCAATGGATCTTGGCATGACTCACGGCTAGACCAACTGAGACACATTTAATAACTACACAATTTGGATTAATGTTTTTAATTTTAGTTACGAAAAATCAAGTCAAGCAATGGTGCAGAGTGTACTAAATAAGCTATTTTGAAAATCTTTTAAAAAAATTTTCAAACTGCTGAAAAAAATGCTAAAAACTCTGCTGCATGTGATTATTTATTTTATGACCAAATCCTGCTGAAATTACAGGAAACTGCTAAATCTGGTAACGCTGAACAGAAACACCACAGTTACAAAAAACAACCTGTCCTCCAAACACAAGCTTTACTGAAACACAATTCACCCAGAATAAGGCATAGTCCGAAATTCGTTTTAGATTTCCTTCATTTTCCCATATTTTCTCTTCCATATTTTCCGCCGCATAGTTTAAGCTAGGTGATAAGTTTTGTTTGTCAAGTTACTCTTAAGCAGAATTCAGTGAAATAAAGAGGCTTCAACTCCCAATAAAATAAAATTATTTTTATAAAAAATTAAAAGGTAGTATTTTAATTTACATATGAGCAAAAACAAACTGAGAATTAAGAAATGAACCGAGTAGTGGAGTAATATTTGAGTTCTTCTCTTTTGCGTTTTTCTTTCAGTCACCTTATGTTCCTGAATCAGTAGCTCTCGACAAGAATTTTTTGTCACTTGTTCTCGCGCCCAATTGATACATTTGTCGCGTTCATCGTCAGACGACTACTAATTAAGAAGCGAGATGTTGAGTTATCATTCGAATGAGCCCATATGTCTTCCCACCTACCTGCTCCTGACTAAAGAGTGTCCTTATTCCCATGTGTACTTTTCAGTTATTATTCCTGCCCTCGCCTCCTTTTCACTAAACCTCTGAGGCAAAGTTTTGCAGCTCTCTCCAAATTGAGCCAACATAAAAATTAAAACTTATCGTGTAGTGGTAATCATTAGTTGCCTTAAATGTAACCCCTTTTATGTAACACCGAACAAGAATTTGGGGATATACATACATGCGCAAGATAAATAAGCCCATGGAAAGCTTACCACCCCTCAGGAGAGCATTGCATTCGGATACACACTCTACTCGTGAATACTCGCAGTGAACAGGATACGAAGTACTCTGTTCCAGCATCCCATAATTCATAGTTAGTTTGTGCAAGGATCTGTTATACAAATTGTGAAGGTACAGTGAATTGACCGGATTAAACACGCTGCCTGTGTGAATGCGTATGAATGGTGAATGTTGAATGTATGAAGAATAACAACTCCATTGGACATTGCGTAACGATATTTTTGAGATGGCTTATCAAAAGTGAATTAAATTTCCTCGTGGGCCAATCAATTCCCTTCTAAGCCCCATTTAGTGACTTTGACTGATCAGTTAACATGGCATAATATCAGGTTTGCCACTCGACAGTGATCAATGTGACAAAGAATAGTTGATTGTAAAAGCGAGTTCCTGTTTTTTACACACTGCACAGAAGACTAGGATGATTGTCTATGATCCAATAGAAAGGACATGCGATCAATGTCCCAGTAAAGTGTCCCTGTGACAGATACCGTCAGAGGTACCCCAGCAACAAGAGACTTTATGAAGAAGACCGCATCATCCCCCTTCAGAAATACTTGGTGACAGTGTAGGAGAGGCAAATGGACGACATCGGAAATTGATAAGTACGACTCCCGGACAACGATTCCTCAGCGCATTGAATCTGCTAAACGAGCAGACATCACGAACATCATTCAAAACTAATTAAAATATAAATAATATTATATTATATATTTAATTAAATAAAAAAAAAAAAATAAAATAATAGTAAAAAACCGTTGTAAACATTGTACATCCGTTGAGCCCCTATTGTTGAGTCAACTTCTTTTTTACAGTTTAGACTTTTAGCATGACTAACAAATTTGAATTTGAATACAAAAGGCGAGAAAAAGAGAAAGCTGATACTATTGCATCCATCGACACGGGAGCACTTTTCTAAAAAAGCATTTTCGATGAAATCTCTCAGGAGATTTGATTTCTTTCGACATCCTGAACAATTAAAGAAGGCGAGGACATTTCCACAAATTAACGGAAAGCAATATTATACCTTCGTCTTGGATCACTCCATCTATTAATGAAAACCGCATTACGATCCGTGAACAGATTGCTCAACTAGCCGGAAAACTTGTAATTGATCAACTTTGGAGTTGGTCCCAACTCGTTAATTAACCGGTTAGTTGAAGATTGATTTTGTTCCCAAGTTTAACTCAGAGTCTGAAATTTTAAATCCAGAAGTTGTCCAACGTTCAGTTTATTTTTCTCCTGGGATATTTTGGACTATTTTCAACTTTGAATTTATGGTTCGTGCTGTTCGCCTACGCTATGAGAATGGAAATTGAGAGCGAATGCTTTCAGAAGAGACAATGGTTCAGGATACAGGATACAGAGTCAAAAATTAAATAACGCAATAATTTATCCCAAATACCTGTTCACGATTTCAGCATTTTTTGCTTGTCAGCATCTGTACTTGTGGTTAAAAGAAGGATAAGGCAGATGTAAGTTAACAACGAATACGCTGAATCCGTATTATCAGCGACACATACGCTTAACTTCACAAATGTCAACATTCTTCAAGCACTAGCATAAACAATCCAAATGATGAGCTCCAAGCTGATCCCCGCAGCAATTCCCAGAAGTCAAATAACAACATCCCCTGCTCACATTCCAAGAACGCACCCAATCCAATCCACGCACTCTATCCAATCCGCAGATCATCTTCTAGGAAGCACCCCACTCCAATAGCATCCGCAGCACCTTCAGAAATGCCGAGTCAACAATTTGCCGAAATCAATCTGCCTATAAATAATTGTAACCATAGTTTTTAGTTCAGTTCTTTTTCGTACAATAAAGTGGATGGTTGTCCAACCAGCAATTAAAATTGTTTTTTTTAAATAAAGTTCACGTAAGAAAACTTAATTCGGATAAGCAAGTTTTTTAAACTCCAACTGGGTGCTGGGACGGGTAAATGCTCTGTACCCTGTACTCCACATCTACTAAAGCTAGAAATACATCCTCAAATGTATCGTAGATGGTCTACGGGCGCATGTTGTCTCATTATCAAACAACTTTGGCCTACGTTCGCCCCTAAGCGTTAGCTTAGCCTGATCAGATTGAGCAGGCCGAATTTTAAACCTCTCATAATAGGGCATTGAGCTATCGAAACTTACGCCTCTAGACTATCACCTCCCTACAGTGACTTCTGCAGAAGCTGCAGAGACATGGATGAGGAAGAAACCATTGAACACTTGCTATGCAACTGCAGTGTTCTCTTATCCCGCAGATTTAGACCTTTGGGAGACTATTACTTTATAACCTGACTGAACTAAAAGTATAAGAGGCAGCCATCTTGTTCACTTCTTTAAAAACACTAACTGGTTTGCGGAAAAGGTAGTCGCAAATGCGAGTGGTATCGCAATGAGCCTATGCTCGCCTAGGTGTGGCTGTTGTCGTTCAGTACAGGTCAGCCCATTCAACAAAAAGAGAGAGGAAGACCGAACGTCTTTTGTAAAGACCAAGTCATCACGGAGCAAGGCAACTTGGTCTTGAAGACTATAAGCAGCGTGCCTACCACTGTCTTTAGCTCAGGCTGCGACCCTCCAAGGGTCGTTGGCCAGATAAGTAAGTAAGTATTTCCAGATGAAAAATATGCAACTGACTAAAAAAATGCTCTCAGTGCGGCTTTAGTCACGCCATCAAGCAAGGTGTTTCATGGTATTTGATTCTTGAGGTAGATATGTTTGCTGTTTCCTTGTATTAAAGTTTCTTAAGTCACATGTCACTTTACATTTTTAAACAGTTTATGACGACAACACGCGTCAGAGACATGGATAATTTCAAAAGCGGATGAAAATTATATTTGTCCCTTAGAGAGAAAAATTTTGCCTGTGCACTTTGTTGAGAACAGAACAACCACATTGTACTGCGGCCATGATAGATTCACATATATTGTCTCCCTTCCTAATCTAGGGACTTAGAGCCCTCTGAACAAATTTTATTACCGCTCCAGATGGAATGCCCTGAGAGTATATTCCTGTTAAGGGAATTCTGCTCGTGATTTTATATCTCTTTAATATCAGATTTGGACACTCGCCGAGCAGGCGTTCTATAGTTTTCTTAGATTGCGGGGAGTGTCTACACTTTTCTAAGCTACAGCGCCCCATCTTGTGAAGGTGATAGTATTGTGACGCTACATAACAAGTAAGTACGCTACAAAATATCCTTAGGTCAGACTTGTTCAGTTTTGGTTCTCTTTGTATCAACCTGAATGCCTTCTTTTTGAGTCCAAAAAAATGAGTTCTTGCCCTTATTTGCTTGTACGTCTGCCGTTTTTCTTTACCAGCGTGTTAAGTGTCTTGTGGAGTTTAATCTAAAGCAACTTTGGGCCTGGCGATCTGAGAATATCGATATTTTTGTGTTGATTCATGATTATGAAGTGTTTCGCTTTAAAGATTGTGGACTTTCTCGGGAGAGACTTGTGTACGCCCATTAGTCTACTGAAGCAAGAGTTTTGTGGAATAACCCAGCTCAGGCCAGAATTATTCCGTGTCTGCTACCCATCTAGTGTTCAGATTCAATGACGTATCTACCCTGGCAAGTTTACTGGTATGCCTCGGTGCCCCGGTACCCGCAGCAGGCGAAGTTGTAAATGTTCAGCCATCTCTTCCAGAGATGGGCGATAGTCAGATGCAACTTCGGAGTTCATCGATACCACAACCAGGCCATTGAAGGCAGTTTGACTGTCCGTAAAAAAGGACTTACCGGAAAATAACTGAATGCGGTAATCTAAGTCTGAAGCTTTTTTTTTGTTTTCCTTTTATCAGACTGAACCTAGTTAAATAGACCAACTAGGGAACTTGGGTACAGTGTTTCCACAAACTGTCTGACAAGCAGACAACATGATTATGTACATTGACCATTAATGTGTGAAAAGTGTTCATTGCCTATAAAGAAACCCAACATCTTCTGCCCTCAACTCTGTCTGGTAGCGATTTCTATAATATTTTAGGGATCATTCAGTGTACGCCATTCACACGATTTCGTGGTGAACTGTCAAAAAGTCCCTCAATTTCTTCGGCTATCAAAAGGACTCTCAGTTGTGAAGTTGAACATTTCTGATAATCACTTAGTTCAGTTGCGTTGAGTTTCGTTAACTTTTTTAAATTGGAGCGAAATGGATCGCTCTCTACGTACGTAAATGCCAGTTCCTATTAGAATGGCGTTTACCTTTCCGAGAAGGCATTGAAATCTGACAACGCTGTCTGCTTTACAGTCTCGACAAACATAAGCTTACGTTGAGTTGGGCCTTTTCGGGTAGATATCCGAAAACAGAGTGCTCACGATCATCAACACTGAGAGCCGTAATAGGTCAGGCTCAAAACTAGAGTCAGTCGCAGAGTGAGTCCTTGCTCCTGACTAATCCCTGACACTGCAGTGTTTTTCAAGACGAGGTGGCTACTATACACGAGGCGGCGCTCGCACTGAAAGATCAAGGTGTTACTGGCGTATCCATCACCTTTTTGTGTGAAACCCAAACGGCAATAAAAGCCATAATATTAGACATTTTGACATCGATGCTGGTTAGACTTTGCAGACAAATCGCAGCGAGATATTCTCGCAGAACTCGGTGATCCTCTGTTGGGTATCTAGGTAACTAAAGGGCAGACAGTCTCGAAAAGAAGGGTTCGGAGTTGGGTGAAAGAAAGTCTGGCACTCCTGTACGCGCATAAGTCACATAGCTCCAATAGGCTAGCAGACGAGGTCCTGGATAGAGTCAGAACTCGCTGGATCAGCCTGAATACTGAGCCAAAGCAAGGCCCCTATAGCCTAAGCTGAACAAGAAGGAATCAACATTAGCTTTAGACACCTTACCTACACTGCGCCATTGTTACTGTTGATGTCATACTGCACCGCGACCTTTAGATCTATTGTACCCCCTTTTCATACCTTTGCTCCCCTAGCATGCAATTCTTCAGAGTTGTATTGAGGATAATATGCTTCTGTTGCGCGAAGGTGGAAAAGATTTTTTCTAGAGTATTCTCTCTATGCCAGTTTCCTTTAGGAAAAGCTGGTCCTAGTGACTTTAATTCTTTCTCTGATATTAGGTGCCTGCCCAGATATCTTGGCTTTTTGCGGGGCTAGTGCCTCACAAAATCTCAGTATATGTTCTGGAAATTTGTTAGATTCTCCGCAGAATCTGCAGAAATCTTCGTCTGATACGTTAAGGTGCTCCCTGAGTCTACAGTGCCCATTTAGGTTTTTCTTGCTCACTTCAAACCTCATGCCTCAAACCTCTTCCACTTATGTTGACTCTAGAGTGTCTTGGCCTGCTTCATGCCACGAGAGTTGTTTCAGGTATCTGCTCGGTTCCTTCTTTCTAGTTCACTGAATTGTTCCCTGAGAACATGATCTCCTACATCGCAGAATGGTTCGGGGCCTATAAAAAGTTGCGCTACTCATTTCCTAGCCAGGGAGTCGGCTATCCCTGTATGTCCGGGTATCCAGCAGAGTTTTACACTGTTACTCCTGATCAGCTCCTTGAGCTTCTGTAGACATTCCCACACGGGCTTAGATTTGACGTTAAAGGAGTCATACTTCTGCTTGAAAGATGCTGGTGCGTTTGCCCATGGGTTCGTAGTACTTTGTTCGGATCCAAATACTCCGGCCTTACCTTCAGAGGCCTTCATCGGTTCTTGATCCATCTGTACACCACCGTATTGCTGCTCAGTCTGCGGACTGTGGAGTCATTGCTCGATTCCTTTTCCTGCTGAGCTTAATGGAAAAATCCTTTTGGAAATTTCTTCGGAATGGCCAAGAGTGGCAGCTTTCTGACTAGTGCATCGAATTGTCGCGATGTTATGCACCTGCCTTTCCTCTGCCATCGGTAAACATGCAATGCGCCTGAACGCATAACGACTTTTGCAGAGAACGAGGAAGAAATCGAATTTATCCAACAGCTGCTCTGTGAATGCCTCTTCATGCATTCACATGCTGCTCTAGGAAAATACCTCTTCCCAGAGATGGAGGACCTACGCGGTGTTGGTTTGAAAAACCTCCTAGGATTCGCACACAAATCTGGATGGTTTTAGAATTGCAGTGTGTCTCACGGTAGTTTAATACACTTAACATGGACCCAACACGTTGGTCTAAGTGAGCCACGGCCAAAAGACCGTCAGGGCATCCACCTACCCAGCTACCTGCTCGTGACTTTACAGAATGTCCTTATTCCCATATGAACTGTTCAGTTGCTGTCATTCTGCCTTCACCTCATTTTCACTAAACCTTTAATGCAAATTGAACAAAGACAATATTTAAAATAATAATATACTTGTTTTAACTGTGACCAGTTTTATGTAACATCCAACAAGTATTTTGTGTATTTACAAGTGCAAAATTATCCCCATTGAAAGCTTACTACCCCGCAGGAGAACATTGCATTCGGATACACATTTTACATTTTACTCATAAATACACGCAACGATGTAAGATATATGTTCACCCATGAAAAGGATACGAAGTACTCTGTTTCAGTACACCATAATTCATTTTTTCTGAATGTACTTCGTAGTTAGTTTGTGCAAGGATCTATTATACAAATATGGTCCAGAGCAGGTACAGTGATGATGACATGATAACAAGACGCTGATGGCTTGTCTGTGTATGAGTTGTGACTTTATTCAATGCTAATAGCTCTATGTCTATATAGTATATATGTCCTCCTCTTTTTATATTTTTGAGATGGCTTATCAAAAGAGAATTAAATTTCCTCGTGAGCCAATAAGTTATCTTTGACTGCGCCACCTATAGTGGTGTACTCATACTACCAGAATACTGCATTGGACATAGAGTCAAAGAGGTCTTCTTGCCTACGTATTCTAGA
Source organism: Eristalis tenax (assembly GCA_905231855.2). Taxonomy (NCBI): domain Eukaryota; kingdom Metazoa; phylum Arthropoda; class Insecta; order Diptera; family Syrphidae; genus Eristalis; species Eristalis tenax. The sequence continues at coordinate 115,331,764 of HG993124.1, forward strand.
AGTGTCAAGGCAAAATTTCAAGTCTAACACGTCCATCAGCTTGGCTGTTTTGAGAGTTGTCGGTGAGCAATTTGAACAAATTTACTTTTCGAAGTAATTAATTTGATGCATGCAAATATTATGAAATATGTTTTCCTGAAATCAGAAGTCAAAAAGTCAGTAATTGACTTTGTTAAATGATACACAAATGGGTTGTTAATTATCACACCTTGTAACGAAACACTTTTTTGAACCAATTGTTTATAAATTTTTAGATTATGAAATGAGTGTTATCGAACTTGAATGTGTTGCTGCCCGTTCTTAAATTGTGGTAGATAATGTTGTTGCGGTTGTCTACAATTCTGCCAATCTCAAACAGATTTCTGATGTGGCTTGTTGTGGGGAAGATGTCGCTTGGGTCAGGTCGTGTTGTAGCCAGTTCAGTTATTAGGCTATTCGGGATGTTTTTGAGGTTCTTGCAGAAGTTGCTGGTGAGTTGGAATATGCGTCTGTCGATTCGGTCTATCTCGGCACTGTTGTAGAGGATGGACCTTACGTATTTGTAGGAATTTTGTTGGCGATGGAGGTTGGTGATGGTCCTGAAGCATTTACGCTCGAAGAGTCGGAGTTTCTCCATTTGGGATGGTGTTAGGTGGAACCATACTGGACACGCGTATGTCAGTGATGGTCTAATGATCTAATTGTACAGGATCTTCTTTATCTTGGTGGAAAGAGTGTTGGGTTTCCACATGACTTTCCTGCAGTAGCTGAGTTGAATCTTGGCCTTCTGGATGCGGGTGGTGATGTTCTTTCCGAAGGAGACATTTCTGGTGAAAGTAACTTCTAGGTACTTCATCTCAGTTGATCATTATGCGAACTCTTGTGTGGTGCTTCAGGGTGTTCCTTGTGCAGTGGTTGTTGGGGAACGAAACACGATTTACACAAATCTCTGCTGCGAGCCTCAAACAACGTCTGACTAGAAGTTAATGCTCCCCCCCACCACTCACAGATTCGTCAATTCGCTGTGAAATATGCACGTATGCCTTTTCTTTCAAATTCAAGGAAAAGAGTAATCTCTTATGTTTGTACAAGGATTGTGATAGTGGCGTGTTTAAATGAGAATCTATACTCAGTATTACTTATACACGCGAAGCAACAACAAATTACTGACCAAAAAGTACTCACTGACATTTCACAGTCAAAACTGACTAGAGCGCGTTCAATAATCTCAATCAAAGGTGGCGCCTCATCTACAATTCAGATACCACCACTGAATCACAGATGATGCTCACAACACTTTTTGAATATACATCAGAATTATCGGCATTGGTGTTCTAATTCTCGGCATAGGATAACGTATCCCAATTTGTAATCAAATCATTTTTCTTCATATTCAAACGCATCTTGTGAATAAAACCATATTTGTACACGCATAGAACACATTTTGACATCTAATGCCATGAAAGTAAAGACACGCTCCAACTTTTGACACAAACAAATGGAATAGAAGAGCGTTTTATTGAGCAACAATGCTGAGCTGAGTACTGAGTAGAAGTTAAGTATTATAGAGATAGACAACTTCTAACTCTTTTTCCACTTAAATGCTTGACAACCATTTTTTAATATCGTTTTCTCAAAAGAAATTAACAAATCAGAGAGTGGCATTTAAGTTATTTCGTGAATAACCGTAAAAAATGTATCAATAACTGTCAAGAAGCCTCTCAAATTCTTCGATAGGCCATGGAAGTTGGTCATCTCTAAAGTATATCATTTCTGGTACTGAGTTCTCAATAAAACACGCCTGCTCAAAAGTGTACATATTTGTATTTCGGCAATTCACAGTAAATTAGTCATATACGCCAGTTCGATAGAATTCAAGGAAAAGCAGAACTCTCGGTGTGTTGTGTACCACATTCCCGTCCAACAATTATGGTACACTCTCACATGTAATTTCGCAAAATAGTGATAGACAGAAATGAAGTATCAACTCCACAGCCGATTGACCCCTAAAAGTCCACCGACGAATTTCAGACAGTTATTATTTTTTTGACATTTATTCACGAAATAACGTGAACGTGATTGGTCAATTAGGTGTTAGGAAATTATATGAAAAATGGTTGTCAAACATTTTAAGAGGAAGAAGAGGTAGAAGTTGGACGTCTCTATCATACTTCATAAGTAAGTGATGTTCACAATCCACTCACGCTAACGGCCAAGGGAGTCTGATCCTACTCCAGTTTTGGGCCGTTCCAAAAATTTCGCATTCAACGCTTTACGCGTTTGCGGCTGCAAAAACGAATTCTAAAACTTTCTTACTTGTCAAAGACAACAGCAGCTGCTGCTTTGTCAAAATAAATGTCCTGACAAAACTGAATGTGAACTTTAAGGCAAATGCAAAAGCTCTCTACACCTGTTCAAGCGAATGATTGATGCAAATTTGAATGTGGAAAGCTCCTTACACAGTGCAGAGTAATAATTTCAATGTACATCTCATGCTGGTGTCGGGACACTGTGACATACCGGGCAGTTGCAAAGCCGAAGAACTCCCTAGGTGTGGTATAACACTTTCTCTAATGCCAGGAGGAAATCCGTTCTCTATTCCTATCGTCCTTAAGTCTAATATATTAACAACAACTCCCTCCCTTAAAAGAAAGGAAATATCAACTCCAATTAATCAAACTGCCCAGACTAAGCAGACCTGAAGTCGGGCGCCATGGATGTCATAACAGGGCACAGTGCAATTGGTTTCTTCATCAGCCCCAAGAAAGGCTTTGCTTTTGCAGGAGTGTTATTTTACATCAGCCAACTTAATACCAATGTAGGAGTAATCTGACACTGGGCCCTCATCCGGACACACTTGTCTTGTTGGAAAGTTGTCCAATGTGGTTCAATGAGTCCATTCCAGTTGGAAAAGATGATATTGTTCGTGCAGTGCCCACGAAGTCTGAATATATAATGAATCCAGCATTGACCATTTCGCATAAGGAAGTTGGTCCTTTAGAGTAAATGATATGCTTGCAATCTTTTCTCATGTCTAAGCATATACATAGAAACCGGAATGAGAAGAATCCTCAACGTATTACAAACGTTGTACTACGACATGAGTCTATTCAGACACCTACTATGCCTATGTTGACTCCGAGTACTTATGTGGGATAGTGTAGCAAAGAAGAGGTTCAAGTACACCGTGGAAAGATATGAACCATGAGCGCCATTTGCATTTCGGCCCATTTAGATAGACTTGTATTTAGTGTTAAAATAAGCTTGACGGTGGCCAAACATGAAATCGGATTGGTTTCGAAAAAAAATGTCAATCCACTTGTTATTCGTTAGACGTGGAGCACGAGGAGTATAGGAACTGCTGGACATCAGTCTCCTCCTCGTCACGATAGCTTCCGCACAAGTCGTCATTCAACTGCTCCGCAGTGATCAGCCAACACGACCATTCCTAAACAAAGTTTAGATGAAGAGAAAAGAGTTCTAAATAGCATTTGTTAGCCCGCTCGGTCTAGAAGTATTCCAGGGCCTGCCTGCTACTTCGGGGTTGCAAACTGCGTAATTCGTGATGGATGTACACTGAGAGGAAAATCAAATCAATTAATACACAAATCAACCTCAAATAAGTATGATCAAAGACATGGAATCGATTTTAAGTTTGGTTTAAAAGGAAATCTAATGTCTAAGTCTTATTTGAAATGATTTAAATTTAGTACTATTTGATTTAACCTCACTTTCTGTTTAGAACTAATTTTTTCTATTTGATTTATTTTACTTCATTCAATGTTGTTTCAAAGAGAATTGTGACTATTATAATTTTTTAAAAACAGTCGAAAGCATGTAAATACTTTTTATCATCGTCATCATCATCATCATTATCATCTTCTGACCCGCATGCTCCACTAAAGGGATCACAGAGGTAAACCACGCACTGTCAGTCAGATATAACGTCAGAGGTTACCGAGATCAACGACCAGAGCATTGAAAGTTGATCGTCTGTCCAAAATGGTCACTCAGCCAAATCACCAAATTTACAAGGAGAGATATTTAAGTCACTGGAGTGCTGAAGGAAGGTGGTGTGGAATCAAACTTGAATCCATTTCTTGATTCTGAAGAAACACAAAGAATGTGGGATAACGCAGTAGAGGACGCTCACTTAACTGATGGCGAACACAAGTGGAGATGGTTACTGATCGTGCCGTGCTGGAGAGGCTTGATGGTTCAGGCCCATTTCTACTCCGGACTGTAGCGTCATTCGAAGAACAAGAAGATGCAACAAATAGGTGAAGTTAGCTTTTCCGAAATTATGAAATTTGTAGTAAAATAGTCATAGTTTTAAAAAAAAAGTAAGTAAGTATGTACGATACAGTGGGATAATTCGGGTATAATTTGATATGGCGTCGTCAAGACGAGTTGATGTGAATGATCCGAATTATTTTTCTTTCATTTGCGGAGAGTATATGTTTAAAGAACACCGTTTTAATGTAACTACGTTCGTAAATGAGGCTTACAAAAATTACTTTGGTCAGCCGCTGGAAATGAAAAACAAGCCTTGGATTCCGCAAAAGGTATGCCAAACGGGTGTTGAGTTTCTTGACAAATAAAAAAAAGGAACAGATTTAGCTACGAAACGGCCATGATCTGGAAAGAACCCGCGAGCTACCACGATGACTGTTATTTTTGCTTGGTGAACATAACTGGTATTAACCGAAAAAGTTGAGCCAAATGGGAATATCCTTCCATACGGTCGGCAAATAGACGTGTTTTGGGCCCTAAAATATGACCTCAACCTCAAGCCGGTCCTTCTCAGGAGGACCTTCTAGTGACTTCTGGGACTGTCAAAGTCTGCTTAAGAACTGTTGGCATCTAGGCTAAAAGAAAGAAACTTAGTAACAAAAGGAACTAAAATTTCTTATTACCGCAAGAACGAAATCTCCTCAAATACTTTGCTGAAGAAGATGACTTCGTATTTTGTAAAGATGTACCTGGTTTAATGGCTGCAATGGGATTACAAAATTACATTTCTAATGAGTGGCGTTTATTCATAGATTCGCCGAAATGGAGTATAAAATGTGTTCTCTTACACAACGGGAATAAATTAGGCTTATGTGTTCATGTGTTAATTTAATTAAAATGGTAAACTTTCTTCTAGGCCAACAAGGTGGTTATACAAAGTACCCCTATTTTCTTTGCTTGTGGGATTGTAGAGCTAAAAATAAAGATTGGGTTAAAAAAGATTGGCCTCCTCGGGGGCGCTAGTTCCAGGAGAACAAAACTTGTTTAACCCACCTTTAGTATCAACGGATCGTATAATCATCCGTTACATATAAAACCAGGCCTTACAAGAAACAACAAAAAATTTTCCTTTTCCTATCTAAAAAGTTTCTAAAACAGAGTGCAGAAAAGGGGAATTGTTGACGGGCCACAAATAAGTTCATTAATAAAAGACTCAAATTTTCTGGAAACTATGACAAATATTGACAAAAAGGCATGGAATTAGTTTGTTTGGCTGTTACAACATTTTTTGGGAAATAAGAAAAGTTCGGACTTTTCTCAACACGTCAAAGAATTATGTCACTTTCAAAAGCTCGGATGTAACATGAGCACAAGTTACACTTTCATCACAACAACTAACTTTCATCACAACAACCGCAAACCTGGGTATCAAAGTGAAGAACAGGGATTGGAGCATTCAGAATAGCTCTCCGCCTTCAGCTTCAGCAAGAAAATAGAACAAAAGAAAGTTTTTTCCCACTTAAAATTAAATAAATTGAAATCATCTCCAAATATAAAATGTTTTATTTAAAAAAAAAAACCATGTGTCATATTTTTTTAACTACAGCTGATACAGAAATTTCGGTCACAGATTTGAAATCGTCATTGAAAATTGGACTTAAATCATATAACATAACCTTATCATCAGAAATGCTGTTGTGCTTCATTTCTTATTACAATATGGATCCTACACTCCTAGATGAACATTCGCTTGATGAATTAATGCATTCTCTTTTCCCCTCTTTAGTTGGGTACTGCAGTCTGACAGGTGTGTGTTCAATCCCGATCACTATATTTTTTATAAATGGTTCACAATGACACCCAATTCATGGCTTAGTACCACTTTTAAATGTAAAAAAGAAATCATCTTGAGTGTAGTTCACGTTCAATCTTACACTTATATAAACCAGCGAAAAGATTGCAACTCTGAAATCGAGCATGGCGGGCGGCAACAGTCTTAAAAATCGAATGGTTCTAGCGACAAAACCCATGAAACGACAATCCTACACCCAACGTATGGCCCACGAGGAAATTTAATTCACTTGTGATGGGCCATGGCAAAAATATTGCACCATTATTCTCACGAAACATGAGAGACGTGGCACACACGAAAACGTTGAGGCGGACCTCTGTAATCGTGCTTTGTTTGTACCCCTGGTCTGTACTTTCGTCGTTACTTGCAAAGCGTTATTCGAACTGACTGTGAATTATATATATATACAAAAATTGGAAGGATGTCTGGATATGGTATCCTTTTTTCGTCTTTTTTCAAATGTACAGGCATTTGTTCTATCTTCAAATGTCACCAGCTTCTTCTTCAACATTGCCAGCACTTAGAACAATAGCAGAGTTAATCTACAGCAAAAGGCTTGAACCCAAAATCCCAGACGAACTAAGCCTTACTTCGATTCATTTAGACCGCACTTCACCACAACACTTCCCAGAGATCAACTTCGAAACCCTCATTCATGATAGAGACCTATGGTATGTATGTACGGCGGCACCATACCCTTTGGAAAAACCATACATTTCTAGACAGACGGATGATGGAGTAGGAAGTGGTGTTTTCTCGAAATGTCCTTATCTAAACAAATATGGTCGTCTACCAATTCACTGCCGCGTCTTCCAAGCAGAAGCAATGGCGATTAGCGAAACCCTGTCCTGGCTGGGGTGTGATGTGATATGCGTCCGCAATATCTGCATCTTTGCGGATAGGCAGCACTTAAGTCCCTGTCATCGTTCTCTATAAATTCTAATGTACTCTATGATTGTGGAAGAATCCGAAGAGTTCAACATTCGCCTGCGCTGGGTGCCGGGGCATAGGGACATCCCGGCGAACAACAAAGCTGATGAACTCGCTAAAGGCGACAATTAATGGATTCTCTCGTAACATAGATATCTTCAAGTTAAGGATCAATAATCTCTGCACAAAGAAAACCAATGCTAGGAGAAGGAAAGTGTCCAACTGTCCCGCTCCTGCTTCAGCTTGGTAAGCCATTACAGGCTCCTACTTCTATGACAATCTAAATGGCCTTAGAAAAACACCAGTCTACGCACTGATAAAATTTGTTGAGAAAACTCATAAATCACGGCAACCCTGTCTGATTTTTCAAACACAACACAAACCCATTGTGGCGATACAACAGACCTACTTTGGCTGCATTTATGAATTTCTACCTACCTAGCTACCTAAATACCTAAACGTAACCATTGACACTATCCTGCCTCTGGCTTGTCTCTGGCTTGTTGCGTTCTCATCATCCATCACCAAATAGGGGCTGGCGTAGTTGTTGTTGCTGTACCGCTTCTGTCTTGTGTGTAAATGGTATTGGACAATTGAAATGCAATTTGAGTTCCAAACTACAAATTACAAATTTGTACTAGTGATTCACAACCACAATTTTTTAGCACGTTTTCTGTTTCACATATTACAAATATGTGTGCAAAAAATATAAAAAAAAAGTTGTGAGAAAAAACTTGTGTGTGTTGCACCGGATTTGTGATGTTTGTAGTTTACAACTGTTTTCTCATAAGTTTTTTTGACAGTTGAACGATAAGTGCAAATAAATTAATAAACAAAATAAAATGGTTTTTGGATGTCTAGGTTGTGTCAAAGCTGATAAAAAAATGTCTGAGTGGAACAATATTTTGAGTTCCTTCACTTCGTAATGCATTTTGGAAATTAGGATTCAATTAAGGCTTGAGTGGCAGAATTTGACACGTCGAAACTGTGGTAAATGCCCTCATATTTTCACACACATGCATTTGGTAAAATTCCCGATTAAGACTGGTTCTGCTGTTGGTTCAATCATAGACACATCGAAAGAGGCAAGTCCAGAGAACATATCGTTTCATGATATTTGTTGCTTCCTTCGGATACAGTCGTAAGTGCTTTTGCCTTGGAAATTTCTGTTTTATTATTCAAATAGCGTTTTTTAATATGAGTGTACTCTATTTTACCGATCCATCGCTAGATAGACATCTTATGGAAGGTTTCAGTAAGCTTATAGCAGCTTAGTACCCAACAGAAGTATTTAATTACAGGCTGAGTCGGGCCCGTCTGACCATCGAAATCGCTTTTGGAAGGCTGACATCTAGGTTCCGAGTGTTTCATAGTCCGATTGACTTGGCATTGGCTTTTACCGTGCATGAGTCTGGCACCAGGCACCAGGACTGCCAGTCCAAGACGTACCAGGATATAAATACGCCTCCAGAATTCGTTTTTTAAAGCAGCCCTTTCATACAAATTGCTCTTATTGTTCCAAAGGCACTCACATTGGTGGTACATACCTAGAATAGCCTTTGCAATGGTGTTGCGCGTAGCTATGAAATGTGCCCTTAGCTTAAATGTTGATGCGCCCCCTGCATTCCAACACCACGAAACTTAAAAAATTATACCATTTATTTATACACTTCATTATTAGGCCAATTAGATCAGCCATATTTATTTATCCGACATCATTAATTATCCAATTTGTTTGATCGGCCATATTTTGTTGTTAAAGTCGACCATATTTAGACATCCGAGACAGCAAGTATATTGTCATAATCACATAAAAAGCTGTAGTAATGTAAACTTTGTTTAATAAACGAATTTTGAAACTATTTCAGCCAAATTCGGTGTTGTTTTTGGAATTTTTAGAAGCTTTTGGTAGTAGCCGCCAACCCTTGCGGCAACAAATGGATTGTTACCAATCCGACATGTTGCCTATTCTAAACAAACAAAAGTAAACACCGCAAAAAATCCGATACTCACATACCTGACAAATTTTAAAATAATTTCACTTTTATTATATAAACACGATCACACGAAAAGTGAAATAGTAGGGTCAGATTCGACATTTTTTTCCAAGTTTATTTTGAATAATTTTTTATTATTGAAAGCTATGCAAAAAAAAACTACCTTAAAAGGGCGAATCTGCCCCATGGTTGGGGACAATTGTTATCCGGATGGAGCACTTTCGAAATGAATTTAGTTGACACAGTGTATTGGAGTTGGGTTAAGTTGCGATTTTGCATTCACAGGCATAACTGTGATTGGGATTTTCTAATCACAGTGATTTTGAACTGTGCATTTAAACCGTGAATTCAAACATTTTATGGTTGTGCTGTAAAATCTATGAATGTTCACGATGAACGGGTGAAAGTGTCCTCTGATTCATTGGTTATGGATGTGTCAATTCTAGGAAAAATTTACAACTAAATCCAAAAGAGTTGAATGATTATTAAGGCTCACACCAAGTGTCGCTCTTTTAAGTCAAACACAGACATATTGCAGAGTGTATGGAATCTCAAAAAACCCACCCAGTCTCGTTGTTTGTTGCCTTCCGACGACGTTCTGATTTATAGCCATATGTAACTCCATCCCATAGAGTCGAAACTTAAGTAAGTTTGTGATACTCCATCAAGTATGTTTAAGACTTGTTCATTAATTGTATCAAAGTCGGAATTTGTTGGACAAAGAATAGCAATTTTAGAGAATTGTCTTTCTCCAAATATTTCTCCTCCTAATGAACCCTCACATAAATACCTATCCGGTATTTCAACTAAGTCACTCACTTGTGCATCAGATTTATTTCATATACTTGAGTCGTGAAGGGAGCCACAAGACCTCGCATCGATTATCGATTATTTCAGTACATTTTTAGTAAAATTCTGCATCTTCAATCTCCTCAAACGCATTGGCACGATTTTTATAAACTTTAGTTTTTTGCATTAAGTCAAGGTCTTCAAAAATATCAAAATCTTCATCCCTCCTAAACATGTTTACATTGCCTGACATAGGTAGCATCTTAAATTCACAAATGAATTAGGGACCGTATTAACCCGTTAAAATTTTCAAATTATGTTTTTGGTGACTTTAAATTTGTCAAGATGTGATAACGACGTGGACTGTAAATAAAAAAAAAAAATTGACAAACATAATTTTAAAGCCCACTTTTGGCGACTTTCAATTTGCGCCTTCGAATTTAACTTAAAAATTAAACATAAGCAATATGAATCAGTTCTGTGTCAATGTCCGACGCGTGAGTTACGATACCTAGCACCGCCACGGGTAACCAGCAGGTCAACAACGGCCATCAGGCCAACGCACATGTTTGATATCTCGGTCAACGGCCTTCCGCCGAACACTTTTCTTTTTGACTAGCTTCCACTATTTGGTTATGGCCTTCCGCCGAAATATTTCTTAATTCAACTTTGTAATGTTCAGGTGATTTTTTGCAAGCTTGCGTCTGGAGCGTTTCCGTCCGAACCGTTTCGATTACCTCATGCAAGTCAATAAACGTCACCTCAGCAAAATTGACCTGAGGAAAAACTCAAAACATGAAAAGCGAATTCAATTGCGTACAACCTGTCGAGTAGAACGGTTCACTCCGCATAATGGATCATTCCAAATAAATATTTTATAACGTAGTAAACATTTGTGTAATTCGTGCACTTGTCTTCGTCCGCCGGTGCATCGAAACGAAAACCCCGCTGTCCATCCACCAACCACGCGAGTGCCCTACAAGGAAAAAAATTAAAAAAAAAACAATTTTAGTGCAGTGAAGTGTTTCGGTGCCTCCTCTAGCCGCTTTCCATCATAAGCCACTGCGGCTCATTCTCGGTCGCAACTCCTGTTTGATTCCATCAAGCGGGCTGAGGCTATGATTGAGAGTGCTAAGCATCTGACGTAGCGAATTATAGAAGTGTGAATTTGTTGGTGGACCGTCTCGAATTGATGTATGGGCATGACACGTAGATCGATTGGAAATGAATCTGAAATTTGCACTCCTCAATTCTGCTTTACCACTCGCAGTCGCAGTTGCTTTTTTGTTTTTGACGTTGACGTGAACGATCTGCGTGGGCTTCGAGCAAATCACTTCGTTGTGTATGTCCTCCTATTTCGGTACAAACCAGGTGTCTTGGAGCTGAGTGAATCGCGGTGAGAATGCCCAATTATCGGATTTCAACCTGCCTGGATATAGCTTGCTGCTGTTTTTTTTAACACGCCGTCTTGTACGTACGTAATGATGTAGCCTACCAACTTCAACCACAATAGGGCCTCCGTTCCAATCCGGAATTTAATTTTTTGTGGTTAGAACTCCATGTCGGTAAGCGTGTATTCCGATGCTGATATGATCAATCACAAACATTCTTCTACTGGTCATGAGATCCAGATTATATAAGCACAAAGCAAATGCTTGGTATGACTGGAGCTGTAAAGAGGCTATTTGGATGAAAGCCAAGCCTACCGGGGAAAATCGGAGTAAGTTCAAACGTGCCAGAAATGACTGCAATGCAATTATCAGACGTGTGAAATTCTCTTATGAGCTAAAGTTGAGGCATAAAGTGCTACAATGTTCCAAGGGTAGCAAAAACGTTTGGTCACTTGTAAAGGACATAAAGAATTCCGCCTAGACTTCCATCCCCAAGCTCACTTACAATGACATCCCTGCTGTCAGCTCTTTAGCCACAATCTGGTTGCGGCGCATTTTGCAGCCAGCTCAACACTGCCAGATTCCAATATGTCATTTATAAAGAACATAATATATTGTATGGAACATATACTTGAGAGTGTGTAGCGATATCTCCAATTGGCGTTTCAATTTCCATTCTTTAAGAAGGAGGAAGGTGGTGCAGTTCAATGCAAAAACTGGTCCCATGAGTTTACCAAGCCAAGAACCAAATCTTAAATATATGACAGAAAGTTGTTGAAGGCTCCGAAAATACACGTTGCAGTGGTCTGGAATTTCTGAAAAATTAGATGCTGAATGTGACTGTTTAGAAGCCGATCCATCCATTGACCATTCATATATACCACTCAATCTGGAGTACCTCAAGGTTCGGTATTGTCTCCCATTTTATTTAATATTTTCATGTCCGACATACCACTACCTAATGGTAACACTTTCCTAGCTTTGCTCGGACACGCTAACTTCTCTTCAAAATGCACTTGATGCGTTTCAGTTATTCTGCTTCAGATGGAAAATCAAACCGAATGCTGATAAATCTCAGGCTATGTGATTTACTCGACGCAGAAAACAGCAGTTCCTACCTATAATTGAACTCGACCAGCATCGAGTGGTCTGAATGCTGTAAGTACTCCGGAGTTACTTTCGATAAAAAACTCACATTTGAAAAACACATTTGAAAGCAAACCTAATCTATAAAATCCTATATCCCTTTACCAATCTTAAATCAAAACTTAGTAATGATAAGAAACTACTAATTTTTAAAACGATTTTTCAACCAGTCTTAATGTACGGTGCACCTTTGTGGGCCGATTGTGCCAAATCTCACATTAAAAAACTACAAATATATCAAAATAAGGTGCTAAAGCTAATGTTAAATCTACCCTGACATTTCGCTACTATGAGGCTCCATTAAAAAGCAAATGTAAATACCATGTCACATCTCATTGATAAATTACATCAGAATTTTTTAAGCAAATGCTCTCATTCTGAGAGTGAGCTTATTGGTAACATCTTAAATTAAGGAAAAATCAATCATATCTTAAAACTGTAATATTTTACATCGTTATATCGTTCTTGCATGTTGCATAGTTCGGCCTAGGTGCAATTTAGCTATAAGAGTCATTAGTCGTAAGAGTCATAATAGGGGGTTTTGATTGTATTTAGTGCTTTTTCCCTTAACTTTTCCTATTTACTAGGGGCGTTCAATATATTCTCGGTATCGGGGTGAAGCTGTGGTTGTATATATAAATTGACTTATTTATCAAGTAGTACTATTATTTTAGTGCACTCATGAAAAATTTCATATAAAAGTGATTATTAATTCGCGTTTTATCTCTAGTTAAACAGAATCATAATGGCATCTGAGACGATGATGGTGAAAATTGAGCATCGCGCTGTAATTAAATTTCTCACTAAGCAAGGAAAAAGTCAAAAAACTATTCATGAAGATATGGTGGCTGTTTACCAGGTTTCCGCACCTTCATTATCAACTGTGCAAAAGTGGTCAAGTGAGTTCAAGAGAGGCAGAGAGAGCATTGAAGACGACCCCGGCTACTGGTTGTACGGGAGAAAGCATCAAAGAAGTCGAAAAACTTGTTCTTGAGGATGCCCGAATAAAGGTGAAAATGATGGCAGAGATCACCAAGCTTTCAATTGGTACCATTCACACCATTCTTCATGACCATCTTAACCTTTCAAAGGTTAGTGCAAGGTGGGTGCCACCAATGCTCACAGCGCCTCAGAAAAAAGTGAGAATCGCATGCTGTAGAGGGCTTTTGGAGATCTGTAGTGAGAACGCGGACGGTGTTATGGATCGAATTGTTACTGGTGACGAAACATGGGTCCACCACTATGACCCTGAAACCAAACAAGAGGCCACGCAGTGGCATAAAAAATAAGAAGTTCAAGGTCACTCCGTCTGCCGGGATGCTCATGGCCACAGTTTTTTGGGACTCAAAGGGAATCTTGCTTATTGAGTACAAAAAAAGGTGAAACCATCAACGCCACATCCTACGCTTCCTTAATTTGTGGGAGGAAATTAAAAATAAAAGACTTGGTAAACTCGCAGCGGGTGTGTTGCTTCTTCATGACAACGCTCCTGTTCACACGGCGCGAGTTTCCAGCCTTGGAAAGAGATTGTGGTTTCGAAGAAATCCAACACCCACCCTATAGTCCAGACCTTGCCCCTAGCGATTATTTCCTGTTTCCGGATTTGAAAAAATGTCTTCGTGGAAAAAGATTTTCGGATGATGAAGAACTCAAGTCGGCAATAAATGGGTATTTTTCAGAGAAAGAGGAAATTTATTTTTTGGAGGATTTAAAAAAGCTTATCTGAAGATGTAACAAATGCATTGATGTTAGGGGAGATTATATTGAAAAAAAAAAATAAATTGAATTCGCATTTTCCTTCATATCGATACCGAGAATATATATATCTTATAATATATGCTTTGAACTATCTTAGTTGTAAATAACTTTTGTTCTGTATCTCTAAAATAATACATGTCAGATGTAACTTAGACTGTACAAATCGAACTACAAATGAATTGAACTTTGAACTTTGAGCACTGACCATCTATAAACAAAAGCAAACACAATGTTTCACTTCTCTGCTTCGGGGAGGATTTTTCAACGAAACCATACAATTTTGCTGCAAACTTCTGAACGGTTAGCCGATCTTGATCAAATTGTCGAGATAGACTAACACAAGATATGTCACAACATAGGCTACTTTTGTTCTTGGTTCATGAAGTTTGACTTCAATTCGCACAACAAAATCCATATGGCCCGCCGGTATAGTCGGAATTTCCAAGAACTTTTTTTATGAATCCCCTGATATCCCTCCACGTTGTGTGTTGTTGTCAATACAGCCCAATCAAAAAAAAAACGGTATTTGCCTTCGGTTTTGCTGCAGCACGAATTACGGGATCCAAGCGGGCTTGCTTTAAGAAAACAACTGACAAATGATTGATTTGTTTTAACTAATTCAATTCACACTTCTGCTCGCCTGGCGGAGGTGATAGCATGAACTTTATTTACGGCGGATGCGTCCCAGACGCTGACAGTTCACGCGGTCAACTGTGCAATTACAAAAATTAAAGAAATTCAGGCATATGTTGGTATCCGCCGACGGCGTGGGTGGGGGCAAGCTATATTGCTGGTGCCCAGGCAGACAGATGTCGAAATGCAGGTGATCGTCGTCGTTGGCCTTGTGATGATGAGGGGGCATTGGGTGGTCAGGCGGGTGCCTTACTATAGGTGGTCGTCGTTGGCGTGTGCTTGTCAGGGGGCGACGGTTGCGATGGGTGGCGGTAGTGGAGATGTGAATGACAGATCAGCCAGAGCTTCAATGGCAAAAGAAAATTCAAATTCTCATACCAGTTCTAGTTCGAGCACTTTTAATTTTACAGTTTTACAGTTTCCCGCTTGGCGTACGCCATAGCAACGAGGACAGTCCCTAATGATAACTGTACTGGACTTGACAAACGCTTGCTTCTCACACGGTCAATTGTGCGTTGCAATGTCGACTGCAAAGGATCCAGGGCAATTATACATTCTCGCTGAAGATGGTCTACAAACAAGTTATTATCTAAAATATTAGAAAGTTTAATTTTCTTGGCACTATTTCGAACACTCCCCTTTCTCCCGGGCATTTTGAAAAAACTACATTTTCGACGCAGTTAACGTATCGGCTGATGAAACAAACACAGGCTGTGCCGGGTACAAAATCCAGTATTTAATATATATTTCACAATTGTGAGGCAGTTTGCTCTTTTGTTTGTTTCTTATCCTGAATTAATTTACATTGTATTTATATTTTGATTGCTGTCATTGAACAAACTTAATAAATACTAAAAGTAATCAAAAACACAATCTTTCTTCATCCCTACCTACGTTACAACTGTCCTCAGGCACTACTGCAATTGTCCTTGTTTCCGTGACAGATGTACAAATTGTCCCACTGCATTCAAAGTGCATGGGAATATCTTATTTCCTATCACTCCTTCTCACTTAATATTATGTTATAATACTGCGAAGGAAATCCATAATCTATTGTTGTAAGTTGATAAATATATCCCATATTTTATGAGCTGAAAAGGAAAGTATTACTCTTGTGTACAGAGACAAGACATGGAATACAACGCGTCTTTCTCAGTGGTCCCCCCTAGGGTGTGATATCCAATTCCAACTAAAAAGTAAAATTTTTTACAGAAATATCTCCCTGTACTTAACCTTAGATTTCACAGTGTGCAAGGCAATTCCTGGCGTACGCCCGCCTCATTAAGCACCTGCTGCAACTGCATTCTGAGGCAATGCCTCTGAGCGGGGTCTTATTGTCAATACCACTTGTTGTTGGTAAACTCAGCTCATGTGAGTGATCTAAACAAACTCAGTAGCAAGTGATCTAAACAAACGCATTCACCACTGAAAAGATACAAAAAAAAACGATACATTTCTTGGCATCTATCCAATTTTTTCATAGATATATAATTCACAGTCAGTTCGAGTAATCACGTGCAAATAAGAACGAACGTACCACAGCAAGTTTACAAACAAAGCACGATTACAGAGGTCCGCCTCAACGTTTTCGTGTGTACCACGTCTCTCATGTTTCATGAGAATAATGGTACAATATTTTTGCCATGGCCCATCACAAGTGAATTAAATTTCCTCGTGGGCCAATAAAGTGTTTCAGTTGTTAGTTGGATGGTGCTGTAGATTTCGCGTTTGGTAGTCATCAGGTAATTCTTGTTTGTCAAAGCGAGTGCTGCACAGCGTTGGCCGTACTCAATTTTTTAGCCAAGTATTTTCGGGAAACATTAAATCTCAAGAGTTTAAAAGAATTTTAACACCCATATGATATTGTCGCTCGGTCGTGCTCTGACATCTTAACACATTGGCTGCAAAGGCGAGCATGTATGATAGCCAGTGATGTTTCTCAGGGTGTCATGGCTCTAGTTTTTGCTAGTCAGGACTGGACGTCCAAGATGCATTGAAAATGTATTTAATGTCGATAATATGTAGTTTTTTGTGATCCAAACCATTAATACCGAAATTTTTTGTATTGGCGCCCCATGAAATATCCTCAAATTTGGCTTGGCAGCCAGTGTGTTAATGGAAATGTGCATAGACTGAGTTAGAGTGTCAGTTGACAGTGCCAAGCGTCTAACAATACGAAGGAAGTGACGTGGACGAGTTTAGCAAGTTTAAATTATACCCATATCATAAAGCCGCGATCGAGCGGTCGGCCTCCGACATTTTAAATAGGATACACGTAAATCCATTAAACAAGTCACAAAGCAGCGGTCGCGCTTTGATAGTTCACAGACCGTAATGTCGTTAGCGCGAGCACAAATTTCTAGGTGGAGCTACTTCTACAAACTCGGGCTTTTGACAGTTTTGGAACAATTTTCTATTATTTCCTCGTGATTTGTATTGTTGGCAGGCTGAGGCAACTATTTGTGTACGTAATTAATTTCTTATCGAGGCTCGATAAAACGCGATTGTCATAAACGACTAGTTATGCGAGAAAAATGTTGTTTGTATCAGTCTTTATTATAAGAACCATTCCATTGCGTTGTTAAAATAACTGAAATTCAGAATTGCACAAGAAATAATTAATAGCGAGTTTGAGTCTACACCATCTTTTGGCGGCAACCAGTTCTTGAAACCGTTTATAGGAACAATTCCTTGCCCAAGCATCAGTGAATTCACAGTGTTAACCAGAGGTAATGGAGGATAGAGATATCAAACTTCTACCTCCCTTGCCCCTTGATTTCATCTGACAGCGTTTTTTATACGGTGGTGCGATGAGTGGTGGAGCCGAGAATTTTGTTTTTTTGTATGCTTAAATACTAGACAAAATGCTTAAAACTAGATGAAAGGAACATTGCTAGGTGTAACTTACTGGCCCTCTGCGGACGCTCTAAGCTAAACTTAAACTTATACTATGTCTTTCGACCTAAACTAACAACTCATATATTTGAACAAAACGTGGATATTAAATGGACAAACTTAAATTAAGGAAATTGGACAAACAACTTAATAACCGAACTGTTTTCTTAAAACGTATATACTACCTTACATACTACCTTAAAATAACTTATGCTACCTTAAGCTAAACTTACATACATATATACATGTATGTATGATTATATACATAGGTACTTAATATATATACATGGGTATACACAAAGGAACAAAAAGGTGTACACATGTGTATACCAAACTCCTTTTTTTTCTTTTATTTATTTTTTTTTTTCTATGTACGTCTTACAGACTACCTTAACACCAACACTACCCTAATGTTTGTAAGTCGGCCATAGGCTGCTGCGGATAGACACACATATCAATCCACTTCAAGACAGAGACCGACTACTCCCCCATTCGGGGATATGCACTACCCTTTCTACCCCGGGTCTAAAGGTTCCGACGAGGGAGTTCCCTCTCTCCCCAGCCACCAGAACTTACGATGCTGCAAAGCAACATCCCGGACATCCCGTCTCGAAAGGGACGTGCTGAACCGGTATAGACCCTTCTCAGGTCGCTTCTCGGAACGTTCGTGGTTGAGTCGCCCATCCACAGTTGATCTGGCGAGGAATTTTGTCATGTCAAGGGGTATTCCACTACTCTCTTATTCTTTACGGCTCAATGCCGATATGGACAAGGGGTAGAAATGGCCGCAGTTGGATATCTCTATCCTCCATTATCTCTGGTGTTAACATTCAATTTGCTTCGGTCTACACTCATAATCACTTTAGCTTCGAAGGCACGGATAAAAACTCCTGTAGAGTCTTTTATATGAGGGTACATAACTTTCCCAAAAGCATTTTTGAGGCAAAGACAGAATGCCAAAAGCCTTCAAAACTTTCTTCTTTAGGTTAATTTTTATAAGTGTTCTCAGCATTGGTTTATGTCCCTAGCTCCGGATTCATTGAACTCACCGCATCAGCGTTTCAGCTCTACGACCAAGGTACATACCTGCAATCCTTTATAAATCGAATTATCAGAAAACTCTAATTGACAGTTACTACTCTTTTAGTATTGTCAGTGACTCGAACGAAGTGGTGCCGTAAAAATTGTAAAGAGTGATTTTTAAAAGCTATAGGAAAGTTTAAAAAAAAAAAAGCTGATAAAATTCAGAAAAATACATATCAAATACAAATCTTTATTTGAATGGATAGCACGTTCCATATAATTTAATGTTTGAAGATTATTTCATGCAAATGTTGACCTTGACTGCGCCTCAAATGGTCCATCCGCTTAGTCCAATTTTGGCATACAATTTTTGGCATTTTGGCCGGTATCTCACGAATAAATGCTTCAATGTTGTCTTCCAATGCGTCAATTGAAGCGGGCTTGCTTTAACATAGCCCAACAAAAAATAGTCTAAAGGCGTTAAATCGCACGATCTAGGCGGCCAATTAACCGGTCCTGAACGTGAAATAAAATATTCACCGAAGTCGCCTCTCCATAAGTCCATTGTTGCGCGTGCTGTGTGGCATGTGGCACCGTCTTGTTGAAACCACATGTCATGCAAGTCAAGCTCTTGCATTTAGGGCAAAAAAAAAAATGGAAAATGGATATTATCTCACGGTAGCGCTCACCATTCACAGTTACGTTACGATTCGCATCATCTTTGAAGGAGTACGGTCCAATGATGCCACCAGCCCATAAACCGCACCAAACTTTTTCTGGATGCATTGGTAGCTCTTGCAATGCTTCTGGCTGATATTCACTCCAAAATCGACAATTCTGCTTATTTACGTACCCATTGAGCCAAAAATGAGCTTCGGCTAAACTGACCATAAAATGGAAGAAGCGCGCTATGAACTTTCTTAACAGAGCACGCATTTTGATAATAAAATTCAATAATTTGCAAGCGTTGTTCGTTTGTAAGACGATTCATGGTAAAATTATAGACCAAACTGAAGATGTTTGACAGTGAAACAAGACACGAAACGTGCGTCAGCTGTTTAAACCAGTGTTGCCAAAAAGATAATAGCTAAAAAATCACCCTTTATAAATACATTTAAGCTTTGAAAAGGTCGACTAAAATCTTGTTTGAGATGGACTTAATATTTTTCTTCTTTCCTAGTTAAAATATTCTTGCAACACTTCCAGTGTAGCCCGCGTTTTTGCACTATCCGACATGTAGCAATGGCATGGACAAAAGATTTTCTCATTCTTCTAGAAGTTCTGCACATCCATAACTGGCCACAGATGCAAACAAATCAAAAATGCAATTGGATCACATGTGATTCTCGGAAAAGTAGTTGTTTTTTTTTTCCAACCATGATTGAAGCGTTCTAGCATGCTAATCCAGATTCCAATTCAATTTTTGCAGATATTCTTTATATTTGCATTTAATTTGATAAGTTCGACCAACTCTGTCCGAATACTCAATGTTGTTGGGTCTGTGTATCGCGCCAAGCAACATAAACTGTCATATATCACCAATTTTACCAATTTGCACTGTGTTGACAGTGTTTTAAGTGTTTAACCCCTTCGCACATGTCCCACTCAACGTGAACACAAAGTGCCAACTGTGTTTTTTTGCTAGAAATATGCAAAATGTACGTCATTTGAACAGGTTAGTTTGGGGTGGCTGACTACTGCGTGAAAAGCCAACAGACGCACTTAGACCAAAATAGACCCATTGTGATACCACGCGGTACCTACGTGCTTTTGGCTTGACACTAATGCCGCCCAATTCAGTCAGAAGTAGTAGGCCTCCAGATGTTTGAATCTGCGGGAAGGGAGAGCACTGCAGCTACACAGCAGGTGTTCAATGGTTTCTTCCTCATCCTCGTTCCTGCAACTTCTGCAGAGGTCATTGTGAGGAAGGCGTAGTCTAGAGGCGTGGATTCCATAGGCACAATGCCCTGTTATGACGCCAATGAGGGTTGGAAGATTCGGACTAATTAGTTTGAGCGATCGCTTAGAGCCAGAGTTATTTGGTAGGGAGGCATCCTGTGTCATTGGCACATCTGCTATACATTTGAGGTAGAGTTTCCAGGTTTAGCAGATGTTTCATAGTAGCGATAGGCATGGAGGGTGGATCTCCGCCCAGAAGAAGAAGATAAAGCTAGTTTTGTAAGATCACTGACTGTATATCGGGTGGAAAGGGTTAATTGAATACAAAATTTGTTTGAATTATAGGAACGAAATTTAATAATTTTCAATAACCGCCTAAGTCAAATAAATTAATTTTCGAAAGTATGGCCGATTAATTTTTGAATGTTTTTTAAATTTTCAATAATCGCTTATATCTTTTTAAGAGGTTCTTAGTAATATATGGCTGTTGGAGTTCAGAAAAACTCTAGAATTTTGATAAATGGATTAAGTCAACTTTAGCCGTTTTTGGTAATGAAATTATATTGTTTAAAAATCCCTCAGTGAGATAAGCGGTTATTGCAAGTGCTGGATGTTATGATAAACACTTAAGCGGTTTTTACTTTTCTGTTGATTTCAACGATTAATGTAGGAAACAAGCTGGGATTTTTTGAAATAATGAAACAACATAAGGAGATAACGATGCCAGACAAATCTCATTTTTCGCTAAAGTCGACTTAAGCGGTTAATGTTTGGGGCCACAGAAATTTGGCACAGTGTCATGTGAAACGACTAAGAGAATGTGAAGAGAGAGGGGCTTCGCAAGTCAGACAAATTTATGGCACATTTAAATAACTCGCGAAAATTTAATTAGAAGCAATATTTTTTTTAAAAGGTCAAGAGCTAACATTCTGTGCAAAGAATTCACAAACTCGGGTGTTTTCACATTTTATTTGTGATTGTTGCCATCAGAGTCCTAGAAGTCATTACATTGATTTATTTTGAATGTAATAAATTAAAATGTTTGGTTCTTTAGGAGTTTTTTAAAAAATAATAAGCCATTTGTAAAATTTTATTATTTAACTATTTGATTAGGTTACAAAGCAGTCGTCTCAAGTAAACAAGAAAGATAACCCAGTCAACAAAACCTGACATAGATTGATGACAGAGTTTGTGTAGGACCAGCACGACGTTGGCAACTCCAGCCAGGGAACGGTAGCCCAAAATTGGTATTGCATTTAAGTGGAAATAGCCTGTCCGCAAACTATGTTCCAGAATGGAAGTCGGTGTATTTTTATTTATTTCATTTATTGGCAATTTGTTACATTGTAGGTACGAATCGTTCGCAAATACTAGAAAAAAATGTCTTTCAACAAGAAGGTAAGAAGGAAGATGAGGAAATTGCTACGACTTGCGCATTGGATCAGAGATAATGGAGGATGGAGATGTCCATCATCCAACTCTCTTGCCACTTGATTTCATCGGACAGCGTTATTCATACGATGTCCAGTGTCCTGTGAATACGTGTGAGCTCTTGGGAACAACTGATAGAGTACACCTCCAAACGACTGAGATGGATAATTTATTCGAGGGTTTCTTTGTTTCACAAACAGCTGAAGTCGAAAAGCTACTACAAGGAGGGATTTGTGTTAAATTGAGAAATGTTGGAAAATGTTTTTTTTTTGTTTGAGGGGAAGGGCAAGCAATATAATTTGATAAAATACCTTTACTACAACGATAGTGCGAAGATTGGTTAACAGCTAAGTTTTGTTGTTCTTAACATTAACAAATATTAAATTATTCTTCTTCCTGCAGGAATATATGGCAGTGTGACAATGGGTCCGTTTTATCGCCTTGTCAACATTTTATTGATTCGTTGAAAGCCCAAACTAATTCTTCCATTAAAAGAACGATTACATAGCTCTGCAAAAATGTGTAATGTGTGAAAAATTATCTGAATTGTGCAAAAGAACTCCACACTACCGAAAAAATATAAGAATAAGGAATGAAAAGGACATGCACTTAACGTAAAAAAATTAACAAATGTTCTGTATGTAACGAACGGGTGGGTGAAAATGGCAGACCTTTGGAAGTAGAATCGCTAAAATTACAAATGGCATACGCGTAACAACGTGTCCTTTGAGGATGAAGTCACTCAAAAAAGAAAGTGCAACCTAACTCAAACAAAATATCTTAAAATTAAATCTTCGGACAAATTCATACAACCGATAAACTCTCTTTCGGTCTGAAACTTTGCGAAGAGATGGAGTGCTACAGCTCGTACGTTGATGGTAACACATGAGGCTCCTCTAAAGATTCAAGATTCCTGGATGTATTCTGGAATGTATTCTATGACATCTCATGAAACTTCAAATAGATTGCTGTCTTTAACTTGCTTAACATGTTGTTCTAAATGCCTCAGATAGCCAAAGCACAGGTTTTGAAAAACGGTACGTATGGCTTTCGTTACATTTCCGAGAAAGCCAACCATAGGCATACATAAAACTATTTTCTTGCAAAAATCATCTGCTTTTATATCTGCAGTCGAATTTACATTTGAAATTAACTTGGGTCTATCGCTAAGCTTGCTTTGCAAACACGATGATAGCAGTCGATTGCTTTAACATTTTCACAGGTGGCGGCCCCCAAAGCTTCTGGGAAAATTCATTTAAAATTCGCGTATATTTCCTCCAGCTATTCTTGCTTCAACGAAAAACTGATGCCGAGTAAGAATAAATTCAAATTTTATTTCCTCCAGGTCGTTTAGCTTCACCGAAAAACAAAAAATTCCTGATGCCGAGTAAGAACAAACTGGAATGGCGATGGAAATTGCCACAAGAAATTGAGTGACGAGATGTTTAGCAACCAGCGCTTTATAAAGGAAAAGTTTTTTGTTATGTAATTGCCTTTAGAATCAGAAGAAATTTAAGACCTTTGTTGTCTCTCGTAGGAACTGCCTTTGATTTTCGTTTTGTTGAAAACCTTTCCTGTTTAAACGTGGGCAAACACTTGAAGATGAGTTGAAAATGTCGATTATTGAAGATTTTTGAATCATTCTATTAATTCTCCAGTGTTTAGTATAGTTTTGGGTCCTTACCCTGAACGGTAGTTGGTGAAACAACCCGCTGAAGCTGTGTCCCTCAAGACTTGCGAGGCATATTTAACCTACATTTTTTGGAAAGGTTTCGTCCTTACATGAGCCTCCGTTAATGTTGGAGCATTCCTAAACAATTCAAAAGACTAATTTTAGAACATGTTCAGCCTCGATGGTCTAGATGAGATCCGATGCTATTGGAGAGATTTGTGGAAGGCTGCAGTAAATTTAGTCAAGCGGATTTTGGTGGCGGTAGCCTTATGGCTTGGAGTGTTTATATTGGCTTTTCCATCCACCAAAATGAACAGCATTGAATAGATTGGAGTTCTACAGGAAAATCGAACACCATTTTGAGAACACCATCGATGACTGAACCCTGTTTTAAAGCAGGTCAAAGAGTCGGTTCAAACAAGTAGGGCTACCAGAATGTGGTTGCGGCAGAGTCGCTTTAGAACAATGGATTGTCCAGCCTGCTCACCGGACCAAAATCCAATACAAAGTCTGTGAGGAAGAGTCGACCGGAACAACAACAAGTTTTCCGTCATTCCAGCGAAATTCACAACAAATTTCCGCCTTCATTATTCCCGCCATCATGTCTTTCATTATTGTTCAATCCGAGCTACACACAGTCATATACGTAATGTATAATCAGTAGGTGCTGAGCCAGCGTAAGGTTTACTGTGGCGAATGCAGTGAATAACGTTGGTCTGCATTTGGTTACACTTGTGTTGATTACGTCAGGAGGAAACATTTTTCTTTGTTTACATGCGAAGCAAAAGCTATTAACCAACAAATTTTGATGTAAATGTTGGATTAAATAACAGGTCTCTGACTTTCAAAGTTGATATAGTTATTCATTGCAAGTGTTGCCGTTCTAAATTTGAGCCTACTAAAAACGCCTTGTTTTTGACATCTCTTCATAATACCGTAATAAAATATTTGCGCCAAAGTTATCTCCAGTTTTTCACATAAAATGTTATGATTGAAGGTGTTACGGAGAGAATGATATAACTGTCCGCTCGCCCAAGTCTTGCAAAGTCTCTTAAAAAAATACACTTGAAACGAGCGTAATGAATACTTAACTTGATGACATCAAGTGCATATCCCAGATAACCCCAGGCCAATAACAAAACTGTACTCGGGGTCTTCATAGACAAACAAATCTCACCGAACGCAAGCAGATAACGAGAGAAGTTCGCAGAGACTCCACTCAATTTGAATTACAACCAAGCAACTTTCGCAGCGTCTAACATGCCGCTGCCGTTATCTGTCCAACAGCTCAGCCCATATGATATTTACAGGAAATTGAGCCAGCCCAACGTTGCACAATGAAACACAGCACTTTAATGTTTGGACTCATCGGTCTAGGCATATTTTATTTTTGTGAATTCAAACTCAAACGAGACGCTGCCTCTGTTCCTTACGTGCAAGCATTGTCATTTGACTCTCTTGGTTAGATTTCACATAAGACGCATACAAATACTCGTTGTTCCAGTAGGTCTGCAAGTCGCCTCGTTGACGTTGGCTAAAACTGGAAACCAGTCTTGGACTCATTGAGGTGAGAAGCGATTGCTTTGGCAATAGCAGATGGCAAAGCAACTTATTAAAAGAGCATGCTGGTGAACCTTCCCTTTTATATGTTGTGACACATCGAACTCAGACCACGACTTTGGAGTCCTTGTGAACCTGGCCAAGAGTTTGAATAACACTTCTCCCAAGACTCAGATCCTGTCGAAATTGTACTACAAAGCGAAAGAGAGTGATCACATAAGCACCCTGAACCTGATCGCCTTGTCAAAATGTTTATCGGATATAAACATCATTTTTTATCGGATATAAACATTTTGCCAGGCGATCAGGTTCAGGGTGCTTTTGTTATCACTCTCTTTCGCTTTGTATGACAATTTCATCAGGATCTGAGAGAAGCGTTATTCAAACTCTTGGTCAGGTTCAATAGGACTCCAAAGTCGTGGCCTGAGTTCAAAACAATCACTGGATCGTTTAGTTCAGGCACCTTCATGTCGAATTGCCACTGTCTGCAAAACAAAGATTTCAATTAGAAGATTCCGGATTTCGCTGTAAATTCACGTACCTCTTCATGTGCCACGAGCCTTTCTGTGATGTTCATAGTAAGTGCGTCAGAACTTGGATTAGTCATCGCACATAGAAGGGGGCACGATGTGCAGAAGCAAAACGAATAATTCCAACTGTTACGGCGAAGCCATTGGACGTTGAAGACGCTAAGAAAGAAACCAAACGATTGATAATATGGTTCGACGACCAAACTAAATTAATATGAATTTCGTATCTGAATAGTTGGCGATAAGAAATGCGTAGTTCATCACAGTTCAAATGCGATTGGTGCTGTCTTATCACTGGCTTGCTGTGCTGATCTCGTGATGGGTGATGCTGAAAATCGCACATTTTTAATAAAGTCATAAATATAACGGAAACAAAAATACCGACAAGAAAAGCGCACTCAAGTTATCGTAATTGAAATTTCTACTGGTCAGCGAGAAGAACGCCTCTGTCAAATAGAAAATCAGAAAGTGGCACAATAGGAAAAAGTTTCAGAAGGTGAAGATGATGATGGTAGTGATGAGTCGGAGGAGAGAGCATTAATAGAGGGAGTGGAGTTCAAATGACGAAGTTAAATGAAGGGAGCTATAATGTAGGAGACATCACGATTTATCAACGATTCGGACTAGAATAGAATAGGCAATCAAAAAATTAGAAGAGAGAGAAGAGAGGAATGACGAGTGATGCAATGAGGAGAGCAGTTTTGCCACTGAATAATTTGAGAATATAAACAATTAAAAAGAAAGGCAAAATGTCATCGACTGTAAATTTCTCAATTTTGCACCATTAACTAATCAAACTACAAAGAAATGAATGGCGATTTCGAGTGTGTTTCATATTGCTACGTTTAGCAGAAATGAGTCTACGTAAAATTAATTAAATTGTCCACACAACAGGGTTCGATCAATGGATTGTGACGAATGAAACACAAGAGTTCACCATTCACGATATACACGAATTTATTTACAAGCACTGGTTTACTCTTACACTCTATTACACTTTAATGACTACTATTACTTTACTACAGAACTCCTTGCTGTCTCTCATGCTAAACCGATTAACACTTTGAACACTATAAAATCCCAAAGGCACTGTAATAAATATTTAACTGAACTAACTCGCATCGACCACCGTGCCGATATTTATACTCCCAGTATTGGTTCCAGATCCTACTGTCGCCACAAGGGTATTGAATTTCTCCGCTGACGCCTATATACATGATTCTTTGTAATATATCCGTGTATAGGTGGCATTC
Organism: Eristalis tenax; assembly: GCA_905231855.2. Taxonomy (NCBI): domain Eukaryota; kingdom Metazoa; phylum Arthropoda; class Insecta; order Diptera; family Syrphidae; genus Eristalis; species Eristalis tenax. The sequence continues at coordinate 115,358,735 of HG993124.1, forward strand.
TAGCAGTATGTACAACAATTTCGGGAATACTCTCCGGAGTTGATCGTTCTTCGCCTTGCGTATAGATGGAGTTTTTGTGGTGGTTGGTGTCCTGATTATCTCATCCTAAACACATTCCACTATTCACGTCACAATTCAACCGCATATTTTAAGTAGGTAATATAAATATATGGTAACTTTACAAAACTACAGTGAAACTACGGAAGTCTCCCATTCCCAAATGCAGTGTAATTTTTTCAGGAGGGCATGGAAGGAATTTTTAAAACTCCCGTGCGGCAAAATTTTTCCGTCGTTTACCGAATTGTTGGACGAAATTATAGAAGTACTTCAAAGCAGAATAGTTAACAGTGTTGCCGTTGGGAAACTGTGAACAATTAAAGAAATTTTAAATGTTTTAATTCATTTTGCAAACAAGTAAAAACGAGTATTTTGTAATCAATTACTTACGTTGACATGCCAAGTTGATGTTTATTAATAATGATAAACGTCATTCGCGTAAAACACACTTACACATAAGGAGCAATACAAATAAAAAAAATCTGTAACCTAGGAATGCTTCCAATTCGCATCCTAGGAGATTCCGACGTTGTTTCGAGACATGGTCAAATCTGCGAAGATTAAAAACGTACCGTGCAGCCACGTTGATTGCTTTTGTCAACTTTTGCGAAGAAGAATGATCAAATCAGCGAACCACTCTGATCCATATGTCAAGAAGATTGGCACAATGAGTGCTTTGGCAAGTTTTAATTCAACGTTGATAGGAAGAATATATTTGCTGATTGACAAGCATCTTAGGGATGTATGTATCTTGGACACTACGCTATCAATGTGGTCAGTCAATGTCAGTTCACTATTGCACATTATTTCAAGGTTGTTTACACATGTAACATATTCAATTGCGGTCGAGTTAAGTTCAATTGGTGGGAAATTGAATAGGGAAGGCGGTTGTTTCGAGAGCGGGATGGATTTGGTTTTGTCTGGATTGAGCATTAGGCCACTGTTTGTAGCCCAATTGGCGATAGAGCCTAAATCCTTGTTTATTTTAGCAACTGAGTCTTCAACCATACCAAGAGGGATAGATGAGTAGATTTCAACAGCGTCTGCATAGATATGGAATTTACAGCAGGACAAAACCATTGGAAGGTCATTGATAAACATTGAAAATAATAACGGACTGGGAATTGTACCTTGAGGAACACCACAGCTTACGTCACAAAATGATTACAGTTTTGAATTATGGAAAACAGCTTGGACTCGGTTCGTAAGATAAGGAAGAATTAATTTATTAGTGGGATTATAGAAGTTGAATTGGGTGGACAGTTTATGACAGAGTATCCTTGGGTCAACGCAGTCAAATGCTTTCGAAAAGTCAAGTAAGGTTAATAAGGTAGTTTTGTCTTCGTCAATAGCTCTTCTTATGTCGTCTGTTACCTTTAACACAGTGTGGTACACAGTGTGGTGGCACAGCTATGTCCTTAACGAAAACCTGACTGCAATGGGTTTAATAGATTGTGTCGCTCAATGTAATCTTTGATGTTTCGGCCAACAATAGACTCAAACACTTTTGATAAAAATGCAAGAATAGCAAAAGGTCTATATTCAGGTGGATTCGTTTTCTTGGGTATTGGGATTATCTTTGCTTATTTCCACAGTGATGTGCGGAAGTATTATTGGAAGCGATACTTTAATGAAGTCGGGGTATATATTATCGAGACCAACCGATTTTGACTTGATGGATAGCTCTGCACAGCCAACTAAGTAGGAATCGACTGCTCTCAACCCAAAAGCATTTTTTCGCGTGTTATTTAAAAGTGTTGGAGACATTCTTTAGGATGGTGCAGGGCCAGTAGAAGCAAATCGAATGTTTAAGTTGTCAAGGTTAATATCATCATCGTTTATCATTTTTTTTTTACTTTGCTCACTCCAATATCGGGAGCCTGTTTCGATAGGTAACTGGAAGATCGATCGGTGTTGTATTTTGTTTTGTAATACCTGAGCTAAGCTGATCTTATCCACAATGTTACACGGTTTCTACAGTCCTTGTATTTATTATGCATTTCCGGGCAACCAAATCTTCTCCATCGTCTGAAAAGAAAGTCCCTCTTTCTCATCGCGAGAAAAATTGCCTCGGTTAACCACGGGGATGTCTCGCTCCTAATGATTTGTGCCCGTCATGACTTGTGTCATGTTTTTCGAAGAGATACTTAATATTAGCGTTAAATAACGCAACTTGTTCGTCAACATCAGACGACATATACAGAGTACACCACCCAACATTACAACAATCCGAAAACAGGTTATCAACATTAATACTGAATGTTGAATGTTAAATGTTGCAAAAATGAGATCGTGGTACAAAAATACGGGAACATATGGCTATAAGATTTCACCAAGCTGCTATCATTGGTCAACATGACGTCGATTAATGATGGCTATCATTCATGCAATGACTTTGTCTATAGTCTCTGCTGGAAGCAGCGCAAAGTTGCATGCAATTATGCTTATAAGGGTGGTTAAGAGTGATTTTTTAGCTCTTTTTGGCAACACTGGTTTAAACAGCTGACGCACGTTTCGTGTTTTGTTTCACAGTCAAACATTTTCAGTTTGGTCTATAATTTAACCATGAATCGTCTTACAAACGAACAACTCTAGCTAATTATTGAATTTTATTATCAAAATGCGTGCTCTGTTAAGAAAGTTCATCGCGCGCCTCTTCCATTTTATGGTCAGTTTAGACGAAGCTCATTTTTGGCTCAATGGGTACGTAAATAAGCAGAATTGTCGATTTTGGAGTGAATATCAGCCAGAAGCACTGCAAGAGCTACCAATGCATCCAGAAAAAGTCACAGTTTGGTGCGGTTTATGGGCTGGTGGCATCATGGGACCGTACTTCTTCAAAGATGATGCGAATCGTAACGTAACTGTGAATGGTGAGCGCTACCGTGAGATGATATCCAACTTTTTTTTTGCCCAAAATGCAAGAGCTTGACTTGCATGACATGTGGTTTCAACAAGACGGTGCCACATGCCACACAGCACGCGCAACAATGGACTTATGGAGAGGCGAGTTCGGTGAACATTTTATTTCACGTTCGGGACCGGTCAGATCGTGCGATTTAATGCCTTCAGACTATTTTTTGTGGGGCTATGTTAAAGCTCATGTCTATACAGACAATCCCGCTTCAATTGACGCATTGGAAGACAACATTGAAGCATTTATTCGTGAGATACCGGCCGAAATGGACCGTACTATAGATTCAAATAAAGATTTCATGCATTTTTCTGAATTTTATGTGTTTTTTTTTGAAAAACTTTCCTATAGCTTTTATAAAATCACCCCTTACCTTGAAACACACCCATACCTTGAAACACACCCGGATATCCGCATGTTGTCCTATTACTATTACGATATTAATCTGCTACTAACAATGAATTCAACTATACTTCTACTATTTCTGGTGGTCACTCCACCAACGAGTTAAGTTGTCTACCCTTTCTACCCTGCTGTGGTCTAAAGTTCACCAATAAATGTGTACTTCATAAATTTCGTTATGAAAGTTTATTTATTGCCGGAGGTACCCGTTACCCGAAAATGCCGGGTATCCGCCAACTTGGCAAATACCCGCATTTTCCGGGTATTCGAGTAATTGTCGACTCGTATCGATATGTATTTTATTACAAAACTTACATGTCCTGATTTACAGATGTTCACATTTTGGTTGCCTATAGATTAGATTACTTTTCAATTTCTTCACTTGTTGAGAATGCCACTCTAGATGAATAATGAGCTCTTACAATGAATCTTAGATATTAAACAAAATGATTTTTTGGCTTTTCGGTTTTAATTATGAGTTACACCAGCTTTTGTTCAAAGGACACACGATTAGAATATTTGTAATGCAATATACAAAATGACAGGATTTAAGGGACAACGAAGGCCCGAACCAAGTGGAATTTTGCAACAGAAAAATGCTTCTTCATTCCTTCGCAATTAAGGAATAGGCAAGTGGGAACCCGGCAAAAGGGGTGTATACGCAGCTTAGGACAGGACAGGTTTGTGTATTAGGTATGGTAGCGAGAAATCGTCGGAGTCTTAAAATTCTGCTAGGTCTAGGGAAATCTGTCAAGGTCTGGAAATTTTTGAGAAAAGTGGGCTTGTAGAAACCATCGTAAGACTTTTTTTTGAAATGCACAGCAAAGTGTGTAATTAGTGTACAACAAACCCCGTTTTGGGAAAAATCTTCGGAACTATGATTAATGCCTCGATTGGGATGTTATAGATAGCGATTAGCCTGCCGATAACAGGCCTAATTGCATTGTGGTGTCCAATGCTTCACTTTTTGCAGACCTTATATTCTCCCCAAGCAGGAAATTGCATTATTCATCAATGAACTTTCCAATCAAGTAGCTAAAAATCGTATAGGTGCTCCGACACATTCATTCGCTGACTACAAGTTTACAAATGAAACACATTTCTCCCGCCTAACCCTTACAGCCTAACCTGGTTTCCAGCGCGATGACACAAACTCAACTTTCTTGCATTATTTTTGAACTACGTCGCATATTCTTGTATTCAAAGTTCACAGGCATCCCGCCTTGGAGCATTTTCAAGCGTCAAGTGTGTTCAAGTCTTTTGTGTCAACTTTGGGGTCTTCAGAACCCCAGGGTAAGAAGCAAAAACAATTCGGGGTCATAGGGACCCCAGGGTAGTAACAGTGTTCCTCCCGGAATGGGTAGGGTTTAAGGTTTAAATGTGTTCATATATTAAATGTTATACTTAATTAAATTATGAGTAAAATAAATTTAGAATTTCAGTCCGAATCCCATTTTAAAAATATTTTGAGCGACTTAATCAATTAGAGGCACTTTATCAAAAAGATTTTTCAGATTCTCTACTCGACTTATAAATGATTGACGTGTATGTACCTTAAATGAATCGGAAGTTAGGGACAGCAATGACAATTCGCCAGTATTCTTTCCACACAAATTCTTGAAAGAATTAACTTGAGCTATTGGGTGTATAACTTATTCGTGAGGTTTACTAAGAGATGGCGTAACTTGTATTATTCCATTGGAACATGGATTGGAAAGCGACGTCATTCATTTGAAGCGTAAACAACAATAATTTTTTTTCACTCAAATATGTCGAACTATGTGCTGAAAAAGTGTTTTTGCGGGGAGTTCTTCTTAATTACTTTAATATGAAGAAAACTGCTGCAGAAAGTCATCGTATTTTGGTGGAAGTTTATGGTGAACATGCGCTAGCTGAGCGAACGTGCCAGAAGTGGTGATTTTGTCTTGGCCAACCAACCAACCAAATTTCCATGGCGCGAAGGTAATGCTCTGTATTTGGTGGGATCAGAAGGGTGTGCTGTATTATGAGCTGCTGAAACCGGTTGAAACCATCATTGGACAACGTTACCGAACACAATTAATCCGTTTGAAGAGAGCTGTGGCCGAAAAACGCCCGGGATATGCGATCAGACACGAGGCAATCATTTTCCATCATAACAACGCTCGGCCCCACGTTGCTATTCCGATTAAGAACTATTTGGAAAACAGAGGATGGGAAGTTTTACCCCACCCGCCTTATAGCCCAGACTTTGACCCTCCTGACTGCCATTTGTTCCGATCGATGCAGGACGCCCTCACTGAAATACGGTTCACATCAGAGCAGAATATCAAAAATTGGCTTGATTCATTCTTGGCTGCCAAGCCGGCGCAGTTCCTTTGGGATGGGATTCACAAATTGCCAGAAAGATGGGAAAAAATGCATAGCTTCAAATGGGCAATACTTTAATAATACTAGTTAGTTAATTATATATTAATTAATAATATTATTGTACATATTTTTCTTAAATAATCGTTCAAATTTTGAAAAAAAAAACCGACTTAGCACGAATTAAGTTATAGACCCAATAAAAAAAAAATCGCATAGCTAGTCATTTAACATACAAAATGCAACTTTTATATTAATACTTTATTTCGCAGCAGAATACTATACGGCATATGGCAACGCTGCCAAGGCTCAGCGTTTCCTCCCTTTTGGTAATGCAGCGTACTCGTTGGAAAAACGTACTCAAATGCATCCAAAGTTAGTACATTTTATGGATTATAAGCAGCTTTTTAGTGTTTAACAACTTCATTGAGAAGTACACACACGGAGAGCAAAACAGGATACATCATTGTATGTTTTGTGGCTTTTCATCCATGCAAGGATCAGATCTGTTTTTTTTATATTTTATTACTAGAAAACGTTCAATTACAACGGCTGAAATAAAATAAAATCCATGTGGATCATATGTATCCAGTTGTGCACGTTTCAAATTTCTTTCTGTTTTTGTGCATTTACCTTTAGGTCTAAACACGTAGTAGAGCGGAAGCAGCGACAGTCTAGCTAAAAAATTTAGTGAATTAATGAAGTTTAATTTTTAGAAAATAATATAAAAACATAAAAGGTCCTTAATCAGGGACCTACCACAGAAAATCGTAAAGGTGGTCGCCCGGAACTTTTGACTCTCACTTTTACAGCTGAGCACACTACGCGAGAGGATTTTTAAAAAGACACTGAGTAGAACTTGAAAAAATCCGATTGATGAAAAACCCCACACAATGACATGATGTATCCAGTTTCCCTTGCCACTTGATGTACTCATTGTTGGGGCAAGCATTTCTCGTTATATTAGACCTCGAAGTCGATTAAATTGTATTCTTTTCCTGGAATTTGGGATCAATCCGACGGCATTACTTTTCCAGCTAAACTCCTTTTCCATGATTGAATAAGCTAACAACGAATACGCGGAGTCCGTATTATCAGCGACACATTAGCATAAACAATCCAAATGATGAACTCCAAACAGATCCCAGTAGCAATTCCCAGAAGCCAAATAACAGCATCCGCTGCTCACATTCCAAGAACGCACCCAATCCAATCCACGCACTCCATCCAATCCGCAGGTCATCTTCAAGGAAGCACCCCACTCCAAAGTCAACAATTTGCCGACATCAATCTGCCTATAAATAATTGTAGCCATCATTTTTAGAATCAGTTCTTTTTTGTTCAATAAAGTGGATGGTTGTCCAACCAGCAATTAAAATTGGTTTTTTTTTTAAATAAAGTTCACCTGAGAAAACTTTTAATATTTTGTATTTCGTTTGAACTCATTTCTTTGTAGATTACACACTCAATGTAATTCGAAGAATTGTCGTTTTTGTTTGACACTCAAATTCTAAAATAACATCAGTTGGGTGTACGTAGGGATGCCGCTATGCGATTTTAGTCGCAATTTGATAATTTTTGGAAGCCGCCACACGCCGGGTGCCATACAATGACTCCAGTGACTATTTTATTTGAAGGATACTGCTTTCGCAGTATATATATAAAAAAAAAAAAACTTTGTCTACCTAGGCACCGCTATCAACTCAGACAACGACACCAGCGCTGAAATCAAACGAAGAATGCTTCTTTGGGCTAAGAAAGCAATTGGTAAACAAAGCCCTCTCTCGAACAACAAAGCTCACGCTTTACAAGACCTTAATCGTCCCAGGCCTGCTATATGGCGCGGAGGCATGGACTTTATCAAAAGCGGATGAAGCTGCTCTTGGTTGCTTCGAGAGGAAAATTCTTCGTGTGATTTTCGGTCCCGTCTGCATAGATGGTGAGTGGAGGAGGAGATATAATGACGAACTATACTGGCTGTTTAGCGACATCGACTTAGCCAGAAGAGTGAAGATCCAACGATTGAGGTGACTAGGTCATGTAGAGCGGATGGAAACCAATGCTCCGGCCCGAAAAGTCTTCGAATCCACCCCCGAGGGACGGCGCAGTAGAGGAAGACCGCGACTCAGGTGGCGCACGCAAGTCGAAAGGGACCTCAACCAACTATGCGTGCGAAACTGGAGACAGCCAGCTAAAGATCGAGCTGGCTGGAGACGCTTGTTGGTTGAGGCCCAGGTCGACCTCGGACTGTAGCACCACCTTAAGTAAGTAAGTAAGATACTGCTTTCGCGAAACACGTTTTAAGCTTCTTATAGTCCTAAGCATGATAAGACCTTTATTAAATAGATAAACCTTTACTAAATAAAATTAGTAACGATTTCGGACAATTGCGACTATTTTTTTGTCCCGAGACACTTTTTTGTGCGATTTTTTCAAATTGTTCAGCGGCAACATTGGTTGTAAATAGTGAACGACGAAAGTAATTTTTCTCAGGGCTGAAAAAAATAGTCTATCCTTTTAACTTCATTCCCCAACCATTTAAGGAATAATAGGAAAACGCCCCTCATCCTACACACAAACTTAAGAAAACTGAATTTAAGAATTCGCTTGTAGTTCCGCTTGAAATACATTTTTGTTGAGAATCCTGTCGGGGTTTATTTACTTTTGGGACTGACATTTAATACTGTACTTACAAATAACTTTATCAACGAACACTAGCAGAATCAGAATTACAATAAACGCGAAATTGGTTCTTCGTTTGCTTGACATAGAGGGTTGCCGAAACTATTGACAATTGGAGGGCATTCAGGAAGTGCGAAATTTTTAATTTCTTTTAAAAAACCAAAATACTTAAAAACGATAAAAGTACTCAAACAGTACAATTTTCTGTCATACAATACACTCCACAATTGACAATTCCGTCCAGTTCAGTTAAAATATCTTGAAAGCTTATTGGCCCACGAGGAAATTTAATTCACTTGTGTTGGGCCATGGCAAAAATATTGTACCATTATTCTCATGAAACATGAGAGACGTGGCACACACGAAAACGTTGAGGCGGACCTCTGTAACCGTGCTTTGTTTGTGCCTCTCCTTTGTACTTTCGTTTCTACTTGCATTGGGTTATTCGAACTGACTGTGAATTATATATACATTAAAAAATTGGATGGATGCAAGGAGTTGGTATCCTTTTTTCTAATCTTTCCAACTGTATAGAAATTTTTTCATCTTCACATGTAGGTCACCAGCTTCTTCTTGAACATTGTTCGTATTCAGAGTAAAGCTGCAGTAGGAGCCCAAATTGGTCGGACACCACAAGGTTCTTACATTCCACACTGTTAACTCTAAAGTTAGATGCTTATATTTCGGTTAGAAGTGGACATCAGGTCCTAGGGCTAGGGCTAGGCAAATGCAAAGAGGGCATCTTCTATGCAACCGTCCAGCTAGGGATAGTACAAGAAGAAAGACACTTTATGAATACTTCATTGACTCCCTCAAGGTTATGATAAATATTAACATACGCAATACCATTTTATCATTTTAGGCTTGTTTTCAAATTATTCTCTACTAGGGACAGTAATTGTCAAGCAAACTAATCATCTCTGGTTAAGGCAGTTTGTGGAAACACTATCTACCTACGACCACCACTCAAGCCCAACCTAAAAACTAGCTCAATTCGTTAAATGAGGAAAAGAAGAAGAGTAAAATGGCGCCCAATCAGAGCCCACAGCAATGAACATCTCCGTGGTTCGTCAAATGAAATTCTAACATCCCCTTAGTGCGGTCAAGGCCATCCTTATCATCTCACAGTCTACATTGACGCATCGGAAACAAAATAAGGAGTAGAGAGGCGAGGGATCAGACTGGTCAAGCGAAACTCATTTTCATGTAGCTAGTAGCAGCAACATTGACGAAGATGAAGTTTTAAATATCGACTACGAAATGGGAACGCCTCGGAAAGCTTTCCCTTACATCTACGCATATACAGTGGCTAAATGTGAAACTCGTAAACGCTTTTATTTCTTTTTTTTTATTAGCAAGTACCAATATTGTTCTTATTGACTGACAAAAACTTATTGTTTGTCGGTGCAACTAATAAATAAACAAAATATCTTACCAAAAGTGTACGTCAAAGTAAAATAGAAAGAAGATCCTGAGCTCGAGCTATGCTAGACAATTTTCTTATACTTTTACCTAACTTCGTGATTTCTTAGGTCCTGTGCTCTCCGTGTTGGTGAAATGAGATGGCGCACGTGTGAGAACAGACAAAATGAATTGCAACAGAAGTAGGGTTATTTAAGGCTAAGGCTAACTTAATCCCATAGTGGAAGCATCCTACTCAGCAGTGTCCTCAAAAGAATACTCTTTTAAGCTTGTAGTATTTGCAAATAAAAAAAGGGGCGAAATTCCACTTCGCCCACTTTCGTTCGTTAAATGGTGGTATATGCCACCCTGCAACCCCCTGCTTGGGTCACAATGGGATCCCAGATGGGTGGTAGGTTCTAAGAACTAAGGCCACTTTCTGAAATGATCTAGCACCACGTGGCTTTAGTTCTCAGTTGAAGGTGTAATAAAGACATAATTGGATTATGGCGTTGACTCACATTTATAAGTGATATATTTAGCTGTACTAGTCGATATTTCCTAAACCAATGCTTTGTTACGTTCATGTTTACTTGGCATAACAAAATACATGCAGATATATATTAAGGATACATATTATACGGGTTTAATATGTTTTAGACAAATCTAGTTGTTGGCGTAAGTCAAACAAGAAAACCAATTGATTCTTCTTTCGACAAGGCGATGAGTGTCATCTGCATTTAAGATTTCTTGGCCTTTATTTTTCACAGATAATGCGATAGGCTAAGTTGCAAGGACATCTCTATCATAAAACTACGGCTTCCTTATCCTTCGTTGGCATGCCTGATGTCCTGCTAGTCCTGATACACTATGCGACATGTAACGAGTGGTTAAATTTTAAGGACTGTTGATGTTGATTTTGAATAAAACACCAATTATTTAGGAAATTATTGTCATTTCTTTTTATTATGATAATATTGGTATGGTTCAATTATGTATGGAACAAAATATCGGCCGAATGGCCGCCGCGACCTCGGCGGCACACCTCCATCCTATGGTCCAAATTTTCGATGGCGCTGAAGCATAATTGAGGTTCTATGCCGTTACTGTGCCGAATTATCTGATCCTTTAGCTCTTGAATTGTTGCTGTCTTATCGACGTACACTTTTTCTTTCAAATAACCCCAAAGAACGAAATCCAACGGTGTTAAAACATATGATCTTGGCGGCCAATTGACATCGCCACCACGTGAGATAACACGGCCATTGAATTTGTCGCCCCAAAGAGTCATTGTTTTGTTAGCTGTGTGGCAAGTGGCACCGTCCTGTTGAAACCACATAACGTCCGCATTCATATCTTCCAATTCGGGCCATAAAAAGTTCGTTATCCTTTCACGATAGCGAACAGCATTCACAGTAACTGCCTGACCGGCCTCATTTTGGAAAAATACGGCCCGATGATGCCGCCATCACATAAACCGCACCAAAAAGTCACTCTTTGTGGGTGCATTGGTTTTTCGACAATCACTCTTGGATTATCATTCGCCCAAATGCGGCAATTCTGCTTATTGACGAATCCACTGAGGTGAAAATGTGAAGAAAATTGATCATCCACTGTTGTCATTTCTTGCCACCAATCTGACCATTGACGACGCTTGAAATGGTCAAGAGGATTTAGTTCTTGAGTCAATTGCACCTTGTAAGCGTGTAAATGCAAGTCTATGCAAATTGTTCATCAACGACGAGCGTGAGAGGTGCTCGTTGGGCACGACGACGAGTTGAGGTGGACGGCTCTTCAGCCACACTATCGCGACCAGCAGCGATATTTTCTGCAGTACGAGCTGTACGAGCATGCACTGGTATTTTCACAGCTCCTACAAACCCGGTTTGCTCAAATTTTTGCACGATTTTTCCGATTGTACGCACATTTGGACGATTAAATTGACCGAAATCACGAAGTGCACGATATGCATTTTGATTTGAACGCTCATTTTCATAATAAGCCTGAATAACTGTAACGCGTTGCTCGATTGTGTATCTTTCCATGGTTCAAATTGAGTTAGTCTGAAATTGAGAAATGTCAAATGAAATGCAGAAAAAAACTTGACGTTTAGGTGTGGTTCACATTAAACATCGGCCCTTAAATTTATTTGTCCGACCTTTTCTCCTCATGCAATTTTTGAGCACTTGATACTCATGAGCAGACGACGTATGTATAGCCGCCCATGAGAAAAGCAGAGTGTGTCCAGATGTAATCCATATAATTCATTAATAGTCATCAAATATTCAAGTAATCAGGTGAAACTTCTTGATAATAGCCCATAATGGCGATACTTTGAGACAAGCGTTAATTCCATCCGCTGGACTCCCTCGTTCAATAACAGGTCAGGTCTGTCTGAAATCTCCGGAAAGTAAGACGCCTACACCACCCATTACCGCGAGATTGTTGCGAATATCATGGAGGGTGCTGCTTAATGCTTCAACTCCACGTTTATGTGGCATAGTAGACTCGTCCCACACAATTAATTTGCACTGTTGCCGAAGAGTACCGCGGCTACACTCTTGCTAATATACGGATCTCTTCATTCGCAAGGTAGGTAGGTAGGGAGGGGTTCTGCTAGTGAATTCACCAGCACACTTAGACCATGTTGAAGAGGGTTTCTAAGAGGATTTAAGGAGACGGATTTGGTTCCTATGCGCAGAATAAATGTGGTGTGTAATGTGGGTAAAACCAAACAATTTTCTATAATAAGTAGTGACGTAGGTATGGTGACCCCTGTCTGGGTCACTATACGATTTGGATGCTCCACTTGAAACCATGCATATGAAGGCGAAGTGCTCGAAGGTGACGTGAAATAAGGCCTGAAGAAATAAGAAAAATGTGGCCCTATAAAATGTGCCCTTATTTCGCTTTGAACATTGAAATAAGGACAAATTGGTTTTATTTGCGTTTCTAAATCGAAATAAGGCCCAATTTGAAATTCTGAAGGCCTATAAGAAAGTCTGGTATGTTTAAATATTAGGCGGCGTGGCACGCTTCGATCGCGAACATGATTTTAACCCCGCCTTACTGACAGTTGTTGACAGACGAAGCAATGAAGTCGTGTGAGCGGTGAGCGGTTAAACCCTGCGAAAAAAGGGTCCTGTTAGCTAGCCATGCACACCAGACTTTCTTTCTGGCCTCATTCCAATTTGACCTTGATTCCATTTTCAAAGCGAAATAAGGCCAAATGTTACATTTAGTCCTAAAAGGCCCTATTTCACTTTATCGTAGGAGGTGCGAGGTTATTTACATACGAGTACTAAGTACGACATAAGGCGATATTTCGTGTGTTATTTTATTGACCTTTTGAAGTTATTTCCCTGCACCCTTCTCAACATACCTGCTTGATGTAAAGCGTGTCATATTTCACCTGTAAAAAAGGAACTCATTTGTAATGTGTTGCAAAGGAGAGGCAATTATTACGTGCTTTACAGTTTAGTGTAGCAGTGTTAAACGAGGTGTCTAGTTCTAACAAAGGTGTCTGCATACTTTCCGTCTATGAAAATTCCATCAACACGGAAATGGTTCCTGACAACTTTATCCTTTGGGGAACATCATAAATAATAAAAACAACAAACACTTTGTGGGTGGGTTTGGTTGGGTGTTCAATGTAGGCTTTGTTTTCATCAACACCATGCTCCTTCTACAAACCACGATTACCAACGGTCTTATCCATCGTTACAGCAACAAGCTGGTGCCAATAAAATCTTAATTCCCAATCATGCTATCCATCAGGCCCAGTGGACAGTTTTTTGTCGAAATAGGACACTTGCAAAGAATTCCTCTTGCCATTGTAATTTTATAAATAAATATAAAAAATATAAAAATTAAAAAACACACAAGATTGTTAACAGCACTCTTAAAAGGCGTGAGACTGAATACCAGGATACACGTGACGTCACACAAATGACGAGTGAAAAAATAAGTGTCGGCAAGGCCTGTGTATCATGGTATCATTCCACGTTAACTGGGCACTGAAGCACTCAGACACTTAAGTCAATGGTAGCATGTAAGGTAGTTTATAGGCTCATTTAGATAAGCCATCTCCAAAAATTTTTAGTAAGGTTTTATTCTACTTTGGTATGCATGTTTGATGTGGTAGGTAATGTCAGCCTTAGCACACTGAACCTTTTAAATAATAGGTCCTTGCACAAAGCAACTGTGAACTACATTGCTAAAAATGAATTATGGGATACTGAAACAGAGTACTTCTCATCCTTTTCACCGGTACACATATATCTTATATCCCTGCATGTATATATACCCTGCATAGAATGCGTATTCGAATGCAGTGTCCTTCTGAGGGGTGGCAAGCTTTCAGTGTGCTTGTTCATTTCGCACATGTGCACATTTCCATTCGCGGTTGTACTTCAGAGGAAGTGGAAGGGAGATGGAAATAGGTGCACACCCCAAGTATTTTGGGATACGAATGTCGATGCTACAACAGAAAAGTGTTTTACTTAAAATAACAATCAGCACACATGGACAGTTTAATTCGTTTTGTTCAATTCGAAGAATGCTGCGAAACCTTCAATTTAAGTTGTGTGTGGAAAAGTAGGGGAGGATAAAAATAACAACAACTGAACGTTATATATGGGAAGGACATTCTTTCCAAATCGCCCACCCCCCGGGAACGACTCTTGTTCTAAGCCTGACCTATGATGGCTCTGAATGTTAATCATCCCGTGTACTGATTACATATTTATGGGAAATTATACTTTTATGTGAATCAATCCAAACACAAATACAAAATAAAAACAGTATAAGCGTTGCCAAATTTCAAAGGGAACAGTTTGGTGCGGTTTATGGGCTGGTGGCATCATTGGATCGTACTTCTTCAAAGATGATGCGAATCGTAACGTAACTGTGAATGGTGAGCGCTACCGTGAGATGATATCCAACTTTTTTTTTGCCCAAAATGCAAGAGCTTGACTTGCATGACATGTGGTTTCAACAAGACGGTGCCACATGCCACACAGCACGCGCAACAATGGACTTATTGAGAGGCGAGTTCGGTGAACATTTTATTTCACGTTCGGGACCGGTCAATTGGCCGCCTAGATCGTGCGATTTAACGCCTTTAGACTATTTTTTGTGGGGCTATGTTAAAGCTCATGTCTATACAGACAAGCCCGCTTCAATTGACGCATTGGAAGACAACATTGAAGCATTTATTCGTGAGATACCGGCCGAAATGTTGAAAAGAGTATGCCAAAATTGGACTAAGCGGATGGACCATTTGAGGCGCTGTACAGGTCAACATTTGCATGAAATAATCTTCAAACATTAAATTATATGGACCGTACTATCGATTCAATTAAAGATTTCATGCATGAATTTTATGTGTTTTTTTTTAAAAACTTTCCTAAAGCTTTTAAAAAATCACACTTTACAAATCGCTACAGGCAGTGTTGTCGAAAGTACTGCTATCGTTATCTGCGCACTGCCGCACTAATATTGATTACATAACAATGGTTTTTAAAACATTATTGTATTTGAAACTAGTACCGCACGTTTTACAAATCAGAGATATGAAAACTAGTATCTTACATCTGTAAAATTATTTTAATTATATTATTGGGCATATGACTTCGTGCTGTTTGCTAAGAGATGGCGTAACTTGTATTATTCCATTGGAACATGCGTTGGAAAGTTACTGCCATTGTACGTCATTTCAGTATATGTCATTCATTTGAAGCGTAAACAACAATAATTTTTGTTCACTCAAATATGTCGAGCTTTGTGCCTGAAAAAGTGTTTTTGTTTGGAGTTCTTCTTCATTACTTTAACATGAAGTAAACTGCTGCCGAAAGTCATCGTATTTTGGTGGAAGTTCATGGTGAACATGCGCTAGCTGAGCGAACGTGCCAGAAGTGGTGATTTTGTCTTGGCCAACCAGCCAAATCAACGGCAAAGCCGAATATCCACGGTGCGAAGGTAATGCTCTGTATTTGGTGGGATCAGAAGGGTGTGCTGCTAAAACCGGGTGAAACCATCAATGGACAACGCTACCGAACACAATTAATCAATTTGAAGAGAGCAGTAGCAGAAAAACGCCCGGAATATGCGACCAGACACGAGGCAATAATTTTCCATCATAACAACGCTCGGCCCCACGTTGCTATTCCGGTTAAAAGCTATTTGGATAGGAAGTTTTACCCCACCCACCTTATAGCCCAGACCTTGCCCCTTCTGACTGCCATTTGTTCCTGAAATACGGTTCACATCAGAGCAGAATATCAAAAATTGGCTTGATTCATTCTTGTCGCAGTCCTCTTGGGACAAGATCCACAAATTGCCAGAAAGATGGGAAAAGTCATAGCTTAAGATGGGCAATTTACATTAACACTTTTTATGAAACTATTCTACAAAATTGTCTCTTTCAGCATATTCCAGAAGCGAGTTAATTTCGACGATAACATGTTGTAGAGTATACAAGACATCATCATCATCTTCTGACTCGCATGATCCACTAATCCTCCGCCTCGGACTCAATCCAAACAATTTAGCTGAGAGCACATCATTTATTTCATGCATGCTTGACTTGCTCAGGCAAGATGAAGGCAATATTGACAAGCTGGACATGGAATGGCGAGCACTTAACAGCCAAAATATTATTTCAACCACAACTTTTCAACTGAAAAAGCGAAAACAGAGATAATGGAGGGATGGAGATATCCATCTTCTACTTCTCTTGCCCCTTGATTTTTTGAAACTGTTAAATTTAAATTTATTTGAACAAGAACTATACAATTGATCTTATAAGCTAAAAGCTTAAACTATGAGAGGATGTTGGCTCAACAATAGGTGGCCAACGGATGTACAGTGTTTATAGAGCTTACAGTGTTGACAAAGTTTTTCTTACAATTATTGTTATATTTGAATAAATTTAATGTTGATCCATGAATTTCACATCGGGGTGTTCAGGTCCGTATGGGGTGGTGGTGTTGCAGTCTATTTAGCTGCGATGCTGACGATTATCACTACTTTGATAGAAGTGATACAGCCCGTTGGTTGATGTTCGTCGGAGAATCTGCTCGTTGAGCAGATTCAATGCGTTCAGGAATCGTTGTCCGGGAATCGTGCTTCTCAACTCTCTGTTGTCCATGTTTGTATGGTTTCCGATGTCGTGCAGCTGCGTCTGGAACAGTGTCACCAAGTGTTGCTGTAGGGGAATGATGCGAGCTTCTTCGTAAAGTCTCCTGTTGCTGTCATAGGTGAGACCGGTGCATTTTCGGGGTACCTTCCTTTCGAAAACCAAAAGCTTCTCATGCTGGTCTTGGAGATGGTATGCCACACAGGGAACCCATACGCTATAATTGACCAAATGAGTTGCTTGTAGAGGAGCAACTTCGTCTTCTGGCTTAGTCCATTTTGTTTTCGCATCAGGGGGTAGTTACGATGAAGTCCAAAGATGGCCTTCATAAGTGTCAACTTCGAATGTCGGTTGAAGTTAACGCCGAGACACTTCACGTTCTCCATTGTTGTTGATTCGGCACCATTGGGGAGAATTATCTTGATGCTGCGGCATGCGGTTACTGCATCTACTTCCAGATGGTCTTCTGAAGCACATGAGTACCGATTTCTCCGCATTTATTCGGGTACCCCATTCGATGTAGTGGTTGTACTTCCGTGCTGTCTGGTTTTCTTCCTTCCGTGCCGCGATTTGTGGTGACATTGACGTGGCACACACATCAGTGAGTCATCTGCGAATAAACAGCATTTGACTGTGTCAGCTAGATGTGCAAGGTCTGCCGTGTAGATGACGTATAGCTTGGGTCGCAGCTGTGATCCCTGAGCAACTCCTGCTTCGATGTTCCGCTCCATTGACCTTCTACCTGGACGTAAAACTTCATTGAATAAAGAAAGCTGTAGATGATTTTGAGCAGGTTGGCAGAGAATCCCATAAGATTCATCTTATAGACGCGTACCTCTATCCAGACCGAGTCGAAGGCTTGTTCCTGGTGGTTGTTCAGGCCAGCTACGACGTCATGTTGAAACTCCATGAGGGGGTGAAGCGTTGAATGTCTTTCCCGGAATCCATACTGCATATCCGGGATGATGTTCAGTTCGGTGGATCATCGCTTTAACTTAAGCGCTATCATGTGTTCTAGAATTATGCTTATATTGCTCAAGAGCGATATACGAGTAGGCCTGTATCCCGAAACAGTAGTAGCGTGCCCCTTTTTGGGTATTGCAACAATTTCCGCTGTTTTCCACTTGCTAGGAAAGCAGCAATTGTTGATGCAGTTTTTCATGAAAATGGTGAGGAGTATCATCACGCTTGTGGCATTCGCTTCAGGATGAAGTTTGTGATTTTGTCGGCTCCCGCTGCTTTGCTCGATGTCCTACGATTTCTTCTGATGTTGTCAGTTCTCCATTTTCTTCTGGGTCGTCAGCCGGACGGTCCTCGCTGAAGATGACGTGTCAAAAAACTAGAAGGACTGCGCTGAAAATGCATTTAGTATACAAAAACGAATAAATATGCAATGACATAACCAAAAAAGTTCGACGAGTTGCTGTTGAATTTTGGACCCAACTGTGGTCAAAGTTGGGCATTCCAGATCGTGCCGAAAATATCAACAATTTTGCGCGTAAAATCTTCAATCGTCTTTTCACGCTCGAAGGAAATTATGAATTCCTTGGCAATAAAGCCGAAAGCAAGGCCAAAATGGCGTTTTATGTCTCAAAGTACAGTGGCGCTGAAAAACCAAAAACACCAAATGCCATAAAATAAAACAACACCTCATTTCTTTTACATTATTAATTTTTATTAGGATTAAATGCCTATCGTCAATGATAATGACAAAATAAAAAAAAAACATAAATTCATTGCACAAAATCTAAATCTAAGAGAGACAAAAAATAAAATAAATATTCATGTTTGCATACTCGTTAAAGTTATTTTGAAGAATAAATATTGCACTCTAGTGATAACATAAGTCGCAGTGGTGATATCTATTGCACATTAAATCGAATTAATCCGAATTCTGTTCCGTTCTCCGGCTTAGCTTGATAAACTAGACATAATCTACTGTCACAATGGCGTCATGTGGTTCCCTACCTAAGTGTAAAAATGAACGAGGAAAGAAGTGAGTTAGGTACACCCATGCCATTACCAAGAAGATTGTTCCTTTTTGCACCCCCAAATTAAATGCGTAATTATAATTAAAATTAAATCCTAGGCAAACAGTGATGTTTTTGTCTCGCAAAAAAGTTGTCGCATCGAGTGCTGTCAGTTGAATCAAACAGACCGGCACACACCACACGTGTGCGCTAATACTTTCTACAAGCGAACTGCCCATGCTCGGCCGGTGGTGGGGTCTCCGCTCGGGCCGTGGCAACAAATCGAATGCAAGACAAAAACAACGACGACAGTCGAAGAAGAACGTCAATCAAATCGCATACCTATCAGCTAAAGCAGCATTACTTGAATGCGTGCGTGTATCTCTATCTGAGCTCGTTAGTTAGTGGAATCTATAATTAATCCGCCTTAGAGTAAATCTAATCAAAAAACATAATGTATCTACAAGATACGTTTTTTCCGCTCCAGCTCCGGTTGGTCCTGTACAGTTGGCGAGTTAGCGTCATGGCAAGTATCCGAGGGTGTCTTCGAGCGAGGCACTCACCGCTCGCATCGATTGGTAGTGACTGGAGGTCGAGTGATCTTTCAGCTTATCACTGACACTGAATGTGCCGCTGCCGCCTCCGCCACCACCGCTGCTGCTGCCACCAGCGCTTCGTTCGATAGCACTCAGTTTCGTCAGAAGATCGTCGGCTGAGTATGACTTCTGCGATGATGAGCCTCCGACCACGCCACCGCCTGATGATGAAATCGATCCGGGGGTGCGTTGTTTGTGCCGATCAATGGTGCTTGATAAGGAGTCCCGCCGCTTCGAGTGCCTCCGGCCTGAGCTGGCAACCGATGAGGCGTTTGTTGTTTTCGTGCTGCCACCGCACAAGCTTTTGATGTCGGTGGTTTGACTGAGCTTTACGTCGGCGAAGAGGGCGGCCGCTTCGACGCTCTTCTTGACGCTCAGCGCCTCGTGGGGCTGAACAGACTTGCCGTTTCCACCGATCGTAAACAACTCGTAGTCCAAGGCCAGCTTGTCGCACGGCTTGCGTGCGGGGGGAGCGCCCTGCTTTAATGCTCGTCGATGGGGGTTATCGTGGTGGCGATGTGATCGTTGGCAGTAGCACTTGCTGGTGCTGACACAGCTGTCGGTGTCGCACCAGGTCGTTGTTTCCGAGTGTGTGGTCTCCTCCTCTCCGTTTGTTGTCTCCACCATGGAGCAGTAGCACTTGTCCTCCGACTTGCAGGATATCAGCGAGTGCCTGTTGATCGAGGCGATCCCCTGCGACGGAGGCTTCATGTTGCAGTGTTTGGAGTGCTCCCGGGGGGCCTTAGTGTACGTGCCATTGGTGATTGTCTGCGAGCTGTTTTTCCTCAGCTTCTCATTCAGTTGATTGTGATCTGCGCCCAGGCTGCAGTAGCAACGGTCCGCGGACGCGCAAGTGCACGCCTCCGAGTCGTAGCTACATTCGGAGCACGAGACGTATCTAGAGATAAAATGGAACATTGTTAGAATGGCTATCAATGGTATTTGTCTCTCGGCGGAGCTATGTATCCGAACTACGAGATCTTCGAGTTTTTGCGCACTCACCCACTCGAGCTGTTTCTGTTGATGCCACTGAACGCGTGCTCGTTCCGCACGACGGATACATCGGACCCACTGGTAGCCACGCGACTTCTATTGTGCTGCATCTGCTGCTGTTGCTGCTGCTGTAAATGGGTCTGTGGCTGTTTTGTTATGGTCGTTGTCAGCGTCTTGGTGACCGCCGGAGGTGGGGGCGAGACACAGTGTTGGATCTCTTTATTCCGAGGCGGTTTCGGCGGCTTTCCGCGGCACGCTCGAAACTGGCCTAACTGAAAAACCTTCTTGAGGCTTCTGGCTCCAAAAAACAATGTTTTAGGCTTTTTCTGAAAATTAAGTAAAAAAAAATTAATAGAAAATGTTGTTCTGGGAATGGAAAGCCACTACTCTATTTGGATGGATGGATGGATGGACTGATGGACGGATGGACGGATGGACGGATGGACGGATGGACGGATGGACGGATGGACGGATGGACGGATGGACGGATGGACGGATGGACGGATGGACGGATGGACGGATGGACGGATGGACGGATGGACGGATGGACGGATGGACGGATGGACGGATGGACGGATGGACGGATGGACGGATGGACGGATGGACGGATGGACGGATGGACGGATGGACGGATGGACGGATGGACGGATGGACGGATGGACGGATGGACGGATGGACGGATGGACGGATGGACGGATGGACGGATGGACGGATGGACGGATGGACGGATGGACGGATGGACGGATGGACGGATGGACGGATGGACGGATGGACGGATGGACGGATGGACGGATGGACGGATGGACGGATGGACGGATGGACGGATGGACGGATGGACGGATGGACGGATGGACGGATGGACGGATGGACGGATGGACGGATGGACGGATGGACGGATGGACGGATGGACGGATGGACGGATGGACGGATGGACGGATGGACGGATGGACGGATGGACGGATGGACGGATGGACGGATGGACGGATGGACGGATGGACGGATGGACGGATGGACGGATGGACGGATGGACGGATGGACGGATGGACGGATGGACGGATGGACGGATGGACGGATGGACGGATGGACGGATGGACGGATGGACGGATGGACGGATGGACGGATGGACGGATGGACGGATGGACGGATGGACGGATGGACGGATGGACGGATGGACGGATGGACGGATGGACGGATGGACGGATGGACGGATGGACGGATGGACGGATGGACGGATGGACGGATGGACGGATGGACGGATGGACGGATGGACGGATGGACGGATGGACGGATGGACGGATGGACGGATGGACGGATGGACGGATGGACGGATGGACGGATGGACGGATGGACGGATGGACGGATGGACGGATGGACGGATGGACGGATGGACGGATGGACGGATGGACGGATGGACGGATGGACGGATGGACGGATGGACGGATGGACGGATGGACGGATGGACGGATGGACGGATGGACGGATGGACGGATGGACGGATGGACGGATGGACGGATGGACGGATGGACGGATGGACGGATGGACGGATGGACGGATGGACGGATGGACGGATGGACGGATGGACGGATGGACGGATGGACGGATGGACGGATGGACGGATGGACGGATGGACGGATGGACGGATGGACGGATGGACGGATGGACGGATGGACGGATGGACGGATGGACGGATGGACGGATGGACGGATGGACGGATGGACGGATGGACGGATGGACGGATGGACGGATGGACGGATGGACGGATGGACGGATGGACGGATGGACGGATGGACGGATGGACGGATGGACGGATGGACGGATGGACGGATGGACGGATGGACGGATGGACGGATGGACGGATGGACGGATGGACGGATGGACGGATGGACGGATGGACGGATGGACGGATGGACGGATGGACGGATGAACGGATGGACGGATGGACGGATGGACGGATGGACGGATGGATGGATGGACGGATGGACGGATGGACGGATGGACGGATGGACGGATGGACGGATGGTAGGATGGACGGATGGACGGATGGACGGATGGACGGATGGACGGATGGACGGATGGACGGATGGACGGATGGACGGATGGACGGATTCCAGAATACGATGTTCCGTACGCAAATAGACTTGGGACTTCGAGTAAGTGCAAAATGAGAAATCAACACATTGTGGACATAATTGTGGTCACTCTCATTAGGTTTCTGTAAGCGCTGTCGAGCTTTTATACCAGGTTCTTATACCACGGCCAAAGTTCTTCAGATACATCTGAAGTGACCGCTATTTTGTGTCACGCTGTCCTCAAAGAACAAGAAGCTTGGAAATGAATTGAAGCAATTGGGGTGTCACATACAGACACTAGACCATAGTTTAAGTGCGGCCTTCAGAAATTTGACAACTTTCCCAGATGTGATTTCTTGAAAGTCTCTCTATCTCTGTTCGGATGTTCTGTTCATAATTTCGAATCTTTCTTGCTTTGGCAGTTGATTAGTAGATGTTGACACTGCGCCCACAGATTTCCGTATTGATAAGGCCCATTTAATATAGGCGGTAATTACATGCTCAGTTCTAGAGCTTTATTGGCTTATTTGGGAACAAAATAATTTCTATCGTTTTGAAATTGAAACTATTTGAGAGAAATAATGAATGAGAGAAAGAGAAATCTAATGTAATGATAAACTCAATAAACGCACTCAAGTTTTATCATGTTGTAACTACTGTAAAAAAATTATGGCTTTCTTATTTTTTCTAGTGAAGAGTTATAGTTATTGACGTAAGAAAACTCTTTTTTACGAATTTTGCACTTAATGATTTTTACCATTGGACCGACGATATGTTGGGTGAGCGACAAAAGTCTGCATACCACCCCTATTTTTGCAGCCTAGCGGTAGCTGCTGCAAGTCTAGCTGAAGCCAGATTTGAACGCAGAAACTGCAGGAAGCCTGAGCAACGCACCAACCCACTTGTTCAATGGATCCGATAACTTTCAAGGCTTTTTTTTTCGTCCACATTCGGTACAGGTTTGACATGCTTACATATTTACATGCATAGCGCTTTATTATAGAGTGTATTGGATATAAATAAAATGCCCTTCATATCGTGTGACATCTTCAATGGAGCGTTCGGTCTATTTGGTTTCTTCGAATCAGTTTCTACGTATTTTTGTAACCATGCCCCAAACATAGATCAATTACAATACACCAGGCCCCAAGGCACAATCAGTGCAATTTCGGGGTGAACTTGTACAAGGAAGACCTAGTTTAGTCGTCAATCATGGTTATGGCCACATTTTTTGTCAAAATCGACTCTTGATGACGGGTAAGACAATCATCGGCGAATGTTATTCAGAACATTAGCAATGATTCGATATTGATTTGAAGGGAAAATGACCGCATTTGGTGAAAATAAAAGAGATGTTCCATGAAGACAATGCACGGATGCACACGTATTTCTTCACCATGGCTACGAACTTCTTCCAAATGTAGTATATTCTCAAGATTAATTGAGAATATACTAGATGTTTCCTGACTCCAAACCTGAAGAAAGTCCTGGGCCGTAAGAGATATTGGTCAATTTAAGAAGACTTCGCTGAACAAACGCCTATTTTTAGAGCCTTGAAATACCTTTTGGATGGAATAAAATAAATGGTCAACAAGCTGTCGTGTTGAAAAGAGGCGATATTTGGAAATTAACCACTTATTTATGGAAGAAATATTGTATTTAAAAAATGCCGTGACAAATCAAACGACGAGGTTGATGTATAGAACAAGTCACAATAATAAAATTGACCTTGTTAATACGAGCAATGACGATTTAGATGAAATCTATTATTGGTGTTGTTTCGCCAGAACATTAATAATAAAACAACAAAATAATAAAAAAACATAAATTCTTAAATCTATTGTAACATAACATGAATTATTCTAACAGACCATTGTGAATTAAATCCATGACAAATGGTACACAATTTGAATTGCGCGCCTAAGTGGCCATATTTATTTATTAATATCAACGAGTTTGAATTTTTACGTTAAGAATTTAAATGAACATCAAATAAAATTTTACTTGTTAACGCATTCGCCAATCGAACCGAACGCATTTTTTTCCTTTTCGCAGTATGTAAACGCGAGTCATTTTCACTTACAAAAAAGCTTGTAAGATCGGGTGATCAGGTGTGCTAACAAAGGCTTAAATTTGAATCCGAAAAAGTCGCAGATGATTCATGTCTCCGAAACAAATGTAAATGTGAACGCCTTGCCATGTGTTTTCATATCGGGAGTTAAACTTGGCATGGTTGAATCAGCGACTAGTCTTGGGTTTCTTATCAACAACACAAAGGCTGGTTACGCCCATGAAAATTGTGGTTGAGTCATTGGTAGTTCCCTACTGATACCAGACGAAAACTTTATTCTTCCTCAACCTTACCTCAACTGCTAAATTTCTTTACTGTGAATTTCCTTTCCTCAAAGAAAGCTAGAAGTAGCGCTTAATGATGCTGTCAGATACCTCTACGGCTTGCGTCGTCATGATCAAATATCACATTTGACTAGGGAATCTCTCGACCTTCTCTTGGACACAACTTTGATACCAGAAATTGCATATTCCTGCATAACATATGAATAAAAAAGACCAGCATGACAAACTCACTTTTGCTCATTCTCTCCGAACACGTACTCTAATTTCATCACCTACGGCCTTAATAATTCATCGAGCCTTTTCTGCATTTATGCCGAAACTATAACTATGGATGTCGATAACTATGGATCTCCTTTCCGATTAATATCAGAACAATCTTCAACGTCTTCCTTTCATCTCCTCATTACATCCGTCCTTTACTATTACCTTTCTTTTATTGGGCATGTAACTTAATTCGTGCATTTTTCTTTTTTTTCAAAATTTCAACGTTTATTTAAGAAAAACATGTACAATAGTATTATTCAAAGTATTGCCCATCTAAAGCTATGTTTTTTTTCCCATCTTTCTGGCAGTTTGTGGATTCCATCCCAAAAGAACTGCGCCGGCATGGCAGCCAAGAATGAATTAAGCCAATTTTTGATATTCTGCTCTGATGTGAACCGTATTTCAGTGAGATGGTAGTCAGAAGGGGCAATGTCTGGGCTATAAGGCGGGTGGGGTAAAACTTCCCATCCACTGTTCTCCAAATAGTTCTTAATCGGAATAGCAACTTGGGGCCGAGCGTTGTTATGATGGAAAATGATTGCCTCGTGTCTGGTCGCATATTCCGGGCGTTTTTCTGCTACTGCTCTCTTCAAACGGATTAATTGTGTTCGGTAGCGTTGTCCATTGATGGTTTCACCCAGTTTTGGCAGCTCTTAATACAGCACACCCTTCTGATCCCACCAAATACGCCCCATGGATATTCGACTTTGCCGTTGATTTGGCTGGTTGGCCAAGCCAAAATCAACTCTTTTGGCACGTTCGCTCAGCTAGCGCATGTTCACCATAAACTTTCACCAAAATACGATGACTTTCGGCAGCAGTTTTCTTCTTACTAAGGTAATCAAGAGAACTCCCCGCAAAAACATTTTTACATACACAAAGTTCGACATATTTGAGTGAAAATAAAATGATTGCTGTTTACGCTTCAAATGAATGGCATGTACTGAAATGACGTACAATGACAGTAGCCTTCCAACGCATGTTCCAATGGAATAATACAAGTTACGCCATCTCTTAGCAAACCACACGAATTATGTTATAGACCCAATACTTCTTTCTTTTATTATATATTTAACTTTTATCTCTTTTTTCTTTCTTGTTTTTGTATCTATATTTGATCAATCTATAAGATTTGTTTGAATTTTGTATACACTTAGCACTATATAAGACTTAACATCAGAGCTTTTGTTTGATGAAAAAAATGTAAGCCCAATATTTGTTTGTTTTTTTTTATATAATTCATAACCATCATCTGACTTACACATTGTGAATTAATTCAGTTTTCAATTTGCCTACTATGCGATGATAATTTTTAGTGAGAAACTACATGAATATTTGTGCCTGCACCAGGCTACATTAATTCATTCGTAGGCTCGTGAAACACTGGTTCACTTAACTGAACACTCATTCATGTGTATTTTGAATTAATAAATATTTTGAGTGAAAGCCATCTAAATATTCACATATTAATGACTGCAGACGTCATAGGTATTCAAATGTTTATGAAAGTCGAGTGTGAGCCTAGTGTTTTAGCGATCGATTACATGAATGTATGCAAAATTGCAAATGCATGGAATTATTTAAGAAACCCATTCGGAATTCCTTTGTATTTTAAGACGTACATGTGTTATTAAAGTGTCTGTTCTCTGATTGCGCTAGGACCTATTCTGTCGACCTATGGCAAAATGGGGTCATAAAATATGTAGCCCACCAGAGCAGAGCTTGTCTTAGTTGTATGTTTTGCTTAGAGCAGGCCACCATACTAGTGAGCCGTAGGTGAGAATGGGATGGATAACAGCTGTTTACATCCAAAGGGTCATTTTGGTCCTCCTGCCGAAAGTTTTGCTACATTCGTAGAAAGCTGCACTTGCTTTCTTAACCCGATTTTCCATATTAGACTTCCAGTTGAGCTTGGGATCCAGGATGACGCCTGTGTGCTCAGCTCTGGAGGAAAGGAAGAGAATAATATTGTTGAGCCGAGGAAAAGGTTGGTATCTTGGTCTTCGTGGTAAACAACATCAGTTCCGTTTTCGTAGGATTCACGTCCAGGCCACAGTCTGTAGGCCAAGAGTAAATTCCAGATAGAGCCCCTACTGTGATTTGGCTATTCACTGATACCCGATACTAAGATTTCCACGTCGTCCACATGCGCAACTACTTTGATTCCCTTGCTTTCTACCTCAACGAGAATTTTATTTACTGTCATCTGCCATAGGAGTGGTGAGATAACCCCGCCTTGGGGTGTAACCCTGTTGACTGTTTGGTAATTTGGCAGTTTCCCAGATGCAACTGGATGATTCTGGTTTCTAGCATGGCCATAATCCACTTTCGGACGAAACATCTATTGCCAGGGCAGCGAGGGAATTGTTGATGGAGTTAGTTAGCATGTTGTTAAAGGCACATTAAATGTCTAGGAAGGTGGCAAGGGTGTATTGTTTGAAGAGCAGAGTACCACCTCGTGTAGTGCCGTTTCTGCAGATATGCCTTTGAGGTAGACGTGTTGAGATGTTGATAGAGGTTTGCTTTAAAAAACTCTTGAATTTGCGAGTCATGTACGCTTTCGAGTGTTTTGAGTAAAAGGAGGTAAGACTGATAGAACGGAATTCCTTGGCGGAATCCGACCTTTGGAATAAAATTAACCCGGACTTTTCTCCACTGCTCGGGAACATACTTTAAATATAAACAGCTTTGATAAATAGCTGTAACGGGGCGCATGACTTTATTAATGTTTGTTCTGGAGTATGGCTGGAATATGGCATTATTCCAAGCTGTAGACGGCTCATGAAGCCTTTTTCTCGGTTACCATCCAGAAATTTGTTGTTGTTTCCACTTGAGGGCCCCGTAGCGGAGTTGGGATTTCAGGTGCCATATCTGTGCATCCCCGAAAATGGGTGAGGGTCAAGAGTTACAAGGATTCCTTAGCTGAATCCCTTCAAGTCCCATCCTGTCATTTAATGAACGAAAAGCAGGAATAGCCTCTGAACAGGATCTTGCTCAGTCTAGCTGAGTACTTAGTGTTGTTGATAGAGTGACAGTACTCTGTCCAGGCTTCTGTCTTAGCCGTCCTAATCGCTTTTTTTGTATATTTTAAGGCAGTCCTTGCAGGACTCCAGAACTTATGCTTATAGCAGATATTGAAGATGACCCTAGTCATTCTTCTCATATCGGATAACTCCTCGTTCCACCAGGGTGAGAGGGTTTTTCTGCTATGGTTTATGAGACATGAGTTTTTGGAAGCTACATCCATGGCCTTCTCTAAGATGCCTATCTTAGAGTCGATGACTTTTTTTTGTCTAAGGTCGGCTAGACGGAAAGGATGTTACTTATGATGATAAGATTTTGCCGAATCTTTTTCAATCAATTCGCTTAGGGTTTCTGAGCTGAATCAGAGTGGGTATACCGATGTACTGATGAATACAAGATCGAGAAGAAGACATGGATTGGAGACTTTGCTGGAGGGCATGGGCCTGTGTATCCAGGGCAAAGTTTTCGATTGCTTCTAACTTAGCGATATGCAAGCAACGATCCTTGTAAATGCGCAGGTCAAGTTTGGAACACCATCTCCTATTGGCGCCCTTCGAATATCATTTACAGAAACCGCTTGGAGGTGATACAATGTCCAGGGGTTCAAACGAGGACCCTACCCTCCCACCGTAGAAAAGGCGAATAGTTCCGAGCCGAGTACAAGCCTCGGATAAGGATCACCCTTCTGCTGACGACCACGGACAGCGAAATAAGGACAACGACTTTTAATTTTGCACGTGGAATGTGAGGTCCCTTAACATACCACGTGCGGCGGATGAACTTGCGGAGGCCCTAGAGGCCTATAAGGCAGACATCACCGCCATTCTGGAGGTGCGATGGGCTGATCCGGGCAAAATGAGGATAAAAACCTCAGACATATACAACGGTCATTGCTAGAAAGAGCGAAAACAGAGCTTGTTTGGGTGCGGCAGACTTCAGCAAGACGTCTTAAGCTTTAAATACATAAGCCAGCGCCTCGTGCCAATCCTCATCAAGGCTACATTCGGCAACATAAGCCCAATCTACTCCCATTCCCCATCGGAGGATAAAGATGACGATAGCGAGGATGACTTTTATGATCCCCAAGATTGAGAGACTTGTAAGACGACAACTCTGCTATGGCCATCACTTAGTTGCACTAAGAACCTAAACTCTTCTCAGAGAAAGTCGTCAGCAGCATAATTAATACAATCAGTGGGCATTATTTAAAAGGTTTTGAATGGAAGTCGAGAGGAGAATGGGAGTACCCTACAACGAATTTTGTGGAGGAAACTCTCCCTGGTATCTATCCACCGCTCAAATTAATTAGAAAGAAGTTTCCAGGCAAATGCACAATCAATAACTTAGAAATGCAGCCAAGTTAGACTTACTCACACGCAGACCAGTGTCGACTTGTGATGTTACCATTTGAATCGACATATTATATACTATTCCCCAAACAAGTGGTGCTTTTGACAAAGCGATGAAGACGGCTGGTACTAGTAAGTTGGGAGAAGTTAGCCGTTAAGAGACTTCTCCTTTCGGAGGAGATGATGCTGTAATTGGCGTCTCTTCCTCTTCTGTGCGGCTTCTGCAAGTTTCGTTTTCTTTTTTTAATTGTTCACAATGACACTATCAACGCTGAAGAAGAGAGAAGAGTTAAACGTTGAGTCGTGCCAGCGTCCGCGTTGACATATGTGTCAGCTCCTATAAGAACGTATGCATTCTATGAATCTGTCAAAATATCATGGACGGTGACCTTAAAGGCCTGAGATACACGCTACTGTATCTTACTGTACTGTAGATCACTGATATTTTTAAAAAATGCAAGTAAGATTGTTTGTACGCAATTCAGTGTGAGTTTTGTTATAAAGTGTGTCAGCTGTTTTTGCATAGGTAAAGGGTGATTTTTTAGCTATTATCTTTGTGGCAACACTGGTTTAAACAGCTGACGCACGTTTCGTGTCTTGTTTCACTGTCAAACATCTTCAGTTTGGTCTATAAATTAACTATTGTTACAATTTTATGCCGACTCTGAACGGCTAATTTGAGAAGCTTTTACTAGACAGTTACATATACTCTTCGAGCATTGTCAATGTGATTCGAAAGGGGTGGGCGATGAAAAGTATTTTGCTCGTCCCGGGAATCGAACCAGCGCTGTGTAGGGGTTGACGCACCAATCCACAACTGCACCCTGTGTTCCGAATTTTTTTTTTGCAAATATTACCGTGAGAGCATTGTCCATAGTGGCCGCCATAGTTGAATGATTCGATGGACCAACTGAGGAATGCGTTCATGAATGATTCGATGGACCAATTAAGGTATTGTTGGCCCGCTTGATGGTGCGATTCGGTTATTTATGGTGCTACATCAAATCACTTATTTATGCCGGTCTTGGAAAATTGTTTAATTTTTCGCCAGTGAATCGAAAAAGGGAGATGACAGAAGAGCATTTCACAAAGACCCCAATAGTGTTTACTGAAAATGATAAATCTGTTGTTTGCAAGAGAAGCTACAAGTACAAGCCACCCATCGATCATTAACTACTCAAACCTTGGTTGAGGCCCAGGTGCAGCCCACACAATAAAAAGGATCTCCTTAAATTCAAGAGAAAATCAAAAAAACACCACAAAACAAACTCTAAACCATATATTATTTCATATAACTAATCACTGCATGAGCACGAAGAGCACATCGTCGTCAAACCCGGCCAAATAAGGTCCCCACATCAGCATCAAAACATCGAAGATATTGGATTTACGGCAGAGACAACGTGAACAGAATTGACACCGATCTCTCCCGGCTTGCAGATTTTCTTCGGCGCCTCATCGGACTCATCCGACGATGATGAGGAGGAAGCTCCAGCCGCTGCGCGCTTCTGACGGTCTTCCGTCGACGTGTCGACGTCAAGTTCCTCCTTGTCCATATTTTCAACTACATCCAAATCGTCGTAAGCGGGTACCGTACTAACCGACTTGGATGCTGCAAGGGCAACAAATCCCACAACCACTGCCACCAACAAGGTAAAACGCATCTTGCACTAGTTCTCGAGAGGAAATTCAAAATGAAACTGATTTAGTTGAATTGACTAGGTTTGCCTTGAGGCCTCGATGATGAAGACAAGCTTGTGTCTGGAGGAGCATGCAGTGACATGATGACATGCTTATCGCGTTTTCCGCGTTGACCTTTGCATGGCATTCGACTCGTGAAAACCGAATTCTCATTGGAAATATTCGCGAATAATTGAAGCGCAGTAATCAACTGACATACGGAAGAGATTGAGTTGAGATTTGAAATTTTGATAAGGCTACACATCACATGATGACGCGATTGTTTACAAGATGTAATCCAACGGCGCGTGTACGGATGTAGTTTACGGACATCGCCGACAGAGGGTCTGCTGACGTAAGTAAATGTTCGAAGTGCGACACGTCTAGACTCAAGTCGTTGTCTAGTTTACAAAGTGGTCTGGTGGTGCTTTATCTCTCGCCTTTTTTAAGCCTATTCGGACTTCCCCGAATTGTCGCTGCCTGTGAAACTCTGGTAGAGCCGTCCATGTTCTCTAAGAGTCTTCATTGGTTTCGTTTTTATCCTTATATTCCTTTAAAACAATTATTCGCGCTTCGTATCAGCGATTAATCATGTCAATCTCATCGGAGTATGCTAGAAATTTTAGAAACACTTAGAAGATCATTCCTCTTGAGGGTGTACCATAAACAGATCTCCCTAAGTAGCAGCTTTGGCCAAGTTCAGTATTTGAATACTAATACCTTACGAGTGAGTGAGTTGCCCTTAAATGC
Organism: Eristalis tenax; assembly: GCA_905231855.2. Lineage (NCBI taxonomy): Eukaryota > Metazoa > Arthropoda > Insecta > Diptera > Syrphidae > Eristalis > Eristalis tenax. The sequence continues at coordinate 115,390,725 of HG993124.1, forward strand.
CAAGGCTAGACATGGCGGTGGTAGGCTCGTCTACTTGCGAGAGAGAAATCGACGAATAGCTGGTGAGTGTCTCGACATCGCGGATCTCGTTCAGGTGAAGATCGGGTCTATTGTAGGATTCGCAGGTACCCTGATAAGAACCTCTAAGATTGTCGATAAATGGATTGTGACATGCACACAAAACGTGAGGGTCAACATTTTTGTGGAACTTTTCTGACTTTAACCGACCCGACTTTATAGATGAGCTGGTGGTTCCTACCAGCAACTTCGATGGAATTTCAGTCTCGGCATAGTATTCTTGACCAAGTCTACACTCGGGGGACGAAATTCTATGCTGCTTCAGGCATCGGAAGGTTCGGGCATCAGAAAAGGTATCTGAAGGGGGTATCTGACGTCGGCCGGAGGAGGGGCCTTTACTATTTCGGTCTTTTCTTCGGGTAACATTTGTCAGTTGAGATGAATAGGAAGGAAACAACATCCAGGACATTATTGCCTTGTAAACTTATACCGACCCTGATGTGTACAGGTCACCGAGCATGCTGGACACCTAAAATGATGTGGCCTGCACACAATCAAAACTAACCCAAAACACCCACAGATAGGAAAAAATGTAGTAGGTGGAGGCATGGAGCACCCTACAATGCATTCTGTGGGGATGGTAGTCATGAGGCGGAAGGTGGCATGATAGTCCACACAGCGACAAATGTCACAAGACTCGCAGTAGCTAGGAAGAATCTCAAGATCTCAAGAAATACCATGTGGATTTAGAACACTTCTAGTCTAATTATACCTCTGATAATCAATACTCTTAAAATGATTATAGAATGGCCAAAGAGCCAAGGTTCTCATCAGAAATCATGGATGATAGAGATATCCAACTTCTACCTCACTTTCCCTTGATTTCATCTGACAGCGTTTTTTATTCGGTGTTGCACTGCGTGGTGTCGCCGGGAACTTGCTAAGAGTATGTGTCAAATGCAAGGGAACTCTTATTCTTTGCAGCTCAATGTCGGCATGGACAAGGGGTGAAAATGACCGAAGTCTCTATGCTCCATTACCTGTGGTTCTCATGCCGGATTGTGAAAGCACAATGGACTTAAGTTAGAATCTTTGTGACGCACGGGACAGTGCGTGGTACTCATACCTACTTATGTACCCATGTCATTTGTCAGTTGGACATTGACTTTAAACCGATAAGTAATCGCCTGGCTTGTGATCCGTGACCATTCAGATTTTACAACATCAGCATTATACGTGCAAACGCCCCTACCAAGGAGGCGGAAGAGTCTTTCACAGGGGACTGTTGCGTCCTATTGGACGGTACCCACGGAGCATGTCCGTAGGTGGAGTGACCGAAAAGCACAGCCCGCATGACACGACATCTGATAAGAGCTTCTTATTTACAGACCTTGCGGCCGCACGGACTATAGTCACACGTAGCACGAGGTTCCCTCGCAAATGAATCCACACAAAAACCTGTCGATCTACAGACGGTCGATCCGCCAACCAAATCGACCATGTGCTCTCCCACGCGAGGCATGTGTCAAATATCCTGGAACATCCGGAAGGACAAACGTTGACTCTGACCGATTCCTTGTAGCAGAACGATTCAGAGCTCGACTATAGACTAAAGCTTTACCAGGCAACAACGAGGGGTTTGACATTGGACACCGGAGATTGCCAGAGCTTACGAAGGCCACTTCGAACAGAAAAGCCAACCAAAAGTGGATTCATCGCCGCTCAGCCATCAAAGAGGTAGCGGAACTACTTTAGGTTACCGAACACCCACGACAGGAAACCCGTGGAATGATGGCGAGAGCGAGAACACGAGGCCTACCAGAGTTCACTGCAGTGGAATACAAGATCAGAGCAAGAGGAGTACCGGGATAGAAAAGGGGGAAGAGAAGAATCTTCTACGCCAGAAGAAAAGGTCTCTTACAACCTCCAAAATCAAGGATATCGAAGAGTCTAGAGACAAGCAAAAAATGCGGGCCTTTTATAAAAAAGCCAAAAGCTTTGCCGCTTTGGAAAAGGCACCCAGGCTCTTCGAAACTGTGAGGTTACTGACTTTCAGGCAATAGTGGGCGGGTTTAGGCAACACTTCTAACCAGGAGAGAGTGATAAGGAATCAAGAAATTCCACCTCCAGTCGATGAAGTAATCCTCCTACCTAAGCCGGCACAGCTATTAGACGCCTGAAGCCGCAGACTGAGATGGTTTCCCATCCGAGCTCTTCAAGGCTGGTGGCGATGTTCTGTTAGGGAGCATGCACCATATCATTTGTAGAATTTTGGAAGCCGAAAGCATGCCCGACGACTGGAATATCAGCCCATCCGCAAAAAAAGCGATCCTACATCTTGCAAAGGTGTGTCTCTGCTCAACGTGGCGAAGCGTCGTCTACAAGATCCTGCCCTGCGTACAGTGTAAACGTCTAAATGCACTCAGACACACTCCGAATCCGAGCCTCCTGTTTCGAGAATGGACCGGAGGAGGACCGAGAGGAGGTCAGGCCAGTCATCAAGACCACTGGAAGCAGCGTGCCCAGGACCGTCAGCGATGAAAGGCAGCAATAGCTCAGGCTCGGACCCTACATGGGTCGCCGGACTGATGAGTAAGTTAGTAAGCTTTTGACGGTTAACATTCCTGAAGAATCTGCTCACTCACCGGAACCTTCAATGTCAAAAAAAGTTGTATACAAGACGACGAAACAAAACTAACAGGCCAACACCAGACCTTGACTGTGGTAACTCAGCGAACACATCGAGCGTTTTGATCCGTATTTCTTTGATCCTACGAGATGCAATTTGGACGCAGTTCCTAGTGATCCCTTCCGGGGATGTTCAAAACCTCTCTCATGCCAGAGTGGCACCAAGAGTATGGGTTCAACAAAAAAGAGTAGCATTTCTTTCAATTTCATCACTCACCTGTGAACTCGTGCTGTTCCGCCGCTTCAATTTCTTCTTCTTTTGTCGCCGCATAATGTTCTTCGACCGCTGATACAGCTCGTCCTTTGTGAGCGTGACAGCCAGTTTCAACAGAAACTCCTTGTAAATTGGTTTTAGATCATTAAACGACATCCCGTCCGCATCGATAATGGCGTTCAAAATGTCATCCAATGAATGAAGATTCTCATGCAATCTAAACTCGTTGAAGAGTTCGCTGAATCCCAGAGGTGATCTGAAAATACAGAAAAAACTGTTCCCTTAAACAGACTCATTTGGCAGGGCTTCACTTACCCGCCACCTCCGCCAATTTTGCCCCCAGAATGACGACGAGCGGCGCGAGATTTATACCGCGTAAGCCCTCCTGTGTTAAGGAAGCTACCGGATCTAGGTATCGCCACTCGAGTTAGGATGTCGCCATTCGTTTCGAATCCCCGATTCGCTGTGCCCGTGCTGTTACGGTAGAGGCTGTCTGTTGCATGGCTTGGCTGCTTGTTGCCACGCCTCTCAAGGATCACATCGCCGCGGCAGCTCTTTGAGCCGGAGTACGACGAGTCGCAGATGTCCGAGTTCTCGGAGTTGGGTCGATGATGACTCAGGTTCGATTCCTTTTGCGGTATCCTACTGCTGAGTGTCTCTTTCTGCAACATTGCATTGCCGGCTGTGGGTATGGGCGGTGCTCGTTTAGTTTTGTGTGACTTCCGCTTCCGCTCCTCTGTGGTCGTTTCGACGCTCTCGTTGATCACATCGTTGCTGCCCGTTAGCGAATTTCCCGAAGTACTGCGCTTCTTGCGTCCGGTTCTCGATGGCACTGGCGGGCCTCCACGATGGGAGCTGCGCACTGAATTCTTGCGTCCCACAGAGACACTCGGCACCGGCGGTCTTGACATGTAATTGGATCCACTGATCGCCGAGCTGCCGGCGATGCTTATGCAACTCACGCCATTTTGATTCCGTGGCGTCCGCCGCTTGGTGTTCCGATGTGTGCTCGAGCTTACATGCGCCATAAGGCTCTGGTAGAGTGTGGCCGCAATCACAATCGCATCTTCAGTGCTCTTGCACACGAACCCATGACATTCGAGGACCTTTGGGACGCCAGATGATCGCATCACGACTGCGAAGATCGGCGCGTGAAAACTTGAGGCGACCTTTCGCTGTTCGGAGGATCTGCAATGAGAATGTGTAAAGGACAAGGTTCTGCGGATGAGTGGGGATGGCTTACGTGAGGGGCTGGAACAGTGTGGACTTGTCGATGTTGTCGGGATCGGTGATCAGTGGCAGGAATGCTGCACCTCCTTCCTTCTCCGAGACGACGAATTTCACTGCCGACCAGACTGCTATGTTGTGGAAGGGTGTGATGTTGGCGTCGCTGCTGCTGTTGCCCGTTTTCACTCGGAGTCCTGTCGCGCAAATATCCAGAAGTCCGGTGTGTGATTTCTAGAACGAAAGAAAGAGGAGCTCTGTTCAGATCAAGAAGAATTCCTAAGTGAATGAGAAGATCAATCGGCATCCATAAGAACCAAAACGAAAAGCGAAACCTTGTTCATTTAAGTGATCGCGATAAGCGATCTCATCGACATTCGGAGCGCCATTCAAAAGACGATATTTGAAGCTTGTTAATAGAAAGTTATGGTCTCACGGTGAGCACTACAAGTTATGCAAATGATCATTGATTAGGGAGCACACAGATGAAGATACTGGTTGGGACGTCTAATTAAGAATGAAAGTTTGACATGGATGCAAGTGGTTATTGTCTAAGTTCGAATAACGGGAATCCATTCGATTTGCTTGACTGCGATGTATAGTAGGAGAGGTTGTCTGAACCTGAACCGATTTGTTAAAGGGTTCACGATCTAAATTAGGTTAAGCCGGTGGAAACTAGTAACAAATGCTAACACCTCTTCAGCAGTCTGGGCATGGTTGTGATTTTAACTTGGATCATTTTATCGTGATGAAATGAGCAGCATAAAAACACGCACATATGGACAGACGCGTCTGCAGACTGTTCACTGTCTTTGACAGTTCTTTGACGAAAAAATTGGGATATTTCAAGTTTCTCTTCGGCTGGCACTGAAGTCTGACTTGGGACTTGAACTTGGTTTCTGATGGAAGGGACCTGGCATTTCTCTTTGATGTGAAAACGGGGCGGTCCTTGGCAGCAAAACCGACTCTTACACGGTGACACCATACGGCATGACGCTGTCACGCCATCATACCATACTACAGTAAGGAAGTCGAGCCACCATTCTTGGATCTCCATGAATTCTATAATTGCATTTATTTTTTGTGGCACACACTTAAAAAAACCTGCCATGGACTATGGATAAATCTTGCCGACAACATTTCTTGAGAGAACGTTCGATTTAAAAATCAATAATGTGTCAACCAACTGTAGGATGTTTCACATCGGACGGGCCTCCCGTGTCACTTTCCTTTTTGTTTTCCAAAACATTTCATGGAAATTATACCCTCTGACCATTGTCAGATTTTTGCAGAACTGTGTAGTTCTAAAAAAAACTCATCAAGACCCAGCTGACTTGCTTGGTCTTGATAACTTTCTCTCGGTCCTCCTCCGGTCCATTCTCGAACCAGTAGGCTCGGATTCGGAGATCTTCTTAGCTAGAGCCTTGATGTCCATGCGGTCGATCTTGCCGAGCCAGTGAAGTCGACGGATTTTTGCCTTCCGGACTTCCTCCACATCCTGGTACAGGTGGTAACGTTTGCGGTTGAGTGCCTTTAGCCGTTTGTGCAATAAATGAGGAAGTTATTGGTCTAGAATAGAGTCGATTTTAATCGAACGCCAAGGTGGTGACTCAGGGCCGGAGGCTCGTAAAAAATTTTAATAACTGTACAGTCATCATTTCCTATCCTGTCAGCCATGTCAATGCCCTACCTTAAAAAATAGGAAATCGACTATGATAATATGTATGACTATGTAAACTGCAGATTTAATGGAAATGCCGTGGTCGTGGCCAGAAAAATCTTGTCCATTCATCCAGCCCGATGCTCAGGATTGAAAATGTGTGTGTGCAAACTAAACAGAGATCAGATGAAATGTATCAAAAGTGGCCATTCCATGGATGATTACATGTCGTACGACCTTTCGTGTGCATCAGCAAGACAAAATATAGAAGACCAGAACGCTCAGTCCTTTAAACCTGAATATTTCGAAAACAGTACTACTTGCTGATTTACAAAGAGGGGTTTCGGACCTTGACGATCTTCTGAAGTCTAAGGCAAGTCTTGACCTCGTTATGTAAATTTTGCACCGGCTTTCCAAGCGGAAACCCAGGCGATCCTAATGGCCACGAAATATGTTGTGAAAAACAGATGGAATGGCGAATTATCTGCGTATCTGTAGTGACAGCCAAACTGCACATAAGGTCTTGCTCAACCTTTTAACCAGTTACAGGATAGTTCAGTAATGCAAGTCGTCTCTGAGTTTGATCGGCTTGTGTGGGTCTCGTGTCACCACGTTGCTACACAAGAGTCAGAGGAGACATTCTCGGGTCCTAAACCTGCGCTGGGACTACCTGCTAGACGTTCTCGACATTCTCGGAGCCTAAACCTACGCTTGGACTACCTGCGTCTTAGGTTTCCATCGATGGTACGAATTCGCGTAAGAATTTCGCGGCATTCCTGTTATCTCTTGACAGGAAAAGTTGTAGGCGACTTAAAGGTGTACTTACGGGACACAGCACCTTCGCCAAAACATATGCTTGGCCCAAGGACGAAACCCTCTGCACCCGCCTGTGGAGAAGACGACGATACTGCAGAGCACTTCCTCTGTCCCTGCCCCGCCTTTGCTCGGACCAGGTGGCGGGTTTTCGGTGTCTCCCTGAGGAAGACCAAGAATGATGATGTAGGCTTCCCATCAAAGACACGGACGTGTGGAAGATTGTGCTAAAGGGCACTGGTCTGTATGGAGACTCTTCAACATGGAATTCACAAACGCGTTTATGAAGAGAGTTTTACCGAGAGAGAGAGAGTGAGAGAGAGAGCGAGAGAGAGAGAGAGAGAGAGGGAGAGAGCGAGTTTTACCAAACATACTATAGTCAGTACGCTAAACAATATGAGTATTCTTTCCACCAAGGATAGGCGTATATACACGTCAAACGAAAGTTTGTCAGAATTTGGACGTACGCTAGGAACTCAATGTTGAGCAGCTGATTCGTCGAACGCTTCGATGACCACGTGGTACGAATGTCCCGATCATCGTAATCTTTCGGGGCGCTCCTTGAATGCGATTCCATGCGGCGGGCGACCGCTTGACAGACCCAGGAAGAAGTGGTTGCAACAAGTCCAAAAGCTGGCCCGGTTGTACTTGGGCATAACCCCTGATGGGTAAGAGTCGTGGGCGGAGGATCGAGTGGCCTGGAGATCTCTCAGGCGGAACAGAAGATGATGATGATCTATGAATCCAACGCCTTTATGAAAGTGAAGGAACAATCCAATTCCAGGGACATTCTGTGAACTTTTTTTTTATAAATTTTATTCAGAGTTAATGAACGCCTGACGTGCGTGAATTGAAATGCTTCAAGTTTGTACATGTATTTGAGTTTTTTTATTCGAAGAGTTATAAGGCACTATGCCATGTAGATGTTCCAACCTTTGGCTGCTGACGATATCGTGTACTTTTCTGCTCTAAATTATGTCCATCCATTTGGTTTGTAGGACAGTGAAGGGTTCAAGAAAATTGCGAAACTGCCAAAAAACTGCGAAACAGTTATGTCGTAATCTCAAACCAAAAAGGTTCCATAGAGGGTAAAGCAGAAATGAAGTATGATGGAGGTGCCCAACTTCTACCTTTCTTGACCTTTGGCAACGTATATCGTATTCGGAAGAGAAATTGACGTTACGTTTTTTCGTGAATAACTGTCAAAAATTCATGAATAACTGTCTCAAAGCTTCTGAAAGGCGTCGACAGACTAGGGGTCTATCAGCTGTGAAGTTGGGCATCTCTATAATACTTCATTTCTGGGATAAAGGCTAAGCAGGGCGTCTCTCTTTCTCTATCTATCTCCCTCTCTCCCTGTCGCTCTCTCCCTCTCTCTCTTGTGATTCTCTCTAGAGTCCATCAGCTTTCAGAGCGCCTTACAATTGTGTACTTGTACTTTTTCTACATTTTGTTCCCTTCTCCCGAAGGAAAAGTCACTTAGAGGATTACTTTTTTGGCAATCTTGATGGATTTAGTAGTTTCAGTGCAAAATCAACCTCGAACGCTTAAGTGTGGCTGCTGCTTGTTGGCAGTTACAGTCTCTTCTTCCGTAACTCTCTACTCTCAGCTCATGCAATATTATTTTTCAAATACTAAATGCTGTACATTCTTATTGTATGTCCTTTAAGGATCAGTCGCTATTGAAATTAAAATGTCGGTATGTCGAGTGATCGTGGTGTTTTTTTGCTTTTGATAGATTCAATTTGATTTTCGACAAATGCTTGCATGAAGGTTATGCAGATGAGCATGGGGATTAAATTATTTCTGAGCGCCGTTCTTAGTGATCCTGTTATTGCTGAATATGCTTTATTAGGCGGGCGGGAACACCAGGCATAGACCATGCAAACAACAAGTACACCACGTGTGGCTTAAAGCTTCATGGTCTGGTGTCCCCAAGACCACCCAGCCCCTACTAGATAGAATCCAAAAGCGAGCGATAAAACTTATAGAAGACAACAATATTGCAGAGTGATAAGTCTCGTTCGAACATCGACATACCGTTTCGTCTTTGTTCGTATTTTATCGCTATCTTAACAAAAGTTGCTCAAATGAGCTAGCCAAATGCATTCCTCCACCCCATCAATTCACCCGCAATACCCGTCTCGCCAGGAATGCTCATAAGTTGACCCTTAGGCCTACTTTCGGACGCACAGTTCAATTTAGAGGCTCGTTCTTCAGGGGCACTACACGGCCGCACACTCGTCGTCATATGGAATGCGTCATATGGACAATCCGCAGATAATTTAAAGCAATGTGCACAGGTACCTCCTCTCCCTTTTCCCCTCTATACTTTCGACCGTGCTGTGTCTTGACCACAGACACATATTCCGTGCGCGCGCAAATTCAAAAAAAATATCGTGCTCTGTTTAGTGCCATTCATAAGAGTTCACTACGAATTGCGAACTTCGCAAACTCTGACACTTCATTCATATGGAGATTTTCCCATTCGCAGAGAGAGAGAGAGAGAGAGCAATGAGTACAATCCGAGCAAACACACACTTCATCCCGAATTTGTTTTGCCGTGTATTTGTGGATTGCATTTGCCTCTCTTGTGTATTGCGAACTCAACTTCGCCAAGAGAATGATTGATTCGCGGAATTTTTTAATAAATTAATTGTTATTCAAATTTTTGTCGATAGAAACAGTCGATAATTCAAACGCCGTCTTTTTTCTTTCTTTACATTTTGCCGGAAACTGGTAGTTTCTAAAAGTTCGCGTCCGCAACTCGCCGCTCATACAAATGGATAGTTTCTATTCCAGTTAATTGATGTCTTAGATGTTTTCATACACTGCAGGGGAAGATATTAGTTTTGAAGTTTATCTTTTATGCTGCCTTCCCATCGAACGAAACCGCGAGGCTTCATCAATTATATTCGAACTCACCAGGTTCCGCCATACTTTTTGGAGGTCTGGAAACCTCGCGGTTTCTAATAGCTCTAGTTGAAGCCCTCTTTTTTCATCCGTCCATGAGGGGTTGTCAAACCGAACAAGCGTACAGCGTAATTTCACTTTAATTTTGTCATTTCGGTGTCAATTTTCTCATTTTGTCTCTTTCTGTTTCCTGTCAACAGACAGCTGTACTGTCGGCCATTTAAAAATTGAGAGCAAGTGATATTTGTTTTGGCGAATGACTTGAAACCACTCCCAACTCGGTGGAAACGGTCTATTAAGGCTCCAGTAAATCTTCATCCAGACCTCGCGGTTTCGTTTCGGTGGGCACGTAGCATTATCCTCATTGAGAAGCGATTCCTTTCATAATGGCAACTTCGGATCAGACACAGCTTTGATGACTCTTCAGAGATAAACATCTTCTATGGGAATATTCCATCTCATCCAACTTTCGGCAATGGCATCCTTTTCGATATTTCACGTCTCAATTGTCACCTCGCTCTTCCAGTTAGTTACAGCTTTCTCTGTTTGCTGACACCACTCGTCCGCATGCTCGCAGTTTTAGCAGTTATTTCGAAATCAATCGCACCAAGCATAGAGTCATAGACAAAACCTCTTTCTTTCGGGAACAACTTTAAACCGAACCGTTTAGTCCTCTCGCCTCGCACACGCATTGGAGTGGAAGCCACTCGCTGTCGTTGTTGAGGTCCCACGTCGACCGCGACGTTATGTGCGCCAATTGACGGGCGTCTACAGCTTGGCTCGCAAAGGTGTGTGTGTCAAAAATACATGTGAGAAAAGAAATCCGAGATCGTGTTACAACTTTAGATGTAATTAATGAACATTTCAGTCCAATCGCTCAGTCGTAACAAGTCGACTGAACTGGATCTGACACCAAGCCAGACGACGACGACGCCACCACCGTTGACTGGACGAATCAGACTCGGGGTGATCTGCTGGTAAGTCAACGAATACGGCGATGATTGCCCAAGTCTTCCCATGAAAATCGAAACCGACACGACGGCATTTGAATTGCTAAACTCATACACGGCGGCATCCAGTCTCATTAGCTTTGCGTGCCTCCGGTAATTAGTTCTTCTCAAATTAGCCTCTGGCCATTGCACCAGCGAGCAGCACTACTACTTCAACTCTCGCTCAACACCTACCTCAACCATCGGCATCGGCATCGGCTCGACATCCGCATTGAGGCTTCCTTTAACCTCTCCATTCGATCCGACGCGAGCTTACTTAACATCGATTTACATCGCGTGCACGATTGTGTTCATTTTACCCACCCTATGCTGAGCAGCGGCCTGCTGAAAGGGAAATTCCGCAAACAGCAAAAACACTGATTACACATCTGCGTTTACACGTTGCATGTAACCCGCGCACATAACCAGCACTCTAGATGGTCCCTTCATTAAGCACAAAACGCGGCCGCCTCAAAATACATGCTTTTTTTTGGGGCAGATTGAATTTGGTGAATAGAAAGAGCGATCCGTATAAATTAACGGAACGAGACGAATAAATGTTTAATTGGTGAATTGAAATTTCAATATTTCTTCGAGTTGCTTTACTTTGCTGGACGGAAAGAGAAATTTCCATTAAATAGTGTGCCAGTGAATAATTTATTCACGCGGTGTTGTTGGTCTTTTGAGTTTGATTTTTAATCGAGAAAGGAGATGCCTCTTGAGATTTCGAAAAATTGTAATATTATGCGTGTGCATCTGCTTAAGGGCACACTGAACTGAGACTTCTTATGGCCTTCGAGTAACTGTATTTGACTCTAACAGAACAACTTTCTTATGCTCGATGAAGATTCTATGGTAAATCAAGAACTGGTACAATTCTGAAGTTGGGAGGGGGTTAAATTCGCTCCAGAGTCCATTGACTGTTGACCACCAGCAGAGAATTCAAGCGGTCCATTAATTGAAGAATGCGGCAAAACCAATTATGCAGATTGTCAAACGACTCGGCTGTCACAGAAGGAGTCGCAAATTGAAGAATTCGATGATGACATTAAGAACTTCGAGACTGAACTTGTTGTGTAACAAACCGAGATGATGACGTGGAACTCATGAAGATGTGCAGTTTGCAAGCAGGACATTTGCATATATCCAGTGTGCATAGAAACGTCCGGACGTTCATGGTATCGGCGTGCAAAGGTCGAGCAATACAACAACTCTGATGTAAGTAGTAGTAGTTTTATTGAGATTCCAAATACTGTACTCCTTTCACAATATATTGGATAAATTCGACTAAGACTGGGAAAGGCTTGCTGAGCTTCACGTGCTGGTTGAGCTTCCTCTGTTTCAGATGCAACTTGATTATCAGCGCGGAAAATCCTGCGAAACTGCATTTTAAAATCTCGTTGGCAGAATTGAGTGTGCACTCGAGAGGAAAGAATACGCGGCGATATAGAGGGTGCTTTGGACAATGCGACTTTTAGAGAACACGGTGTTGTGGATCAAAGTAATGCTAATGAATCTGTAACCAAAAATATCCATCTGGATTTATAAGGCTATGATAGGACCCCTTTTCTCCTACTCATCGGTCGTTTGGTGAAATACAAATGCGGATGCGGACTGTGGCTAATTTGTAAGGGCGGGGGTAAATAGGGGCTGTCCGCAAGGCGGTGTCCTGTCTCCTCTGCTATGGTGCATGCTGGTTGGCTCTCTGCTTGATGCTCTCAATGGCTCTAACATCTACGCACAATCCTATGCGGATAACGTAGCCGTACTATCTGTCGGTTCGTGCCAAGCGTGTGCTCAAAAGGGCAGGACGACTCTGGTCCGACGACTGGTGTATCAGGAATGGGCTTTCAGTTAACTCCCTTAAAACAGTAGTTGACTGGTCTGACTCAACAGAAACTAAAAGGCATCACCCTCCCTTTCTCTGATGAAGCCAAATATCGGGATGTTACTTAGAGAGAAAACTTCTCTGCAAAAAACACATCGAGCCGAAAATCGCCAAGGCGCTGTCAGTTTTCTAGCAGTGTGAGGGGATTCTCTGTAAGTCTTGGGGTCCATAACCAAAAAGATCCATTTGGATCTATAGGGCTTTCATAGGTCCCTTTCTCTCGTTTGGTGGAATAAGAGTTCACGTAAATACGTAACTGCTTCAAAGAACGATCTGTCTCGGCTGCATAGGGACCTTCCCTAGTACTCCGGGCTCTGCTCTTGATGCCCTGCTAGTTGCTGCCTGGTAGTCCAATAGACCTAAAAACTTTCGCAAAAAAAAAAAAAAAACAGAGAATTGGCTAATCCACGCAAGTTCGTAAATTTTTTTAGTGGTTCAGACGCAACGAATGACCGTTATTGGACGAACACAGCGAGCCGTCAATGACGCGTTTGCTGGCATTGAAATGGAAGCGGCTAAAATTTGTCTAGCAGTAAATCAGGGCAAAATAAAGTATATGCTGTCATTACGGAAGGACGCACAACACCGACGTCTCAGACAGAGCGTCATAATGGGCAGCAGAAACTTTGAGGTAGTCAAGGACTTAGTCTACTTCGGCTGTGCAGTAAACAGGGACAATAACACCAGTACCGAGATCAATCTCTTGTCAATCGATGTTTCTTTGGGCTCAAGAGGCAATTGAGTAACACCAAGAAGACTCCATCACTGACTTACTCTATGGCGCAGAGACATGGACGCTATCAAAAGCGGGTGAAGAAGTTCTTGGTCATTTTGAGAGAAAAGTTCTGACTGCGATGGTCCTGTGGGCGTTGATGTCGTCTGGATGAGAAGATTCAACCACGAACTGTACAGCGGTAAGAGCTTAGTTAAGCGTCTTCGGATGAAGAAGCCCTTGGTCATTTTGAGAGAAAAGTTCTGCATGCGATGGTCCTGTGTGCGTTGGTGGCGTCTGGAGGAGAAGATTCAACCACGAACTGTACAGCGGCAAGAGCTTAGTTAAGCGTCTTCGGATCCAACGAATGGACATCACCTGCCCGACGAGTCTTCGATCCCGAGCCATTGGGTTTCAACAGACGATATCCTCGAACGAGATGGCCGAAACAAGAGGATAAGGACCTCAACCAACTTGGGGTGCGCAACTGGATGCAGCTGGCGAAAGATCGTGCTAACTCGAGGGGCTTGTTGGTTGAGGCCCAGGTCCACCCTGGACTTTAGCGCCAAGAAGAAGAAATAATATGAATTTATTTTCTCTTGCATCACTGTAAGAGTGTCCACTCCAAAAGATCACTGTCTTTTGGACTTGGCAATTTAAGACTTAAAATAAAGTCTAGTGAATTCTAGCGATTTTTCGCTCCAAATACCGCTCAAATCAACGGATTTACAATGCAGGCAATGTAGAATGAACACTGTAAACGACTAAAATTCACCATCGATCGGGATCTATGTTACCGCCATCAAACGAAGATCATAAGTTGCTTCAGATCCGTTTAGTTGGTGATTCGGAAATTTAACTTGATCAGATTGTGCAATTTTTACTGCGACTAAACGTGACGTGTTCGTGAATAATTGCAAAATATTCTGCATGAGCGGAATGAATTGGTCAGATTGTTCAAAACCGCATTGGATACAATGCATTCTGACGACCACAAAATCATTATTAAAGTCGATTCAATTATTTGATGCGGGAATCAGATGCACTGAAACACAGCCACTTGGTACGAGTTGCGGTTTAGCGATCAGGTAACCCAGTCATTCCGCCAGCGTTTGGGGCTGTAGTTTCGTGTTATTTTCGTCAAGCCGTGTTTTAAATTGTTTTATCTGCCAATGCACCCAAACAAACTGCGGATGATACTGTTAATTCGCTTTCCTGGACCGTTTTGGTACAAAAGTGGCTAAAAAGGGGGCTGTCACTAACTGGAGGTATTGGTAGAAAACATGAAATTGTCTATCGCTCCCAACCTGGCAAGAGGTCCCTGCAACGATCCCTGTCGATGCACATGTCAAGTTACACACAGCCCCATCACCCTTTATAGCCATCACAAGGAATTAATGCGAATTGATGTCCTGGTGTCGGATGTATAAAAACGACACGATTCGAAATAGGATAACGCTTTGGAATGTAAGAACACTCTGGATGCCGCTGGCCGCTCATCAACTGGAAAACATTCTCATGCATTGCAAGGCGGATATTACAACGATCCAAGAAATACGCTGCATAGGAGAGGGAATCATAAGGAAGTACGAGTGCGACATACATTACAGTTGTCACAGTTGTCACCACAATTCTTTGTGGAAAACGGGAAAGGTCGAAGGTCATCGACGACGACGATCTATGTAATTCCAATTCTACAACACCATCTCCCTCACAAAAGAATCCACAGGGCAGCCTGCCCATTCATTGACTCCGGGGCCAAACGTCGTTTCGGACCATTTCCTGGTACCAGCAAGATTCAGAGCTCCGTTGTCAGATGCCCAATGTCAGATAGCTGCACCAGCCAATGAAGAGGAGTTTTGACTTTCTACGTCTGAGCACACCGAAGATTGCCAGAGCCTAAGTCTAAGACAGCAACTACGACCAACAAACTGAAAATATGGGCCTTTTATAAAAAATTAAAAACCCTGGCTTTTAGTTTTAGGGGAGCACCCAGGCCTTTCGAAACTGTGAGAATAATTTTGTTACTGATCCGCAGGGAATACTAGATGCTAGGAAATCATGAAATCCCAACAGCAGTCGGCGAAGTAGTGCTCCCTCCCAGCTTTGAAATAGTCGGCACAGCCGTCAAAAAGCTGAAGAATAAGACAACATTCATCGTCCTCAGAAGAAAATTTCTGCGTCAGATTTCCGTCATGCCTGCGAGAAGGGCGAATAGCGGAGAAGATGGCTTCTAAGCTTGACCTTGAATGAAGCGACGTAAGTGTTATGAGTCGACACGAAGTGGGTGACCAAAATTCGATTATTTTAGAGAAGGAATGGAACTGTGTCCCCTACGATGCTTGGGTCGTAGGTCTTAGTCCCTTCTGGAGCTCGAAAATATTGACTTAGTGTTGTTTATGGAAACGACAAGGTCGGGCTAGGTAATTATTTTTAGGACTGATTTTTTTCAGCTCTCATGGAGCACACATGTTCAACGCACAAGTCAAAGCCCCAAATCAGGAGGATTTGCTTCTTGAAACGTATCCAAAAATGTCTATAGTCTATTTAATCATTATAAGCAATCATCGCACAAGGATCTCATACAAAGAGCTCCCAACAAAAGCCTGAATTTAAAACCTTTTGTTTTGTAAACTTCGCCTGGATAAACTAAACTATAACAAATACTTACGGCCTTTGAAATTTCGGGTAAATACAAATCCCTAAGAGGTCCTTGCAGTCCCTGCAAACTCGTCACCTTATCCTTGAGCGGCAACGATCCAAGGCAGGTGACAGCAAAACTACACGTCGCATCCTTGGCCACATCCGTGAACATTCGTTCGATTTGTGCTTGCACGCTATTACTGATCCTTCGAACGTCCTTTTTCATTGTCTCCGTAATGGCCTTCGGTTCGCTGGGCTCCTCCAGCAGTATCGACCTGGCGCTCTCGCCCGCCGTGCTGGCCAACTCACTGCGTCCGTACATGATGATGGAGCGCGTCCGATGCGAACCACGAGGATCATCCAAGCGGTTGCTTCGAATAGACCTAAAACGAAAAAAAAAAAGAAAACATCAGTCAGAGTTGAACGCTGGGAAAGTGTAGCCATTCAGAGATACAATCGCAAGAGCAAAACCCCGGAGACAACCTCGTCTAATGGCTGTCATTAGACATGGTCGTGCTCTTCCATTTCAGCGAAAACTGTTTCCCTGGGGAACGTTCTAAGCAGTTGACAATTATCAAATTAGGCGAGTGTGTCATCGTAAGCGCGATACCCTCCTAATGAGCCCATTAGAGAGTCGAGTCCGCCAACCGGCGCATTTGTCAGAGTATCTGCGGCAATGATAAATGAATTCCGGCGGCGTTTTGAGAAGTAGGTCAGGGGCCAAATCGAATTTTTGCAAACTGAATTTACAAAAGTCAACGACAAGGCTGATGGTAAAAGTTTTGACACTTTTACTAGTGCTGGCGCTGGTATTTAAACATTTTCGCAAACCTCATGAGCAATCTTCCAGAGGAAGAGACTGATCACATGCCGCTGATACAGTTTGTGATCAGATTGCGGAACTTTCACTGAACGCAATAAAGACGAGTAACTCGAATGTGACAATACCCGGCTTGAGATGAAAGACACACACGTGTCATGCCGTGTGTAGCTGCTTTTGTTTCCCGATTCGTGACGAAACTGAAGCGAAGATGCTTTTGGAGATCCACGAAATAGACGAAAATCAATCACTGGCCAACAAAAGATGGGCGCTTTCTTTCGAATGGTGAATAAGAGTTCTTCTGATTGCAGTGACATTGATTTGCGGATGCAACGGGGAAACAGCTGGCATCTGGCTGACATCGGCCGTGTGATTTAAATGCTACAACACTTTGGAGGCAAGCGTGTGGGCTGTAGAATGCTGATACATTATCGCGGTCCAATGGTTTCCAGAATGTGTCTCTAGAAGTCCCTAACCAAAGCTGTGAAGAAGGCGACATAATTTATGCGACGCACAAGAGGTAGGGTGACCCGTACCCACGGAAACTGATAAGAGGTAGAAATTAGTGCAGCAGCTAATGCGTGACTAACAAGCAACGCACGGAGGTTTGGGAATCAATGTCCGACACTCGTTGGGCCACAGCTGGCTCGTTGGCGTTCAGTGACAAAGAAATTTAAAGAGTGTAGTTGGAGAGACGGCCATTTCAATCGGTTTTAAAATATTAAATATTTCCCCTTTTTGGTTGAACCTCGGTTTTCCTCATGATCATTTTCAGAAAGTGGCAATGCAGTGGTTCCACTTGAAGTTGGTCGTGCATAAAGTGGGACTTCGACCAGAGTTGTGGATGATAATGCAAAATAAATGATTTTTACACCATTAACTGCTCAACACAAGATTTGAATTAGCCGACATTTGCGCAGTAAACTGCTGGCAACACTGAAAAAGAATTTAATTTAAATAAAATAGAAACCGATTGGGAACAACCTGTTCATTTTTGTTGCGGATTTTGGGCTGGATGCTCTATAT
Organism: Eristalis tenax; assembly: GCA_905231855.2. Taxonomy (NCBI): domain Eukaryota; kingdom Metazoa; phylum Arthropoda; class Insecta; order Diptera; family Syrphidae; genus Eristalis; species Eristalis tenax. The sequence goes on from HG993124.1 coordinate 115,408,333, forward strand.
CCCGGCACAATAACACACTTCTTTCTGCAGCAATTGGATGACATTTATGTGAGGAATATGTGGCTTCAACAAGACGGTGCCACATGCCATACAGCCCGTGAAACAATTCTGTTACTGCATGAAGCATTTCCTGGTTGTGTACTATCCTTTGCAAGGACGTCGTTAAAGCACACCCACATCTAGATGGCCAGTCGTAAGAACCATTTCTCGGATACGTTCATCAAATTGTGTTCTCCCGAAATCGTAACAAACAAACGCTGTTTGGCATGTGACATCGTGCCATTACTGTCTAATCTATGCAATTGACCGAAGAAATAACGTTGCAACATGCCTCTGTCTCTTATATTGGAGAAGAAGATTCAACCACGAACAGCGACATGAGCCTAGCCAGACGTCTATAAATCCAACGCCGAAGGTGGTTAGCCCATGTAGAGCGCATAGCAAACTCAGCTGCAGCTTTAAGTATCGTCAACACCGCTGCATAACCTCCGGAATGGAGGATGCCCACGAAACCGATGGTTTACTAATGTGGAAATGGACCTCAGCCAAATTTGCGGCGACAAAATTGGGAGTAGCTGGAGAAGCCACCACCCACCGTGCTTCACTGGTTTACAGGTGCGATCACAGTGAAAGTTAAATGTTGTCAAGTCCCAACTGAGACACCCTTTTAACACAGTGACTGCCATGGCTATCAAATATGGAAGCCACCAAATTCATTCGAGGCTCTGACTGGCGGAAAAGTTAGCCACTACGTACAAATACGTGATGTGACTATGTTGCCAGGCACCCCACGATGTTATTGCCTTGATCAAGTAAGCACGTAAGCCACTACCTCGTTGTGTGGTATAAATACCATATCAAGCATTTTTTATACATTCCTCCAGGATGCGTTTGCATTACATTTCTTCACCTGATTCAATCGGATTGCACTAACATGCAGAGTGCATTGAACAGGCGTTCTGGAGATGATCATAACCTCCGATTTCTCCACGTTGACCTTCATTCCAGCATCAACACATACGGCAACAAACTTATCGAGTGCGCGCTAAAGTTCCGTCTGGGAAGATGTGAGGATCAGTAAGTCATCTGCAAAAAGAAGACGATTTACCCTCAACTCTCCCAATATCAAAGATTCCTCGCCTTGGCTTCGCCGCAACATCCAGTCCATATAAACAAAGAAAAGGAGAGGTGACAAGACGCACCCTTGACGAAGTCCAACGCCCACGGTGAAATGTGTTGATTTAGCACCGTTAACACGAACACAGCTGCTACAGTTTATGTATAGAGACTGAATGGCCCGCAGAAGACACTCCAGAGTTTACCTCGAGCAAGTCGGTCGTATGCCTTTTCCAAATCCACAAAACAACTGTAGATGTCGCCTTCTCAAGTACCATTCTTAGAGTGAAAAGCAGGTCGGTTGTACTTCTACCCTCACTGTTCATCCCCCATCCTGGGCTCGACCATAGCCCTAGAACGCGCTTCCAACACCTTAGCGTTGACCAGGGGAGACTTAAAAGAGATATGCCCCTGTACTTGGAGCAATCTTTTTTGTCCCCCTTCTTGAAATGATGGACAATCACCGCAGTCTGCTAATCGCCAGGTGTCTCACCACGTTCCCTCGCCACTTTAACAACACGAGAGACTCTTCTTTACCCATTGCCTTAGGCATTTCTGGCTGTATTTCATCCACATCGGCACAATAACCAAAATGACTTCCGTATGTTTCGAATTCGTAAAGAAAAATGTTGAGGCAATAAGTAGAGAGTTCAGCCGTATGAAAGCCCACCTGGACCGAGATTAATTGTATCGAAGCCACAAGGGTAACCATTAACGACAAAACTGTGTTAGTTAACCATACTTTGTTTAAGACAATGGTAGATGCCAAAACATGCAATCCTGTTATGGAGAACAGGGCTAGCTCAGTTTGCTATATATGCAAGGCATCCCCTAAGGAAATGAACAATCTCGAACTTTGCTTACAAAAACCTCCTCATACCACTGGCTGTTCATATGGCTTACAAACTCTGCATGCTCATATAAGATTTATGGAAGCTGACAGGCAAGAGGTGCTGAAAAGAAACTGACAGTCCAAAATAGAAGAGAGTTAGATCTAAATTGGGAATCTTAGTAGTTTTTCCAAAACAAGGTGGAGGAAATACGAATGACGGCAATACGGCCCGAACATTTTTTAAGGATCCAGAAAAACCGCTCAAATAGTAGGCTTGGACACAAGACCGGTGGAACGTTTTCAATTGCGTTGAAGACATTAACATCATGTTTGAAAATCGATACCATGAAATTCCGAACAAAATTATTTGTTTCCAAATATAATTGGTACAGAATGCCGGTAAGTGTCCACAAAATTCTGTTGCACGGTGCTGACGTCATTGAACGTTTTCCATTCCCCATCGGACAGCTTTTGGAAGATGTCTTAGAAGCTCGTCAAAAGGATCACCCCATTTTTCGAAGCGGATTCTCAAGAAATATGTCCCGAATTGCAACAAGTGCTGATGTGATTCACAACATGTGGATATCTTCAGATCCAAAAATAAGGGATGTGAGACATCTACCAACCCGACATCACAAGGTACCACGCCCTGAAGTTATGGAAATGATTTTAAATTGATTTTAGAACATATTTCCAACGAGCAACACACAAGAAAAGTTAAATCCGATTTAAGTCCAGCTAATGACCCTAAAGCGACCACTGTGCGCCGTTGATTTTCTGGGCAACTTAAGCGCTTGATGCTCTTATTTTCGTTAACAACTATAACATAGCGCGATTGGCAGAATATAATTCACACAATTTTTGTTCGTTGCAAGGGATGAAATGTCTGTATAAACTTGTAAGTAAGAGGGCTGCCATTTCAAATTCTCGCTGAGGAGGATTTGAAAGGTCTAGAGGGGAGTATTTTGCTCTCGAAGGGAGTCTGAATCAAAAAGAGTAAGGAAATGCGGTCAGCATTGGTGCACTACTGTGAGGTAACGAAATGATTGAACTTATAAATTTGTTCAATTCTTTGAACATAGGCTCCGTTGTTTGGTCCGAATGCATTACAAACTCCGCATTCCCTGTCCAACGAATTATTTTTAACTTAAAGCCTAATAACTCCTCATCCAGCTTCTCAACCTTATCATCTGTTATGGGACTTAGACAAATTTTTTATGGAACAAGTGGATCATGTTTGGTTTTTGTGCTGTAATATAAGACTGCGTCGCCAGCAAATTGCCCAGCTGTAATGTAAGACTGTAGTAGGGTAGTAGGGTTGTAAATTAAAATTTTTATTTAAGTTCGTCATCTTAAGGTTGATCATCTGTAAGCAAAAGATTCGTCCTAGCACCTATGTAAGTTTTTTCACAAATAATCTCCCAAAGTCCACTTTATTTAGGTCTGAGCCATCAATGAAAGAGGGCTTAATACATTTTGCTTTTTAATCAGTTCGAAAGATAGGAAATGATGAAACGAGGCAGACCATTGCTCGAATATTCTATTGACTACTCGGAAGTTCTTATTTCATTTTCATTTCATTTATTGATATTTATCTCTGTACATTAAGAACATTATGTTCTTTTACTAGTACAGGAGCAATATAAAATAATATACAATTTTATTATATTTAAGTGATAATTATTGCAATTATTAATTTCAATTTCAATTCGAATTCAATTCAATTTAGAGCGTAAATTTTGCAATTTTAAGATGCAATACGATAAATAATACAAATGCATAGAAAAAAGGTAAAAATATAAAAAAAATAAAAATATTGTCGGAGTTATTTCAGTTCGATGAGAAAAAGGAGAAACAAGCGGTACAAAATTGTCTACTCGGTCTTAGACCGTACCTGTGAAGGTAGGTGGTTCCAGAGATGAACAGCGTGCATGAGGAAGTGCCTGCGTGACATTAAACAGTTGTGAATTGAGGGTCTTAAGGTAATATTACGACTCGATCGACAGAAGGTGATCTTTTCATATAAATACTTTGGCAGTGTCTTGAGAATGATTTTGAAGAGTAATATAGACGATCTGTAACCTAGGAATGCTTCCCATTCGCATCCTAGGAGATTCCGACGTTGTTCCGAGACATGGTCAAATCTGCGACGACTAAAAACGTACCGTGCAGCCACGTTGATTGCTTTTGTCAGCTTTTGCGAAGAAGAATAATCGCAGTCAGCGAACAACTCTGATCCATATGTCAAGATTGGCACTATGAGTGCTTTGGCAAGTTTTAATTCAACGTTGATAGGAAGAATATATTTGCTGATTAACAAGCATCTTAGGGATGTATAAATCTTGGACACTACGCTATCAATGTGGTCAGTCCATGTCAGTTCACTATTGCCCATTATTTCAAGGTTTTTTTTACACATGTAACATATTCAATTGCGGTCGAGTTAAGTTCAATTGGCGGAAAATTGAATAGGGAAGGCGGTTGTTTCGAGAGCGGGATGGATTTGGTTTTGTCTGGATTGAGCATTAGGCCACTGTTTGTAGCCCAATTGGCGATAGAGCCTAAATCCTTGTTTATTTTAGCAACTGAGACTTCAACCATACCAAGAGGGAAACTTGAGTAGATTTGAACATCGTCTGCATAGATATGGAACTTACATACGATCGGAATCGTACAACAAACTACTGTTGACTGACTGTTGTTTACAACTATGTTAAGAATAATAAATATGTTTCGGTGTTACTTCAATTTTTTCCTAGAGTTTTTGTTTGCAGCTGCCCTAGTGACTAGAGCACAAATTTAGCGAAGGACATGTGTGTACTTTCGAGACGATCCGTAGGAACAAAGCTTTCATCCCACTTCTAGTACAATCAATCGCTGATGCATTATCTGCTGCGAGTGCAATTATGTTGTGTATGGTAATGTCCATCGAATTAAAATAGCTGACATTCGTAACAAAGATCACTTGAGCTGTTGGTCCTTGGAGTTCAATTAATCCGAAAAATCGATAGGCGACTTCATCAAAATACCTCACTACAAGGGCTGGACATTTAAAAATTTGCGAAATTGATCGCCAAAAGAACTGTGCTTGTTGTTTGTACAGCTTTTGGTTTGCCCTAGTCTATAGCGACAGGTTGAGTTAAAAATATAAGCGGTCACCATAAATGGAAGACTATGTTCCAAGAGATAATTTGTTTCTGTTCAACTCAGTGCTGTTTAATTTGAAATATTTTCGAGGGGAGTATTTTCTAGCAGAGGGGAGTACGGGAGTACCCTGAACGCGAGAGTAGTACAAATACTCCCTTAGTAGTAATTCCGGCAGCCCTGGTAGGTAACCCAGTGCTTAAGACCAGGAATCGTCACTAGTCTTTAGATATGCCTTGAGAAATGTCTTAATCTGTCTAGATGGATGGGCCAGTCTGTGATGCTGCTCGTTGACTGATGTCAGATTTAGGCGTTCGACGAGTAGGTGTTCTATAGTTTCCATTGATTATCCACAGTGTCTACAGTTTTCTGAGCTGCTGCGACCCATTTTGTGCAAGTGATAGTTACATGGGAAGTGGCCAGAAAATGTGCCACATCCAGAACTCATCAAATTTAATAACTCCTTGGTTCTCCAGCAAGTAGAAACAGCATTGCCTTGCCATCCAATGTGTTAACTGAGCATGCAGACGAGTTTAATGAATGAAATGAAAATTCCATCTCTTCTCACGGACGAACCTCCAAGCGACGGGTGATAAAATTTGAGTAGTTCTGACCATAACAGCTGATTGAACACATACTGCTACTGTGTCGTTAATATTTACGAATACTGCCATTACAAATCGAGTACTGATTGGCAAACATAAAAAATTTAAACACTTCAAATGATGTGATAAAATCTACAAGACGTGCAAAGATCCAGTTCATTTATGATGTTGACCGAGAAATGGAAACGAATTAATTTCAACCATTATTGGCTGTTGAAATTATAGAATGCACAAAATTAGTACAACGCGAGGTGGAACTGGACCCTCTAGTTGGCACGATCTTTAGCAGGCTGCCTCCAATATCGCACGCCAATTTGGTTGAGGCCCTTCTCCACTGGTGTGCGGTTCCAACAATTTGGTATAAGCCAAGTTGTAGGGACCATCTAGAGGACATCTCATTTGATGGCTCTCACTCAAGTTCCGATTGTGTTCTTGTCTAATGGCGCAATACCTCAGCTTTAGTGAAGAGTGAAGCTTATCTAAAATCTTTAGCTGCTCTTTGGGCACCCAGTTGATATGCATCCGCACAGCTTAGGATCAGATAATACCTCTTGACGCGATTCACATCTCTCGCACACGAACATAACAAGATAGCCGAGATAAGCGTCTTGGTCTCAAACCCTCCCCTCGCTTTGAACTCAAGCGGCAGCGTCAAGGATCGCTTGGTCAGACTGCAACCGACTGTAGTTACAGCGGTTCCTGATCACTCGTGAAGACAGTTTGTTGTGAAGTTTTGCAATATTTTCCAGGTGACCCAGTTAGATGCTACAGCTAAAGACAGACGCCCTAAATAAAGGACTCTTCAAAGCAGATGCCTTTAGCCACTGAAAAGAATACGTCTTAAGGTTTGAAGACGAAAATGGAGCGGTAAAAAATATGTCTGCACTCTTGAGGGTTTCTCCAAATGTGCCAAGACGTTGCTTCCATTTTAATGAAAGAGCAAGAGGAAAACGTAATTACGCCCATCATCGCCTGACTACCGGCGGCGGTATAAGAAGAAGGCAGCCTTTCGTGTTTCTTTGAACTTGACCACGGACAAAGGGTCAATTGGCAACCCTCACATTCCTTAGCTGGAGGCGTATCACTTGTCAAACCCACTTACATCATACCCAATACTTTTACGCAACAGGTCATAGAACTAGTAGCTGGTAAAAAATATAGAACCAAACTGTTCTTTCCGCACATATGACGAAACCAGTGATTACATAAAGCAACTGATTCTCATCCTCCGCTCCACAGACAGACAACCAGTTGCCCAGCAGCGAGAATGTGGGACCTCGAATTGTATCCCATCCCACTTAACAGCGGCCGCCGACGACCAACGACCAACGACCAACGACCCAGCGAGAAACGGCAAAAGCGTGTTATTATAAATGTTTCTATCATCATCAGCCTCAGTGCCCGAAGAAGTGTGCCAATACGGCAACATTCATCGCCTCATTAGTTCGACAGTACTTGCATTTCCTGATCCAGCCGAGTCCCACTTCTGATGCAGATGAACACACCTAGCCAGCCAGCCAACCGACCAGCTAGCCACGATCGGACCGGTAGTGGAGATGGATACATGAAAGCCAGCAAATAATGGAGGTTAATTGGATTTTCCCCATCGCCCCGCTCAGTTGTTTGCTCAGAATGTCGAATCGAAATACATATTTTCGCAGTTATTCATTCCAAATAATGGTACGGTTGTGTGTAGCGGCCGCTCGATGCCCGCCATCTGCTTCTCAATCGTCGCAAGTATCGAGCAATATCTGCTCCGATAGAAAAGTGTCCGAGATTATTGTTTCAATAAAACCGGTAAGTCGAGCCGCCAAACGTGTGTATCCCATCGGCGCATTTGCATATGGCCAAGGGAACATGTGTGCGTCTGCGTTGGCATATGCATCGGGAAGACTCCCCAGAGATCGATGCCAGCGCGAGTCCGTTTCAAATGGGGCGTTCGTCTGGGTTTTCTGAAGGTTCTTCTGAAGGCAGATGTCTGCGGCAAAGACATGAGCAGAGGAGAAGGCATTTAATTCAATAATTTGTCAGTTTTGAATTCATTAAAGAAACGTCTCAATGTCCGTCGCTTTGATCGGCGCACGGGATTGTGGGATTTTTGGGTTTTGTGCCTTAAGTGTGTCAAATGGAAATATTGAGAACGGATCTTCATTTGTTTAGCGGTTAATAAATTAATTCAGTAACGTTTCTGTTGCCTGTTGTAGCCACGCTGGGATAAAGGTGTTCAACAACGGTATTTGGAGACTAATTTAAATGTCTTGCTGGTTCTTTGTTGGGCACTCCAGGGTGGCGGCTGTGTTTTGAATGGAGACGGGTTCGAGAATGGACTGAATGAGTCATGAGAAATGGAAATGTCATCGAGGCGGTGGTAACTGTGAAATTGTAAAATGAGATGGCTTTTAGCTGTTGCATATATTTTGGGCTTAATATGTAGACCTTGAGTGGTCTTTGTGTGAATGACTTTGTTATGGCCACGACTTTAAGTGAGCTGTGAAAGTCACTGTTGAGAGTTGGTGTTGACACGGAATAAAGCTGCTCACCTCCTGGGATACGATGATGTTATCGAGTGATCCCTTCAAGTTGGTACAGAGGGTGTTACAAAGAAGGGGGTTAGGTGTCCAATGCCAAAGGTGGGTAAGCCATGTAAGGGATATGGCAAATTTTGCTTCTAACCAAAGCGTCTGTTGGGTGTCTACTTTCGACAGAGTGGGACAACGTAACGGGTAGATGCAAAAGTAGCAAAGATCTTTAGCCCTGATATCCGAATGGGCAGACAGCTAGGAATGGGCAGACAGCCCTAGCTTGAGAAGCTACACCAATTCCATCTCAGACTGTGCAAGAAGAAGAAGAAATTTCATCCGAACAGTCGCAACTTTTTGATTGGGATTGAAGCTCCAGACGTAGAAGCATAAATTGAGGAATTGATTCCACAACCGGCAAGCACTACAACTTTGTTTTACCAAACAAATTCTAGCAACAAAAATCCTGGCTTTGATAAGAAGTGATATGCTCTACAAAACGATGATCTGGTCAATAAGGCCATATCTACCGCCCGTAGAGGGTCAGGGTCTAGCTTCTGAGCAACCACTCATGTTGTTGTGTTTGTTATCCTTTCACGAATGGAGGGGTTCTATAGATTTATACCGACTGTGAACGGCCAATTTCAAAAGCTTTTTCCAGACGGTTGTACTCTTTTAGCATTGTCAGTGAAGTGACTCGGGGATGAGACTATATGCAAATCCCTTCAACATCAGCGAATGAAGGGGACCATCGAGCTGTATTCGAGAGATGTGAGAAATGTTGCTTTTTGTCAAAAACTGCGTTCGTAATCTTTAAATGGATGAATTGATGGTGAGAGTTTACGCGAGCTAGGAACATGTCGGTTTCCATTGTCGATGATGGATTTTCTTTCAAATGTCAGTAAGGCTGGATTATTTTAGGCTGTTATCTTCACTTTAACAGCAGCAATTGAGTCACTGAAAATCCTCAAAGAGTAATAACTGGCTAGAAGAAAAGCTTCTCAAACTTGGCCGTGCGGCATTAAACTGTAAGTCCCGTCCACTCGTGAAAGAACAATAGCACACACAACACGAGTGGTTGCTGAGAAGCTAGGCCCTGGCCCTCTACGGGCTGTAGCGCCACCCATATTATATAATCAAATAAATAAATAATACAAAATAAATAAATCCTTCAAGGAACTGGAAAAAAGTGAAAGCCAATGTAAAACTTAATAGAACTGATTCCTGCGCGTCTGAAATTTACTAGTCTTCCCTACAAATGTACAAAATCCTACCAAGCCTGGGCAGGATCATTTCTTGCACAAGCTCTCAAGGACCCAACAAATTCTGATCGTTTCGCTGAAACGAATCCATATGACCAGAGAACTGAGTTTATTATTTTGCGATGTCTTTTTATGGAGTTTCAGTCTGAGTTAATTTCATATCTACGACCAGAATTGACGCGGCTTATTCTAATGAGTACATATAGATTGTTGGTTGAGCAAGAGAGCGTGTGGGATTTTTTTTGTGAACCATTATCGTCTCTGTGAATAGTTTGTTGTGTGAACAGATTAAATGATGAAAGCGGTTATTTATTTAGGCTTTAGAATGCGTCCCTAAGAGCTTGGCGCCCTGTGCACGTCCTACACATATAGTGAGTGCCGCCCTTCTTTGATGCAGACCTTTGGAGCTCTTTTAACTTTATCGGAAAATTAAGATTTTAATAATCAAACATCACTTCAATAAAAAATGGAAATAAATCTTAACAAACTAGCAGCTGTCCAAAACCTAGGACCAAAAACTGTCGAAAATATAAATAAAAAACGGCAAAACATAAAGGAATGAAAAATCTGCGGTATGTGAGTCCATTGCAACAGGCGTGTGATCAGATGTCTTGAGAACAAAATCTGAAAACTTTAAAGAAAGAGCGAAAGAAAATGCCGGCTTAAACGGCTATATACTCTCGTCTTAAGCTTCAAATTGAACTGAGCTCAAGGTTTAACCGAGACTGTGGGAATGAATAAGTCGTTGAAGCTAAGCTTAACCCAAATGTCAAGGGTAAACTGGGCAGTAGACATGTAAATTAAAAAAAAAAAAAAACATTTTAGTGCACTCTTTCAATGCAATAGAAATACCGGCCCAAACTGATAATTTGTCACTCTTAATCCAAGTCAAATGAAATCCTACTCAAGACATCCTACATGCTACCAAATCTAGGCCTGCGGCAATAAGCTTGCATTAAGTCCCCTAAAGTACGCAGCCAGTGAAAGGTCGAAGACCACAATTTATTGACAAGACCAAACCTGTTACCCACTATCAATGAACAATATGATGATTTATGGTTGAGCCCAATTCTGAGCTCAACTAATTGAGGTTAAAGTTTGGCGGTTTGGAATGCTTACATAACCATACCTCATGTGGACTTAAGATGAAGTATAGTTTGGGTTCACTTTGACGGCATTTGTCGTGGTCGGGAGAGAACATGGGAGCCGAATCGAATCTTTGTTGGAAACCCCTTTAACTGACACATCTTCTGCAGAATTATTCAAATCTTCTCTGTCGCCATTATCTGGACGCTTTCTTCGGCCGAAGTGGTTTTTTGGGTAAGATAACCATCCTCAGCATTGCCTGACTCTTGTGACAGAATTGTGTCTCCTCTACCGACCTTAATATTGATATGCCCTTGAAGCTCTCTGATCACTGTAGCATCTTCCAGGCACAAGCCATTGCGATAAAATCAGCAAAGTAATGTCCTGCCTCAAATACATTCAAAAGGGGATCTGTTTGGTCAGTCAGGGCGCAATTAAGTCCTTGGACGATGTGCTGTTCAACTCAAAAACACCGTTTAATTGCATTCTTAACGATCTTAACAATATGGTTGAGAATTTCAAAATACACCTCATGTAGGTTCCGAGACATTGTGACATTCGGGCGGAGGAATGTTCAACTCGCTAATTGTGGTACAACCTCTCACAAATCTCTAGGAGGAACTCCACCTTCCATGCCGATCGCTACATCTTATCATCTACCTGACGACAGACACGACCAATCAGAAACGGCTAGAAGGCACAACTTGCTCTAAAACAATTGAAATATGACGGCGTAGTTGGTAAGTGCCTGCCCTTCATTAGAGGAGTTCGAACCCCAGTGAAAGCAAAGTCAAAATGCTTTTATCGGGTTTTCCAATCCGGTCCAGTCCCCATTTGCCGGTGGGATCAAATTCAAACGGCACAATGGAATGGTCGATCAGTGACTGGGGTTGCCGCCTGGCAGAACAATGGACACAGTCGTTATGTCAAACTGACCAGCACACATTTTAAACGATCACTCTGCCTGCTTAGACTAAGCATAACTTCACTGTCACACTTCACTCAGGACGCTCGTCAGCGTCAAAACCGGACACTGCGGGTTGGTATACACGATCGCAGGATGGGTGTCCCATACAATGATTCTGCAGAAGCTGCATTACCCAGCTAAATCGCTTTGTCATAAGCAGCAACTGGTTCCAAGATTAGAAGTAGGCAATCAGCGTGGTATCACAATGGACCTACTTTGGACCAGCTCTTACCCAACCTAAATCCTTGTACGTTTCAGGTGGGGGCTTGGCCTTTTGAAGGCATTTGATCCAAGCACATAAACTGTGTATTTTCTCCCCTCTGATGTCTTTACTATTTATTGGACGTGGCCATTTAATCAGACACACGACCCCTGACAGTGGCGAACTGAACCTGGTTCCCACTGTAAGTCCACACAGTTCGCAAGCAGTGCTTCAGGCCATGCAAGCAGACAACAAATCAACTCTCAATTGTCAAGTCTGCTGTCACTACGAACAGTGCTGCCAAGCAAAAAATCTAACATCGAACGAATTATTAAGGAAAAAGTTGATGTGACAACCGTCAAGTGCAAAGCGTTTCCGAAATTGACTTGCCAGCGGAAAAGATACCCCGCATTACAGGAGAAATATCCACCGTTGTTTGACTGCAGTTTGTTCCATAACTGCATAGCGGACGTTTTTAATTTGCATGAAAACATTCATCGTTCATCGGTCCACTTGAATGTTTCCATCTAACTGGTGTAGCGGAACGTGTTTTCGGTGAGATTGCAAATGAATAAGTTGGATGGCAACTTTTCATGCTCGAATTGAAAGTCAACTGTTGGCGTTGGGGCTATGGCTAGGAAGTGGTGGTGGCGGTTGAAAGAAAGCAGTCGAAGGCCATCGATCGATCTTCCCGACAAAACACACCACTTAATGCCAGTTAATTGCCTGCTTTAAAGATTGTTCACTGGAAGTGAAGGAGATTGTTTTCAATGAAGATGTATGTGCGTTTTGTTAGTCAGGGGATAATAAGGATCCGATTTCTAAGAAACGTATTTTGAAGTCAACAGCCTCTTGTTTCAACGCTGACTACGCGGTGTCTTATCAAATCCTAGATTTATTCCAAAAAATAAGATTTGACTGTGACGTTATTTGTACATTTAATTGTTGGCAGCACTTGGAACAAAACCAATTTTGACAGCTGAGAGGGTTTACCCAAAACGGGGTGGTACACAAAAAATAGCGTGTTTCCGTTGGACCAACTGTGGACTGCCACCGTTGGAAAATATGGTCTGAATCGTGTTTTATATTTCGTCAACAGCGAAGAGATTAATTTAACAATTCAGGGAGACTGGATAAGTTGTAGACGATGTACAGACTGGTCGTCCAAAACAAGTAGATCAAAAATCAAATATCGAAGTCGTGTGTGAGAGTGCTGGTGAAAATCCGAGAACATCAGTTCCGTGACGTAGAATTACACATTTCATGACGCTGTCTCTGTCATCACCAATTGCAGAGAAGAAGTTCGTTGAATGGACTGGATGAGACATTTCCTGATCGGGTACTCTCTCTTTTCTGTGATCAAAAAGTCTTCTTCTTCTTTATTTGGCGCTACTGTCCGGGTGGACCTGTGCCTTAACCAACAATCTAGCACGACCTCAGGCTAGCTGGCTCCAGTGTCGCAGGCCAAAGTGGACGAAGTCATTCTCCACCTGGGTGCGCCACCTTTAACGCGTCCTCTGTTGCGTTATCTCACAGGTTCGAGGGCTCTACATGGCAAAGCCTTAGACGCTGTATCCGTAGACGCCTGACTAGGCTCCTGTCGTTGTACAGCCAGCATAGTAAGTGGTTGAATCTTTTCCTCCAAGGACTGCGCCAACTACAGAGGCATCAGTCTCCTAAGTATTGCATATAAAATCTTATCTGCCGTACTGTGTGAACGCCTAAAGCCATTCGTCAACAACCTAGTCGGTCCATACCAGCGTGGCTTTAGGCCAGGAAAATCCACCATCGACCAAATATTCACACTGCGGCAGATTTTGGAGAAAACCCAGGAGCAACAAATCGATACCCACCACCTTTTCATCGATTTTAAGGCCGCGTATGATAGCATTTATAGAGACGAGCTATACAGAGCAATGTCTAGTTTTGGCATCCCTACCAAACTCGTCCGATTGTGTAGGATGACGATGGAGAATGCACGCTGCTCCATCAAGGTCGGTAAAGACCTAACCGAGACCTTTGATGTCAAAAAAGGATTCAGACAAGGCGACGCGCTGTCATGCGACTTTTTCAACATCGTTCTTGAAAGAATTGTTCAAAAGTCGAACGCCAACACCAGAGGAACAATCTTTCAGAAGTCCGTCCAACTACTCGCATATGCCGACGATATTGACATTATCGGAAAAACACAGCGTGATGTCAATTGCGCTTTTGTGGGTATTGCAACGGAGGCCGCGAAGATGGGTTTAGCGGTAAACGAGGGTAAGACCAAGTATATGCTGTCAACGAGAAAGGACACCCAACACCGACGTCTCGGTCAGAACGTCACAGCAGACAGATATAACTTTGAGGTAGTCAAAAACTTTGTCTACCTAGGCACCGCTATCAATTCAGACAACGACACCAGCCCCGAAATCAAACGAAGAATAACTCTTGCCAATCGCTGCTTCTTTGGGCTAAGAAAGCAATTGGTAAACAAAGCCCTCTCTCGAACAACAAAGCTCACGCTTTACAAGACCTTAATCGTCCCAGTCCTGCTATATGGCGCGGAGGCATGGACTTTATCAAAAGCGGATGAAGCTGCTCTTGGTTGCTTCGAGAGGAAAATTCTTCGTGTGATTTTCGGTCCCGTCTGCATAGATGGTGAGTGGAGGAGGAGATATAATGACGAACTATACGGGCTGTTTAGCGACATCGACTTAGCCAGAAGAGTGAGGATCCAACGATTGGGGTGGCTAGGTCATGTAGAGCGGCCCGAAAAGTCTTCGAATCCACCCCCGAGGGACGGCGCAATAGAGGAAGATCGCGACTCAGGTAGGGACCTCAACCAACTATGCGTGCGAAACTGGAGACAGCTAGCTAAAGATCGAGCTGGCTGGAGACGCTTGTTGGTTGAGGCCCAGGTCCACCTCGGACTGTAGCGCCACCTTAAGTAAGTAAGTAAGTAATTCAAAGGATGGCTCTGTTACTCAATTGTCTCTTGAGCCCATTGAAACAGAGGTTGGCAAGAATTACTGTGCGTTTGATATCGGTACTGATTTTGTTCGTACTATTTACTGTGGACCCGAGCTAGTCAAAAGTCAACGGCCCTTTAAACACGGTCAAATATCTACGCATCAAATTTGATTGCATGTGCTTCTTGCTATCCCACGCACACGTGTTTCGTGCATCCGAAACCCCAAAGCTGAGAATAAAAATTCAATAAAGAAAGGAAAAGTCTCGAACTCTGATATGATCTCCGATGCACACAGAACAACCAAAGCTCGCTCGACGCGGAAGCCTCCCACACGATTCCCACACTTAGCTTCCCTACAGACCTCTCATTTGCTGCGTTGAAATTGGACCGTGCAGAAGGGGCCTGAGTCAATATTACTTGAGAAAATTAATCGCTGTATCAAGCAACATTTACTTAGAATGCTCATTCAAAATTTCGAGTGCATTTGCAGCAAAGACGTGGAGGGCATATTTCTTATAATTTTGCTACACTCTTAATGTGCATGGGAAAGGTATTGTTCCAAAATAAACGACATCAAATTAACAAACCGCACGGTGTCACTGTAGTTTGCATAATGTCCGGATGTTATGGAAAGAAAGGAACGAAGAAACGAACGAGTTTGAACAGAACACTCTTTAATTGCAATTATTTTACTCTCCTCTTTATGTCATCGATCACTTGGTCCCTCGAGCCGGATTAAATGATAAGTATGAAAGAAAGATACGACGCTTGTCGCTGCCAACACCCATATGTCCAAATAATCACTTGAGTCACGTAAACGTTGTCATATTTTACATAGCTGCATGATTGAAGAGCATGACGATGCAAAGACGACTTTCGTTCGAAACAGGATAAATATAAAAAAAAAACTCATGTCAGCGAAAAGCAGCTAAAGCAATCAGAGGAGTTGAACCTGAATTTGGTTTGGCCAAATAACTTGGTTGTTGTTTGAGCAATAATGAACAAATGAGAACACGTGTTCAAATAAGCGATTCATCGGCTTGCTGAAGTAACTCAGCGAAATGTTTATAATTTACAGCTTGTCTCTCACATGACCTAACTTTCTTAATTTGTAGATGTTTTAAAATCTGATGTCAGCCATTTTGTAATCACTAGTAGAGTGACAGTGCTTTTCCTTTGCTCAGTGAAAGCAAATTTAATACATGTTTACCTTGTATTCAAATTAGGTCCAGTCATCATTTGCCGTTGGGATCAAATTATCGGCACTATCATTGGATTGATCAATCAGTGGATGTAGTCTGCCTGTGATATCACAATGGACCAACAGTCTAAGTGTTGACAAGCCCTATAACTAACTCTGCGACCAATATTGTATGGATGGGCACGGCAAAGTCTTGCCCACGATTCGCTCGTCTTGCCCACGTGCATGTTTTTTAGTCACTGTTGCAACTAATGCCACCTCAACAGGGCGGTTGGGAATTCTTGCTACCAATCGACCTCTATCTGCAGACAGACGGCCTAAAATCAGATATATTAACATAATATGGTTAGCGCCTTTCCTTGGCGCTAACCCTCATTTTTCGTGGAGGGCCAGGTCCTAGCTTCTCACCAACCACTCGTGTCCGGCGTCCTATTGTTCTTTCATTCCGAACGGCCAATTTGAGAAGCTTTTTTTTTAGACAGTTATTTCTCTTTGAGTATTGTTAGTGACTCGAAGTGGGTGAAGCCGTGGAAATTATAATTTATTTTTATTTTTTTTTATTATTTTATTATTTTTTTTTTTTATTTTTTTTTTGCCGGCTGAGAATCGAACCCAAGCAGCGAGTTTAAGTTGCGTAGGGGTCGATGCACATACCCCAACATTTTCTCCGAATTGTTAATGACGCACTGTTCAATCGGATATAATGGCTGTCATGAAGGGGTCCTGACAGAGGGAATTGAGGATGAAGATATCCAACTGTTGGCACAAGAGTGTAGTGGGACACTTACTCTTACAAAGTTCGCGGCTCTAAAACGTAACTTCGTATAAAAAATGCTGTCAGATAAAATCAACGGGCAAGGGAGGTAGGAGTTAGATGTCACTGTCCTCCTTTATCTCTGGTTCTGACAGTCAAATGAGCCGCCAGAATGACAGACGTTGGAAACACTACTTACTGATATTATCAGTCTCAATTAACGTTTAAAGCGGCCATTAAAAGGAATATCGACTACTGAGTATCTAAGCTTGTCGGAAATAGGAAATAGTTAGGAAGGAATTAATGTTTTTGGTTGGCAATACTCGTATGCTCGTCCTGCCCATCTTCAATCGTAGGGAAATAGCTGATGACAATGCCGAGCAAGAGCGTACATATTTATCCATGTGTGGCGGCCGTGGCGTTGTGGGTTAGTGCGTCGACCCCCACGCACTTGAACCTAATTTACCTAGGTTCGATTGCCGGTAAGAGCGAAATAATTTTCACGGCCCCAGCTCTTTTGGGTCACGGACAATGGTCAAAGAGTAACAGTCTATTGAAGAAAAAGCTTCTCAAATTGGCCGTTCAGAGTCGGCATAAAATTGGGACGGGAAAGGGACCTACCCTTCCACTTGTGACAAGCAACACGAGTTAGGCCCTGCTCCTTTACGGGCTGTAGCCAGATTGATGATTAGTATTATTATTATAATCCTGAGTATCGCCATTGATTGCTGATAGAAAGATAAAGCTGATCATAGGGTCAGTGAACCGAAGTCAAACTAACTCCTGCGTGGCAAAAGGAACCTTTCGATGGCAGTTGGATCGCCTACGGATCACAATTCACAGTGGTTCCATTATAGCGCCTATAGCGCCTATAGCAATAAAGAGAATCAAGAGGATTCTCCTCACAACATTAGCCATTAGGCATCGGGAGAGTACATCTAGGGAAAAGAATGTGAGGCACACATAATTTAAAAATGCACAAGAAAATGCAGTTATTGGGAATACCAGTGGAAACAGCGAGTATTTTGCAACCTGAAAAGTGACATTAAATTCATGCGAAATATAAGTGTGCATACACATTTTCACTTAATCTAGAAATTGTGTTAATCGTTAGAAAATAAAGGACATTGGATATATTAATTTCTTTGCAGTGCCAAATGTAACATATTGGGTCTATAACTTAATTTGTGCGGTTTGCTAAGAGATGGCGTAACTCGTATTATTCCATTGGAACATGCGCTGGAAAGCTACTGCAGTGTACGTCATTTCAGTATATGTCATTCATTTGAAGCGTAAACAACAACTTTTTTTTTCACTCAAACAAGTCGAACTTTGTGCCTGAAAAAGTGTTTTTGACGGAATTTTACATTACTTTAATATGAAGAAAACTGCTGCCGAAAGTCATCGTATTTTGGTGGAAGTTTCTGGTGAACATGCGCTAGCTGAGAGAACGTGCCAAAAGTGGTGAATTTGACTTGGCCAACCACCCAAATAAACGGCGAAACCGAATATGCATGGCGCGAAGGTAATGCTCTGTATTTGGTGGAATCAGAAGGGCTTATGAGCTTCTAAAACCAGGTGAAACCATCAATTAATTCGTTTGAAGAGAGCAGTAGCCGAAAAACGCCCGGAATATGCGACCAGAAAAACATGACAACGCTCGGCCCAACGTTGCTATTCCGGTTAGGAATTATTTGGAAAACAGTGGATGGGAAGTTTTAACCCACCCGCCTTATAGCCCAGACCATGCCCCCTCTGACTGTCATCTGTTCCGGTCGATGCAGAACGCCCTCACTGAAATACGGTTGGCTTAATTCATCCTTGGCAGCCAAGCCGGAGTGGTTCTTTTGGGATGGGATCCACAAATTTGCCAGAAAGATGGGAAAAAGTCATAGCTTCAGATGGGCAATACTTTAAATAATACTATTGTACATGTTTTTCTTAAATAAACGTTCAAATTTAAGTTATAGACCCAATATTTAACTTTTCGGTGGAAAAAGGTGTTCTTCCCGTCTTTTCGTAACTGAGCATCGTACAAATTGAGAGCGTAGTGCGTTTTGGTCGCTTTTAAGAGTCATTAATTCTTCAAAATTACGTTTTACAACATTGCAGAGAAAGTTGTCATTGACTAAGGATTTGTTTCTCATTGGAAAACAGAAGTGTATGGTAGCGCGACACACAACAAATGCACACGAGTGGAGACGGACCTCAACCAATTTTTGACCAGAATTTGGACACAGGTAGCCAACAAAATATATGAAATAATTAAATCTTGAATCACATAGTTTTCTTTCTTATGTTTTTGTTTAACTCATGCAATTTTCTTTTTCTTTGATGAAGGGTCTACATACCATTCGGCACCTATTGATAGAATCTATATTGACGAAATCAAAATCGAAAGTCGATCGACCCGGTACACGGACACACAGTGGGGCAAGAGTACTGATGTTGTGATGGATGGTGACTTTTTTTTGTTTTTTAAATAACGGTAAATCTTAATTGGTAGACACCAAAAATATGCAAAATAAAGCAAATATTTAAGTGATGTCATTTTCAAGGCCCTCAAGTTCGACAGTTGTTTAACAAACAATGGTCAGGTGAGGTGGACCACAGCATTCTTCTTCTCGTCTCAGCAGTAATGTTCATTAATTTACACTTAAGCCTGTTGTTGAAAGCGCTATTAAGTTCAGAAACTCGAATTCTAGAAAGGAAGAATATGTCACACGTTTTTCGCTCACTTCAATCCACCGGTATTTAAGACTATGCTAACAGACTTCCTCTTCCTATTCCTAGCTTGCCTCCAGCTCGAGGTTTTTCTTAATTTCGGACACCTTATAAACTACTACTGTTCAGTTAAAGCTATCTTGGATTACTCAACAATAAACCAGTTGAACTCTGCTGAACACAAAGGATTGCATAGCGATTTGCCAGTAAGCCGTGGAGTTTATTTACTCAATGTGTGTACACTGATGTGGTAGTTTTATAAATTGAAAAAAAAAAAAAACAATTACAATTTGTAACTATAAGCTTTTTATAATTACTTTGTGCATGAATCAAGACATGCTTTAAATTATCTTGTCTAAACAACTTCCCAAATCCTGACTCGAAGGACCAAAATCATGATCTACAAATCGAATATTTTGCCAGTTCTGCTATATCGACATTAACAAGATAGCGGAGCCGATTCTTGCCAACCGCCAATGCAATTGAGTCAGATCCCTTTCTCGGAAGACTAGGTGGACTGGAAAACCATGATCATCGCCATTTGATATCCAAAGCGAATGAAGAGGCTCTTATTCTTTTCGAGAGAAAAGTTCTGCGCGCTATCGTCCTGCCTGGGTTGAAGGCATTTGGAGAAGAAGTCTGTCCAGGCGTCTACGGATCCAGCGCCTAAGGTGGTAAGGCCATGTAGAGCGTATGGACAACTTAGTTCCGACTCTTCGACTCTTAGCTGGTGGGACTACGCAAAAGAGGACTCCCACGTACAAGTTGGTGCACACAGGTTATTGGGGACCTCCCCCAGCTTGATGTGCGAAACTGTAGACAGATGGCGAGAAATTGGCCCGGCTGGAGGCATAAGGCATAAAGAGGACGCCCACGTACAAGGTGGTGCACACAGGATGATGGGGACCTACCCCAGCTTAGTGTACGAAACCGCTGGAGAGGCATATTGAGTGATTCCCAGGTCCATCTCGGAATGTGGCAACGTAAGACGAAGAAGGAGCCGATTCTTCATGTCCTCGAAAGCAAAAGTCTCCCTCGAATATGGTCCCATCTGAAAGAAAGGTGAATGCAGGAGAAGACATAACCGCTGTAAGAAGGAGGCAATCCGTTGAGTGCACAGGGATGGCCACATCGAGCGTATGGGAACGAAGGAGCTTCTTCGAATACGAACATCCTGGCTCGAGAATGAGAGGAAGACTGAAGCAAGATAGCTTTTTCTTTATCCCGGAAGCAGCGTGCCCGGGACGATAATTGGAGGAAGGCAGTTCTAGCTCAGGCTCAGACCCATGGAGAGGTCGCCTGATAAGTACGTTTGATGTAACTGCAATGTTGTTAAGGAGCACATTTGAGAGTTTGGTTTCTTTTGAATAAATCACAATACTTAATATTTCTTGATATACACGACAGAAGGCAAGGAATATTGCCTTTGAGAACAATTTCAATTTCGAATTTGTAAATAAGCAACTTTTCGAGAAACCATTTTTTGACTAATGCACTAAAGACAACTTCAAGCACATTATCATGCGGCAGACGAGATAATTTGAATAAGTTCGTCTTGCATTCCAAATGATTTCCACAACCGACTGCCAAACTGATGTCTTCAATTACCTCGGTGCAAGCGGTGCTTTGGTTGATAAAATTCAGCGAATATTGTTTGTGAAAAATCAATCAATGGACACCGGAATAGGATTCAATAAGCCGTTACAAAGGAAGACACTGTAGGGAGCACTCAGTTTATGTTGACACAAAATGTAAAAAAGAATGCCTTTAGTAAACTTTTTGTCAGACGAGAAAATCACAACGAAATAAAATGCCCGCCTCAACGGAAAGCCACTGGAAAACAACTAAAAATTTCCGGTAATCATTTTCACAACGAAACAACCGTCAGTTCTCGAAACACTCACGAAAACCACTCAAAAACGTCCAATTATCAGAGAACAAATGATAAACCAGTAGAAAGCGTAAATAAAAGCATTCCATTGCAATTAAATGTTTGCCTCCAAACAATGTGAAGAGAAGCACGATGCCAAAATCATTAGTAACCTACAAATGATACAATGAACGGCCGCGCGGCAATTTGAAGGAGCCATTCAAATGTCAACCCAAATGCCATGATGACCTTTCTTTTCCGCAACTCCTACTCCCTGCAACGGCTCACTGATTGAAGCCTCACTGATTTGTAATGAATTGAAGAGGGTTTGGTTTTTTTGTTTTGTTACTCACCGTGTATCGTCGAACATCAAATCGATTTTTAGCTTATAAATTGAGTTACGGCTGACACTCGATGCCGTGTCCAATTGATCAGCGTCGAGCAAACGAAATCCTGATGAATTGCTCGATGTCTTGCGTGCGCGCTGCTGTCGATCACCACTTGCACCTCCACCTGCACCACTACCACTTATTTTATTAATACTAAATTTCGGTACGGCAACAGTTGTATCCACCTTGCACGTAACCATGTTTGTTTGATGAATCGCTCGCTTTGATGTGTTGAATCAATTAGTAGATATTTTTATTCTTCTTCTTCTTCTTTATTATTATTATTATGATTTTTTTTTATGAAACACAAACACACACAACTGTAGATATGAGATTTTTTTCCTAAATCTTGACGTCCAATTAAAAGATGTGCAAAACGTCGGCAAGAAGCAACAAAAAAACTAACTCCACTTGTGTATCTCTTGTTAACCGAAGCAAACTTTGAGATACCTCAAGTTGCCACCCATTTTTTCTTGTATTTTTGTTTCTTCTCTTTTCGAACACTGACCAAATTTGTTTTCTTTTAAAAAGAAAAAAGACGTATATGTATTTTTTTTTTTTTTTTGATTCACTTTGTTGCGAAAAAAAGAGAGGAAAATTGAATGAGGCACCACTTTCACTTGAAAATGTATAACTTTACGAAGCGAATGATTTGTTTTCGATTTATTATTTATTTTTTTCTTTTCATTCTGTGTTACACATTGGCGACGATGGTTCTTCGGGATTGTATCTCGTCACTGGAAGATGGGCATTTCGATCACTACAAACCACGAATCGTTTTATGACCGTTAAGTCGGCATTCGAATGAGATGAGAAACAGTGTAAAAAACAGAAACTTCACATGACGACCGAAAAGATTCTCAAATATCGCGATTCTTAAATGTGAGACAGACAAATCATTCATTAAGCAGCACAGTGTTTTGTTTTGCATTCACTTTGTGAGATGTGTTTGACTTTGTTGCACGATCGTCTGATCAGTTGATCGTCGTTGTCGTGCACTAAATGTTGCAGCCAGTGCAGTAGCTTGGTGGTGTTGTGCGTCTTGTACAGATGGTCTACGCGAACTGAAGTGGTCAGGTGAATTGAAATCATAACAGAGGCAACAAAGTTAAAGCTTTGCCTTAAGGCCGTACATGGAGAAGGAAAAGCAGAAGGAAACAGACAGACCCCACCGGAGAGAAAGAAAACAAGCCCCACACACGATAAACTTACTTCTTTCTCTCAATCTTTGAGTGTTATTTTTGTTGCTGTTTGCTGGTCTTGTTTGCTTGTCTGTTTTTCAGTGATCTTCTTCGACAGCGGATTGTGTGTGGTTATGTTGGATTGTAAGTATATTGTAGCGGTTGTTTGATGTTCTCCTTATTATTTTTTGTTGTTTTTCCTTTCCAGACTCGGCTCGGTTTTTTTTTTTGAAATTCAAACCAAGTTTTAGACGCCTAACCACTGAACCTCATCACAATCGTGTTTCGATCACCAGCGATCCTTGACTCCAACACTCGTTTGAATATCTCCACTTGGAGTTGCTCTCCCGTCATTGATCGACTAAAATGCGCGGAAAATTTGACAAGACAATTTTGCCTCTGCAAACTCAATTGTGCATGATCAATCTCCAGCCGATCCAACTGCGTTCAGATACTCAGTACCGACATTTGAAATGCTCAAATTAGACGATTGTTTGCGGTGAATTCCTGCAAAGAAGAGAGATGAAAGAGATTCATGTGAATTCTGCGCAAAGCAGTTTGTGTGTTCAATTCCACAGCGGATCGTTACAACAATGCACTGCGTGCATGATAAAGTATCTGTTAATGTTTGCACTTCAAATTGATATTGCTGATAATTATGAGCCACGAAACATGAGTACTATTTCATTTTGAATCGAGTGTACGCATAATTAAAATTTTATTGAATGGATTAACGTGTCAAAGATCGGAAAATTTATGCGTGGACTTGTTTTGTATCTGAGGCATGGTAATTATGGCAATTACTTGTGTGTGCGTCTTTTTGTCTATCTGTGTGTGCACTCGAAGAAAGTGACATTTCATTTGGGTTTAATGTGCCGGCTTCGACAGAGTTGATAATTGGACTGCTTGATGTAACGACACACTGCTGCGGTTGGGTTCAGATGGGTTGTGTGTGCGGAAATGATGCATTTCGTCACTTGTTTGTGGTTTGATTTGAATAGGGGCTTCCCTTTCTAATGAATCCATCGTCGGGGTGAGGAGATTGACGGGGGAGCCTTGGATGTAGCCTTGAGAGGGGTAATTGAAGACTAAATAGGCGTGCATAACGAAGAGGCTTTTGCGAAGAAGATTTAGCTTTCGGCTGATGATTGAATGCATTATGTTGGTGTCGAAATGGAGGTTGATGTATGTTATCATTTATAAGTTAGGTAGGTGGGGTAGAGTAGGGAAGGGGCTGCTTGTGGATTCACCAACACACCTACTACCAGTGATCGACCACTCCGGTTCTAAATGGTGTCTGGATCAGATTTGAAAACCATACAAAAGCGTATTAACTTAGCTTTCATTGGGATTCGAGCCGGGGACAGGCGCTTAACCAAATGCGCCAACCAGTCGCCTATATTCGGGGCTAAGTTGACATTGGACTCCCTATAAGGAAATGGATCTTATCAAAGATTGAATGAGTCCAAAAATACAAATCCATGTAACCACAATCTAGCAGAGGCTTCTTTTTGCACTCTGCCTCCTTTTCTTCTGTGAGAAATTTTATGACCGAAAGCAGAATTTCATAAGCAATCGTGTTGTTATATCAGCGGTTTCGGTTGAGGTTTGTAAAGTAAAAAGCTCAATTTCGGAGAGCCCCAGAGTGTATCCTAACATAAAATTCTAAACACGCTTCACGTCCGGATCATAGAAAAATTCGAATGGAAAAGGGGTCTAGTTGATCAGACCCAGGGATAGACCCGAACACTCTAATCAGCTTGGACTGGAGAAACAAGCTAGAAGGCGACCAACCCGTTGATAACGCTGATTGTTCATCAAAGTATTTCACTAAAGGTCTGGGTATGCCTCAGGAAACAAGAAACAATTTTTTCCCGTATTTTTCTTGAACTCAATAAGAAATTGGAGCAGTTCGGAAAATTGATGTTCGGTTTATTGGCGTTGCAGGACAATGGAACGTAGGTCAAAACAATTCTTTAAAAAATTTGCTTTTGTACGGAGAATTTGACGAAAATGAAAAATTTGGCGAGGTAACCAGAAAAACGAAGCGGGCTCTAATGATTTTTTAGAGTTTGGCGGACAAATTCTGGATATGCACTCCAAGCATCGTAAGATGGATGTATACAGCAGAGTTGTAAAAGACTGCAATCTTTTGATTTTAAAAATCAATTGAATTCACTTTCAGATGTGATATATGTATCATTACTAAATCATTACTCTTTTTGAAGTCTTGATTGGATCAATCTTTACGACCAGTCTTTTGATTTGAAATCAATTGAATGCAAGTCCATTGAGTGACAGTGCATTCCCTGAAGTCACTTTGAAGTCTTTATCATTCACTTGAAGTCACCCTTGGGACTTCAAAGTTTTTTGTTGCAGTCTTTGGGACTTCAGTATGTGAGCAGGTTTGAACAAGTCAGATAGAATCACGAATCACACTTTTATATGGAGTATAATGGGCTTTTAGGTTTAAAGGAAGAGGAGTACGTTGTGTTCACGTCGGGTGGAAGGGATGGGGATGGAGTCGTATTACAAATGGAGCACTTAATAAAAGGAAAGTAAATGAATGAAATTTATTTGAATTAAGAATTGGCATATTTAAAATTGCACATTTAACAACTTTCCAAACGATTAACGATTTCAAATCGAAAAATAGAATGTTGACTTCGATGCTGAAGTCCCGAAGTTCCAAATGAAGTCAATTGATTGAATCGTTAGACAGATAATTCTTTCCTTGAATTCAGAGATTACAGTCTTTTACAACTCTGTATACAACTATTTCACGACCAACAATTAAATACGGTGCAATGGCGCGGTCCAAAAGAACCAACTGATCAGCGCACGCGAGAGGTACTCAACAAAGTTCAAAGTTTGACATGCCCCCGTTTTATAGGGGCCATGAGAACTTGCCAAACTGTGCTATTGGAGCTGACTCCCTTTCATCCAGTGCTTGCAGAATGTGGAATCAAAAAGAAGGGATAGTAGAAGACAGTTGCATTACGTAGAGACAATTCGATGTACTAGTTAGAAAGCTTCCACTCCACTTGGCCATTCGGAAGGATGACGTGATTAGGAAATGAAATTTCCATCGCCAAAGAGGACTGGAGCAATGAGTCCATAGTCCGCAGACTGAGCAGCAATACAGTAAAATTGTATGAAGACAGATCAAGAAGGAAGAGGGGCATTGAGTATTTGGACGCCGAACAAATGTACTACGAACCCACGGGCAAATGCACCAGTGTCTTTCAAGCAAAAGTCTCTGCAAAAGTCAATGTTGATAGGAACTATACCAAAATGTCACTCAGTCACTTCAACTTCCTTCAGCTTCAACTTCAACACAAATTCCAGCGAGCCAGTCAGGAACCACGATAAACGGTCGTCCGTGGTGAATGTTGATGCTGTCCCCATATTCAGTTGTCGGACCACTAGATGCGACAAAAGGAAAAAAGGGGCATGAATATTCATGGCGATAATATCGTGCAAAAATCTTGATCAGCTTCGTTTATTTCCGGCAAAAGCACGGCATTGCGACTGATCTGGTGACTTCAACTTGATCGTATAAGCTTCCAAGGCAAGATATTTATGTACTCTTAAATTGGGGACCAGAGTAGTAAGAGATAATCCCAATTTCTGCGGACATACTGTACAGAATCGCTTGACCGGACACTAGCTTGCCCTGACACTTCAGCAATCCGGACACGTCTATATTTCGGACACTTTCAAGATGTCACCTCTACAGTTCGGACAGAACATTAAAATGGGTATATATTTTGACGGTGTTCTATGTACAATATGTTCGTACAATTAGGGGTATTCCCCTACTAGTTGTGTCTCTTGCAGTCGGCTCTTGAGTCGACACATTTTTACGTTGCCACTTGCCAGGTTTCATTTCGTTACTTCGGACACACTCGAAACTCTATGTTTCCGGACTAACAAGGATGTACTGTATTAAATATCAATAACACTCTCAGATAGGACGCCTCATTTCGCGTTGGCCCGGATAATACGATTTTATTTGAAAGAGAGAGAGGCGAAAGTTTGGCCTTCTGAAGGACTTTCGATCCTTACATGCTCAAGTGAGTCTTCTCGCCAGGAATGTCAATCATTTCACCTAAGGCCCACTTTCAGACACGCAGGTACATATGTTCATTGCGGAGACTTTTAGTAACTTGCCATCTTTTCTGAGAGTGCTTACAAAACAACACTAAATCTGTACATGGCAGCACACATTTTTCTATAGTGAACTCCGGCGTGTGAGCATCGGACCTCCTCACATAACCTCCCTTTGCTTAAGTTCTCTACCACGTGCTGGTAGCGCCAAAATGGCACACAATTTAGGATGACACCTCTTGTTGGATGGCCGCATTTTATGGCACTTTCATTTTACCTAACCGCCCCAATTCACAAATGCTGTACCATACCCCCAAGCATGTTTCGCTCAATGCGAAGCCGTTGCGTTTTTGTCTGATACTTTGAGACTACGAATGAGTGTACGAACCTGTCGGTCAATGATCGTCCATCAAAACCAATGCTCAATGAAATCTAACCCACCATGAGAGGACATAGAAGCGTCTCTCTGTGAAGTTGCTCGAGCAAACTCATGTACGCCGATTCTTCCCAGAAGTGACCACTCTACGCGAAGAGGTTCAACCGTTCTTCAAACAACCCGAAATCCACGACAAGTGACCACTCATGTGGAAAGTTTTTCAAACCAAGAGTCGCACTCTCACTGAACATCCTTTCAGCGGTTTCTATTTGAACGTCGCGCTGGCTTATTCTGTTGCAAACACGCTTACGACGTAATTCCGAAAAGAAACTCGAGTTTCAACACACAACCAAAGATTTCAACCTCACCTCAAATGAAGACAAATGACTTTTTGAATACAATACACTTTTTTTGCACTGATCGCTGGCCTAAATGAACGCAGACGCGAGTATTCCGAGAATTCCGCCATTACATGGCTCATCAAGTCGGCGGCGGTTTGGGGGATTTCCTAATTTTCAATAACGAACCGAACCAAATGTGCAATTGATTGCTGCAGCGCGATGGGTTTCTACTTCGTAAGGGTACGCAAACACCTCCCTCCCAGGTCATAATTGAGTGATCGGACAGCCGGCACAAAATAACCTCGTTAGACGCGCAAAATAAAGGCGAAGGGGGGAATCACATAAATAAACCCTAACTAGGCACTTTATCTTAACCGCGAAATGCCTTACAGCCGCTCTTCAGCGTCTGTGAACCCGCATCTGAGGTGCCTTGCGGCGGATCGCCCGAGGGCGAGTGGTATAAAGAAGAAGAAAATATTTCATACTTGATACGCAATCGTAGGCAGGCGAGCGGTTAGAAACCAAAGAATGCACACAATTGCTTCACCGACACTTTGGCCCATACATCCCAGCCAGTCAGCCAGTTAGCCAGCAAGCCAGCAGCCAACCAGCCATATACACTCCATCCACGACCATGAAGAGAAAGTGGTGAATCTGCAAATAAAGATATTCGTATCTTTTGCACTTGATATTATTTATTAGTTCGTTACGATTGTTTACCCAGCAGCTGCTTGTTTGCCGACACACACACATGCGCTCCGCGGATCGGTGAGTTCTTAGCTGGAGGACCCAGCCGACGAAAAAGTTGAACAAAAGTAAAAAGAAGTAAAAACTTCTTGAAGCGACAAAACCACTCTTCTATGACCTCAACGCCACCTAGAGCCTCATGCCCTGGGTGATCAAAATCCAAGGTAGCTGCGAATTCAGTTTCATTTGCTGACCGACTTGCCCAAGTACATCACTAGCGATACGGGTTGTCGGCCAGTACGCGGCGCCGCCGTTGCCGCCGGCGGAGCTTCGCAATTTTCTCCCGTCCACGTCGCGTCGGATGAATGCAAACAAAGAGAGAGAGAGAGTGAGAGAGAGATAGGGGGAAGGGAAGCAAGTGCATCTAATTGCGATTCGAGATCACAAATAGGGCTGACGCCACTTGGAGTGAATTCAGTAATTAGTACATCGTCAGGAGCTGCACCTAAAGAGAGTCGACGCGATTCGTTGTGCTCTTCTGTACTGCGCCGGCTGTCTCGATGTGACGAGTGAGAAATGAACACGAAGAAAAATGAGAATTCGGCTGTGGACAGTCGGTGAAGTAATGAGCCGAGGTCAGTCAAGCCATCAAATTTGGGTTCTCGGCTGGCTGAGTGACCTTAATGGAGGCGCACACCGGGGAAACGGCGATGAGCTACTTTGTTGGAGTAGAAAACGAAATTTCGTCTTGGACTGGGGTAATTAGTAAAGAACTGTGAGCGAGTGAGTCTCTGTGGAGGCTGAAGGATGGGTGTTGTGCCACTTGCGTCAAGCTGCCCGATCGGCTTGTAAAATTGATTAGACCAATCGCGGACACGGAACTCCAGTTGTTTGCAGTCACCTTGTGATCGATTGTGCGCAGTGGCGCATTGGAACTGTCAGATTTCGTTTCCGGTTCCGGATGACGAGGAAGATATTTACAACCGCGAAACAGTCAGTGACTTATGCAGCTCTCGTGCAGTGATTATAAGGTCATCGTTCGGTTGATTCGGAAGACTTTCTGGTGGGAACTGAGAACACTTTGGTTGGCTTCTGCTAGTTTGGCCGATTAATTATGTACGCAGCCATTTGATTATGTGCTCTTGAAGGCGTTGTCGCACACAAATTTTGCTGTGCGAAAAATCAGTCTACTTTGCTCATTGACACACCCGGAAAGTGTGCGTCCTCCAACGTGGATGACAGCAAAATAGCAATGAGGAGAATAGAGTCAACAAAAGCAGTTGCTAACGAAGACGAATGAACTGACTTTTCGGAGATAATGCGTCTCAACATAAGCACCAGGTAACGTGTCGGATTGCTTAACCTAGAGATCGGGTGGACTGGGAGTAAGGTCATGGTCAAATAATAATATGGGCCAGGGCCTAGATTCTACAGCAACCGCTCGTTTTGTGAGTGCCATTGTTCTCTTACGAGTGGAGGAGACCATCAGTTTTATGCCGACTCCGAACAGCCATGTTTGAGGAGCTTCTTTGAACCACTATTTGAGCATTGTCAGCGACTCGAAAGCGGTGGGGCCGTGGAAATTATTGTGCTCCTAAGTTCAAAGTTTGTAGGAGTCGACGGCCAGCCACGGTCAACATCTGTGGCAAGTATTAGTCGCAGATTTGACCCACGAGTAAAGTATACCGATACCCTTCTTCTTGATTCAATAACTCTCCTTTCTGATTCCCCCGATCGTCGGCTACTCTCTTTCGTTTCGATAGTTTCTGTTGCCTTTTCTTAATTTGTTGCTGCTCACGGCAAGGATATTCACATGTACCGGAAGCCTTCTCAGCCACTCTCTCATTGGCAAACTTGCAATGCGTTCTGGCATCTCTCACAGCGACTTTTGTTGACATTGCAAAGATGAAGAAAAATTTGAATCTATTTGGCATCTGCTAGCCAGTGTCCCCATGCCATGGGACATGGGATGCTGAAGGGCTCCTAGGATTAGTATACGGACTCTGTTTAGTTTTAGGTCAGGAAGGTCTCACTGTGGAATGGACCCAAGGGCGCCAGCGCTCGTGCAAAATAGTTGGCTTGTTAGCAGACCCAGACCAAATAATCGGTTATATCAATGTTGTCGAGCTTTGTCTACATGCGCATTTAGAAGAAATAAGATATAATGATGCCGACAGTCTTGTTGCTTCAGGCCCAGTTTCATCCAGGACGAAGGTGTCGAAATGCCATAAGAATTCATTATTTGTGGATTCATTGACGCTAATGCTTGATGATTGTTTTCACTCCAAAAAAATGTACTCCGCCAATATCACGTCATGATTGCTTCCAAGTATGTAGAAGTGTTACACCATTTATGGTCAAACCGTAGACCAAGGCATTTACAGTCGACCCACGTGTGCAAATACGCCATACATGATTGTTGTTCCGAAACAACATTTGGCCTGTACTCTACTGAAGAGGCACTGCCGTTGAATTGTATTTTCAATCAGTCTATAAGAAGTACGAAAGTGAGTATCCAGTAAGTACCGAGCTAGGAAGTTCGGCAATTAAGGTCAGAATTGTTTAAGCAGGAAGCAGTTTTTACTAAATTAAGAACTACCTTGGGTGCAATGGCGTCATTAAAAACTACTCAGATTTTTGTTCAGCCGGGCAGGTAAATTTTTAAGATTTTAAGTCTGCGTGTGTCCACCAGTTACCCCTTGAGGATGGACAAACGTGAAAGGAGGCCTTCACCAAGGCCGGACAGGTAAATTTTTAAGATTTTAAGTCTACGTGTGTCCACCAGTTACCCCTTGAGGATGGACAAACATGAAAGGAGGCCTTTTTCAAGCCCGGCCAGGTAAATTTTTAAGATTTTAAGTCTACGTGTGTCCACCAGTTACCCGTTGAGGATGGACAAACATGAAAGGAGGCCTTTTTCAAGCCCGGACAGGTAAATTTTTAAGATTTTAAGTCTACGTGTGTCCACCAGTTACCCCTTGAGGATGGACAAACGTGAAAGGAGGCCTTCACCAAGGCCGGACAGGTAAATTTTTAAGATTTTAAGTCTACGTGGGTCCACCAGTCACCCTTTGAGGATGGACAAACATGAAAGGAGGCCTTTTTCAAGCCCGGCCAGGTAAATTTTTAAGATTTTAAGTCTGCGTGTGTCCACCAGTTACCCCTTGAGGATGGACAAACGTGAAAGGAGGCCTTCACCAAGGCCGGACAGGTAAATTTTTAAGATTTTAAGTCTACGTGGGTCCACCAGTTACCCTTTGAGGATGGACAAACATGAAAGGAGGCCTTTTTCAAGCCCGGACAGGTAAATTTTTAAGATTTTAAGTCTACGTGGGTCCACCAGTTACCCGTTGAGGATGGACAAACATGAAAGGAGGCCTTCACCAAGGCCGGACAGGTAAATTTTTAAGATTTTAAGTCTGCGTGTGTCCACCAGTTACCCCTTGAGGATGGACAAACGTGAAAGGAGGCCTTCACCAAGGCCGGACAGGTAAATTTTTAAGATTTTAAGTCTATGTGGGTCCACCAGTTACCCTTTGAGGATGGACAAACATGAAAGGAGGCCTTTTTCAAGCCCGGACAGGTAAATTTTTAAGATTTTAAGTCTGCGTGTGTCCACCAGTTACCCCTTGAGGATGGACAAACGTGAAAGGAGGCCTTCACCAAGGCCGGACAGGTAAATTTTTAAGATTTTAAGTCTACGTGTATCCACCAGTTAAATCGCGGTGAATTAAAACGTTTTAATGCCAAAAAAAATGTGTCGATTCTCAAGCTATGTTGCTTGGAAAGTTTAATGGACGGTTCAAAGATTTTTGTACACTAGAGCTCTAGAAGTTGTTATCAAGTTTAGAAGATATCAGCTTGGAAGGCGTATCAAAAGATTGTAAAATTCCTGGATGCTGCTAAGGATCGCACAGAAAATTTTCTTCACACAAAGCAAATAGCCAACCCCATGAGAACGCCCCTAAATGACAAAAAGAAGACGATTGAGCGCGGATATTGCCTACCATGGTAGAGCCAGGCCTAAATGGTGGCAGTATGCGAGCGTCCGGTGGCCGGCCTGTCCCCCTCGGCAACCGGTCGGGCTTAGCCCGTAGGAACTACGAGCAACCCAGCAGTAGCCTCGTGAGCCGCTATGTGGGAGGGGGGGAGTCACGTCATGCACAAACCAGTGCGTGCGGGAAGCAAAAGGCAACGGACAACGGCATCGACTCAGGGTAGTCTAATGGAACGTCTCATCGCTCACTGGAAAGCTAGTTGAGGAAGTCATGAGGACCATTAATCGTTTGGAACTCGTGGGTATCTGTGGACTTTTTAAATGAGTGGAAACTCTTCCTGTCGGGAGTTGCACCTAAGATGTCTGCACAGGCGGGAGTGGGGATACTCACAAGTCCCAGGTTGGCAGGCAGGGTATTGAAGTGGATACCATGAGGAGGGAGAGTCGGGATCTTAAGACTCAAGCTTGAAAGGTGCAGGTGTATGTACCAAATCTAGAGTCAGAGTACTCGGCTTTCCTAGATGAAGTTGATCCTGCCCCTTAATAGGGTAGTGGAAATGGATTCCTATATCCTGATGAGTGATTTCAATGCTCATGTGGATGTGGATGTAACGACATGGGGGAGTGTGATTTGGAGGCACGGTGATCCTCACCAGAATGCGAAGGGCATTACTGTGCAAATGGCATGTCCATAATGAGCACCTTGTTTCCACACAAAGGCATCCATAAATACACATGGTGCCGTCAGAGTCTTCATCAGAAGTTGTTGGTAGATCTCTTTGTGGTACTATCGTGTGTGAAACGGATGGTTTGTGAAGTTCGCGTACAGAACAGTGAGTTGCAGCTAAATTTCGGCACGCCACATATCTGAAAGGTTTGAGTGACTTCGAACTGTTCCATCAGAATGGCGACTGTTTTCAACAGCTCCCATTGTCTCTGCACAGGATGTTTGTGGAGTGCAACGGCTTGGAGTGGTGGCTGGTGCTGAGAAAATAACTGCGTGGTCTAAAACGCCCGGAGTTCAAGAAGCCATCAGAGAAGAACTACAGAGACTGGATTCTCCTGGGGGACACTGTGTCTCGTGACCGGTACACTCAGACGCGAAAAACTTGGAAATGGGCTGTGCGAGCAGCTAAAGAGAAGTCCTGGAAGGGTGTCGGCGAGAAGTTGGGAGGCAACCATAGATCTACGAAAAAGGTGTTCTAGCAAACCATTTGCCGATTCAGAGGAGGAGTCGAAGGAGTCAAATCCAAAGATGGTGTGTTGTTTTCCAACCAGGTGGACATCTTACGCAGATGGAGCGAGCACGGAGCTGCTCAATCCCGAAGAGGGCTCTGAGGACGGCAGACCCGTAGTCTTGAGAGGGGCGGAGAATAGTTAAACCGTGGAGGAAGTCATTCTGGTGTGGATGAAATAAGACCAGAAGTGGTTAAGACAATAGGTAAAGAGTTGTATGGGTCTCTCGTGTCATTGAAGATGCCTGGGAACGTGGTGAGACACCTTGCGATGGTTACTGAGATTGAACTGGGATGCTTGTCCTACTTTTCAAGAAGGGCGACAAAAGAGATTGCTCCCTATTGATCTTTACAAGTTAATTCAGATTTACACCCATTTGGAGTAGAATGCTCGGAAGTCCCCAGGATAAGTCACAAAAGAGCGGTCGCGCGTTGAAAGCTCACAGCCCGTAATAGCACAGATAATACAGTTTCCACTTTATTACAGATTTGGGTGAAGTACTCGCTCAAGAATCAAATATCGGGCGACTTTTTCATTTTGGTTTTCTAGATGTGAGCGCAATGAATGAGGGAGACACTAGAAAAAATGATTGCAGACCTCTGCTAGATACCGTTGGTCCTTCTCAGCTTGAACTTAATCTTCCTCACAACGAAGTGATTCGTCATTCCACATCCAAGTGAGTGAGTGAGGGAGTTTATTGTCCCAATAAATTTACAATACTCAGTTTACAGTGCAATATCAGAATACCTTCCAACGACACCATGGAGTTATCTCTCCAATGCTGGATAAAACCTTGAAGCTGCGTCTCTCCATGTGAGACGTCGTTTGGCCTTACAACAATGCTTATAACAATTGATTCTGGATTACATGAAAGACAATAGAGAATCTGCCTAGAGGCTTTCCTGCAGAAGATTACTCAGAAAAAAAAAAAAAATGTTTTGACATATAAACCAGTTTTTAGTGGGAAGTTATTATGGGAACGGACATGGATTAATTATTGTACAATTTTATAAGTTTCGGTTCTTCAATAGTAAATATTTCTTTACTTCGTTTTTCCTGGTGTGAGCCGGTTGTATACTCAATGGGGAGCGTGGAAGTTGGTTGAATATTCTTGGCACCTGAAAGGAAAGTTGCTTTCTTTCATACGAGTTGTGTATCCTTGGTATTTTCAGAACTCCATTTGCTCTTTGCCTTGTGTTGACGCCGTGATCAATCGGTTGTTTAAATCGTTGGTCGTTGTACACCTCATTATGTTGAAATTGAGACTACACGAGCTACTTGTATTAACTGTAAAGGAAATCATCCGGCTAACTATCGTGGCTGCGAAGTAGCAAAAGTGCTTCAGAAAAGACGAGATAAAATCAACCCCGTCAACCACCAAAATCGGCATCAAAGGACGTAGTTCTAAAAACCGTGCCGAAACCAACTGTGACTCGATCGAAAACTGCTGAGGTAAAAGGGCAGACTCAATCTGCGTCTTCAATAACTCAAAAAATGAAATCAGCTAATGTGAAATCATCACACGTCGGAGCAAAAACCTTCTCCCAAACAGTAGCAAAAGCTGCGAAAAACAATCAACTCCCGCTACAAATATATTTAATATTATTTTAGAGAAACTTGACGAACAGGCTAATCGACCTCGAAAATAAGATTAACAGCAAGCGTACCATAACATGAATATGTCAATTAAAATTTTAAATTGGAATGCGAATGGTCTGCTACACAAAATTGATGAACTAGAGTTATAATTAGAGAAAAAGATATCGATATTTGTCTGATCTCTGAGACACACTTGACGTAGCAATCGTGTGTAAACTTAAAAGGGTACTGTCGTTACCATGCCTGCCATCCGTCAGAACGGGCAAGAGGCGGTTCATCCCTGTTTATACGCGACAATATAGATCATTTAGTAGGGATAAGTATAGAATCTGATCCTATACAATTAAATACGGTTCGTGTAAAAAATAAACATTACTCATTTAACGTCGCGTCCATTTACTGCCCTCCACGTAGTATAATTGATCAAAGCGAGCTCGAGCGAATTTTCCACACTCTAGGCCCAAATTTCGTAATTGGTGGAGACTTTAATGCGAAACACCCCTTTTGGGGATCAAGATAAATTTCACAAAAAGGCAGAAATTTATACAGAGCTGGTATGAAACTAAACTGTGATTTTTACTCGACAGGAAAACCAACCTACTAGCCGTCGGATATTACAAAAATACCAGACGTTGTTGATTTCTCTGTCATAAAAGGTGTTTCTCGAAACTACTTACGAATTGAAGAAAGCTTTGATCTTAATTCAGATCATTCTCCCATTGTACTATGTGTAAACGATACCCTTGTAAAAAAGGAAGTTCCACCTACGTTAACAAATAAACGCACGAATTGGCAAGCATTTAGAAATTATCTACAAGATAATATCGAACTTAGAGTACCGCTGAGAACAGCATACGATTTAGAAATAGAACTCGATCAATTTATAGAAGTAATACAGTGCGCTGCGTGGAGCAATACACCTCTCGCTAGAAAAAAACATGTATTGCGATATTCACCGGAAATACGAGAATTAGTAAGAGAGAAACGTAAGGCTCGTAAGAAATGGCAGCAGATCCGTGCGCCGCAGCATAAAACTCGCCTCAACCAACTGTCTAACATTCTGAAGGCGAAAATTAAGTCGTTTAAAAATCATAACCTACTTGACAGGCTAGTCAGGGAAAAAGGATACCCATTACTCACTCTGGAAAGCAGCCAAAGGCTTAAGAAAACCTCAACCACATGCGGCACCAATTCGGAAAAATCAATACGAGTGGGCAAAAGAAGATAAAGAGAAAGCGGATCTCTTCGCAGATCATTTGGAAGAAACGTTTAAATCACGCGACGGACAAACGTTTCCTGGAAGCTCCTACGGTTCAAACACAAATAATGAACATTTTTGTATAAGAAATGCTACTTTGACAGAACTTAAAAAAGAATTGAAAAACCTCAAGCCCAAAAAAGCTCCTGGTTATGATTTAATCACAGGAGAAGTTCTGAAAGAATTACCTCAGAAAACGCTTCTTATGTTTATCTACCTAATTAACGCCGCGTTTTGATTAGAACATGTCCCTAGTCAGTGGTAAGTGGCGGAAATAATAATGGTGCCGAAACCGGGTAAACCCCCAACAGACAAAAAGTCTTATAGACCAATTTCACTGCTTCCGATAATGTCTAAAGTGTTCGAACGAATATTACTCAGACGTTTAAGCCCAACAAATTGCTTATATACAAGCAAGTGCTAAAACCAGTCTGGACGTATGGTATACAACTATGGGGTTGTACCAAAGAAAGTAATAGAAACATACTACAAACATTTAAAAATAAAGTGCTAAGGGCCATCGTCAACGCACTCTGGTATATACGAAACATCGACATCCACAGAGATCTTGGAATTCCATCAGTCCATGATGAAATTACGAATTTTGCTCGTAAGCATAGGCGTCGTCTGGAAGAGCACATAAACTCTGCAGTCCTTCCAATTCTCGACGAAACCAACGCTTTCCGCCGTCTTCAAAGGACTAAACCCCTTGACCTAGCACGGTGAATTCAACCCGCGCTTAGCTGCGGTGATAGCAAGAACTCTCAATGGAGAATTTCTTGCCAAATGCGCCTAAACCAAGAAAGTAAAACTGCTGGATATGTTTAAGACTTAGTTGTAGTGGAAATATATTTTATTTGAAGGGAGGTGTTTTTACTGGGTGAAAATCCCTTTCGCTATGTGGGAACGGTCCCCATAGTGTCTTTTGAAGATTTTCACCTATCCTCGCAAAAAAAAAAAAAATATGTTGAAAAGAAAAAGTTTTTTGACGGTTGGTACATTTAAATCTTCACTGACTACCATACTTAGCTCTGAAGGGAATCTTGACAATTCTACAAGATTGCTACAACTCGACGATAGTCGCACCATGAAACCTCTGGTCTGAAGAATCGCAAACCAATCCAATATTCGTCCACGAGCGCCTAGCTTCTCCAGTATTCGGATGATTTTTGTGTGACAAAGTGTGTCGAAAGCTGTATACCCTTTCCTCAAAATGCTACCATCTGATCACCAACCATCTTTGCATTAAAAGCATCAACCGTATATCATTAAAGAGGTGCTCAAAAATTCCCTTGGTCGCCTATGGAAATACGATGCCCTAATAAACGAAACACAATTTAAGCTATTTGATGGCACGAGTGACACAACTCAGTAGATTATTCGATTTCATTTCAACACGAAGTCTCTCACTGTGTGTACATCTCCAAATAACCCGAAGACTGTTGCGAAATTCGTTTCCCTCAAGGTTGCATCTGCCCCGCAATCGACTGATTAGAGAATCATTGTACGATTTTTATGAACATCTTGTACTCTCGAAATGAAAACAAGAGCAACTGCAATTAAAACACTCATAGACCGTGCTTAATTCATTTGAACTTTTCGTGCGCCCAGCATTGCTCCAATTTAGCCCGACCTTGCTGCCCTGGCCCCTAAACTCATGACACAACCTCGATTTGACGTAACGCCACAATTAGCTTACCCCCTCTCCCATATCACCTTCCATTACCTAATCAAACACTCACAGGCCGTCCGCTACAAAGTAGACTAAGACCAATTGCATTTAGCCGATAAGCGATGCTAAAACGCTTACAAAAGGTTCGCACTAATTGAGCAAATATTTGTCCGTCAATTTGGACCTCGCAGCCATCAAAGTCACAGACAAACAAGAAAGAAAATGAAAATGAAAATTTGTATCGCGCACAGCATCACTTTCACGCACGAACGGCGGCACGGCGACGGCGAAGTGGCGCAGTATGGCAGATGACACACGAACCCTTTTGCATCACAATCGCAAGTGTACACGACGATTATGCTTGTGATGAGATGCTGTTGTGCTCTCGACATCACCTGCAATTACTCTGCGACCGGAGGGTGTTTGCTAATGGTGCCTTCGCAAGGCGCGAGATACAGCGTCAGATTAGGTGTAGAAATTGTGGTGTCTTGCATTGAGCTTTGTGATCGCTTTTTGATGAGTTCCTAGTCTCTTATCTAACGCATTGGCTTGGGTATTGTTGCTTACTCCATTGTGTTAAATGTATGATCGATTAGGGGTCCATTCATTGATTTGAGATGAGAACATGATTACTAGCGGAAAAATAAGAAAATGTTGTATTTGTGAAATTCTGCTTGTCGTGGTGGTTAATATCAACAACTTATCCCTCTGGAGTCTGTTGAGAGGTTCGTGTTCAATCTAAGATCCTGTTGATGGCATTTGCGCAGAAGGAGATTCAACCACTCACTGAATGCAGTTCAAACATAAGTCTAGCCAGACATTTATGCACTCAACGCCTATGATGGGTGGAGTATGTTAGGCAAAATTGCATCGACAAGATTGATTGGAGGCCAATGTTCGTGCCAGCTGCAGAGGCTTGTTGGTTGAAAAGAAGAAGTTTTAGCCTTACTTCAAGAAATTTTTCGGGGCGGGTTTGCATTATGCGCTCTAAGCTAATTTGTTTTATTCTCTTCTTGCTTAAATTGGCCTAAAAACATAAATATTGCAATGGCTAGTACCTAGTTGCATAGAAAACTGTGGAAAAACCACTAGGCAATTGTTCCAGAAAAGCGCAAAAGTATTAGAAATAATTTAGAGATTGTAAAAAATATATATATATTTATATATATATATATATTTATATAAATAATAATATTTAAATTAAAAATAAAATAATTAAAGAATAATAATTAATTAAAATAAAAATATATATATATTATAAAAATATGAGTTATATATGTAAATATAAATTAATTAAATAAAAATAAAAAAAAAATAATTAATTAAATAAGAAATTATAAAATTTAAAAATAAAATAAATTAATAAAGAGTTTTAAGGAAGAAAAGCTCTTATTCTTGCTAGCCCATTTCGTCAAACTTTACAATATTATATATTTTTCTATAGGAAACGAATTTTCTTTTCTAAATTTTATTTTACCTGTACCCGATTTTTTTTTCATTTTTTTGTTTTTTTTTTTATTTTTGTTAAATTTTAGTATTTAAAATTTGTTAACCTATTTTTTTATTTTTTTAATTTATTTTAATAATTTGTTTTAATCAAACCATGGTTATTTTACTCGTAAACCGCGTTTTAAGCCTTTTTTCCGATACCTCCATAGACATGCCCAACACTGCCTGAACCAACTTTTCAATGGGATCTAATTCCCACTTCTTTTCCTCGTCCTTCTTCTTCTTTATTTGGCGCTACAGTCCGGGTTCGACCTGGGCCTCAACCAACAAGCCTCTCCAGCCAGCCTTGTCCACTGGCATGCAATTTTCCGCTAAGCGAAATTACTAGAGTAATTGTTTTTGTAAATTGTCTTTTAACGACATGCCAGTGCGATTCGATACTTTGGGTGTGTACGCCATCAGGACCAACAAAAGGATTGCCAGGATCACTGTGGTTCACTTTTTTATGAATGAACACATGAGCACCCAAACAGTCGTACGCCTTCCAGCAATCGGTGTGGATGATGTGGGGATAAATTTTCACTTATTAAGTGAAATCATTGCACTTTAAACGAAGTTACATAGAAAAATAAGTGTATATCGAAAAATGTCAGGCATGCGCCTGTAAGAAAGTCGAGGCTCTCATCGCGTAAATTTTAAGACGGTCATCGCTCAAACGCTTGTCTTAAACGACGTCGTCAAAAGTTTGCTTCGTGTAAGGCTACAAGCGAATCATCCCGTCGTGTCGTCAATCATTCAAATAGTAGGCAGTTTGAGAACTACTAAACACTTTAAATCTCATATACATAGGAAACGGAATTTACAGTGTCGCTTTTAAGATCCGCTGATGTGTGCTTATCCAATTCAAAAAAAAATGTAACGCATGTATGCAGGTATTGATAAACTTTTAGTCAACTATTTGATGTATTAGTTATCACACCAGGTCAGCAACACCAATCATGGAAGAACATTCGAAATTATACACCGGGAACCACACAAACACACCGAGAGTAATGGAAGGACCCAAAGGATGTGAGGACCCAAAACTCAATTAGCTGAAAACGAAGGTGGAAGCAGACATTAATTTCCAAAAGGGATTTTGGAGCTGTTGAAACACCGCAATGAAGAAGAAAAGAAACTTTCACACGCATTTAATAAAAACTCGTCAAAACGACGTCGTCCAGAGGATTCAATTATTTCAGAGTTACACGAAATAATACAATCGTCGCAACGACGTCGTCAGACGATCGCCGTTTTACGCTAGTCCTGGTGTATTTTAAGTATGGGGTGCGTGACTCGCTTAGCTGGCTAACATATTTTCTATTTTCTTGATTTACATTTTTGTAAATGATATGGCATTTATTTAAACTGAATACTTTGTTGTAAACAGACTGGCTCTTCACAGGCAGTGCATGCACATCTGTTTTGGGGCAACTTAGCCCGAATAAAAGATTTTTCCGAATTAAAGAGTTGATGATATTGATGGAAACGTGCATGAACTTCCTTTGACGTGATTTCCTCAAATCAAATCAATTGCCGGGAATACCGGAATAAACATTTCTTAAGTTTTTCCCGACTTATAAATGTGAATTGCCGAGACAAATAGACATTTTGATGATTTGTTCTGACTCCTACAATTTTAGGATCTATTTGCTACCTATACCTGTTCAATCATTGCGCTATATAATTTTACATAACATTGAAAACCGACTCTCATTTATTCATAAATATCTCTTTTACTCAGAAAATATTTTTGTCCGAACAAACGAGTTGTCTGAATTAAAGGGCGTTTACTGTATTTATCGTCTATTCTGCAAAATCCTTACCGACTCTTTCTGGATCGTTGATGTCTGGCTACCGCTGGGCTGTGGGATATATTCTTCAATGGTGCTACGAAGAATGATTCGTTGTTTGTCCGTCAATGGTTTTAACTTCTGTCGGTGTGAACGCAGTTTCCAAATGATGATTTAGCATTGAAGCTGCATTTGCCATTCTGCATTTTGTCATTCGACACGATTCCTTTTATCGTCAAATTTTAAAAACCGCTATATGGCCCAAAATCGGTTTATCGACATCGTTGCTCTGAATACGAAATCCATTTTGGTTTTCCAGAACGCCCGTGACTAGAGAGGATTATCCACGCATTCTCCATACACGCAAACCAATCATTCGTGCATACTTACCATGTCACATGGAACTAGAAAATTAATTAAACTCTTTGTGGATGATCTTAACTTGCGTCTATCTTTCCTTCATTCCGAACATATGGGTGAAACATGGATGCATAGTTCCGCGGGGACTAGTTCCGACTGCGAAAAGAACGAATGTGAAAAAATGCCCGTTCCATTGTCGGAACTGTTTAGCACGACTCTAGTGAGAAGTATCACCATTTTCGCACAGAATTCTAAAAATAACAACCACGACATTAAATACGAAAGTCTCTTCATCATTAAAACCAATTCATCGCGCATAACAGCAGTAATGTAGTTTTTCTTTTTGATATGCCGATTGTGCTGAGGAGCTATCTACATGATTGCAATTTCAGTGTGGATTCGCTTTCGTGTGTAGCAACGTAAAGCAGACCATGCAGGAAACAACACTGAAGCGCCAACGTTTGCCTGAGTCAATTCGGTTGCTGAGATATGCAGATTCCTGACATTCGCGACGAGGGTAATTTCGAGGAGGAAACATAATGTCTGCATTTATCAGCTAATTAGCAGATCAGCTCATCAAAATGTAAATATCAACAGACGCTCGTGTGAAGCAGTGGAAAACTCGTCACCTTCCTTGTACCGGAACTCCCAATGAATTTCAAGTGGTTTCCTGTAGAGGTTCGCAGCAGGTGGGGTTGGGATCATCTCTTCAGTGTTCGATCATTTTATGCGAAGCATGGAGATCTTGATGTTATGATGTTATGCCGGAGTTAGTCAGTTAGTCCGTCACATAACAAGGTACTGCGAAACAGCATTAGAGGAAGCCAGTAAGCCTTATGAACATCCGTAACGACTTACGGTATATTACGTAGAATGCCATCATCAGAATGAAAAGTCTGCTTCTGACCACGAAGGCATAATAGCATAAGAATATATCATGCCTAGCTGATTTTTTCCCACTCAAGGCATAATCAGGGAGACCTCGTTTGGCTACAGCGTCAGTTCGCTAAGCATGCAGGAAAACATACAAGATGTAATGACTTACGTACATCATTACAACGTCCACATTTATTTATTGCATTTACATCTAAGCCGAATTGGGAGGAAACTTTGCATGCCAACAATGTGTTCAAACTAAAAAGAAATCATTAATTCATTTAATCGTAAAACATTCTCTCCTCAGTTACACACTTCGGTTCGATTGAGAGGCAAAATCGAACTTTGCCCCTTTGATCAAATAATTTCCAGCCGATTCTTTTTTTTTCCACGGATCGTACGGAGCTTTTAACATGCATGGAGGATAGAAAATGGAAAAAGTGTTTCACAAAGGAATATCCGAATAATGCTATTAGGGACATCGACGGTTATCCGTTCTATCTACGAACCAAGTGGAAATTGACTTTCAATTGGTGGAACCCTAATATCGTATAGAGGTCATATTAATTTTGAAATTCTGTGGAGCCTTCTGAGTTTTGTGAAATCTGAGTGATTGGCCGTATATGAAGTACAAAATATAGACAAAAGGACGAATCATCCTATTCGGCATATTTTTAGTTTTCCATACACGTAATCCACCACATTCTTTCATCGCAGGCGTAGTCAAAGCCAAGACAATGGGACGACTTTCCACGTTTCTTTAATTCATTTTTATTTAAGTATTTATTTACTTATAACCAACTTACATATTAGACAAAAATTCATAAAACTAGTTAGACGAACGAAGAATTATTGTACTGGCCCTTTGCGGGCACTCACAGCTAAACTA
This sequence comes from Eristalis tenax, assembly GCA_905231855.2. Taxonomy (NCBI): domain Eukaryota; kingdom Metazoa; phylum Arthropoda; class Insecta; order Diptera; family Syrphidae; genus Eristalis; species Eristalis tenax. The sequence continues at coordinate 115,451,823 of HG993124.1, forward strand.
ACCCTATGTCTTCCGACTTATCGACTGAAACTTAAAATTCATGTGCTTAAATAAAACTGTACAGGACTTTCCGCGTGCATCCAGAACAATATTAATAGTTTTTCTTTGCTTTTGATGTTGGTGAATGTTCGCATTATATATCGATGCATTGCATCGAATATAACATCGATGTATTTTCTTTGTATAACCATTTGCAGTAAGCTCGTACTATAGTGATCCACATTCCCTCCGCCCACCGCAATTATAGTTGAATATTGGAAAGGTCTTACAATAGCACAACGTTTAAAATGACATACAACTAAAACCTCGGTAACGCTGTATTCGCTAGTAGGAAACCTGTCTTGATTCTTCAAAAGAGTGCCTCACTACGAATCGTTTGTGGGCTACGCTCAATTCGAGATTATCTCACCCGCTGATGACACCGAGCAGCCGGACATACACTGGCGGTCGTAGCGTTGTGGATTAGGGATGTGCGATGTTCGCAAAACATCGATGTTGACTTCAATTTTCACTCGATGGTTGATAATACTCGAACTCAAAACATTTTGTTGTTTTGTCGAGGAATCATAATGCTAAGTTAGGTGATGTGTCAGATTGTAGAAATTTATTGAGAGAGTCTCGTTTCAATCGTGGACGAATCAAGTTGTGCAAACTCAAGTGTTCAATTTTTCTTGGAATTTTCTGTATTTTTTTTGTAAGTCACCCTTCACGTCATATTGGAAATACAAAATCTGTTGTTGGACTCAAGACGAAACAATGAACCAATTCCAAGAGCTGTCTAGATTGAAATGATGAACATCGATGAAATTCCAGAAAATTATTCAAAATCCGCGATTAATAGTAGGTTGTCTTTTGTTAACATCGAATGCTGATGTTTTGTTTTAACATCGATTATGCCATATTTTACGAATTTAAAAATCGATGTTAAAATATCGATATTTGGTATCTCAACATCGATGTTTTTTTAACATCGAACATGCCTATTGTGGATTGGTGCGTCGACCCTTACGCACTTGAGCCTACATAGCCTCGGTTCGATTCCTGGTACGAGCATAATAATTTTCACGGCCCTACCTCTTTCGAGTCACTGACAATGCTCAGAGAGTATAACTGTCTATAAGCAGCTTCTCAAATTGGCCGTTCGGAGTTGCCATTAAACTGAAGGTTCCTTTCACTTGTGAAAGCACAATAGCACACAACGCACAACACGATTGAGTGCTGAGAAGCTAGGCCCTGGCTCCCTTAGCAACACGAATATTATTATATTATTATTGGAACACACGCCTTAAGCTGCGTCTGCCCTACAATGACTGCTGCAGACGCTGCATAGACGAAGAAGATGAGGAAACCATTGTGCACCTTATTTGGACTTGTAGCTTATTTGCACTTTAAATTCATGTGCTTATGGCTCTACGTGACCTAGCCATCTTAAGCGTTGGATCCGAAGACGCTTAACTAGGTGCATGCCGCTGTACAGCCCGTACAGTTCGTGGTTGAATCTCCTTCTCCAGACGCCATCAATACAAACAGGACCAAAGATCGCACGCAGAACTTTTCTCTCAAAAAGACCAAGAGCTTCTTCATCCGCTTTCAATAGCGTCCATGTCTCTGCGCCATAGAGCAGGACGGGGACGATTAGGGTGTTATATAAAGTCAACTTGGTGTTTCGAGAGATGGCTCTGTTACTCAATTGCCTCTTGAGCCCAAAGAAACAGCGATTGGCAAGAGTAATTCTGCGCTTGATCTCGGTACTGGTGTTATTGTCCCTGTTTACTGCAGAGCCAAGGTAGACGAAGTCCTTGACTACTGAGTTTCGCACGATCTTCTCAAGTATGATGTTGAAGAAATCACATGACAGCGTGTCGCCTTGTCTAAATCCTTTTTTGACATTGAAGGTCTCGGTGAGTTCGTTACCGACCTTGATGGAGCAGCGAGAGTTCTCCATCGTCATCCTGCACATTCTGACGAGTTTGGCTGGAATGTCAAAGACATGGCATTGTATAGCTCGTCTCTATGCACGTTGTCCTATGCGGCCTTAAAATCGACGAATAGGTGGTGGGTGTCGATCTGCATCTCGTGGGTTTTTTCCAGGATCTGCCGCAGTATGAACATTTGGTCGATGGTGGACTTTCCCGGCCTGAAACCGCACTGATAAGGACCTATCAGGTTATTGACGAATGGTTTCAGGCGTTCACACAAGACGGCAGAGAGGATCTTGTACGCTATGTTAAGGAGACTGATCCCTCGATAGTTGGCGCAGTCAAGAGGGTCTCCTTTCTTGGGGAACACCAGCATTTATTTGGGGGATATCATATTTTGAGTGATGTTACTTAAAGGAAGGCGAGGATGCAAAATCCGCGTTGTTTTCTTATGCTGATGTTGAATGACCTTACCCATACCGTAATCATCAAATTTGTCATCCAAGCTCACTTATTAGAAAACCACGTCCATGTCCACTTGAGACGATAAAAATACAAACAAAATCTTACCAGCCAACCATTACAGTACATCTTTAAGGGATTCGTCCACTAAGGATGGATATCTGTTCAGAGAGAGTACTTTTTGTGGTAAGAAAACGTAACAGCAATTATGAGATAGGGTATGGCACGCCCGACAGCGTTTGCGCGCGGATATTCTGACAAACGTCCCACGTTACACTGCGATCACGACACTATTCCACTACGCACACAGTTGCCTCCAGCTACTGAGCACGCCAGTGTTGGCGGATGAATTTATTGGAAATGAGATACTCTGCCTCGTGCTCACTCACTGGTTAGCTTTTGTTTTTCCTTGTCTGAGCCCACACACGTGCCAAGTGAGTCACTTTTGACTCCTTCAAGCTATGAAATCACCACCACAACCACCCCCAGCCTGCCGTTCCCAATATGAACTTCCGCACCACAATCTGTGACAGATTCCGCAACTTATTGTGTGTGTTGCCTCGAGCCATCCCGATGTAGACCGCTGATCCCATTACCAACTCACAATAGCCAAAGCTGTGAATTCCGCTCTAGCCAGCTCCGGAAAGGCGAAGAAATTGTAGAAAACAAAGCAACGCGCAGCTCAAGTCGATGTAAATCCAATTTATTTTTCAGCGAAATGCATGCGTTATTTATTAGCTTTCACTGTATCGTTTGCACATTTTACCCACAAGATTGATTGTGGCCTTCCAACGATGAAGTAATTACGATTAATATATTCTATCGCAAAACTGAGATCCACCCGTGGGGGGAGCAGCGACGACTTCCTCCCTCCCGTTGTTCCGCCCACAGTTCCCATCACAAGCCGCCCGGCTATCAACAGCGCGGTGGATACATCCACCAAAATGTTGCGTAACCCCTCGAATGTTATACGCGAAAGGTAGTAATAAAAGTTTTACGCAATATCTCATCGCGGCCCTCCCCCCGGTGATGATCGAGAAAGAAATGAAAATGCTTACCGAATAATTTTATCGACGCACACGCTTGCACGATTCCCAAGTATCCAAAGTGGCCAGGCATCGTTTTCGTTCTTCTCTTTCCTCTATTATTAGAAAATTCATTAGGTCTCTTGTGTGTAATTAAGTAAATCGCTGCACAGTGCCACTGTCACTACACCACAATGGGGACATTTGTCGGCGTCGTTTTTTCTTTCGAAGTAGCAAGCCCATCCACTGACGTGCCGAACGCGTTGCTCGGCCGTGCGTCAACCAGAAGTGTCTTATGGCCGATTCGACATGCAGAATGCTGCGACTGAAGAAGTCCGAGGGACGCACTTTTTTCCATTTCATGTTTTTTTTTTCTGAGCTTGAGCTCTCTGAATTCATTGATATCGAACGAACGAACGAATTTCTTTGGTGTAGCTATTTTGCGAGATACACAAGTGAAAGGTGTCAACGGGGCTCACTATTATGATGTGAGCTTCCGTGTTTGGATTTGCCTTACGTGCGACTGCTGCTGGTGGTGCTGCTTTGACGCTGCTGCTGAGTGGATAATTAATACCGATTTTGTGGCGTGAAATGGTTGTTACACCTTATTAACGGCCTTTAATTACTGAGGGATCGGCTTATTAGCTTGCGAGGTGTGTATCTATGTATTTCACTCAGTGCCACTGTGCGGGATTGTATAAGATGCAATTGAAAGTCACGGGCAGGTGTTGAGATTTGTCTCTGAGCTGAGTTACTTCCACTGAGGGAGGCCGATTGAGAATTGAGAATGAAGCCATTAATTGAGTTGCGTAACGTTTGAAATTCGAGGCTTTTACTGTAGCCATGGGAAAGTTGGTGGGAACCTTGAATATTTCGGACTGGAACTGTGTTCTTGACGACGAACGAGTGGGAGTACTGACAATGTGACAGTGTCTTGTCCGCATGTGTACCCTGAAGAAGCTTACAAACAAGTGTGGGGCCTCTTAGTTTTATATCGTTGCGTGCTCGTTACAGGCTTGGAACAGGATTACTCAAACAATGACGTCTGAATGGTCTAACTACATAAATCGGGACTGAAGCTCCACAAAAAATTGACAGTAAAGACGAACATGTAAGAAGAGAAGTGAATTGTATGAAGCACCGATTCGAACCCAACAAAGCACCCAGGAGAGCTGTTTTACCAGCAACTCATCACCATCAGATCCCGTCGGCCATCCCGTTGGTTATTCACGAACAATGGAACAAAGGGAGGCGTGGTAATTAGCGAAAAGCTGGCGCCATTAGACATGATGCCGTTCCCCCAGTGGCTGTTCGCACAGGCCATGCCGTGATCATCTGTTTGGTTGAGCACTCGTCGAATGCAGGGATTGGTGATGGGAGCACGTTAGCTGTCTAAACAATGGTTTTTTGACGAAATTAATTTTAGTGGTTTTGTAGAAGTTAAGGGATAATGGAAAATTCTCGGTGCTCTATCAAAGTCGGTAACGAACTCACTGAAACCTTCAATGTCAAAAAAAAGGTCTTAGGCAAGGCGACGCACTGTCATGTGACATCCTTAACATCATCCTGTTGGAGATCGTGCAAGACTCATATGCCAACAGTTGAGGCACGATCCTCCAGAAGTCCATACAACTGGTAGCACACTCCCATGACATTGAAGTGGTTGGCAGAACACAGCGAGCCGTCACTGAGGTGTTTGCTGGCATTAAGGGGGCTAAAATGGGTCTCGGGTGGTGAATGAGGGCAAAACGAAGTACATGCTGTTCTCAAGAAAGGACATACAACATCAACGTCTTGGCAGTGAGTCAAAATGGGCAGCTATAGTTTGTCTAACTTGGCTTCGCGGTAAACAGTGGAAACATCAGTACCGACATCAAACGGAGAGTAACTCCAACCGCTGTTTCTATAGGCTCAAGCGGCAATGGAATAATAGAGCCATCTCTCGGAGGACCAAGTTGACCTTGACCATCCCAGTCCTGCTGTACGGCGTGAAGGCATGGACAGTCTCAAAAGTGGATGAGGAAGTCTTTGATCTCTTCGCGAGAAAAATTCTCAAAAGTGGATGAGGAAGTCCTTGGTCGAGAAAAATTCTGATTGCGATCGTTGGTCCTGTTTGCGTTGACGGTTGTTGGAAGAAAAGCGAAAGAGACTAGTCAGACGTCTACGGAACGAACGAACCAACCAGCTGAGCCATGTACATGGCACGGACAACTCAGCTCCAGCCCGAAGACTCATCGACTCCGAAACTGTGGCAATGCACCAGAGGATGCCCGCGATTTTGGTGGTACACCCAGTTGAAGAAGGACCTAGACCAACTACAGACCAGTGGCAACCTTTCGGACTCGGAACCCAGGAAGGGCCCAACCGCGAACTCTAGGAGCTGTAACAGGCAGTCAAAAATCCGTCGACTGGACTGGATCGGGATGCAAGACAGCTTGGTCTTGATGGCTCGAAGTAACGTGCCCGGGACTGTCAGCGATGGAAGGCAGCAATTGGACCCTCTATGGGTCGTCGGACGGCCAAATCGGGCACGTGGACAACACAGCTCCAGTTTCGAATCCGAGCCTGCTGGTTCCCGAAGGAGAGGCAGAAATAAACCGCCGGTATAAAGACCAAGTCATCGTGGATTCAGGAAACCTTAGCCTTGAAGACTGGAAGCATCGTGTCCAGGAGGGAAGGCAGCTATTCCTCAAGCTTAGACTGAGAGAAGGCTGAGAGAAGTAAGTAAGTAAGCATGCGCCATGTGCACAGCCATGCGAAGGCAGCACACAATGCAATGATATTTCTGGTACCGACTTCACTCTTGACTCTCTTTCCAACGATCTCTAGTCAATTAGGTCCAAACATTCTCCGAAGACCCGCCTTGATTGGAATATAACAAGAGTCCTCATAACTCGCCTGCATTGCAGCTGTCCACCCGATAAGCGATTGCCAACCAAAACAACAATCAACGCTAATAGCCATCGTTTTGCTTTGCAGCAGGCGTGGCGTCCGCACCCATTGCAAGAAGCGTGCAAAACAAAAGAGTCTGTGCAGCAAAAAGTGGCAGAAGAACTGAGAAACCCATCAGCAGAATGACAAGTTGGCGTTAATAGTCAAAAGTCTAAGTGCGCAACTCAATTCGCTGGCACGGTCAGACTCAAACGTAAACAGGCATACCTTTCACCGATCACCGCTTCGACAAACACGTCAGTCGTTCCGCAAGATAAAAACGGCCATAAATTCGTCTGATCATCTCTCGGCACCTCTCGTGCGAAATCATCAAGTACTTTCCCATATACAGCGCTGTGTGCGCGAGCGCGTACTTACTTAACAATATCATCGCCTTAGTCGCAGTTCGCGCACGCACAGACCATCTGTCAGCCGCTGATAAAGAGCTGAGCTATGGGCCTACCATTAATGAAGTGCTAAATCATCAGTATCTACGTCTACAGACGACGCGACGCGCGAAATGGCCAATGCCATCCCAAAGCCTATACCTTGCCGCGTGCGCAGGGAAAATTCGGTAATCTATTAACCCGAATTCCGGGCGATATGTTACCTCAAGCACGTAACCCATTTCCGTGTTTCGCTGTGCCGACGACGTCCAGAAGGTATCATTAGAGCCATAGCCCAATTGGCCACTCAGAAGGTCCGAAATTGAGCTTAATAAGGAGAAATATGCGCGAGAACGACCGCAATTGCCTCATTATGATCGGTCAGGCGGGGTAGTGAATTACGGGTTCATGACCAAGATCGGCGCACACAACGAGGATGATCTATGGCGGGCGGCCCAGAGAATGCAGAGGGTAATGAAACGGTTTCACGGCTGAGAGAAGATTCACATTTGCCATTCGACTGGGTTTTATGCTTCGAGATGCACCATTATGAGGGACGCCGCGCCTTGCCGTCGCTTCATGCCACTGTGATGCCATGCCACGGTACGAGGTTGCAATCTGCGCACTGACTGTCTGTCTCAGTCTGGGGATGAGCCGAGCCGAGCCGAGCCGAACAATAAACATGATTTGTGAAGAGCCGCAGGGGCTGCAATTAGTTCTCAAATGGGAGTGGGACCGATTATGTTACCATTGTCTGGGCTTGATGTATGATCAGAAATTTATGACCGCGAAATGAACAACTGAGCGTGGATCTGGTGACTCCATGCATTTGTAATCGACCCCGGCGGCTAACGCGGTCACTGATCACGATGGATCTTCAGAATGCTTACTGCAGACGGTTCTGGAAGTGATCCTGGAGAGTCATGCAATAGATTAGTTCCCTTAGGTAATCCCACGATTGACGGATTCATGAGAATAAAGTTGACATCAATATTTGGCACGATCATCGAATGATCAAGCCTGCGGAAGTAGGTGAACGTATTCACTTCAGAAGCATTCCTCCAATGGATCGTAGTTGAGGTCACGGCAGGTGGACAACTGAAAATGTTGCAAGATTCGAAAGCGAACATTCTTGCAACCGTTAAAAAGATTTTTACGATCTTCCAATCCTGTTCGTAAAGAACATGTTTGCGTTTGCTCACTTTCTTATACTTGCTCAGGGACGGTAGGTAATTTTGGTTCAAAATCATTTCGCTAATTAACAAAATTTGCCGGATATGGTGAAAATTAAATCAAATATGGTGACGCTGCCGAACTGTGGTCCCGTTGTATGGGGGAATTGTTGACCGTTGACCGATCGCTATGAAATTGAAACATAGTGTCTCAAGATTTTATTGTAGTCCAAATATGGTGGATGTAGCTCTCAGTTATTTTAGTTTAAAAATTATTATTACTACTGTCTACTGTTTATTATTAATTCGCTAGTCCCTCAAAGTCACGATCACTAAGGGAGTCGCAGGGGTTAAACACGCCCGAGAGATCTCCAGGCAGCTCGATCCTCCGTCATCGACTCTAACTCATCAGGAGTTATGCCCAAACATAACCAGGCGAGTTTTCGGACTTGGTTCAACCACCTCGTCCTGGATCCGCCAAGCGGTCGCCTACCTGTTGGAATCGCATTCAACGCCCGCTTCGGATGTCGTGATGAAGGGGACATGCGTGCCACGTGACCAAACCACCGAAGCACAGTCCGAAGAAGCAACTGCTAAATGTTGAGTTCCTCGCGTACTGCTGTGTTTCTCGCATTCCCACAACAGCACGGATAAATCTCATCTCAGCAGCTTGTATTCGCGATCTTATTCTTTCGTACATTACCAAAATTGCATGACCGGTGAGGGTTGGAATAAATAATGAGTTGAAGACCGACACTTTTGACAGCAAGCTCGGTCATCCATGACGACTTTCCTGTAACCCCCTCTGGCAATGATCCTACAAGCCCAGCCGCTAGTGATATTATTTCTCCTTCGTGGCACAAAATTCGATGTAATGCTGCTGGCATGTAGTACCAGTGATATCAATTTGTAGTCAATGCCGCGGTTTCCTGGTCATTAACTCCAAATGTGTGCGGGTCAATCAGTAGTGGCTTTATTACATCTATTACTACATTGTTATTATTCCATTGGAACATGCGTCGGAAAGCTACTGTCATTGAACGTCATTTGAGTATATGTCATTCATTTGAAGCGTAAACATCAATAATTTTGTTTCACTCAAATATGTCGATCTTTGTGCCTGAAAAAGTGATTTTGCGGGGAGTCCTTCTTCATTGCTTGAAAATGAAGAAAACTGCTGCCGAAAGTCATCGATTTTTTTTGGAAGTTTATGGTGAACATGCGCTAGCTGAGCGAACGTGCCAGAAGTGGTGATTTTGTCTTGGCCAACCAGCCAAATCAACGGCAAAGCCGAATATCCATGGCGCGATGGTACTGCTCTGTTTTTGGTGGGATCAGAAGGGCGTGCTGTATTATGAGCTTCTAAGACCGGGTGAAACCATCAATGGACAACGCTACCGAACACAATTATTCCGTTTGAAGAGAGCAGTAGTCGAAAAACGCCCGGAATATGCGACCAGACATGAGGCAATCATTTTCCATCATAACAACGCTCGGCCCCACGTTCCTATTCCGGTTAAGAGCTATTTGGAAAACAGTGGATGGGAAGTTTTACCCCACCCGCCTTATAGCCCAGACCTGGCCTCTTCTGACTACCATTTGTTCCGATCGATGCAGAACGCCCTCACATCAAAAATTGGCTTGATTCATTCTTGGCTGCCAAGCCGGCGCTGGTCTTTTGGAATGGGATCCACAAATTGCCAGAAAGATGGGAAAAAGTCATAGCTTCAGATGGGGAATACTTTGAATAATACACGATTTTCATAAATATACATGTCTTTCTTAAATAAACGTTAAAATTAAAAATAGACCCAATACCTTAATACCCAATTTTTTGTATAAGATTTCACTGAATTCAAGTCTTTCTTCCTTGATGTATGGGCGGTGTCGGTTTTGTTGTTGGCCAAGCTTTAAATTCCAAGGTGCAGGCTACGAATCGCTACGAAGTGTTTTATAAAGCGGATGCTAGTTTCCGATCAGTTTTTCGCCAATAACGCCCTAGTTAGCCACTTTTAGGCCCATTGCGACATGTGAACAGGACATGCATTTTACGACACCGCATACAAAAGAAGATAAAATCAATTACTTCCAAAATAATAACACTTCTATCCTAACCCACTCAAATTCACAATTATACACACTTCCTCGGATTAGCGTATGGCCTTTGAATATGTCTAAAAATGCACGAAATTGGTCCACTTAACACCTCGTTCTCCCAAAGTGGTCAAAAGCGTTTCTAGTTTTTGCATCATCGGTGGAGAATGCTTCGGTCTCTCATTGACAATTTTTTTGATATAGCCCATCAAAAATTGAAATGTCTCTCTCAAAAGATGGCTTTGATTGAAAGCCTGGTATTAAAAATTGGTAAGCAACACGAAAAAACTTTTGATGCAGTCTGAAGGCCACAGTGTGGCCTTTTAAAAAAATATTGCTTTGGGTAGGTACTTAAATTTAGGAAATAAGCGAAATCAAATTTCCTTAATTCAGACTTTTATTGTCAGCAATTGGCTCAGAAGCGGCCAGCTTAGGGCCATAATAGACGACTTGTGTTCCATCAAGGCAACCCCGAGCCACAAATTGTCAGAAAGCGATTCGCCAGAAGCTCTGGGTACTTGGTTGTGGAACGAGACTCCACTACGTTTGGTCAGTGGCACCCCAAAGGTGAGTTATGGTGCAGTGAATGGCGATAAGACTCCAAACCCAGGGGATTCCAACACATTTTTTTCTTGTGCACACATCGACGGCTAATGATACAAACCTTGTAGATTTTTGAAAATATATCAAGTAGACATTAAAATGTAAAATGCAATTTATGCAATTGGTGGTTATTTGAAAATTTTAAATCACAATTTACAAAAATTAATTTACGAAGTTTTGCAGCACACGTTGGGCTGTGAAAGAGGCTAGTGTATGTGATGAGGAACGGGCATATACTGTACGATGGTGTAGAAGAATGAAGCGAATCAAGAAGACTTGAAGTCAATTATGCCAGATTTCACAGCCCAAGCTTATCTGCTGGTTTAGCTAAGTTAAACTTCACTCAAGAAGATTTCGTTTTCACAGTCAATAACTAAGGATGGTTAAGGTAAGTCGTGGATTGAGTGGCATTGGGAACCATTCATGAACAAAATTGTGATTGTGACTGAACACGAACAGCACCCAACTGAGGAGAGAAAAAGAGAACACACCAACTCAACAAGCGAATGATCATCATGATCGTTCTGTCCTCTTCAGCAACATTGCCAGATTTAATATTTGGTTGCTTACGTGGGCTTCCTCTAATGAATGTTGGGGTTAATATTATTTTAATACACGAACCATAGCAATCGGTGGTTTAAGTTAAACTACCACTTAAGTGGAAGTTATCGTGACTGTGACAGCCTAATTTATTTGAGTCTGAGTTTATCCATGGATCGACACTAAAGCTCGAACTGTGGAAATGGGCATAAGACTGAGTTGGAGTGTCAGTTGACAGTGCCAAGCGTCTACAAGTGACAAGTGGAAGTGACAGTGGACGAGTTAAGCAAGTTTAAATTATGCGGTCGGGCTCTGACATTTTAAGTAGGGTAGACGTAAATCCATTAAACAAGTCACAAAGCAGCGGTCGCGCTTCCTTAGTTCACATACGGTAAAATCGTAAGCGCGAGCACAAATTTATAGGTAGAGCTACTTCTACAAACTCGGGCTTTTGACAGTTGTGAAACAATTGCCCTTTATTTACTCTTCATTTTTAATTCTTGGCAGGCTGGGATAACTAATTGTAATTAATTTTTTGAAAAGATTTTATGTGAAATAATTGCATTTTTTTTCAGGTTAAGTGGATGTTTCGTTTTTTTTTTACTTGTGAAACGCGCGCCTTTCATTGTGATTTGGAGAAATGAGAGGGCCGCGCTTTGACATAACATTTGCGTAAACTTGATAAAACGCGTACCGATTCCTATCAACGCCCGACCGCGCGAACTCGACATTGTAATTTGGTCTTTAAGCTAAAATGTAAGAATAATAGAAGAATGGAGAAAGGAAAGAAAGAAACAATTGTCGAGTGGGGGACCAGTGGTCAGTGGCGAAGAGAAGAAGCATCCCCCGTCGGAACCAGCGCGGCAAGTAGGGACTTTTGTGTCGCAGATATGTACTTATGCCGTACCCGGCAGTAGGTGGATAGAAGAACATTTCTGTTGGAGAATAACGCCGTGTCCCATTTTCCACCTTTACCTAAGGCCAGTCTCCACTGTCGGCCGGGAAACTCTCCCCTGAAACCGAGTCGGTACGGAACACGAAGTTCTAACCCAAAGGCTAAAATTACCATCCGAGATCACAGGAATTTAATGACTCAGAGAGACTGATCAAGGTGCCCCTTATGATCACTGCGTAGGTAGGATAGGAAAGGGGACGGCTAGGGAATTCACCAGCACACTTATACCAGGTTGGTCCATTGTGATACCCGCAGTCAGTCTACTACCACCGATCGATCACTCCAGTGCTGTTACTTTGATCCCAACGGCAAATGGTAACTCCAGATGGTAACAGACCAGATTTGAAATCCAAGAAAAAAGCGTATTAATTTTGCCATCACTGGGATTCGAACCGGGGAAACCACTAACCAAGGGCAGGCACTTGATTAAGACACAAACTCCTTGGTTTTAGTCATCGAGACGTCCTAAACTGTAGTTGATGTTTTTGTTGTTTCCATTAGCTTGTCTCACATGCACGTCTTCAAATCTCAAACATTTTTCCCGTCACGAAATTTATTTAAACATCGCCTGAGAATATTCTGCGGTGCGACAGAACAGGCTCGACCGACACCCCGAGCAACAAGCAGTTCCTAGAAAACCTCTCACTCGCCGCCCATACCCAGCATCGGAACAAAAACAAACACGGCATCAGCTAATTCTCACTAGTAACCAATTACGCTTCAACCGACCAGATTTGCGAACAAATTCTCACTCCAATAGCTCACCTCACAAGCCAAGTCCATTAACCAACTTTTCAGCGTTCTAACAGAACATCTATCAATCATTGCAGGTCAATCCATGTTACCAATTATTTATTCCCGACGCATCCATTGCGTAACACCGATGCTTTGCGGTAATTGCCTCTACAGGGGTCCAGGCTGGTACAGTAAGCCTCCGGAATGGCGGCGCGGCGAATCCCTTGCATTCATAGAGCGCCTTTCATTCGTCGGGGAATTCAAGACAACCGTTCGTCAGCAAGCAGTAAACCGCGCACCTTGATTGGAAGCCATGCCTTTGACCCACCTGCGGAGCTGGATGGACCAGCTTCTCGCCATCGAGCGGTTCGATCTGCTCCAGTTTCTGATCTTGTGAACTCATCTGTTCGGCGTCGCTCTCGGACAATCAACGCACACAGACAGCATGCATGTGCATAGCAAGTAACTGTGGTCCGCGGAATCTGAGGGGCAGATGACGGCCAACAGGCGACTAGGGAGTCTCCTTCGCTGGAAGAGGAGAGGTGCCACAGAACTCGTTTGGCGTTTTCTATTTTGCGGAACGCAAAGTGATTAAGCTTCCGTGTGGCGCTGCTGCATCATCGATCCGAACGGTATTTGCTAGCCAAAGAGCGCAGCAGCTGCGGATCGGCCGTGCCGCAGTGACGGACCGACCAGTTTGGTCGCAGACAGAAGACCTGGTTTTTTCTGTTCGTAAACAAAATGCTGTCGCGCGAGTCTCAAGTTCAGTTAGTTATCCAGTGATTTCTGTCACTGGTGACCCAATTATTCCACTCAAACTGGATCCCCTGCTCAGCCGGGAGCCGCGGAGGAAGCTCTTGCACAAGAACGGGGCGGCGAGTGTGCTGATGCCAGCAAATGAAAAAATCAAAATCCGATTGAAATGCAATGGACCGTGCGGAACGGGGGACAGGGATTCTCCTCTCGGATAAAGGTGCACTGCAACATAATAATTGTTTGTGTGAACTAAATTGTCCAAGTCAGCGGCTTGTGTGTTGCTTCTGCTTCTACGTCTGCGTTGACGTGTGCATGCTCGTGAGGTGGACATCGTTGACGTTGTTCGTTTGGCGCTTGATTGAAGCGATCTGGCGTTCATGCCACGATCGGTCGGTTCTGATCAAGATGCCAATCTGGCCTCTGACGACCAGATGATTTTAAGGAGCGACACTCCGGTTTCAACAGTTTTAATTGGACAGCTGATCGTCGATGGTGAATGGAAGGGAATCCAACATTGAATCAGATTATGATTCAGTGGAAAAGTTGAGAGAACGGAAGGGAGAGAACGGCTTTCTTGAAAAACTACTTCTCGCGTGAGTTTAATGGATCGTCTATGGACTAGTTTTGATATTGACTGAACAGAGAGCGTGCGAATCAGTGGGATATGATCACAGTTCATGAATAATGCCATGAATATTCAAGTTCACACTTTGTTTCTTTGTAAAGCCAACGATCCGTGCAGATTCTACGCGCATGACTATGGTTGGCTCTGTGCTATGGTGGCATGGAACTTTCAGTTTTCTGAGTTAGTTACTGCATATCTGATGACTTGCGGTCTATGCCGAGGAATGGACTCCACTCTGGTCAGAAGCGATCGCGAGTCGGTGTATAACAGAGGATCTTTTCTCTTCGAGAATACGGTCGAACTCTATGACCTTTGTTGTCGACTTTCTATTGAAAACAGAACGATCGCAGGACGTGAAAATGGATCTAGCCTTCGGAGGAAACATCCAAGTTGACTGAGCCGTATTCAGGTTATGGACAACTTGCCACCGGCCCGAAGGGTATTTGACTGAAAAAATTCAACGAAATGATTTTGTGAATACCTGACTATTCCAGCACTGCAACCACCGGTATTCTTATGCGGAATGAGGATCCATTCCGTTACGTACAGCAAATCATCGACCTTACAGAAAGCGGTTTCTAAAACGAGCCGACATGCGATCGCTATCAACGACAACTTTGTGGAGCGCGATGTTCTTTTCATATTCAGAGACGAGGAGCAGCACTCGTCTAAACGCAACTGGAACCTCGTGCAGCGAGATAGCTAATTGTTTCCATTACAAAGAGCACACGTTCGGCATCCTCCCGTGCGGTGCCAGCACACCATCTGCTTAAGGAGAGCACTTTATGGTAAGTCACCGGTCGAGCAAGTTGCAGTCCACGCTTATGAGCGAAATAAAATTGTAATACCTGCAGATATTATAAATTAGAAAGTTTGTTGGATGTTTGTGGGGGCTTATCTCCCAAGCAGCTGTTGTTGGGACTTGATGAGACTTTGTAGAGAGATTCCTCACGTTATGGAGTACGGCATAGGCTTCTAACTTTATCTATAAAGTTCAATCACACGTGGAATCTCTGTAATGAACATACCTTCTTCTGCTTCTTCTAGTGGCGCTACAGTCCGAGGTGGACCTGGGCCTTAACCAACAAGCCTCTCCAGCTGGCACGATCGTTATCCAACTGCCTCCAATTTCGCTCGCCTAGATGGTTGATGTCCTTCTCCAATTGTGTGTGCCATCCTCTATTGCGTTGTTCCCCTCGGAGTTGAAGACTCTCCTGCTGGAGCGGTGTTGTCCATGCACTCTACATGGTATAGCCCTTAGGTTAAATCCGTAGACGCCTGGTTAGGCTCATGTCGCTGTACAGCTCGTGGTTGAATCTTCTTCTCCAAAAACGCTCAACGCAGACAGGGCCAAAGATTGAACGCAGAACTTTTCTTTCGAAAAGGAAAAGGGCTTCTTCATCTGCTTTTGAGATTGACCAGGCCATAGAGCGGGATAGTGATAATCAAGGTCTTACACAATGTTATCTTGGTCCTTCGAGAGATGGCTCTGCTACTCAATTGCCTCTTGAGACCAAGGAAGCAGCGATTGGCATGAGTCATTCTGCGTTTAATCTCGGCCCTGATGTTGTTCGTACTGTTTACTTGGGAGCCGAGGTAGACGAAGTCCTATGATGACGTTCCGGCCGAGTCGTCGATGTTGTGCGTCCTTTCTCGATGGCAGCATATACTTCGTTTTAGCCTCGTCCTCGTCTTAAACCTTTTTTCCGATTCAATGCCATCAAACGCTTCATTGACGCCTCGCTGTGTTCCCGCAATCACATAAATGCCGTCAGCGTATGCTAGCAATTGTACGGACTTTTGAATGATCTTGCCTCTTGTGCCGGCGAGTGGGTTCTGCACGATCTTCTCCAGGATGATGTTAAAGAAGTCACATGGCAGCGCGTCGCCTTGTCTAAGACCCTTTTTGTCATTGAACGCCTCGGTGAGTTCGTTACCGAATGACGAGTTCGGCGGGAACGTCCAAGCTAGACATGGCGTTGTATAGCTTGTCTCTATAGACGCTATCACATGCGGGCTTGAAATCGACGAATAGGTCGTCGGTGTTGATTTGCATCTCTTGGCTTTTTTCCAGGATCTGCCGATGGCGGACTTCCCTGGCCTGAAACCGCAGATATAAGGACATAGCAGGTTATTGACGAAAGTCTTCGCGGGCTCAAGCAAAACGGCAGAAAAGATCTTGTAGGCTATGTTTGGGAGAATAATTCCACTGTAGTTGGTGCAGTTGACGTGGTCTCCTTTCTGATGGATAGGTCAAACAATACTGAGGTTCCACTCGTCGGGCAGGCTTTTCTCCGACCGTGTTTTACAGATGAGCTGGTGCATGTACCCTTCCAGATCATCTCCAGCTGTCCGTCTGCACCCGCAATTTTATTCGACTTTAGTCTCGCTATCGATATCTTAACTTCGTCTAAGTCTGGGGGACGGGATAGCTCTACAGGAGTGATCTTTCCAGATTCTCTGTATCGACTGCGACTCTACTACGGCTTCGTTCCGAAGCTTATACCCGTCGGATAACTGTTTCACCCTTTGGTTGGGCCATCATTTCTGTCGTAACACCTCCCCATTTCCTCGATCGCGCGATTCTCATGTCCTTTCCTCTTTTTCCTTTTGAGAAGCCGGTACTCGTCCCTTTTTTTAGTTAATGAAGTAGTACGCGTAGCAGACGTGACAAAATCTCAATCAATCCGCTTCAGAAGAGAGGAAATTGCATAATCATTGGAGCGAGGGTACCCTATGGACGCCTATCTACACAGACTACAAGTGTAGATAGTAAATGAAAGAAATAGGGCGTGCAGTTTATTCGCCAAGTAGTACTCTTCCATCTCTGAGTGTACGTTACTCGCGCACGTATCCATTTATGTTAATTTTTGCTGATAATAAGGTTTAATCAAAGACAATGTACATAATACCAAGGTAGTGCATCTGAAAGGATTAGAAAAGATGTTTTGTTTTCCCTTTTATCTTCTCATACAGAATCTTTATAGCGTAACAACTACAATTATTGGAACGCCAAAATTTTGACCGGACTCTTGGCACCCCACCATGCAACAGTGATTTTCTCAGTAACCCTTGGACTTTTCTGTCTATAAGTTGTCCCGAAAAAATTAAGTAAAAATTAAAAATATGGTGCTAATAATTGGCTGCAGGAAAAATTAGGGTTCAATTATTGGCCGGTAATTTCACCCCGTTTAGCTACTATTTTTGGCACTGCCAATAGTTGTATTTTTTAAACATTATTATTTTAGTTTGATATTTAGTTAAATAAATAAAATAAAAAAAATATACAGTGAAATTTCTGTAATTCGGAATCCTATAATTCGGAAAACTCGTTTATTCGGAAAAAAGCTGTCCTTATTAAAGAGATTTTTTCCGAATATGTTTCCGTTTTTCAATTTTTTATGTAAAAACTATATTAAACTATCAAAAATTAAAACACGCAACTATTGATCATAAAAATGTGGAAGTCGATTACAGTCGTTAAAATATCTATTCGGGTGTGCACATTTGAAGTCGGAAAAAACAATAATAAAAAAATATTAAAACATCATGTTTTTTCTGTTTTAAAGAGTGTAAGTAAAAGTGATTTTTGGTTGCTGATAACTATAGATATTAAAATAGACTATAATACTATAATACTACTATAAAACTAAAAATATGAAATTGATATTTTAAATATATTATCAATAATTATATCTTTAAAATATTAAATCAACTCAAAATGTTACGTTTTATACTCTGGTACAACACATCAAATAAGTTAAGAAATAAAAATGCTACAGCTGGTCAAATCCAATAATAGTAGCCATTAGGCTATGCATGTATAATCAAACACAGCTACGGGTGTGAGCAGAACACATACCTAAAAGCAAACACAATATTTCTATTCTCTGTTTCGGGAAGGATTTTTCAACAAAACCATTAAATCTGAAATCAAGCTGAAGTTATGAATATCAAGCTTTTGAATGGATTGGCCGATTTAGATAAAATTTGAGAGATATACCAATCACATCTATGAAGTTCAATTCCCACAACCAGTGCTCATCGCATGCAGGTAATTGGTATTCTCAAGCACCCTTTTGTGAATCAGCTGATCCCAGCCACCACTTTGTGTATAATCCAAATCATATACGAAAAAAATAAAAAATCCTGTTTTGCTGCAGCACTTCTACTTCGCCATTTATGCACATAAAGAGAGATCGGTATAGCATCGATGGCAAAACAAAATCGGAATTCATGCCTGGTTTGTGGTTCCAGCATAGGACCCCATAATCTGGTGTATACAAGTGCAGAGAAAAAGAGCAAAATAAGTTTCAGTTCAGTCCAAAGCTACACAGTTTCCTTACAAGCAACGAAAAAGCTGGGCTCAGGTTTCCATTATGCGAACTAGGCACACACTTTATTTTTTGTTTTTTCCTTGCTAAATATAATATTTTTTCTTGATCAAATAAATCAAATAAATCAATATTTATCTATAGATTCTTTTTTTTTGTATTTTTTATTTTTTTTTTATTTTTATCAAACTTTAAACATTTTTTTTAATCAAACGATGTTTTTGCGACTCGTTGCTCATACATCGGGTTTTTATGCCTTTTTACAAAAAATTTCGAGCCGCCCACCCCAGGGATTTCGCGATGGTAGCTCTCCGGGACATAGAGGGGGCCTTCAACAACGTTCAATTTGAAGCGATAGGAAACGCTCTACGAAACCTGAAGGTTGAAATCTATATCCGAGTCCTGTATAAAAGGGAAAATTGTAACTCAACGAAGCAACAGCAGCACAGACAGAAGGGTTCAGGGGGAGTTCTATCTCCTCTTTTCTGGATTATTGTTGTGGAAGACATCCTTAAGAGATTAAATGCGACAGGATGCAAACCCATAGCTCATATTGCCCTAACTAGCACAGGTAAATTCCCAGACACCATCACTGCCTAATGAACATTAGGAGAGTAGTAGGAGTAATTACTGGCCACAATTGTCAAATCAAGTCAGAAGGCTTGGACCACCCCACAATGACTTCTGTAGGAGTTGCATGGATGAGAAAGATCAGGAAACTGTTAGCTCGGAACCTGCCCATCCCTTGCAGAGACAAGAATGGGCAGTTATTTCTTCGATTGTCTTGGAGACTTAGCGAACATCAACATAAAGGACATCTTGAGGTTCATAGAAACCAGCAACTGTTTATAGGTTTCAGTACGCATACCAACAAAGATAAAGTACGAACGAGTCTAGTAGTTGGACGGAGTGGCGGGTAAAGCCGAATAGTGACAGCACAAGGGACCTTAAACGACTGAGTAAGGCAAATCCCTGAGGGGGAATTTTGCCGAGCTGGCACAAAAGACTGTAGGTCCCTTCCGCTCGTCAGAGAATAACACGAGTGGTTGCTTCAGAAGCTAGAACCTGGCCCTCTGCTTTACCATTAATAGATAACATTTAAGTGCATAAGAAACAGTGCATCTCAATGACTTTATTCCTCCCGAAGCGTCCCTCCAATCAGCCACTTTAGGTCCGCTCCAAGATCCCCAATCCGATGTCCTATTGTCTTCTCTATCGTACGCCGATTCCTCCTCATATTTAAAGTAAAGAGCAACACCTTTGTGCTCCAATTCAGCTGATCTTTGAAGCCCTTTATCGTCTCTTAACCACCACTCAGCGCAACAATTGCTCAACCAATTAAGAAACCTAACGTGGACACTTCATACCCGATCCAGGATTCAGACGTAAGTTCCATTGCCTTCCATATCGTACGTCGTACAAGTGACCAGGCAATATTTGTGTGATCCTTGAAGCCATTTATCATCTCTGAACCATTCTTAGTTTAAAATGTCATCAAATTAGCAAAAATACTCATGCTCTCTATGGCCCACAAAATACCTTAGATAAGGTTAAGTAAGAAACCTACCTTACTTGATCCATTCGAATCGCAATCTCCATCCTCGCTTCCTCAAGTCGCGCCATTCAAGTTCAAAGTTTAACAAAACCAACCCACATCACTTACACTCGTTCAGGTCGTCTGTGCCCGAGGTGTAGCTTTCCAAATTAAGATCTCAATCAATTCCCACCTCAATTTGTATTTTCAATTACTTTTAGTTCACACTGGCTCATGGCACACAGCTGAATCGCACAACACAAACTCCACCGATCGCCACTCCACCACTCGCGACGCACGACGACACGCTTGCGTTCACCACACAACTTCCGATCGTCAATGCAAATGATCCTCAACAACGCACGATCGTATTACCAGCCGAGCCAAGAGATTCGCTGCAACTGCATTCAAACGATCGGTCGGCTCTGGAGTTCCGCGAAATGATCAAATAGAACTATGCAACGCTCTGCGATAGGAAACTCGTTTCCTACCGAGTGTCGAGTGCATAGTGGATAGTCCTTTCTCTTGCAACGATCTCGGCGTATTTGGGTCAGCCGCGGGAACATAAATTTTGAATACGCCGCCTCACAGGGGTCTGGACTACCTTGACTTATATTCGCCGTGAACCGCGCAGTGCATAGGGGGCTCCGCATAAGGAGTCCATCGAACGGTCCTGCTCAGGTCTAGAGTGCTTGCTCTCGGGATTGGGTTACAAGGAAACATTAGAATGTCAGGGGAACTTGTTTTGACAGAATCTTGATTGTATATGGGTCGACGTGAGGACTGCGTTGGCACGCCACTTCCACAGAGAGAGAGGGAGAGAGAGAGAGGCCACTTTATCTGATAGTAAATAGGTCAACATGAGGCTGTACGAGTAAATATTGGCGACAAATATGTATCCACACGGATAGGTGAATAAATTTACAATCTCATAATCTAACGGTCCGACTGAAGAGGACCGTGAGTGAGTGCGAGAGTGAGAGCAGGATGGATGAGTTACAAACTAGAGGTGACCGCTGCTCGTGTGAGTGTCTGGCCAGAATTTGCATACTTAATTGATTTGTGTATTGGGGATCGAATGGGAGTCACACGTAAGCAATGGCCTGTGGTCAGTGGACAGACAGGAGTGACTGACTGATGTAGGGAAAGTTTGGAGGAGACTTACATGATTTTGGAGGCAGCTTGTGTCTGGGCTTAGCTTCAATCTGTCATGAATGAACAGAGCCGTAACGGGCGCCGGCGGACCTGTTTAAGCATCCCACTTGGAAATAGATCAAATTGTGGCAGCAATCTGCTGGAAGACGACACATGGATGGGGCAAGCGAAGAACAGTGTCCGCCGGAAGGTAATAACAGATGGATGCCATCATCAGCATAATCTACTGATGTGTCTAATCGTCTTTCGGCGGGAAGAGACGAGGGACCGCGCTTCGCTTTTATGATGTTTCACGTAATATGGCACAAACGGGAAACGATGAGCTCATGGCCATTATGCAGACAGCCCGTTGATGCGTTGTGACAAATAGATTTCGCGGATTTTGTGTGATTTTGTGGCTCATATGTAGATCGCTTGTGGACTATGCGCATGTTTGATTTATATATTCAAGTTGTTACTGTAGATTGTGCAGGTTTTTTTTATACATTCTTGATGATGGTAGAGGAATCGCTTAAACATACCAGTTAGCTATGCGGTTTGTGGTATTTTCCTTGTTTGTGTCACAGTAAGTAGATTAGTGAATAGATCAAACGATCGTTCACACTCGAGTGCACGTGGTCTTGATACTTTGTGTTGACACGCACCATGCTCATGATGGCTGAAAGCAGCGTCCTGAAGACTGTCTAGCTGTAGCCACTGCTTAAAAGAAAAGTTGTGTTAGCAATATCGGTTTTGCTTGCAACTAATTTGAGTTTGAACGACATTTGTCAATTGGCATTTGACAGTTGTAGAAGAACTTGCACTAACTTGATGCCAGAGGCCAGGGACCGCTCTGCTAGGATTTTCAGCGTTCTTAAAAAACGAACGCCAAAGCAACTTTTATGGATTTATAAATTTGTGAAATATATTAATATATTTGAATAGTCGTCATAATCGACTGAGCTAAGCAACCAAACCCAGCCATAGTGAGGTATGTCCCATGATGACAGCCTATGGCTTCTCCTTGACGGCATACAGGGCGTCGTGTCAGCAAAAAGTGTGGACAAAAATTGAAAAAAGACTACATGTGTTTCTTTTATTTTCAATTCAATCTTTTTTACAAAAATAATTACTCTCTGTGATCTTCACACAACTTAGGTAGGTTTCTACGCTGGCATCATTTGTTAATATTTGAACATAAATCTGGAACATGCTTTCTTTACTTATCTTCTTCTATTGGCTCTAAGTTATTAATTTTAAACTTGTCATGACAAAAATCTATCATAGCAGCAATTTTGACGGTTGAACTACAGGACCATAAATGAAAACGTTCCCTATATGAGCACAGTTTCAACGAGGTTCCCTAGAAAAGGGGCAAGTGCATACAGAAGATTCTTTCAGACTTCCTTTATTAACAACTTTTCAATTGCTTGACCTGTAACTCACTCTAGAAAAACAGCTTACCGTCGTTGAAATGCGTCCTAAAGCAAATATTTGTTTGAAGAACCTGGAGGTTTATGTGCAAATAAGAACAATCAAATAAACTGTTGTTAGACCACTAATGAGGAACCAACTGAAAACTGTTGTTGGTCTGCGCCGTTTTTTGGATGTTTTCCAATAAGTATACGAGTTGAATTTTAAATGAACCTCATATTTGGGGGGCTGCTACGAACGGGTGGCTTTCATCGTGTATGATAATATTTCTCACTTTTTTCTTTCTCACTTTCCAAATCATTTTTGATAAAAGTCATTTTTTTTCTACGGGTCGCCGCACTTTACACAGTTTTTTTTTTAAGCTTAAATATAATAGTATTTTTTAAAGAAATTGAGTTGGAAAAAACTGTTATAAAAATGACACTTCTCATATCAACAAGTTAAATGAAAATACATGAATTTCACAACTAAACAAAAGGGTAACTTTAGAGGTCTGAATCTTGCACATCCCTTGTCATAACTTGCCAAAATGTTGGGAATACATAGGCCAGTTATATATTTATAAAAAAAAAAATATGCAATAACTCCATATTCCAAATTTCATATTTGGCGTTATTATTTCCGCTTTTGAAACACTGAAAAGTCCGAAAGTCCTCGGTAGCCTTCTTAGTTTTATATCTAAGTAATCATAGATAACCCGGGCTTATGACTTCAAAGCCGTTTTGAATACATTTTTAAGCCCTTAAAGTCAACAAAATATTTATTCAACAAAAGTTCACATGTCTTCCAATATTTATAAAATAAATTCTGTATATTTATACATCATTCTATTGGTCTGCTCTTAAAATATTCAATTTAAAATAAAATATTAAAAAATATGCCTTCCATAAGTAGCTTCAAAAATAGGTGTTAAAAAAAACTTTTGATGAACATATATTTTTTTATATTATTTCCATCACAGAGCACACGACGACACTACGTTCTCTAAGTGTTAACTCTCAGTATCGCTTTACACAGCAGATTTTTGCTGCGCAGCTAAGGATCATCTACCGATTTTGAATCTCAAAGATTGCATCAAATAAACAGTATTAATTAATGAATAGTGTATGGATAAATTTTTTAAGCTCCATTCGAGACAAGCAAAGTATTTATACGCCTTGTAATAGGTTCATTACAACCATAGTTGGTTCTATGCCTCTTCTCGTGTAGTCAATTTCTCACCCGAAGAGATCTTTGGGGAGCATATATATTGATGAGAAAAAGAAAATCTGGTGAATTTAAACGGCAATTAATAATATCGCGGATGAACATGGCTGACGCGGCCTCACGCCTGAAGCTTAGGGTTTGCAAAGCGTTTTATTTTTCATCTATCGTCATATTTAGGGAGTTCTTCGAAGGAATATAATTTACGAACAGCTTATCTCGTGAAATTGTTTGTACTCTTTCGAATCTGAGTTCTTGTGTATCATATGGGGAATCCCAAATGATGGAAGAGCATTCTAAATACGGTCTGACTAACGAACAATAGATGGACTTAAGACCAGTCATATCTCGAAAGACTTCCCACAGGGAGCGGAGGTATAATTATAATGTAATGAAAAATTTAATTTTAATTTTTACCAGATCTTTAATCTCTTCTGGGCGACTAAGTCTATGATCAATTATGAGACAATCATAGACAATTGGGGATGTAATCCGATATGCCGTAAAAATATTACATTTTTGAATATTCATCTCAAGTCCATTATGCTTGCACCATTCCACTAATGCATGGATATCCAATTGGAAATTATTACAATCAGTTAAACTATTTATCGATAAATACAATTTAAAGTCGTCTGCGAATGTTAAAATTTTACAATATTTGAAAATTTCATGAACATCGTTTGTGAACAAAAGAAATAGTAATGGCCCCACATGGCTACCTTGTGTAACGCCCGATGTAACTTTTA
The DNA here is from genome assembly GCA_905231855.2 of Eristalis tenax. NCBI lineage: Eukaryota > Metazoa > Arthropoda > Insecta > Diptera > Syrphidae > Eristalis > Eristalis tenax. The sequence goes on from HG993124.1 coordinate 115,476,414, forward strand.
TTACTCGAGATCTAAAACTATCGATCTTTACCAATTGCTGTCTGCTCTTTAAGTAATTGGAAAATCACTCTAACATTAACTATGGAATCCCAAAGACTTTTTTTAGCTTGTTTAAAAGCAAAGTGTGGTGTACTTTATGGAAGGCTGTCGAGAAATCGGTGTAAAGTACATCAACTTGTAATTGATTTTCTAAATTTTTATAAATGTAATTTAGTTGTACATGACCTGCTCTGCATAAAGCCATGCTGGTTATTAGAAATAATTTCTTTTACAAGGATTTCAAATAACTTTGGTATCGATGAAAGCTTTGATGTTGGTTGATAATTTTCTTCTTCATGGCTTAAACCGCTTTTATATATAGGCGTCAGAAAAGAGCACTTCCATTCATTTAAGAATTCACCCGTTTTAAGGGATTGATTAAAGATAATTTTGGCACATGGTCACGGCAATAATTTTAAATGCACGATAAACCGAAATCCAACTTTTTCTTAAATTTTCAACCGGAACCTCATCGGATCTGTGGACTGTAGTTTACTTTAAGATTTGTTGAGGCATTTATTACGTCCTGATCCGGAAATTGCAATACACCTTGTATATCCAGAACCTCGGGTATATTAGAGCAATGGTTCACGGTTGTCTGGACCGGAGACCCATTATGGACTGACTCAAAAAATGTTGGCGAAGAGGTCACAAGTTCCATCCAAGTTTGTTAAAGTTACGTTGACAAGTTCCATTAACTTGGGCAAGCCCAAGAAATTTGCTCCTTACTGAAGATTCTTCAGATTTTTCATCATAGCATCGGATAATGCCAATTTCTATGTGGACGCTTTTCAGCGTTTTATTGCCAGTTGAAATTGTACTTTAAAGCAAGAGCGAGTAGGTGGTTGAACACGACACATCAGTGTCTTCGAATGTATTCACTTGCCGTGACCATGTGACCATGTGCCATCCACAAATCAGGCATTCCATTGCCTCAAAACGAGGTTAACAAAACACCGGAACTCCGAAAAACAAAAACAAAACGCTATCACACTCATATTAATGGTTTAACTTGACCGTGCATCATAATTTAAATGCACACACCGCATAAACCCTCGCCGCAAAGTCAATGCACTCCAGAGTTCCCCGAACGAAATGCAACCGCATCAAAATAATCTCCAACACATTTGTCTTCCAAGTATCAGAGCATGAAGACAGCTAGACGGAAACAGCACTGGAAGCCCATCTGAAATTAATATGAATACCCACTGATCGCTATTCTAATTTGAAGGGCCCATGAACTAATTCAAGAGGTGATCGGGAGAAAGGTCGTAAACTGCTGAAAATCACTGGTCCCCTTCTAAGGAAATGAAAGTTATCAAAACGGGAGTTGCCATAACTCCACCGCATAACTCTTGGAGAATACAGAGGTTCACCAATATTCCTCATGACCAAGCAGAGACTCACGTTGCTGGTGGGGAGACGGTTTGTAGCAACACTGTTTGTTGGTTCATTGTCACTTAATCAGTGCTGACTGCAAGTAGTTTCAGCTACACTGGATGTAGACTTTTTTCGAATCGGATTGTGATTGGAGGTGTGGCGGTCGGGGACTAAGTCTGGCGAAAGGTTTACTTGGTGGTGATCGGATCACGGGAAGCAACTTGGATCTAACACGGAGTTCCAAAAACGTTATCTGCAAAATTCTTATAATGTTATTCTTGAACACCATTGAAGCCATAGCATTCAAGGGTTTCTAAGTACAAAAATGAATTTCAAGAACGGAAGGTCAGGAAGATCGTTTCAGTGCATTTTTGCTTAGACCAAGTGTTTGGGGATACAAGAAGGCTTGGAAGCAGCGTATCACCATCACCTTCATTCGGTCCGGGATAACAAGCTGGTGAGTAGTAGAAATTGGACTTTACTAGACAAGCTTTTTATAAGACAAAGATTGACATTGTGAGGCTTTCTGGGCTCGTTGGAACAGCTGTTGCGGCATGCCGTCGACGCTGGGGCCAAAATAAAGCAAACATTCAATTACCACAAACAGCTACAAAAGCATATTGCGCAATTTTAGATTTTTTAGATGTACTGACGTTTATTGTAACAGGCTACTGTTTATTTCAACCTCCAATATATTCCCGCACACGTCAACAAAATATTGTAAAAAGTGTATTCATTAATTCCTCTTACCTCGGTCCATCGTCAATTAACGTTGGTTTTTGTATATGTCAAAAAAAAACTCGATACAATTATTTGAATACATTTGAGCACAAATCAATTTTTTAACCGTACCTAAGTTGACAACTCTGGACACATTTTAAATTTATTGTTTTGGGCACTCTTACCATACAGGCGGACCCAATGTCAAATTGGTACTCTGATGCATACTTCGCCGGATGTATTTGTAAACGACCGCAACGTTCGCTAAGTTCCGTTCCCGAGACCTTATAGCACGTTTACACCGCACTCAAATCCAACATTTTGGAGAAAAAATTTCGAAATCCAATTTTGCGTTCCCACTGCAACTTCAATGCTTTAAATGACAGCTAGTGTCAGATATTAATTACAGACATTTTTTTCTGATTAAAAACCAGAAGTGGTTGGTATAACTTAATTGGCTTGGCAGCCAAGAGTGAATCAAGCCATTTTTGATATTCTGCTCTGATGTGAACCGTATTTCAGTGAGGGCGTTCTGAAACGACCGGGGCAAATGGTAGTCAGAAGGGGCAAGGTCTGGGTTATATGGCGGTTGGGGTAAACCTTCCCTGTTTTCCAAATAGTTCTCGACCGGAATAGCAACGTGGGGCCGAGCGTTGTCATGATGGAAAGTTATTGCCTCGTGTCTGGTCGCATAATCTGGGCGTTTTTCGGTTTCAAACGGACAAATTGTGCCCGGTAGCGTTGTCCATTGATGGTTTCACCCGGTTTTAGCGGCACACCCTTCTGATCCCACCAAATACACAGCATTACCTTCGCGCCATGGATATTCGGCTTTGCCGTTGATTTGGCTGGTTGGCCGGGTTTCACATATGATTTTTTGAGCTTGGGGTTTTCGTAATGGATCCATTGTTCATCACCAGTAACAATCCGATGCAAAAATGACTTCCTTTTGTGGCGTCGAACGTCGTGTGTGTCAAATCCCAGCAAAAACACTTTCGACATATTTGAGTGAAAAAAAAAGATTGTTGATTACGCCTCAAATAAATGACATTCACTGAAATGACGTACAATGACAGTAGCTTTCCAACGCATGTTCCAATGGAATAATACAAGTTACGCCATCTCTTAGCGAACCGCACTAATTAATTTATGGACCCAATACCAATCCTTTGCACACTACACCTACGGTGTGGACCAGGGGTAAAAATGGCTGAAGGTGGATATCTATGTGCTCCATTATCTCTGGTCTTCAGCTGAGCATCCGTCTTAGCTGTATACGAACATCGCAAGATGCATCGGTGACGCGTTGCTACAGCAGTAAAGAGTAAGTTTTGCGGGGTGTTGTATCCAAAGTCAGTAGCTCAACAGACATGAAAACAAAGCGCACATGGTTACACCTTAAAATTGCATTTGTCGGCTATGCATTACCAATCTTAAGATTGGAAGACTGACAAAAAATATTTTTTTTATTTCGAAGCTATTCATTTACGACGACTTGTGATTTGGCTAGGCTCACCAAACATTTCACAAATCGGTGTTTGCCTTTCTAGTTTAATTCAGTGTCATCTTGGAAGTTATTCAATACGTTCACGATTTTAGCTCGCTGATTTTGTTATCTCCCTAGAAAAATCTCTATCTAGTAGTAAGATGTCCAAGGCACATTTAACTCGTTGAGAAATACCCAAGCAATAAACGATGAAACTCCCTTAATACGTCGGACGCACACATGACCTGGGAAAAACGCCGTCACCCAAACTTTCATTTTCCCCATAAAATTCACCAGGCAGCACACTTGGCAATTTAAAGGCTGATTAAAAATCAAATTAAATCTGTCTCATGGTGGACGCATCAGGTCCAATGCATTTGTGTGAACGGATCTCTGCAACGAATGACAATCGGATTATCTCTTAAAATGAGATCTTTCTCACCTCGCCCTAAAACAGTTTAAGACACCTGCATTTGCATTCCTGCGATATGTCTGCGACTTAAGCCAGTCGATCCGATCGTAAAAAGAAGTGACCGTTGCCGATTGATGGATGTAATAAATCTTGCAACGGTGTTTACTCTGTTCAAAACTGAAACGATGCTGCCACTTTTTATGGACAAGTGTGGACATTAAACATGAGCTTGATTTTGACAGAGGCGTTCTTCTACTTCCCTGGGAAGGCCAGCAAGTGCGGCACCAACAAACAAAATCGTGTCAATGCAACAGATCTTGATAGTAAAGGGCGGATCGATAAACATATGACTGCGGGCTTATATAGATGCATCTAGAGATGTTTGATTTCACAGCTAAACTCATCAGGTTATGCATGATCACGATAGAGACCTCTCGTTGCTTCATTAAGGTCGTTTTAGAAATCACCCAGGCTTTGATTTAAAAAAAAAAAAAAGTTTAGACTGGGCGACGCGCTGTCTCTGGCTTGCACTGGAGGCAAGATCTTCCAACGATTCAAATGGAAGCGGCTAAAAAGGGTCTGGCGATACACAAGGAAGACGAATGTATGCTATCAACATCGACGTGTCAGATGGGCGGCGCAAAATACCAAAAATTAAGATTGGAACACGGAGTTGTTGCATTTATTTTTTTTATAGATACAGTCGACTCGCGATAATTTGAACTGGGCCTCTTGGAAAAACTTTGATAAATCGAACAAAACCTTTGTGTTTTGGTACAATAATTCGAAGAGATTGCTCAGTCGAGCAGCCAGAAAACACGCTTTTATTCGAAATCAGAGCTAGATTCCTTTCAGTCATTTGAATTTTGTGTTTGTCGGTTTTTTTTTTGTTGTTGTCTGTTAATTGTCCGGCTGTGATTTTTGATTGTGACGCATGCGATGTGAAGAGAATAAGTAAAAAATTCAACCTCTCAGGATGGATGGAGCCTTCTTCCTAACTTTGGTGAATCTGTGACTTTCGATGATTTTTTCTACTGTACTCTGTGCTTTGTGTGACGACGAATTTTGCACCTTCCTATTCAAGCAGCAACTGTGAAAAGGACTATGAAGATGTATCCAAAGCAGTCATTGTTGTGTACATTGCGCCAACATTTACCAAGAACGGAAGTGGTCGGTGAGGTACTCTCGGCACTGGTTGCCATGGACAGTGTTCTTGACTAATCCTCCATTGCAAAATGTTATGCAATTCAATGTGTGCTCTTATTTCTTTTTCCTCCTTCGCTCCAATTCGACAATTTTTCGTTAATTTGAATTTTTTATAAAGTCCCTTGAGTTTCGAATTATCGACAGTCGACTGTATATAACTGGCCAAAATTTGGGAAAGTTTTGTCAAGGAATATGTAAGATATGTATTCACGCATTTTCTTGCAATAACTCTTTGGTATGGTGGAACAGCTAAATATGAAAAAAAAAAGTATTTAACAATGGTTTTTTTTTTGCTTACAGTTGAGAACAAGTTAAATCACCTGGCTCTTTAAACGAAGCTACAAAGTTAAATGTGTTAACAGTGTATACCAAGAACTGTGAGGAAGGCACCGCTGCGGTAGGTAGGTATCTTACAAATTGAACAGACAGCTCTCAATATGCTGGTAACTTGAATTTTTCTTTATCACTTACGTCTATAAAAGGGACATCAGTTTCAGGGGGGGCGGGAGGATACGTCAAAGCGGCTTCGTCCCCCCTGAAGCATTTCTCCATCTAGATAAGCACAGTCTGATACAAGACGTAAATGCGGTGCCGCTCATCTACAACGGTCGGTCCCCTGTCTTGCAGTGGAGTGGATATGCATAATATCTACTGCAACCTATGGCCGACGTATTAAGCTTAGGGAAGTCTTTAAGGTAGAATAAGTTGTAAATAAAAAAGGAAAAATTATAATGTGTATCCAGTTGTGTTCAAAATAATAGTAGTGCGCCTAGTTATATTGATTATTTAAGCATTGTCGAATGACAACAACTTATTTTTTAATTTGTTGTACATACAACGTTTTTATTCTTAATTATAGTTTGGAAATTAAAAATATAAAGCAACAAAAAACTACAAACAGAATTTCCCTGTTCAAAATAATAGTAGCGTTGATTGAAACTAAAAAAAAAAATGATTAGACATCAAACAAAAAAATGTATCTTAAACAAGAGATAACCTTAATACTTGGTTGTAAACCCCTTATTCTCTAGGACTGATATGCACCGACGTGGTGGAGTCCACCAAATCCTTGCATCTCTTGGTTGTAAAATTCTGCCACGCGCTTTGCACTACTTGCCAAAGTTCTATATTATTGGATGACTTTGCGTTCGCCACTGCTTTCTTTAAGTCACACCACAAGTTTTCTATGATGTTAAGGTCTGGTGACTGTGCCAGCCACACCATAACATTAACCCCATTGACCCGAAACCATTGCTTGGCTTTTTTGCTCGTATGTTTCGGGTCATTATCTAGCTGAAAGACCCAGGCAACATTATCAGTCCGAGTCAAGAATATCAACATATACAGTCTGGTCCATGATCCCAGAAATAAGATGGATAGGCCCAACACCTTGGTAGGAAAAACAGCCCCAAAAACAGCCTCAAACCATTATTTTTGAACAGCCGTGTTTTATGGTCTTTAAAGTGTATTGAGGGCGATATTCCGAGTTTGGAGGACGGCGAACATATTGACGGGACCCACATGCCCCAAAAAGAACAATTTTGCTCTCAGCAGTCCATAATATATTGCGCCATTTTTCCACAGGCCAGGTGATGTGTTCTTTGGCAAACGCTATCCGAGCTACTATGTGCTTTTTTAGAGAGTAATGGTACCTTGCGGGGACTCCGAGCGTATAGCCCTTCATTTAACAGCCGTCTGCGAACTGTGACAACACTGATACTTGGCCCCAACTCCTTTTGGATGACATTTGAAGGTGCAGACAGGTGCGTCTTGCTATATCTTACAATTCGCCTGTTTTTTTTCGGGCTCATGATGGTGCTTTATTGCGTTAGCAATCATTGGAGCTGTGCATCCTATGATTTCTTGAATTTTTTTATACGTTTTTCCATCTGCTCTTAATTTTAAAATTAATTTTATCTCCTGCGCTGTGCAATGCTTATTGCGGCCCACTGCTTAATTAAAAGTTTAAGATTTTACTATAATCTAAATTAAACATATTTATTTGTTCGTACTTTTATGTTTCTACCTTTTACCATTTAATTTCTTATCAAATTTTAAGTCAGTTAATTAGAACATTACTATTTTTTTGAACAGCTGTAAATACACACAGTGATACAAACACACATGATGTAAAGCATGCTTGATGAAAAAGATTTGGTTGTTTGAGAGGACTTGTCTTGGGCTTGTCTTCGCCTTTATCGAACTCTAGAGTCCCAGTGCAGAAAAATCTATTCCAATGAGGGCTTATACAATAGCGCAAACCTGATAAGAGTGGACCATTTCCGGGCGATATTGATTCGGGGTCACACTGCTAGAGCGATAAACTTGACTAACAACCTGATTTCTGGGGATTACCACCTCAATCCTCAATACCACCAGAGGGTACATCAAAACGGCTTCGTCCCGCCAGAAGCATTCCTTCATTTGGATTTCCTTCGGTTCAGTATGACGGTATCCCAGATGTGCGGGATGTTGCTATGCATCATCATTTATTTAAGAAAAAACATGTACAATAGTATTATTGAAAGTACTGCCCATCTGAAGCTATGACTTTTTCCCATCTTTCTGGCAATTTGTGGATCCCATCCCACAAGAACTGCGCCGGCAGCGTTGTCCATTGATGGCTTTACCCGATTTTAGCAGTTCATAATACAGCACATCCTTCTGATCCCACCAAATATAGAACACTAACTTCGCGCCATGGATATTTGCCGTTGATTTGTCTTGTTGGCCAAGCCAAAATAACCACTTTTAAATCGCGCACCACTTTTGGCACGTTCGCTCAGCTAGCTTCACCATAAACTTCCACCAAAATACGATGACTTTCGGCAGCAGTTTTCTTCATATTAAAGTAATGAAGAAGAACTCCCCGCAAAAACACTTTTTCAGGCACAAAGTTCGACATATTTGGGTGAAAAAAAATATTGTTGTTTACGCTTCAAATGAACGACATGTACTGAAATGACGTACAATGACAGTAGCTTTCCAACGCATGCTCCAATAAAATAATACAAGGTAGCCAATAATTCTAGCGCACTCGGCCTAACCCAGCTAAAACGCGCAACATTTCTTGCTATTTTTTTTTTTTTATTAAAGGTATTATATTTTAACAAGGAGTCATAAAAATGTTACTTTTCATACTAAAGAGTTATTGCAAGAAAATGCATGAATTTCGAAACTAAAAGAAAGTAACTTTAGCGCTCTGTATCTCGCATATCCTTTGACACATCTTGCCCAAATTTTGGGAAACATAGGAAGCATAGGTCAATTATATATCTATTGAAAAATAAACGCATCATATTGCAAATTAAATTTTTGGTATTTTTTTCGCTTCTGAAACACTCTACGGCGCTGCATCGCAATGTCCAGCTTTAACTTCGCGGTAATCGGAGACTTCGCTTACAACACTAGAAGCAGAAATAAAGTCTAATAGAGATGGGCAACTTCACAGCTGATTGTCCCCTTGCCCGGAATAATGTGAATGCCGTTCTCTGATTGGAAATTTTGGTTTGAGAAAACGGTACAAAAAAGGATTTAGAGGTAGAAGTTGGCTTCCTAACAATACTTCATTTCTGCTTCTACTGTTGCCCAGAATTGGTCCAGATCGATTCGATTCTGACCCGAACCTGAGACTATTTGCATCATTTACGCCCAACTTTCCGTAGCCTACGAAGATAAATACCGAGTAATCACATCCCACCACGAATCATTTGTAATCGATGTGAAATCTCAGTTTCCTTACATCCATCAAAAGTTTCTTTCTATAAAACATCCCAATCATGCATTATGTATCTGCTCTTGAGGGCATTCACATTGATTGATGGCCGATTCGAATCAGCATGGTAATGCATATCCGTCGCAAAACCATCGATGGACAGATTAGATTCAAAATATTTTATCTATTCTCGCCACTTATGCATCCATTAACCAAATCCCCTTGATTTACGACATTTACCGGATTCGCAAGCCATTCGATTTGCATACGCATCAGTTGCGATTATAATTCACACCTAGATCCACTGATTCCTACGTAGGCTGACTTTCACATTGGATGCTGCGCCGAGACACAGGATACTTAGCGGACCACAGATCGCGATTGATATGTGTTGTCACATTAGAATTAGAATGCATGCAAATGGAAAGACATAAACGCGGAGATCATAAACATTCGTGCTTATCTGTGAGAACTCGTTTGAGATGTGTTCCATATTCTGTTGGTCTGTCGAGGTTGAGAGCTCTGCGGCGTGATGTGGAATGCCGGTATGATAAAAATTTGTCGCCTAAAATCGTCCGTAAGTGAATCTGGGCCAAACATAGACACGTATACTAACAGTGTTAGACATGGTTTGTGGCCTAAAATGGAGAACTGAGTCAGGTTTTGTTTGTCTACCGCTGGCCCCGTGGGAGGGGATTCATACCTCACCCGTAATCGTCGAATCCGATGTTTGATGTGCGCGCGTCTCCTAAAGATGGCTGCAAGTATTTTTATGTGCCGGGAAAAATGTTGATTGGAGGATGATTGAAAAACATTGAATTTTAATGCGAATGCAAGGCGGTCTGCTGTGGGGCTGAGTACCTTGTAAAGTCAAGTTTATTGGGTCTGGGACATCATTTATAGCTTTCGGTTTCGGGTCGGTAGTGGTTTTAATTGATGTCACGTGTAACTGTGAGTTGAGCATGTGAACAGAGATGAACGTGTGAGACGAAGTGAGAATGGATTTTTCTGGTAATTTCGGGTAGGATAAGTGTCATTTGTGGACTTCAAATCGGTAAGAGATGCTCATTATCGATTAGAATCCGCTAGTCAATGGTGTGCAATCGAATTGCCGGGCTGGAAGTCGCACTGGTCGCAGAGCTGTGCGAAAAGACTTTAAATATTCGAAGGAACTTACAGGTGACATTTGTTTTCCTCGATCACTCCTGTTGGGAGCACAGGCTTCCACACTATTCCAAGTGAGGTTGCATTTTCCCAGTTCCAGGAGTACCGAAATGCTTCAGGTGTTCTTGAAACGGTCTCTGGATCTTTGCCTTGAGGGTTCCATTCTAACGCCATTCTGGTAATTCTGTCGGCTGTTTCCCTGATCGTATCAATTGGTGAATGATCAATTGGTTTCTCTCTTGTCATTCCTCTTGTCAGATTCAAGTTGCTGATGATGTTTAGCCAGAATTATCGACATATGGTACCGAGACATTTGTTGATGAATATCGGTTTCTTCTGTATGATGCTGTTCGAAATCAACCAGGTCGGTTCAGGTTTGATGTAACACGTGATTTGAAAATTCAGGGCTTCGTGTTTCTGGAAATCTGAGACTTCTCCATTCGTTGTTCGAAATTTGTTAACATTTCTGCACCGCAGTTTGTTGCTAGTGCACTACCTAAACAGCTGAAACTGTCTACATTTTCGACGGGATTTACTTCGATGGTAATGTCTGTTCCAGGTGTTGATTCTCATGACCTTAGCATCGTGCTAATTATGCGAAGTGTTCTAATTTAGCTTGGATGTTGCTGAGCTTGTGTGAGAGTAGACAGATATCATCCGCATAGTCTAAGTTGGAGGTTTCCGTGATTACATCCATTTGACCTGTCTAAATAAGTGCACCACTTGGATCTACTCTATTCATTGCACCCATTCGTTATAGAGTCCACCTATTTACGAAACAAATACTGTACAACCTTCAATCACCAGATATCGATTTGAGTACCTACTGTGTCTGATTTATCTCTCATCCATTAATGCTTTACTCAAATGAAACAAGCACCCGTATAACTGTTTAAAATACACTGCGTACACCAAGTGCACCGAGCAGTGTTGGGACGTCTAATTTTCAGAGCGTGGTTGGTCCCGAAGAAAATGAGTAGTAGATTTGAAAAAAGCGAGGTAGATCTCGTTAACCTACTCAATTTCTTAGAAATTTCACATACCATGTGAACTAGTTTTTGTAATACTCTTTTTAATTTTTTGCACATAATTTCCTTAGAAATTGTGTTTTGAGCAGGGTTTAAGAAACATAAAACAACAACCAATGGCATAAAAAGGAACAGAAATATGTCTTGGGTATATAACTTAATTCGTGCGGTTTTCTAAGAGATGGCGTAACTTGTATTATTCCATTGGAACATGCGTTGGAAGGCTACTGTCATTGTACTGAAATGACAGTACATGCCATCCATTTGAAGCGTAAGCAACAATAATTTTTTTTTCACTCAAATATGTCGAACTTTGTGTCTGTAAAAATGTTTTTGCGGGGAGTTCTCTTCATTACCTTAGTAAGAAGAAAACTGCTGCCGAAAGTCATCGTATTTTGGTGAAAGTTTATGGTGAACATGCGCTAGCTGAGCGAACGTGCCAAAAGAGTTGAATTTGGCTTGGCCAACCAGCCAAATCAACGGCAAAGCCGAATATCCATGGCGCGAAGGTAATGTTCTGTATTTGGTGGGATCAGAAGGGTGTGCTGTATTATGAGCTGCTGAAACCGGTTGAAACCATCAATGGACAACGCTACCGAACACAATTAATCCGTTTGAATAGAGCAGTAGCCGAAAATCGCCCGGAATATGCTACCAGACACGAGGCAATAATTTTTCGTCATGACAAAGCTCGACCCCACTTTGCTATTCTGGTTAAGAACTATTTGGAAAACAGCGATTGGGAAGTTTTACCCCACCCGCCTTACAGCCCAGGCCTTGCCCCTTCTGACTACCAACGATGAAACGATGAAAAAAAAAAAAATCATAGCTTCAGATGGGCAATACTTTGAATAATACTATTGCACATGTTTTTCTTAAATAAACGTTAAAATTTTTAATCCCAATAAATTGCTTAGTTTTCGTGTAAATTTAATTTATTTTTGTAGAAAGTGACTACAGCATAGTATTTGACAATAACAAATAGTTTGTTCATGCATTTAAACAAAAATAAAGTGATTTATTTTTTTCTTTTAACTAAAGTTGACTTATTTAATGAGTAACCCCTTTGAGTTTCAAATTTCATTAAGATCGGGTTCAAAATTTACAGATTTTTTTCCAACTCTCCTATGCAATGGGACCACTGTGCGTCGTTCCAAAAATGGTGTGTATCGAATTACAACTAGCAGGCACTCCCGAATTTTACCTTATGTAAAAATTCCGTCTATAGACGTGCCAATTAGTAGGGTCGTTGAGCGCGGATTTGCCTCCATAACAGTTGCAAGAGTTAGACCTTCTTAAATTCCGGAGATAAACTGGACTCTCTACCAGAATATCGTAGCTTTTCAAGGCTAGTGTAAAAAGGTCTGCTGGACTGTTGAAATAAACCATGATTAACAAGGAGACCAACAAATGGCCCACGGATCTGGATTGACATTGTAATCAAAGACTGCAGTAAGTAGATGCCCCACACTCCTCTCAGAAGTTTTCTCACACTCCCGGATCTTAGATCTCGCACCAGTGGCCTCGCATCGATAGGCCTCACAGCAGAATCAAAATTGTTAAGACTCCCTGAAGAGACACATTTATGCCTGAAATTCCATCTGTTTGTCTTACGAATTCGAAGTTCATTACCCAAATGCATGTTAATGAACTGGAATTGCAATCATTTAAGATAGGAGATGACCCGGTTAAGCTCTGAAAACTCTACGAACCAACAGATACAGCGTATTAAGTTCCTCATTCTAAAAAGACACATTATCATAAACAAACAGCAAGTTATTCACCTAACCCACATTCTCCACAACCCAAGACGAGGCGCACTTGACAAATGTTCCATCGCAGCTGGCAGCGAAACACACAAGTTCCCAAACGTGACCGTTTTCGAAGACTATTGTAAATTGCCATCGTTTAATCGATAGACATCTCCACACAGCTGTCCAGACGAAAGGTAGCATCGGTGCAAGCAATGCATTTGTAACGTCTGAGCGAGCACGCCTGTTGTCACAGGTGCAACGGATGGCCGTGGCGCCGAGGAACCACAAAAACCCTGTGATCACCGTGCTGCATAAATAAAAGCCGTAAAACCGAGTTTTCTGAGCAAGCGTTGGCATCATAAATATATGCATGTCGTTATTGCTGATTGGGCTCTTTGCTGGTCTCCCCCGTGTGGACTGTGGACCTATATTTAAATGCTTCTTGTGTCCTACTTCAAGTGGAGATGATGGCTTTTTATCGAAAAGATATCATCGGACTTTGGACTGTTTCGGTTTCGAGTCACTTTCTAATTTTCTTCTTCTTCAGTTCGGGGTGGACCTGGGCCTCAACCAACAAGGCGCTATTTTAGCCAACTGGCGCCAATTTCGGACGTAAGGTTGGTTGAGGTCCTTCTCTACTTGTATGCTTTTTCTATATTGCGTTGTCCCACTGGTTCGGACTCGAAGACTCTTCGGGCTGGAAAACTGTTGTCCATGCGGTCTACATGGCATAGACTAGACGTCTAGACTTTCAATCTAGGATGGCGCTTTACTGAGCTCACGTTGCTGTACACTTCTCCAGAAACCATAAACGCAAACATGACCAAAGATTGAACGCAGCATTTTTCTCGCGAAAAGATCAAGGGCTCCTTCATCTGCTTTTGAGATTGCCCAGGCCTCAGCTCCATAGAGCATGGCAGGCATGAGCAGTGTCTTATATAACGTTTGCTTGGTCCTTCGAGACAGGGCTTCTAATCAGTTGCCTCTGGAGCCCAAAGAAACAACGATTGGCAAGAGTTATTCTGCATTTAATCTCGGTACTGATGTTATTCGTAGTTGCTTACTTGGGAGCCGAGGTAGATGAAGTCCTTCAACACGCTGCCTATGTTGACGTTCTGGCCGACTCGACGATGTTGCGCCTCCTTTCTCACAGCATATAGTTCGTTTTGTCCTCATCCACAGAGGGATGATCCTCTTGCGCACCCTTGCTTGGCGAGTTAATTTTGCACGACCTTCCCAAGACAGTTCGTCACTTTGTCTACAAACTTTTTTGACATTGATGGTCTCGATGAGATCGTCTCCGACCTTGATGAAGCAACCAGAATTCTGCATCGTCGTCCTGCTTAGTCTGGCGAGATTGACAGGAATGTCAAAATAAGACATGGCGTTGTATAGCCAGGACTTGCCATAGTGTCAAGATTTGCTCGATGGTGGACTTCTCCGGCCTGAAACCGCACTGCTAAGGACATATCAGGTTATTGACGAATGGTTTTTGACGGCAGAGAAGATCTGGTAGGCGATGTTTAGAAGACTAATCGCTTGGTAGTTGGCGCTATTGAAGGGGTCTCCTTTTTTGCGAGTCGGTCCTTCGACCGTATCTTACAGATGAGCAGGTGCATGAGCCCAACTCTATCATCTCCATCTGCCTGAAAGAGTTCTGCAGAGAGTCCCCATCTGTACCAGCAGCTTAATTCGATATTAGTCTCGTTACAATCTCGACTTCGTCTAGGTCGAGGGGACGGAATTCTCTTCTATCATCGTCCATTGTTTGCGATATTGTTGTCTTCCTCCCGCAAATGTCATGACCGAAGGTGAGAGTTGGAATGAATACTCAGTTGAGACTTTAACACCAAACACGGCCTTTCTTATTACAGATCTTTTCTCAAAATTTCAAACTAATCGCAGATGAACATTCTGAGATTTGCGATTCGGTCAGTTGCTTTAACATTTTCAGTGGAATTTATTGTGGAATTAATTATGTAGTATGCAAATTCTTAAGAAATCTGCATCCCCTTTCCGTGCTCATTCTGTATTTGTTTACATTTTCGAGACACGATCATCATAAATTCGTCAGTTAGGGTTGACTTCTCCTACTCTCTCCCACGAAAACATTTTTGACAAATGATTACTAAACCGTAAGAGGACAGTTTTTGAACACTTCTTCTGAGTTACGACAGCGTATTTGACTAACTAATGAGGCGACTTAAGACGTCAACACTGAATTGCTTGCTCCACATAGACCCCACCAGTATTTGTTTGGTCAACAGTTAAAATGCTGTCCACTGAATTATGCATAATGGACTGTGTTTGCATAAATTAGACCCATCCCTCGGTTGCCATCGCTCCGCCAGTATCGATTATGAACCGGCGAGAATGTAGTTTTCCGGGTGCGTTGTTGGGCCTTCGGGCGAAAGTAGCACTTTGACGAGCTTGGACGAATGAGCATTTGTGACGTTTCTCAAACAAATTTTTAAAGCAAACGATATTTATTCACTGAATTGGCTGTAACACTGTTTTAAGCCTCTACTAATGGGCTGCGTGAAACATTTACTACGGAAAGTGAAGCTTCGATTATGAAACAGTGCTTTGATGGGCAATGTGATGCTGATGGGCGATGTGATGACTTATGTGTGCGATGTGTGAGTTTAGCTGTGACCGAGGGAAAGAGACAATCGTTGACAACGAGTGGAGATGGTAGATGTTGTCTGTCTTCTAATGAGACATGCCATTGAAGAATGAATTAATGAGTGCAGCCCATTTTAAGGAAGATCTCAAGAAATTCATTAAAGAATAAATTAATTACATACACCATTCAATAAGTATCATAAAATAAAATTATTTTTAATATAAAATTATAAATTATATATAAAATTATTATTTATTTATATTTATTATATTATATAAAATTATTATTATAATAAAATAATACACCGACGTCAGAATCCTTGTTTTAGAAGCTATTTCGCTCAGAGTCCTTTATTCTTGACGCATCTGGTTCGTCCATACAAGGAAAAAACGATAAACGCCTTTTTACCCTCACAAACGCATACTTTATTCAAAAGCCTTCAAACTCGCAAAAATAACTCTTTTATAAAAAAAAAAGCAGCTACATGCATGCAAATGCCAAAAGTAATGTTGTTCAGACTCATTTTTAAATAACAGACTTTGAGTCCTTAATATCCGCTTCCTGTTAATAAGGAATCGGTAAACATTTGAGCCATTCTGCGCAACCCTGTATCGGCTAAGACCGTAATTTTGTTTACTCTACTCTGAGCTATAAAAAGTTAGCATTCCGCGTAGTCATTCGTGTGTTGTCGTCTAGTACTGTAGCAAAATGTATGTATTCGCTACTGAGTAATGAGTATTCAATAAAGTACCATATGACGAAACGTTACTCCTCAATGAATGTCGTTACTTTTTTTTGTCTCCATGTACTATAGACAACCAACATCGATACGAACCCGATCTCCTGCTCAGAAATAATTGATGTTTGCGATGCCACTCAACAGTAAATACTATTTCCAGGTTTTTTGTGCATAATGTTAGTGCCTGGGGTTATGCTTGTATTTTGATACCAAACTTGTATCATATGGACGACTGACAAGTGATAACACAAGTTATTAATAAGTAGCCAGTGTAGTGGCTGTGTAGGTCAGGTGTACGAAAGTCTGGGGTGGGTGGCAAGCTTCGTTCTCTAAAAGGATTTTCACCCTTTTCTCAGCAGGGTTTAATCCACTCACACAACTTCGTCGCTCAACTAAGGGTATGTCAACAACTGTCCGGTAGGCAGAAAATCTGTGTTTAAAGTACGGGGTGGGTGGCTCGAGGTTTCGGAAAAAAAATGCTTGAACCCCCAGTTGTATGAGTGATGAGTCACATAAAAATGGTTTGATTAAGAAAATTATTCAAATTAAATAAAAATTAAAAAACATATTTCCTCAGGAAAAACAAATATTAAATGTATGCTTCTCATGCCCTTTTAAGCCAAAGAATACATTTTCTTTGTGTCCTCAGCCTAGGTCTTTAATCATCATCATCATCCTCTGACCGGGGACAAACCTCGCACGAGAGGTCACCCGGCAACTCGATCCTCCGCCATCGACTCTAACTCATCAGCCCGAGCGTAACGAGGCGAATTTTTGAACTTGGTTCAATCACCTCGTCCTTGATCTGCCAAGCGGTCGCCTAACTGATGGAATCGCATTCAACGCCCGCCTCGGAAGTCGTACCACGTGACCAAACCACCGAATCATAGCCCCCTCCGTAACAGTTCTTCAATGTTGAGTTCCTCTCGCACTGTCGTGTTTCTCACCCTATCCCGGCGAGTAATTCCCGCAACATGAAGATATCTCATCTCAGTAGCGTGTATTCGCGATCTTATTCATTCGGTCAACACGAAAATTCCATGACCATAGGTGAGTGTTGCAACAAAAACTGAGTTGAAAAACGCTAACTTGGCTTTGACACCAAGCTCGGCCTTCCTGATTACAGATCTGTTTCAAAATCGACCCAGCTTCAAGAATCCTACAGGAAAGCTCAGCATCACTCTTTCCATCACTCGTAAGAGGGATTTCGAGATACTTAAACTTCTCCACTTGCTTCAATGGGACTCCACTAACATGTAGTGTGCATTGAACAGGCGTTCTGGAGATGCTCATAAACACCGATTTGTCCATGATTTTTCTTCATTCCAGCATCAGCACATTCGGCCACAAAACCATCGAGTGCGCGCTCGAGTTCAGTCTAGGAAGATGTGAGGATATCAAAGTCATCTGCAGAGAGAAGATGACTTACCCTCAGCTCTGCCAATGTGGAGCATTCCAGAGAAAACTAACAAAATCTTACCGTAAGCGGTTAATTTATTATTTTTACATTTCACAATATAATTGAAATTGAAATAATAATGTGCTGTGTTCTGGAAACAAAAAATGGAAGACCGTCTTATCACCGCGTACACGATCTTTTCAGACAGACAATCCGTCTGAATGCGCTTGTAAATATCATGCCAGTTTGGCTTCAGGGCATGGAAGCCCACTATCGACCAGATTTTCACACTACGGCTAATCCTGAAAAAGACGCAGGAAATGCAAATCGTCACACACCATCTATCCTCCTGATACCCCTGGTATCACAAGTAATACGTTTAGTTTAGACTTTGTTTTCGTTTTTTGGAATTCGGTAGAACCCCGAGTGAAGATCGGAAAGCCATTATCTTGTTTTAGAGCCAAGTGACATTTCTCTAATTCTTAAATTACGTCAATTGCAACCGGTTAATGGTTGATTTGGCATGATTTTGCTTCTATTTTTTTAGTGATTAGCTTTAATTATTTAGTTTAAGCTAAGTCGTTAAGTTAACGAAGAATATATAACTTGGTATTGTTTCTAGAGAAACGAGCAACGTCATACCTACTTTTGACATTCCTACTTAGCTTGCGCAGGACCACGACGCAATATTCTCGCTGCTCCAGTGTCGGTAACGAACCCACCGACATCTTCGGTGTCAAAATTTAATTTAGACAAGGCTATGCGCTGTCCTTTGACTTCATCAACATCATCCTGAAAACGATCGTGCAAAACTCATTCAACCAACGCTAGACGCAAGATCCTCCAGGAGTCAAAGGAACGGTTAGCATACGCTGATCACTTTGAAATGAGACCGAAGTGGCTTAAATGGGTATAGCGATAAATGAGGACAAAATTAGGTATGTGCTGTCCTCTAGTAAAGTGCGAACACCATCGACGTCCTGGAAAAGCGTCACAGTGGCTATTACTTCGAGGTAGTCAAAGACATCGTCTACCTCAGCTCTGCAGTTAACAGTGCAAACAAAATCAGTACAGAGATAAAACGTAGATTAACTCTTGCCGCTCAAGAGGCAAGTAAGTAACAGAGCTGTCTCTCGAAGGACCAAACTTACGTTTTATAAGAAACAGCTTATTTGCTGTACGACGATGAGGCATTGACAATCTCAAAAGCTGATAAAAAATTCAGTGGTTTCTTGGGCAAAAAAGATCCGCATCCGGTGCATATAGGGGTGCAGTCGACTCTCGATAATTTTAAACTCAAGAGAACTTAGAAAAAATCAAATTAATGAGAGTTCGAATCGAAAAATTGTCGAGTTGAAGCGAAGGACTAAAACGAAGTAAGTATATGTGAACATGAGCTTTTGGTTTTTTTTTTGTACTCCACTCTCCACGGCTTCAACATATTTTTAAATACGACTGGCTATTGCTGAAATATAAACGGCTTTACTTATTGGGTCCATAACTTTTTTTTTAAAATTTGAACCTTTATTTATGAAAAACGGATATTATTCAAAGTATTGCCATATGAAGCTATGACTTTTTCCCATCTTTCTAGCAATTTGTGGATCCCATTGCAAAAGAACTGCGCCGGCTTGGCAGCCAAGAATCAAGCCAATTTTTGATATTCTGCTCTGATGTTCTGCATCGACCGGAACAAATGGTAGTCAGAAGGGGCAAGGCCTGCGCTATAAGGCGGGTGGGGTAAAATTTCCCATCCACTGTTTTCCAAATAGTTCTTAACCGGAATAGCAACGTGTGCCGGTCTGGTCGCATGTTCCGGGCGTACTTCTGATCCCACCAAATACAGAGCATTAGCTTGGCGCGATGGATATTCGGCTTTGCCGTTGATTTGGCTGGCTTCCAAGCTTCGTGCAAACCACTTTTGGCACGATCGCTCAGCTGGCGCATTTCACCATAAACTTTCGCCAAAATACGATGTCTGTCGGCAGCAGTTTTCTTCATATTAAAGTTATGAAGAAGTTCGACATATTTGAGTGGAAAAATATGATTGTGGTTTACGCTTCAAATGAGTGACATATACTGAAGTGACGTGCAATGACAGTAGCTTTCCAACGCATGTTCCAATGGAATAATACAATTTTTTATTTTTTTTTTACGCCATGTCTTAGAATTAAGTTATAGCCCCAATACATTGTCCACGTTGTACGTACGGGTCACTTGTAGGAGTAGAACAAAACAGAGAACAAAAAACAAAAACCTCAAATGAAAATTGAATTTCAGCGTTTTTACCCGACTTGCCCGACTTGCCCGACGATTAGCCTTTTTCAAGGGACCTAAAATCAGTTCGAATCATCGACAATTTCGAAGTATCGAGAGTCGACTACATTTGCATCCAAAACGTGCGCAAAAATCCATTTTGGAAAATGTAGAGTTGAGGAGTTGAGGAGGTTAACACCCATGGAATAATGTACCGTTCAAATGTTAGATGTACATGAACACATTTCGTTACACACCAGTTGAACGGTCAAAAACTTGAGTTCAGAGATAATGGAGGGATAGAGATATCCATCTTCTACTTCTCTTGCCCCTTGATTTCATCAGACAGCGTTTTTCATACGTTTTTTGTACCTTGTCTGTGAAAACGTGTGAGCTCTTGAGATCAGCTGGCGAAAGGCTGAACAGCACCCTTCCCAACCTAGTAGAGGAGTGAATGACAGTTTTTATTTGAAAAATTGTCGTTAGTTGGACGTTGTTTCAAATTTTGATGTTAAATTTCAACACAGTATGGAGGGGTAACGAACGAACAAGGCTTATGTTCATGAAGTCTATTCCTTAAGCTCCCATTTAAGCATGTTATAGTCTGAGATACTAGGGCAAAGTGAATGCACAACTAGTGTATGTATTATTTGGATATGAATTATGCATATAAAGAGCTTTCAGCATTCATTAAATAATAGAGTGGAACTAGCTTTTGGGACAGTTTGTCAGATAGGCTGTAGGTATACAATCTAAGAATTAAATTGAGGTCAAGTAGTTCCAGTTCAGTGGGCATTGCATTTTATTCACGAAATTCCATATGCTCTTAAGAATACGAGTCAATTTTTAACACGCTCCGCACAACAGTACATGGATCGCAAATTCGGCAATCTGTTGCCATTTTTTTCAAACTAAAATCCATGTATCTGCTACATTCCCACTAAAATCCACTAATCGGCCGCCTATGCGTGCTGGATCCATGGTTTGTGTAAAAGTATGTGTGAAATACAAGGGAACACCACTACATCTCCGGTGTGGACAGGGGGCAAAAATGGCCGAAAATGGATATCTCCATCCCTCCATTATCTCTGCTTGAGTTGTGTTCCAGTTTATTCTTGTTTTTTTTTATATTATCTGCTAAGTTGTTGCTTATGGAGGTTTCAGGTTTTAAAGTAATTTTGACAATCCTTCGATAGGTACGTAGTTTGGCAAATATTTGATTTATTCAATATGTATAGCAATGAGAGATTTTTTAATTAGTTTTTCTTATGTGGAGGTTTTGCTATAGTATTCGGTGTTATTCGGTAACTTATTGAATGCCAGTTTTTAGAGAAAGGTGTCAAGAAGCAAAAAACAAAAATAAATCATTCCCATATCTGCCCCTCTAGATCTAATCGTCAATTATGTCTTTCTGGTAAGGAGAAGATTCAACCACAACCAAATGTACGGGCTGTACAGCGACATGAGCCGAGACACGTGTCTACGGAAATAGCTTCTAAGGTGGCTGCTCGAAGAATCTTCGACTCTGAACCATGTGAATTTGCTAATAAAACCGGGTGCTGTGACCCATTCAACCACAACCAAATGTAGGGGCTGTACAGTGACATGAGCCTAGACACGTGTCTACGGATATAGCTTCTAAGGTGGCTGTGAAATGTAGAGCTGGGCAACTACACAGCTCAGCTTCTGCTCGAAGAATTTTCGACTCTGAACCATGTGAATTTGCTAATAAAACCGGGTGCTGTGACCCATTCAACCACAACCAAATGTAGGGGCTGTACAGTGACATGAGCCTAGACACGTGTCTACGGATATAGCTTCTAAGGTGGCTGTGAAATATAGAGCTGGGCAACTACACAGCTCAGCTTCTGCTCGAAGAATCTTCGACTCCGAACCATGTGAATTTGCTAATAAAACCGGGTGCTGTGACCCATTCAACCACAACCAAATGTAGGGGCTGTACAGTGACATGAGCCTAGACACGTGTCTACGGATAAAGCTTCTAAGGTGGCTGTGAAATATAGAGCTGGGCAGCTACACAGCTCAGCTTCTGCTCGAAGAATCTTCGACACCGAACCATGTACAACCGGGTGCTGTGACCCCAAAGAGCAGCAGAGGCTTTAGATCGGCCTCACGTAAGCCAGCGGCCGTAAGCATTCACTCAATTCAGCCATAAGTAAAAAGACTTCGTGATATATATGGACTAACGGCATGAGATCACGTAATTCAATTACCATTCCTGGTTCATGAACAAGTTTTGAACAAAATCCAGTGGAAGCAGGAAAATTCATGTCCATACAAACACTTCTTTTAGTAACTGACAGTGCTAAAAGAGTATAACTGTCTAGAAAAAGGCTCCTCAAAATTGGCCGTTCGGAGGCGGCATAAAACTGTCGGTACCTTCCACTCGAAACAATAGCATGGACACCACGAGTGGTTGCTGGGGAGCTAGACCCTTTAACGGCTGTAGCGCCACCCATACATATGATATGACTAAATTACAAACAGCGTGTCATAGAATCTCAACCCATGGTATTGATATGCGTCACCACCAGATCCTGAAGTCGAATGTCGTGGTGACGACATGCATTTGAAGTCAACTGGTATTTTCCAGGATTTGGCGACTTGTCAGAATCCGTCTATGATCCTATTTGTGCGGTTCGATCTACAACCTACAATCCAGAGAATTGTCGAAACCGGCCTAATCAGCAAGGCTATACAATCCGGAATGACTCTCTAAGTGGCTTTAGAAGCCGGACCCAGGTCACCCCCTGATTTTCGCACCACCCATACTATAAGTGGCTATAGACCACGAAATGCAAAAACTAAACATGCTTCATTACCAACAATACCTCTTCTATTCCAAAGGCCAGCCACCACTCGCAGGGAAAGAAATAATGTTCTCCACAACTCCTCCCTCCACACCCAACGATAGCTGACTTCCCACACTGGGTTACGAATTCAATTATTGATTTATGAAATTTGTTTTCTTTAAACTCCACAACTCAAACAATCCGCTGGCTGACACGCATCCCCGGCTGAACCGTCAAATGGCTTATCCACCCCATCGTTGGGATCTAATTGAGTTACCTTTCAAACGTCAATTAACGTCAGCGCCCGCTTACTGGCTTCCATGCATTCCCCATCAGACTGAAAAATCGTTCGAAAACACTTTTCCAAACCCTGCACGTATCCTACGGGCAAGGATTCACCTATAAAAGCCAACAGGTGGAATCAACCAGAAGTCAGTTCGAGGCTGAGTTTCCAATAGACAACACACCAGGATGTCGGCTTCCTCAACACCATTGTTCGTCTGCACAATTATCCTCTTCTGCTATGTGCTCACCGTGCCTGGACTGCCGGTCAACGGCGACAAGTATGATGACAGCCAGCAAAAGACCGACTCCCTGGACACCAGTGGCAGCCACAACATGGCAGTCCGGTCATTCGGCGCTGCTCGCAGGAGCCTCAGATCGATGTACGGCTTCGAGCCCAGGATGGTCCAGATATCCCGCTCCAAGATCCCCATCGAACTAGACCTCCTGGTAGACAACGAGAACGACGGCGAGAGGACGAAACGCTTCGACGACTACGGTCACATGAGGTTCGGCAAGCGCGGCGGCGAGGATCAGTTCGACGACTACGGACACATGAGGTTCGGACGATAAGCAGACACAACCGACACCCAGCTGGTAACAAAGGCCACGATCTTGTTTTGTATTGTATTTTCTAAGAGTTCCACAAACACCTTTGTGTAAATATTTCTTAAATATATCTGAGCATTCCAAAAACGTAGCCCTTCTGTTTGACTGTCTGACTGTTCGGGTTGTTTTTCGCTTGCCACATGCACTTACCTTGAGCCGGCAGTCGGCGAGTCCATGAGGAGCCTTCGGCGAGCACTGTGCAACTGTGTCACTGCCACTAGATCTTCTCGTAATCCAAGTTCGGTTCGCTGGAATCGGAAAAACGAAACAACTTTTCCTCGGAAAGCGATGCACAGCGAAGAAGAAAACTCCGCGAGAGAAGAACGAACGCGGCGATACGTTCCAAGGTAAGACCGACAATGACGCTGAATCTGCTGCTGTGCGGCAGATTTTCGAGATGCAACTGCAGTGATGGTCGCTGTGGCACTCTGTGCCTTGTGGTGTAGGAAACTTCGATGGAAATCGAACGGTCAGCCGGTTTTTCGGGGTGGAATGTTTGTGTCTGTGGTTTGACCACGGAGTGAAGTTATTTCCAACAACAGCCGGAGTGTGCGCGCAGTCTATGTGTGCCAATAACAACGTTGCAGCGCGAAATGACGGTAATCAATGAGTCGCGTTGCTTAGTCGATTTTAATGGATCACTTATTTATTTCTTCCGCATCGGAGCGCCTACCCAACTTCGGATGAATTGAATTGTGGGCAAATCCTGGTTGATGGTGAAAATTGAATGTCTTCGCTAATCTAGTGACCAATATCGACTAAATGATTTACGCCGAGCGGTGGGTTAATGAAAGGAGAGCAGCGCGATGCTCCTTCAAGGAGATCCAATCACAACGGATAGAATTCTACTTCCGTCATTACAGACCACTTACGAATATTGAACTAATTCTATAGACTAGATTGCATGACTGGTGAAATTGTTATTGAAGTCGACGTTTGGGATTCATTGCAATCAATGATGATTGTGATTTAATTTAGAAATTAAGTCCTATAGAGAGTAAGAGAGCTTCTACCTCTCTTGCCCCTTAACATTTTTCTCAACTGTTTTATATCGTTTCGTCGAGACAAATTGAACAATGGGAGAACGGCGTTAAATTTTCATGAATAACCGTACAAAATGCATGAATAACTGTCAAAAAGGCACTTAAATTCGTCGATGGCCACCTGTAGTACTTCATTTCTGATGACACTGTTTTTTGTTTGCAAAACTCACTTAGGAGACTATTTATTTTTGACAGCTCATGCTTGATTTGTGACACCTGTCAAAGTCAAGCATACTCAGTTGGCATTGGCATTTCATCTTGCAAAGGCCTGGACCGAACGACATGGCATAACGTCTGACCCTACTGTGAGTGGGCTTGTGACGCTTTTTATCGCAAACTAGAGAAGCGTAGACAGAAGACTGAAATTGAATAGCTTTGACATTTATCAACCAATTGATCTGGGGCCTACATATTTCACGGAACATTCTTCTCATGCATTGTATGATCCTGACTCTTATGTTAGGTTAGAGTGGCTGACTACCTTAAGGGTAGCCAAACTTAGGCCAAAAATAGGCCCATTGTGTTACCACAAGATCTAATGGATCCTAATCCACGAACCATTTGGAGCCCTTAATAAAGCTATGGAGCTGACTGATGCCAATATTGCTTAGATCTTCCCGCTTTCCAGTCACTGACAATGCTCAAAGAGTAATAACTGTCTAGTTCATAAAAGCTTCTCAAACTTGAGCTTCTGAAAACTTGAGAGAACAATAGTACGTAAAACGCGATTGGTTGCTGTAGAAGCAGGTAGAAGTCCATGGCCGTCTACGGTCTGTAGCGCCAGCCATATTATATAAGTTAAATTAATTAATTATTAGTTTTAAAAAAAAACATACATATTTTCTGTTTTTTGAGGAGGAGAACCTCTTTATTACGTATCAAACGTAATTTTACAATTATTTTAATCCAAAAGGAGAATTCAACCTGTGGGAAAATGAGATTGGGAAAAATGTGAAGAGGATCAGGTGCAGACGCGGAGAAGGAGAGGATCAGCCGTACGCCTAGCTGAGTGACTACAGGTGGATTCGTTGCCTTGGGAACGATGCCGCATCAGCGTATTGTTCGGCGCGTGCATTAAGTCCGGTTGACATGAACGTGAATGAACATTTTGGGTGCCAACTTAGATACAGTCACCGTCAAGAGTAAGTGTGCTGTACACTGTACTAAAGGTGCTTAGGTTCTCGGAAAAAAAATGTTAAACGGGACTCCAAACTAAGCAATTTCCTAAGGTAATTACTAACGTACATAGTATCTCGAAACTATAGTCACAGTGTTCAAGTTCACATCCCCAAAGTAAGTGTAAGGAAATGTAAGGTGATCTGCCCTAATATGGGTTTTCAAGGTAGCATCTAATTTGGTAAAGTTAGTGTCCACTTATCAAAGCATGGATGTGTTTGGTTATTTGAACTATCTAAAGAGTAACCTGGGACAAAAGCGTTTGAAAGCAAAGCTCAAAAGGGCCATTTATCGGTGATCTAAATTTCGTCACGTTTTTGGTTTATGACCAGCCCTAGAAAACTGCATCCAAATTTGTTCTTTGGGGTTACGTTTAAATTAATTGTTAATTAAAATGCAGTACACCCATTGCTGTATCATCACTTCTAACGTTGACTGTATGCATTACAATTTTGAGAACACCCTTTTCTTCATCATTGAGGACCTCCATTATTTAATTCTTTGTGTGTTTTTAATAGACTACTAACTTGTCTAGGTGCACGGCACTATTTAGCTTTCAATGATTCGAAATAAAACGTCAGAATACTACAAATCATGATCTCAGAAATATGCCCCTGCTTAGAAATGAAGTACTGAAGACCTCTACGTCTCTTGCCCCTCGGTGTCATTTGACATCTTTTTTACAACATCTTCACTGACGGTCGTCTGTGAATACGTGTGAGCTAAGCGAAGCTGATTATTCTCGGCTAACATCATTGCGTTGCTCTATACTCCTAACGAGTGTGCGTGAAAATGAAGTAATATGCGTGACTTGAGAGCACAAACGTCAAAATCCGAGGTGAACTGCGAGGGGTTTTCCCTGGATTTCTGCCCCTGGTGATATATGTTTTTCTACGAAAAATCCAAGAACTGTCAAAACATGACGCAATGATTAGTCCTCATCTGAATTTATGTTTGCGCAGTTATTTAAAAAACAAAGTATACACCAGTAAGACCCAGACCATTGACGAGCTCAAGGAATATTCGTGCTACCGCCAAACCTCCCGCAATATTCGCAAAAGTGTTGGAAAACGTAACAAAAGTGTCCGATTTTGCTTTGGTCCATAGATGCGGCTTGTTGATTCATGTTGCATTCGGAGAAGAGAGTTAACGAATCCTCATCTGAGGATTAAAAAACAAACACGCGAACGGAGAGACAGAGCCTCTCCCCAACAGTTCGGCTTATTACCGAGAATCCGGAAAAAATTTACAAGTTCCGATGTGTTCCGAAATGTACAACTTTATTGTTCTACCTCTTCCACAAGAATGACTTTACAACTAGCTTAAATAAAATCCTACACCTATGCCCACATCCACTGGACAGCCTACGCGTGCAAGGGCAGCTGCGTCAGCATTCACCGGCCTGGGAACGTTCTTACGATGGATCATCTTGATTCGCGCATGCAGGGTGTCGTATTGCACACGCGAACAGTCGGGAAGTTCAAGGTGACAGCTCGCCTTTCCGCGGGCTGGAAAATGCATCGTGTTAACTAAGAGTTCAAATAAAATTGCCAAGGACCAAAATAAATGAAAATGTTCACACAATGATATAGGAGATGGCAGACCATGCACACTTTTGCAACTTGTCTTGTTTGAAAATGGGATTTGTAGGCGTATTGATAGGTGTGTGGTGGAAAATTCACTCAACGCCAGGATCATACTAAAAAAAAAACTTTAAACTGATTTTGACATGTTAGAGGATTTTTTATTGTTGACAGTTATCTCACAACTCTCACAAGCTTTATTTGACACAAGGGATCTGTCTCGAAAAACATAAATCGAGGTACCAGAGCGCCTGCTCGCGCATCACCCACATCAACACTATCTGCTGATCCAACAACCATCCACACGAAACATAAAGCGTTGAAGATGTTGCTTGATTATTATTTGCTTAAAAATTAAGCCCCTGACATCTGCGACATCTCCGACTGGAGGAAAGGGCGCTACAATTGTAGAAAAGGTGCACGAAGGCTTGCTAAAAGGAGGGAACGATAACTTTGGCCCTAAAATTTGATGACGGTATATTTCGTCAAAACTTTTTTTTTTATTTTGTATCAAAAATTTTAGCGAATTTTTCAAAGACTATTGACATGAATTAATTATTTAAATGCTTCACGAACGAACAGGTTTCTGGCATTAAAATTCGGTCTAGCATTTAATTGAAAGTGTTGTCGTTGCTTTTCATATCTTTTTCCCATTTTTCGTTTTTTTTTTCTAAAACTTCCCCTTCCCTCCACAAAATGTCGTTAACAATTTTAAAATGTTGTCCTTCTCTCTCTCTTTTGCAGAAGCTGTTTTAGAGCAGAACGAATATGTTGGCGTCAGCTCCAATCGCACAGCGTCCACTGACGTACGACCTGGTTGCCTTCTGATCTGGTCGTGTAAATAATTCTCTCAGATTGAGACGAGGTCATGAATGCTATGCCACTAGACCCTCTTCTATTCGTGCGAAGTCATAAAGACGCTGGAAAACGAAGGCTTCACAGAGACGATGGGCCATTCCAGTTTCAGGTAAATTTCCTTTGATGTTAAACGAACGCCTCAGTCATGGACTAATGCTAGCACTCTCACGCAAGTTCATGGAGGACTGAACGCCATACCGGTTGTTGCTCTTTACCAACAGGAGAATTATTCCTGAGTTGAACTGTCCAAATATAAACACAGTCAAAGTCAAGCTCTCAATTACAGCAAAGAGTGTCTAGGTGTCTTACTTGATTCCAAACTCTGGGCGAAAAACATGGAGGACCGCATCATGAAGGCATATATGGAGTTCTATACGTGCAGTGGTGCATTTGGAAGAGCCAGCCACGGGTGATATGCAGTTTATATACCATGGCTATATGACACCTATCCGGACATTCGGTTCACTAGTGTGGTGGAAGGCTATCACCGGTTCCATGGTGGAACGCAGATCTGCAAAGAATTCGCAAGCAAACCAGAAAGCTTCTAAATTTGGAGGAGGACTGGGACCTGTTCCGATGGAAACAAAAAGAATAGAAGAAGTTAATTCGGAAGTCGAACAGTTCTTCCTAACGAGACTTTTGTCGAAACACTCAGTGACACCAGCATACTGGTTAAAGTCCTTAAAAAGAACAAACCGGCCAGGCTGGAAACACTCAGACAACCCGATGGTGCCGAGTCATGCTTAAGACTCATTTTCCAGGTAACCAAGCCTCAACCACCTCACACCCAGCTCCCATCCCTGAAACAGGAGATGAGCCGAGAAATATCACGCGCCGAGGCTGGTATCCTTCATCGCTGGTAGCGACGAATGAGGCTATCGATGGCACCCAGCTCTGCTGAAAAAAATGCATTGACCAGTTACTGCCGGTTTGGCCACCGCCAGTCTGGCTTTGGCCTATATCCCAACACCCTGGCGTACAGCTAGTTCAGCTCTCATACCAAAAATCGGTTAATGGTGCGACTAACTCGCCAAGGGCTTCAGACAAATCAGTCCATCTTCATTTCTGCTGAAAAGAATGGAAGGTCTGGTTGAGCTTCGCGTGTGCAAAACTGCTTTGCAAATACATCCTCTGTCTCAGATGCAACATCAGCGCGAAACTGTACTTCTAAATCTCGTTGTCAGAATTGAGTGTGCACTCGAGAGAAAAGAATACGAGTGCTTTTGACAATGCGACTTTTGACGGCAAGTGTAACTCTGGCAGGGAACACGATGTCGATGAATCATTTGTGTTGTGGATCAAAGCAATGCTAACCAATAGAACTATAATTGCGGATGCGGACTGCTGCCAATATGTAAGGGTGGATGTAAATAGGGGCTGTCCACAAGGCGGTGTCTTATCTCCTCTGCTATGGTGCATGCCGGTTGACTCTCTTCTTGATGCTCTCAATGACCCTTACATCTACGCCCAGGCCTATGCGGATAACGTAGTCGTACTGTCTGTCGGGTCGGAAGTGTGCTCAAAGGGGCACGCAACTCTAGACTTGATCGACGACTGGTATACCAAGAATGGGCTTTTACTTAACCCTCTTTTAAACTGTGTCACAGGTCTGACTCAAGTGAAACTGAAAGGCGTCACGATCCCTTTCTTCGATGAAGAAGGAGATATCCTAGATAGAAAATGTCTCTGAAAAAAAAAAAAAACACATCGAGTCGAAAATCGCCAAGGCGCATTCAGTTTTCTGGCAGTGGAAGGGGATTCTCGGTAAGTCTTGGGGTCTACAATCTGAAAGATCCATCTGGAGCTATGATAACGCCCCTTCTCTCCTACGCATCTCCTACGGTCGTTTGGTGGAATAAGCTGTCACGTAAATACGCAACTGCTGCTTTAACTAAGCTTCAAAGAACGACGCAGCCGGGCGGACTGCGTAGGGGCCTTCCCTAGTAAGCCCTGCACTGCTGAATCCCCCCTTGATACTCACATCATGGGATGCACTCTCAAGGCCATCTTCCGTCTTAAGAGAAATGGTTTTTGGTATAACACACACTGGAGTTTGGAGGACCTTGTGCACTGCACTTCATTTGACCCCAGTCTTATCGATGAACCGTCTGACTCACGGACAGCAGTACTTCATTTGCGGCGCACATACAAAGACCTTTGGCCAGAATCTGAGCCAGGAAAAGAGTGTAGACGAATCTGTACGGATGGCTCCAAAACCAATGAAGACGCTGGCGGCATCGTGGAGGGCGAGAACATTAGACTCATTAGGTAAATTTGCAGCGATTTTCCAAGCGGAAACGAACTATATTGTGAAGAACTGTCTCTGTGTCTCTGTGTCTGTACAGCCAAGCTGTACTTTATCGCTGGAAATGAGATCGCCGATGAACTTGCTAGACAAGAATCAGGGGAGGCGCTATCAGGACCAGAATCTGGTCTGCGTCTACCTCTAGGGCCTCTCCCATCGATGGTTGGGCCTCCCGCCAAGACACCCAAAAGGTGGCATGACTCTCTAGGATGCAGACAGACAAGCGAATGCTTCATAACCTCTGAAAGAAATCAGCAGCATTCTTGTTATCGACTTATAGGCTTACAAACGGGCCACAATTTCAACTGCAGACCGCGAAGCTATCCTCTTTCTCCAATCAATTGACTTATTCTGTGGCAGAGACGCAAGGTTCTGGAGAGGGACTGGATATCGACTTATAGGCTTACAAACGGGCCACAATTTCAACTGCAGACCGCGAAGCTATCCTCTTTCTCCAACCAATTGACTTATTCTGTGGCAGAGATGCAAGGTTCTGGAGAGGAACCATTAGCCCAGGAGAAGATCTGGCGCACAGGCTTCCCAGAACGGGAACTATGGCAAGAACAATTGGTAGCAGAAGAAGGAATATTCTCGATGTAAACTGAAGCCTCAAAAACGAGTGCGATTACAGGCGCAGGGATCTTCTGAGACCTATTCAAGAAAGCCATGGCAGAGAGAGAGAGAGAGAGAGAGAGAGAGAGAGAGAGAGATCCAACAGCTCGATTTCCAGTGAAAAGTCCTTGACAAACATGGTGACCCACATGGTACTGCGTACCACAGCGGCGTTGATGCGATAATGGCGTTGATGAAAGCATGCGATAATGGTTCTGAGCTTGGTGAATCTCGGGCAATCCTTTACGCACTTACACCGCTTAGCTTCCTAAGAAGAAGACGAAGCCCTGGATAAACAGAGCGCGTTGGCTCAATCTGGAAATCGGAGAAATACCAAATGACCGACTCTAAACAAAAATAGATCACCATGAAGTTTCTAAATGAATCCGGATGGTTTTGCTAACAAAAGGTCTCATGGTAGAAAATTCAATACTAATTCAGGGGCGCAATGGACTCAACAAGTTAGTGCAAGTGAGCCACGGCCGCAGGGCCTTAATGGCAACCTTTTTGCCCCCTGTAGATGTTTTGCTGTAGCGATGCTGTTGCTGATCGCATCCAGAAAAGTTCAGGTATCATTATGTCCTAGGTACGACCTCTGTTTTCTGCAGATTAACACCTGATTATATTTTCTAGCTCAGAGAGAGCAAACTTCATAATAGGCCATAATAGCAACCGAAAGCTCGATAGATTTCGTATCAGTACGTGAATTCTTATGCTCGTGGGAATAAGTCGAGTTGAAATCATGAATTTATGTTCGTAGTCTTGAAGGAAAGTAAATCATCTAATTTTTGTGCGGACAACACTTAGAACATAAAACATGTTACAAGGTAATCTGGACCTAGCTTAAAACGAATGAGACGTTACTTAATATAAGGTAGTTCTACAAATTTACACCATATTGTAATATTAGGGTATACCGACATTTTTAATAATTTCGAATCTTAAATAATACGAACAAAAAAATTGTTTAACTGCCAACACCCACATGATAGGAAGGCAACTGCAGGATGTTGTGGATTGTGTTACCATTTGCAATTTAGCACGAATTGATTCGAATTTTATCCGATACTAGCACCCTTGCTTGGTGGCAGAGAGAATTACTAAACTGTGGAACTCAATGACATCTAAGAAACGAACACATGAAAATTGTATCGTTAATGAAAATTGCATTAGCTAGGAATGACATGTCGATAGTGTGGGCAACAACCTGAAATCAATTAGACGCAATTATTGTTAAGTTTTGAGGGACACATTCTCATGCATACTTTCAGGCTGTCCAACAACTTTTTTAAACGAGTATTTTTTAACATTTGGTGTGTGTACCTACTATATGTTTGATTATTTAGTCGAGATAAGAGCCTATAACCGTTTCGAGGAAGAATAAAAAGTAAAAATGGCCAAGGGATGAAATTTAAAGACATCAGATTTTGTTGAGAACCTTTTAAGACCCTTTTACATATTTTTGGCTCCTACTCCACTAGACTACATGTTTTTAGGAATTTATTCAAGCACCTGTAGTGAAATTGTCACAAATGTATGATTACCGTGTTCTTGTAAGTGGTTTATTAACCATCGGCTCTACATGGCCTTCTTTCTTGGTTCTTACTTGGTTCTGTGAAAGGCCTTGGTTATGCAGAAGCTCTTGTTCATTTCTGCACACGCTATGCCTGCGGACTACGATGTCTCCTTCAGTTTGTGGCAATCAGGCACACAACCCGTGTACCAATTTAAGACAAAATCTGCTTTAAAACCCCAATTCAAACTCGCAGCTATTTGACCCACAACCCCGGCGATATCAAGCGACCAGTTCTTCAATCGACCAGCAATTGGCAAACCACCTCCCCACAGTCGACAGTCCACATTCCTCGGGTCAGTGAAGAGTAAAATCTCAAAATCCATCTCCGACTCCGACTCCGACTCCGTCGCCATTATTCATTGCCACGGCGATAGTGCGGCTGCCGCAGCCACCACACCACACAGGTGTGCCTCCGAAGTGCCCCCAAAGCCCAGCAACAACTGGTCGCCGCGCGCCGTAAACTTGTTAATCGCTACTCCACCCAAAAAGCAGATATCCACGTTGTCTACGCGACTAGAAACCGGTGGAGCCATCAGCGATCTTCTTCCTCTTCTGCCGCCATCTGCTATCGGGGACTGGTTGAAATCGGTGCGGTCGCAGAGAACATAATCGTGGCTGTGTTGCTCCAGCAGCTGTGCGCGGCGCAGAATACTTGTCACAGATTTCAAATCCGTGCCGATCACACAGATCATCGTCTTGCATAATTGCTGCAGCGGGACAGCATCACCAGCCAGAGCTTCTCTCCAGCTTCTCACCGCGTTACATCGGCTTTTTGTGGTCACTGTCCATCACGCAAATGCCAATCATGTCCGGTGGGGCTGCGCAAAAAGCGGAGGCCTTTCCGCAAGCCGCCGCCCGCCGATGGGCATCGGTCGCAAAGAATGTGCCACTTGCAATCGATCACTGGGCTCGTTGCAACTGAGACTGTCGCTTGAACAGGGAGCCTCTTTTTGTTTTGGGAAAGTTTTCGCTGCTGACCGAAGCCTTTTCTTTGCATTTTCCACTGGGGCTAGGGAAGTATGTGGCACACGGTGCCGCTAAGTGCGTGGTATCGCACAAGCGAGCGAGGTTATCGGCAGCATAACTGCCTCATTGTTGGTCGATGGTATGCAGGGGCAACGAGCGCGCCGCTATCCATCTCAGGTGCTGAGGAATTCGTTGTGCATTTTTTGCTTGCTTCTTTCTTTACGCGGAAATGAAAGAGAAAATACTTTCACGCGCGCTTATGAGTGCTGCGCGACTAAGCCCACAAAAATGAATGAAGCTCATTCATGTTTGCCCACCAAAACACTAAACAGTGCTTTGTTGCGTGGTACTACATGGAAGGAGTGCCGCTGTCAATAAACTGCGGCAGACTTGTGTGCTTACACAGATGCTGCTCATCGATGGTTTCTGAGAGATAGCTGATTTTCCGAACGCTCTTCAATTGAAAGTGACTAACGTCAATAGGTTTGAGTACTTTTGTGGTTGAAGTGGGTGTCTTCGTCGGTGGGAGTGTTTCTGTAAACTTGACGCGTAACTAAGTAGTCGAGGGTTGTCCGTGTCCGACAATGATGTCGGATTTCGTCGGTGCCATCTGTTGTCGACTTTGAAAGGGAGAACATTCTGGCATACGTTTTTCGGCAAGGATTGTGTTTTTTTTTTTCTGATGTTCAACTTGGCAGCACTGGTAACATAGGCTCCCTAGGGGGGTCTTGATGTGAGTTAGTTAGAAAAACTCCCTCTAAACAACGGACGAAAGGGCACGGGACCAAAAATCTACGAGTTGTTAATGTGTTCCTGGAATGTAAGAACACTCCACGCATGGAATGATTGTGGGTCCTGCTTCGGTTGACGGCATCTGTGCCTACGTCGACCGCCAATGAGATGTGGTTGCATTGCCGCTCAACCATCAACGAGTTAGAGGAAACTACCTTAGGCTGCCGTCCACCCCCGACAAGACCCTGTGCTGCAACGGAAAATAAGAGCAGCGCAAGAGGAGTAACGGGCTAGAAGACGGGAGGAGAAGAAACTTCTACGCCTGAAGAAAAGGTCTCTCACAACCTCCCAGAGTCTACAGATAATCAAAAAATGCGGGCCTTTTATAGAAACCGCCAAAAGCCTTGTCGTTGTTTTTAGGAAAGGCACCCAGGTTCAACGAAATTGTGAGGATAACCTTGTTACTGACCCGCATGGAATAGTGGATGTGTTTAAGAAGCACTTTCGACAGTTTCTTGGCGGGCCTGACCAAGGCAGAGTGATGGGGTATCAAGTAATCACAACGCCAGTCGATGGAGTAGTCCTCCTACCACGCTTTGAAGCTTCTTCATCGCCTAAAAGATGCTGCCCAACGTACAGCGTGAACGTCTTGCACCGCATTAATCGGCACGTACACTGCTGGGCTTAAAACTCCTGACTCGAAGAACCAAAATAATGCTCTTCAAAGCTCTTATTTTTCCAGTCCTGCTGTATGGAGCTGAAAGCTGGGCGCTAAGCAAAACTGCAGAGCTTACTCTTGGTGCCTTCTATATATATAAGGTCCTGTCTGCAAAGAAGGCGAATGGAGGAGCCTTCCACAACAGCGAACTCTACGAGCTTTGCAAGGATGTTGATAAAGTCCATTGAGCTCATGGACACCAATGTTCCAGCTAAGATGGAAGCCGATCCTCCTGGTTCGAGATGGAGAGGTAGACCGAATCTTAAGTATAAAGACCAACCAGTCGCGGATGTATGACAGCTTGGTCTTGATGACTAGAAGCAGCGTGCCCAGGACCGTCAGCGATGGAGGGTAGCAATCGCTCAGGCTCGGGTCATCCATGGGTCGCCGCACAGTAGTTAGCTTTGTGTGGGAGCGCTGAAATAAATATGTAAAATGCGAATTATGAAACGTAGAGCAAGGAAATTGTTGTTCTATCACGTCAACTTTTATTCGAATATTTGCCATGAATTCCGCTTGAATTCGTCTTCTTTAATAGCAAGGTAGCCACAATAGTTCTCCACGCTTTAAAGGTTAAGTTATATCCCAAGTGAAAAATGTACTCCATAAATCATTTTTTTTTAATTTCGTTTTATTAACATTATTTTGACTTTCTTGCTACACAAAAGTACTTAAAACTTGCTTAACTAACTAAACATTTGTTCTTACTACTAACATACTGACCCTATGCGTGTACTCCAAGTTAATCTAATATAAAGGGTGATTTTTTAAAAGCTATAGGAAAGTTTTTCAAAAAAAAAAAACACATAAAATTCAGAAAAATGCATGAAATCTTTATTTGAATCGATAGTACGGTCCATATAATTTAATGTTTGAAGATTATTTCATGCAAATGTTGACCTTGACTGCGCCTCAAATGGTCCATCCGCTTAGTCCAATTTTGGCAGACTCTTTCCAACATTTCGGCTGGTATCTCACGAATAAATGCTTCAATGTTGTCTTCCAATGCGTCAATTGAAGCGGGCTTGTTTGTATAGACATGAGCTTTAACATAGCCACATAAATAGAACATAAAATGTTCACCGAACTCGCCCCTCAATAAGTCCATTGTCACGCGTGCTGTGTGGCATGTGGCACCGTCTTGTTGAAACCACATGTCACGCAAGTCAAGCTCTTGCAATTTGGGCAAAAAAAAGTTGGATATCATCTCACGGTAGCGCTCACCTTTCACAGTTACGTTACGATTCGCATCATCTTTGAAGAAGTACGGTCCAATGATGCCACCAGCCCGCAACAAACTGTGACTTTTTCTGGATGCGTTGGTAGCTCTTGCAATGGTTCTGGCTGATATTCACTCCAAAATCGACAATTCTGCTTATTTACGTACCCATTGAGCCTGACCATAACTGACCATAAAATGGAAGAAGAGCGCGATGAACTTTCTTAGCAGAGCACGCATATTGATAATAAAATTCAATAACTGCGAGCGCCATCCGGTTCGTAATGGAGTCGCCTGTCCACTGTTCGGCGTACGACATGGAAGATCACAGGGCATCCGTCTGTATCCTGTATTAGGCCAATCCTGTCTAAATAGAGGAATGCTTCGGGAGGAATAAATACGTTAAGGCGGTACATAAAATTGGGGTAGTAAGCCCAAAAGATCAGACTGTTATAGAAGTCATAGCTCGTGCAATGTGCCTTCTGATCAGCTTAATATATAATCCATAAACCATAAATCTATTCCGCGCATGCAGTGTTGACATTTTCAGTCTAAGAGCTCCTTCATTTTGGAAAAATGCAACTCACATCCGATCCCGAATGTATAATCCAATGGCCATTTGTATGCCCATTGCCATGATGTGGACCCTAGATAACATTCATAACAGCAGATAAGAATATCCCCTTTTTTAAATATTTTAATTCTATTTTCCATCAATGCAACCCCTCTTGAGGTTTACTACAAAATTTGCACAAATTTTGGACGGTTTTAGCTTTCAGTAAGTCACTTGGTCCCCCGTTGGACGCTTTTAACGGTTTAGGCAATTTTAAAACCAAATATATGACTTTCAAAATAAATATTACGTCTTTCATGAAATTACCGAAATCTGGAAAATATTTAACATCAAAGTTGCAAAAGAAAGACATACTTTTTGCTAGGTTTCAAAGGTGTAACTTTGAGCTAACGATACAAGGGAACAAAGATCCTTACAATTTTGGATTTCTTAGTTCTCATATTCGTAGAATCGAAAAATCAGAAACACATTTCTCTAGAATCTATCTAAACTGAAACCCAACAAGTCTGCTGGGGCACCAACTCATCTGTAAAATATGGTCAGAGGCAAGCATGCCCGACGAATGGAACCTCAGCATTGTTTTGCCCAATCCACAAAAAAGGAGACCCTCTGAATTGCGCCAACTATAGAGACATAAGTCTTCTGATCTGCCGTGTTGTGTGAACGCCTAAAGCTGTACGTCAACAACCGGGTCGGTTGTCCAGTGGCCTTAGGCCAGGAAAATCCACCATCGATCAAATATTCAGGCTACGGCCAATTTTGGAAAAAAAACCCAGGAACAACAAGTCTATACCCACCACCTCTTCATCGATTACAAGGCCGCGTATGACAGCATTTATAGCGACGAGCTATACAGAGCAATGTCTAGTTTTGGCATCCCTATCAAACACGTCCGTTTGTGTCGATGGAGTGCATTCTCGGTAAAGACTAAACCGAGACCATTGATGCCAAAAAAGGACGAGCTGTCATGCGATTTCTTCAATATCATCCTTGAAAGAATTGTTTGTAGAATTGAGGAACAACCTTTCAGAAGTCCGTCCAACTACTCGCATATGCCGACGATATTGATAATATCGGAAGAACTCAGCGTGATGTCAATGGCGCCTTTGTGAGCATTGCGACGGAACAAGGGCAAAACTAAGTATATGCTGTCAACGAGAATGGACTCCCAACACCGACGACTCGGACAGAACGTCACAGTAGATAGGTATAACTTTGAGGTAGTCAAAGACTTTCTCTACCTAGGAACCGATACAAATTCAGAAAACGCCACCATCGCTGAAATCAAACGAAGAAGAATAACTCTTGCAAATCGCTGATTTTTTGGGCTAAGAAAGCAACTGATAAACAAAGCCCTCTCTCGAAAAAACAAAGTAACCCTCTATAGGACCTTAATCGTGCCAGTCCTGCCATATGGCGCAGAGGCAAGGACTTTGTCAAAAGCGGACGAAGGTGCTCTTGGTTGCTTCGAGAGGAAAATTTGTCGGGTGATTTTCGGTCCCGTCTGCATAGATGGTGAGTGGAGGAGGAGATATAATGACGAACTATACGGGCTGTTTAGCGACATCGACTTAGCCAGAAGAGTGAAGATGAAACTGTTGAGATGGCTAGGTCATGTAGAGCGGATGGAAACCAACACTCCGGCCCGGAAAGTCTTCGAATCCACGCCAGAGGGACAGCGCAGTAGGGGAAGACCGCGGCTCAGGCGCACGCAAGTGGAAAGGGACCTCAACCAACTATGCGTGGAAACTGGAGGCAGCTAGGTAAAGATAGAGCTGGATGGAGACGCTTGTTGGTTTAGGCCCAGGTCCACCGCAGCATAAGTAAGTAAGTAAGTATTTGTCTGTAAAGCATTTCACATCAGGGTAGTTTTTCCTTATGGAACCACTGTGAGCCGCCCTGATATGTAAGGCGGAAAAGGTATACCTGCTACCTGCAAAATATGTGGAGCCTGACCATAAGGTTCAAGACATGCCATAAGAACGATAACATAAGCTGACGCTTGTGTCAACTAATCAGCATTTGAATGTAAACGATGTAGCCATCAGACCTTCTGATGACTGCTGAGTGAAAAATGTCATGATGGCTACAAAAGGGAACTTATATTGGCCATCAAAGTACACAGTACCCACTCAGCGTCTTCCGAACAGAAACTTTTTAATTCCCACCCGTCCATCCATCCGCCATGTGTAAAAATAACTAAAAAATGGACTGCTAGCGGATATAATTGAACTGTTTCTCAGTTCAGTTCGAAACCGAATGTCTTCCGGTTTGATTGCAAATGCAGTCTCACACTTTGCAAGACCGATTATGATTAACGCAGCTATGCCTCAAATGCCTTCCCCAGCTAAGTTCAAATTCTAGCTAAGCAAGATTAATACTCATTCGCATCCACAGCTGCGTCCATGAATTCCATCTAGGGGGCGTTTACGAATACCGCACATTACCTCAGCAATCAAGCCAACGCCAATCAACGGAATGGAATTCTTGTGCGCACTCACGCATGTGGCATACTCCCATTTCGAGCATAAGCCAAACGAAAATTTCCATAATTGAATTATGCATTCGGCCAAGAGGCGGCGCGGCTGTTTTCCAAATCAATATTCCCCCGAGTGCCGGCAAAATTCTGCGGGCATTAAATGTCTATCTGCAATTTTCTATTCGTCGGACCGAGAATATTCAGGGCATCGCGCATCGAATGGCTCTGCACCAACGCAGAATACTCAAACCCGATGCGGCCAGCATGCGGCTGCGCGGAATGAGACGCGCACTACCTCCGGTTGAATTTCCATCAGAAAACAAAAATCCATAATGGATATCAAAAGATTCGGATGTGACTTCGACAACAGCCAGGCGGTTGGAACACGAGCGCCCAGCGGAGTGGCAACACCTCTGCGATGACGCTGTTGAATCGGCAATGAGTGACAAATATGTTGACACACCCGTGCTCTGAAACTGGTCGGGGGACCATCAGCGACATTAAAAACTCATAGACCTCCTTAACAGTTGCGAAGTGAAAATGCAAATCCGTCCGGCTGACAGCTGACAGGGATGCTACACACGGGTGCGGGGTGGGTGCGTGTGCTTGAATTGATTTTTATTGAAACCAGAAACTAATCGTGTTTTGCTGGTGGTTTGTTTCGAGTCGCTCTAAAAATAGTCGGAATAAATTGGTAATGTTGGGAAATTTTTGCAGCACGCAACGCGATTGCTTTCGTTTGCCGTTTATGTCATCTCGATAGCATTCCGGCCGATAATCGTTTTCGATTGGATAATGAAGAGATCCGATTAAGATTGGTTTGCTGCTTAAGCTAGACAGAGCCGGAGATGTGACTCAGTTAATGTCGGTTTTGACTTTTAAATCGAAAGGTAAGCGGAACTCTGTTGATTGAGGCGTAATGGCTTTGAATGGATGACGATTAGATGAAATTCGATACGGGGTTGCATTCACTCGTTTTGTGGCTAAATTTTATGCAGGAGTGGGCATGGTTTTGTGAAAGAGATGACACAGGAGTGGGCACTTATCTTCGAATGGCTACACAACGCGATGCAATTTGGGAGCTCTGCGTCTTCGACTGATGATGGACTACTCAACCCCATCTGAGACGTCGCACAGTGTGCTATTTTGCGAATCTAGCGGAACTTGGTATAGATGGCGCTTGGTATCGGTATGCTGTCGACAGACTATGGTTGCATGAATTTGATTCTATAAAGGTCTTAGGACCGAATGTCTTCCGGTGTGATGATTGAGGCTAGCGACATGTGGTCAAACTCCACCTAATCCATCCCCCATAAACCTCTAACTAAAAGACGACTGGAGCTGGAAAGAATGTGATCAGATAGGAGAACATTAAAATCCATGTTTCCAACCCAATGACACAAACGCCTCCCAAGACATTTTGATGAAACTGTCACGTTTTACGTCCATCATCACGATCACCCTTTTGTAAGTAAAACGCACAAAAGAGATGAGGGATTTCAATTGATTTACGTTGTTTTATTCATCTCTTAATTTAATTTGAAATTAGTTGCTGTCATAAGCATCTTCTTCTAAGCTGCTACCTGATGGGAATTCTCCGGGAGCCTTTAACAGTGCAATACTTTCCTATTCCCATTTCGAATGCGTTTTATTCTTCGGCTCTATAAAAAAGGGATCCGAGGAAAGTAAAAACCGGTTAAGGACATCCCTCTTTGAATTTTTTTTTGAAGACTTTCGGCTGAAATGCCCTCGGAACCGTCTGTACTCCTTATTGCTGGCTTCTTGGACCTCTTCCAATAGCTGCCGTTATGGCAATGTGCACCCTTGCATTATTTATTCGCGTGAGTCAAAAGCTTGCATATGCCTTAGGCCTAGCTTCTCAGCAACCACTCATATAGTGCGTGCTATTGTTCTCTTACCAGTGGAAGTGACCTACAGTTTTATTCCGCCTCCGAACGGCCAAGTTTGTGAAGCTTTTTGCTTGACAGCTACTACTCTTTGAGCATTGTCAGTGACCCGTAAGAGGTGGAGCCGTGAACATTATTTTTGGTACCGGCCGGGAAACGACCCCAGGCAGCGAGTATCAGTTGCGTAGGGTTCGACGCACACACCCACAACACCACGTCCGCCACATAAGCATAGGAAAAATTCAGCATGTAGAAAATGTAAGAAAGTCGAACAACTCTGGTAACGATCATAACAGACCTAGAAGTATAGCTTGACTCACTTATGTTAACCGCTGGATCTTTTGCAAATACAAAAAAAAAAAAAAAAAACAACCGCGACTCAACTGCAGAATTACGTTATTGCCGACCGCTCCGGCAAGCTGACAAGAGAAGTCGGTTACAAAAAACTTCTTTATTTGCCCAAAAGTGACTTAACATAGCTTACAAGCTCCTCCCTAACATCGACATCGACGGGAGTCCTCCCTGTGGAAACAAGCCAACTATGGACATGACCTTTGAAAGAGACATGGTTCCAGTAGCCTCGCAGCTGCAACCGACTATATATCTCCCCGTAATGACTTCTCCCTCAAAATACCAGTTCTGTTCCCGACAGGACTCGTCGTTATCAACAGCCGAGACGAGATCGCCCTTTTCACCGACGGATCAAGAATTGACACAGGTACTGGGGCCAGATTCTACTCGGACACCTTGCACAAACAGGAATCATTGAGATGCCAGAGATTCTGGCAATAAAGAATGCAGCCAAATACATACAAGCAACCCATATTCCACCATCATTGTTGACAACCAGGCTGCACTGAATTGAATAGAATCCGTTACGATGAGATCAAGGGCTGTTATGAACTGCCGCGACTCACTTAGGCCCATCAGTCACCACAAGGTCAAACCTTGCTGGGTCCCTGGCCTCAGATAAATAGCAGGGAACGAGACAGCGGTGAAATTGCCCAGACAAGGGTCTGAAATGGACATCAGCGAAGCGCAACCATCGAGCGAACCATAAGCGATATAATACGACATGAAGCCAATTCATCTTGGCTTTGCAAGAAATGACTGTCGTACGTTACAAATCAACGTGGCCAAGGCTTAGTAACGGGAAAACAACGAAGGATCTGAAGTTGGATCGTAACTCAATCCTCGTACTCGTCGGAGAGATCACAGGACACTGCCCCATCAGAGCAATGCTCCGGAAATGGGATGCGGAATTTAGCAATCTCTGCCAGAGTTGTGGTGACGAGGAAGAGACCGAAATGATCCAACATCGGCTTTGCCATTACCGCGCTCTCCAGAATCGGCGCCATGCTTCACTGGGCCAAGGATTCTTCTCAGAGACTGGATATCGGATCTTCTAAGATTCGTAAAGTGCATGGGGCGGTTCAAGTCATCACGCGACACAGGATAGGTTTAATCAGAATATTCCACAAATGAAGGGGTTCCTTAATGGGCCTTAAGGTCTCCGAGTAGAAGCCATATCCACCTAACATCG
This sequence comes from Eristalis tenax, assembly GCA_905231855.2. Taxonomy (NCBI): domain Eukaryota; kingdom Metazoa; phylum Arthropoda; class Insecta; order Diptera; family Syrphidae; genus Eristalis; species Eristalis tenax. Next base: position 115,519,333 of record HG993124.1, read on the forward strand.
ACATCTGTCACAATAAAAATTTCGACCACAATCTACTAGTTTAAATTTTCTTTCAATTTCGGCTTGATTCTTCTGAAGACCAAACAAGTTGTTTTATTCTACGAGTATGTTAATATCGAGATATTATTTATTGACACGCTCGTCTGCAGATTTGAATAATTGCCCAAAATGTGTTTTGATTTTCTCCTTGCCGGAATCTGGACTCCAAGACAGTCAAAGTATATCTGTATGCAGATATGAATGCTGGACGCGGTACAGTTTAACGGGTTCCATCAGAAGAAGAGAAAGAGGAGTAAGTTATAGTCATGTCTAGCCAATGCGATGAAAAGAAATCTGTGCGGCCGATCTTCACCCAATAACCGATCAAACATTTTTATTGAATTGTTGGTTTTGGTTTTTTTTTTTAGCAAAGCGAGTCCCATTTCCTTTAATTTGCAAACCATTTGGCGGCTATGAAATTAAAAGCAAATGGAAAATAGCAAAAGGATAGAATCGACCAAAATTGATTTTCAGTTTGTCCTAATGTTAGTGCTTGTTAAAATCCCGAGTATACAACAAAACATACAGTTGAGTGTCGATAATTCGAATCTCAATGAACAAATAATTTTAAAAATTTAACGACAGTTATTGGGTGTATAACTTAATTCGTGCGGTTTTGTTTCAAAATTTGAACGTTTATTTAAGAAAAACATGTACAATAGGATTATCAAGTATTGTCCATCTGAAGCTACGACTTTTTCCCATCTTTATGGCAATTTGTGGATCCCAAGAATTAATCAAGCCAATTTTTGATATTCTGCTCTGATGTGAACCGTATTTCAGTGAGGGCGTTCTGCATCGACCGGTAGTCAGAAGGGGCAAGGTCTGGGCTATAAGGCGGGTGGGGTAAAACTTCCCATCCACTGTTTTCCAAATAGTTCTTAACCAGAATAGCAACATGGGGCCGAGCGTTGTCATGATGGGGAATTATTGCCTCGTGTCCGGAAGCATATTCCCGCGTTTTCCGGCTACTGCTCTCTTCAAACGGATTAATTGTGTTCGATACCGTTGTCCATTGATGGTTTCACCCGGTTTTAGCAGCACACCCTTCTGATCCCACCAAATACAGAGCATTACCTTCGCGCCATGGATATCCGGCCTTGCCGTTGATTTGGCTGGTTGGCCAAGCCAAAATCACCACTTTTGAATCGAGCAAACCACTTTTGGCACGTTCGCTCAGCTAGCGCATGTTCACCATAAACTTCCACCAAAATACGATGACTTTCTTCATATTAAAGTAATGAAGAAGAACTATCGACATTTGAGTGAACAAAAATTATTGTAGTTCACGCTTCAAATGTATGACATATACTGATATGACGTAAAATGACAGTAGCTTTCCAACGCACGTTCCAATGGAATAATAACAATGAATAGTACAAGTTACGCCATCTCTTACCAAACTGCGCGAATTAAGTTCTATACCCAATAGAATTAACGAAAAATGGCCGAGTTGGAGCGGAGGACGAAAACGGAATGTACAACAATATTTCGACACACTTTATTATATAAAACACACTGAATTGCGTGCCTACATACAAGTTTACTTTCATTATTTTATTTTGTTAAGAAATCAGTGTTCTTTTTAGCGGTCACAATCTAAAGGGATTAAGGCAATAGAAACGTGTTTACTGCTGCGTTCCCTGCCGTTTGGCAAGGCAGCGTAATTACCGCGTTAAAAAAAAACATTCTCAAATGCTTTCAAAGGTAGTACGTTTTATTATGCATTTACATCGGCTTTATATTGTTTAACAATTCCTTGTAATTTCATACAAAAATATTGAGGACACATCGTTTTTGCTGTCTCAAAAAGTTCCAAGGGACTAACTACCACCTCCAAAAAACAATACTTGCTGATATCCTAATGGCCTATCCTAAGTGACGCACTCCTTCGCTGGGTTACAGCCAATTTCTTTTCTTAATGCTGTATGATGCTGAATGCTGAATGAATAGTTGGCTATCGAGCTTTTCTTTGTTCTTGCAAGGGCTGGATAAGAACCGAGGTAGTGAAGCGTAGTTTCTTCTTCTTCCTCACCCCTGCAGAAGTCGTTGTGAGGATCTCGTGATTATTTGCCAGTTGCAGGCATATTCCTGTTCTATCCAGCACTATGCCCAGGGACGCAGCATAGGGCAAGGTTGCATTTGGCCGCTATCTCACTAAGAGCTTATAATTGACCATCTTTGATCGATATTGTGCCCAGACCCATTTTCATCCATCTTCTAATCGTCCGTGTATACTTCTAGAGTGGCAGATTTCCTGACTAAATCTTTTGCCCAGTCTTCTCTATCTGGGATCATTGTTGTACCGTCGAAGTCCACAAAGGCTGCGATTATAGTCTGCATGCTTCTGTTATACTCCATCGGTTGCATTTTCTCAACCTAATCACTGCCTTGGCAGCTGTCAACTTTTCGGAAATGTCCATGGGAAGCAACTGTGTCCGCAGAAGGTGTCGGACGAAGTGCACGTTAGATGCAAATACACGCAAGATCACTTTATACTCCCAAACTGTGTAAGATTAACTTTGTTCCTTAATTCTGGCCAGCATACAAGGATTCCGTATGTTAGAATTGGTCTGACGACTGCTGTATACATCCAGTGTGTCAGTCTCGGTTTCAGTCAACAATTGTTGACAAGGCCTCCTACAAGTATAAGCAGCTACCGCCGCCTTCCTAATATTGTCCTGAATATTTGGTTTACAGCTTAGCTTACTGCCTATTATCACTCCCATGCATTTGGCTTGATAAGTAAACTTCGTTCTTTATTCCTCAGCTTTGGTGGATTTGGATTTCATTTGTGATTGGATGCATGTATTTGTACCTTCTTGTGAACAGGACAAGCTCGGTTTACTTTTGGACCAGCACTTCATGTCCACTTTTATAAATTTTTTTAGCAAGCACAAAGCATAAGGCAAATTAACACGGGAACTATATCCTTGAATGAGTTGAGTTGATCTGACACAGAAGTGAGCCTTGACGGCTAAAAAATCAAAGGAGATAACCTCTATGGATCTGGAAGAGCAACTGATTGCTGAACCAGAAGAGAGCATTCCACGTAAACCAAGACGCAAAAAGAAAATCTCGGAAGGGCTACGCTGGAAAAGTACGTATGACGCGAAGTCCTTGTCCCTCACTGAGAAGGAGAGGAATTCCCTAGCCTGGGAAACTGAGGTCATAGCAAACAACCCAAGGGGCACTGTGCCATAGCTACACATGCAAGGCGTCTGAAGACTTTTTTCCGATCCATGCTATCGCTCCATAGGTACATATGGTACAAAATAGGAAAAATGAGTTGGTGAATTATAAAGGTGGGCTCCCCAAACTGTAAGTTCTCATCTTGAGGAGATCGGTGTGGCAAAAACTGAAGTCAGAGCACCAAAATCAGCCGAAAATTAAAAGGGAATTAAAGGAATTATAATTTTTATAAACGTACTACGAGTGGCTTTTTTGTAGGACGGGAGGGAACGCTGCACGCTATATTGCTGCACAAAGAACAAAACACGAACAAGAAGGTGACTAAAAAATTCGAACTACTGAGACCTAGCATTTAGTTCGAGTTATCGAGGGTTTCGAATTATTGAGAGTCGACAGAACAGCACCTCAGGAGAGCCAAGGCACGATGGCCATTCGTGAACGAGTCTAACTAAGGTCTAGTTGGACCCATTGTGATGCCCGTGGGGGGATTGTTGACCTTTATATTCCTACTCGCGTATCTCAGCTCTTGTTGTGCCTGTCCCGTCCAGCCATCTAGAAATTCTGACGAAGCAGGTACTTTCTTGAAGATTCTGGGAGAATAATTGTAGCAATGTTATTTGCCACAATAGGCAGAGGCTGGGTCATTGACAAAGATAGTGAGGAGCATCTTGAAATTCCTCTTCGTCCTCACAGCCCCTGCGTATGGTGTCAGGGGTAAGTCCCATTTTGTGTGCTCCGACTACCATCCGCAGAAGCCCCTTGAGGCATTGAAGAAGTTGGTTCGAGAGGTCTCACAGATGGGAAGAGAGTTCCATCTTTCATTAGCTAACCTGAATTTGATAGTAAGATCAATAGTAGCTCATGACCATTTTGGGGTCCATTGTACCCATGGTACGGAGTATTAAAGCTGTCATGAGAGACCCACTGCAGAACTTAAACCAGCCAGATTCGTGTGTGAAACTTAGGAGGTTTTTCAATTCAACTCTGCTTAAGTCCTCCAGATCTGTGAAGAATTTCTTTCCAAGATAATGCTTTATTTTCCTTGAGAGGGCTGGGCATACACAGAGTAGATGTTGGATGGATCCTGTTTCTTTCTCATCTCAATACAGCTTCTGCAAAAGTCGTATACCTCGGGCACAGTGCCCTATGAGGACTCCTCCTTGCGACTAAAGCCGATCAATGATGTTGATCTTTTTTTGCTCAGCTGAGGCCATAGAGTCCATGCTGTTGCTCCAATGTACTGACTTCGTCTTCTGGATTTTTGTGTATGGAGCTGAGCATACTCACGCCGTATGCCGGATTTCTAGAAATTCTCTCAGATCCAATACCTTCTTCACGTTTTCATTTCCTTGGATTCCAGTATGTCCCAGTACCCAGAGGGTCACCGAATTCAACAAGGATATCTCACTGACTGCATAGCGTAACCAGCTTCGATGTCAGACCGTCTGATGGTATGGCCTTTACTGTCGCTTTGCTTTCAGAAAAGGGTGATCAAGTTGCCGGTTAAGTTTTGGTCTCTCAGCGCGAGTGTCGTCTAGTGTATTGCCGCCTTCAGCTTGAAAAACGCTGTAGTCGCCCCTTAGACCTGCGCTCGTCTTTGCACAGTCGGTGTATAGGGCGATTTCCCACGCTGCTATTGCCACTTGTTCCTTGAATTGTTCTTTCATTTCTTCTTTCCTTGGGAAACCAATGTCAGTAAGTGCGAATGGAATTGCTTTTCAATAATCTGTGAAAATTACTCTCGAAACTGAACCGGTGATCCAAAGTCACAGGATGGGCGGATTAAGGTCAAATTAAGACACTTCTTTGCGCCTACAAACTTGTGGCTTAAGTCTATTTTTGTAATCTAACCATGGATATACTGTAACTGATCATTGACGCCTACTAAATCCTGTCAATGTCGAAAATTCGGAAGTTTAAATGTTTGCGTCGTTGTTTTCTTCCAAGGACCTCGAAGCATTTTAGTTGCAACTTGTCGAATTGCTTGCTAATTTTCTGGACCACCATTTGTAGTCCTTTTTGCCGTGATATACAAATTTGACTACAACTCGGAAAACTACAAACACACAAGCGAGACACTGCCCACAGACGAGCCACTGCCCACAGACGAGCCAATGGATCCACACAAATCACGAATGTCAACCAAGGTTTGGGAAGAATAATGTTGTGGGCACACTCTGTTCGCAAGTGTTAGTCTTTCAAAACTCAAACAAGAACGATTCAATTCGTTGCTGTCAGACATTTTACATAAGAAGTCCCTACTTCGAAAAAACCAATTCGCCCTGATCAACACCCACGTGAAGTTGTCGTTGATTGATATCTTGGGAAACAAGGACTTTAAAAACATGGACAGTGTTGGATTCGGAGCACACTTTTGGCGGAAGAATTTCCCGAGAAGAACTGATCGAGGTCTTTAGCCAAGCTAGCCGTGATCTGAAGGAAGAAGTCAATCGAGTGGTTTTGATGAACCAAAAAACTGAAGACGGAAATCCTAACAAGCAGAGCAAGCACTCTTAGCTTGGAACTGAAACAGCCAACGGGGATGCACTCAATGCCAGCACAATCACAAACCTTTCTCGAATTATGTGTTCACCTATCGTTTGGACGTTCGCCTCGTTTACATCCATTATTCCTCGAGCAATTTTGTCCGTTGAATCCAACAAACCCCCTCCCTGGGTGCCGACAACGATTTTAACCTCCATTAACCACAACCGAATACTTGCCAGCAACCTCAAGTGGATTGCGTAAATCCATCGACGCAGCCTAGTCCAACAGCATTCCCTGTCAGCGTGCGGTTTAGGTGGCAAAGCGGGACCAGCAAGGAGGTCGAAGGAGTCCGACTTTGTTCGCACAATCAGGTTTCCCCTCTGCGAAATGCAGCGAACTCGTTTGCACACATCATTTGGTCAGTTAAGCAACCAATTGGATCTCTCGTCGAGTGAACCCTTTTGACAGGGTTTTCTGAGTGGCTTCTCTCACTCACCAGCCTGCTCTGGAAGTGGTCAGCCTAAATTCGAGCACTAGACAGTACCTCGACGTGAAAGTGTTTTTTCCTTTTTCCACTTCAAAGCGGGCAGCAATGCGGGGGCAAAGAGATCATTCCGCTAGACGCGACTTCGAACGGTGGTGATCGCGTGGAACATGATTCGTCGTGGAATTAGTGCAACGTTGCGTTGCGAGTGTCTGCGGACTGACCAGTTGGAGGGGCAACAGGAAATTCTCCATTTTACATAATCCTCGGGGAGAAGTTACTCCCCGCCACTGTGGAGAGTTTCCCTAGTAAACAAAATGTTAAGTAATCAATTAATAATCGGCGGTAAATGAGGGGAATGAGTGTGATTAGCAGCGGTATCTGAGAGGGTTTAGAGGGCGTTGTAGTTGAATGATGCAGTTGTGTAGATTGTGGTGAGTGAAGGAGAAGTGATAATACACTTCGGTGATGAGAAGACGCGAGCCCATTGAAGAAAGGGGTCCAGACAGACGCGTAATCAGTGCCAAATTGACCGAGCGTCCTACGTGGCCTACATAGGCCTGGTTAGAGTTACGTCGGTGTACAGCAGAATGAATTTTTCTTCTCTTATAGAAATCCAAGCAAACTCCATCAATAATTGTACGCAAAGCTGTTTATTCTTTTTCATCCGCATTCAACATTGCCCATGCCTGCGTCTTGGAGGAGAACCAAGCTGTCCGTAGTCTTGTTCAACGTCAGACCTATCTTTGGCTACATTGTTATAATGTTCAATAGTCCCTTGAAAGCGCGATTGTGTGCCTGTCCTAGTACTGAAGTTGCTGATGCTCGGATAGAAGTGGCCTGTGACTGCCTGAATGTTATACCTGTATTGTTGAGGTTCTGCCAGCAGTTACACTTAGGCCTGTGTAAGCCCCTTGTGTTACCACGCATTCTGTCGTAGTCGTGGTGTTTTGGGATTCTTATAGTGAGCTTTGCATGACCAGCTCAGGAATTAAATTGAAGAACTCCAGGACTGCATGTCTCCTTCTTTTCGTGGGGCTTCAGTCCGCGGTGGACCAGGGCCTCAGGCAACAAGCCTCTCCAGCTGACACGATCTTAAGCTAGCTGCTTACTTATCTGTTTACTGGCCAACTTAGTTGGGGTCCTTCTCAGATCTGTGATGTTGATCTCTTTTTATTCAGCGTCGGCCCTTGCTATTGTTCCAATATCCAGATTGAGCCATCTAGTTTTTACTTTGTCTAGGGCTTAGTCCTCCAGTTTTCTTCGTACAGAGCTAATCGGCGTGAGCGCGTAAGGGATTGCCCGCGAATCTCCAAGCTCGGATCCGTTCTTCGCATGACTGTCCGTTTTTTTTTCGTTTCGTATGCCCCGATACCCAACATAGGGTCACCGTGTCCACCAAGTCTACAAGTTACGACGTCAAGATGTCCGATGACTTTTAGAAGAGAGATCGTTTTTTGTTGGTTGTGTTGCCTTCACTCAGCGCGAATGCTGCTTGTTGTATAGCAGCCATTTCAGCCCGGAAGGTGCTTCAGTCGTCTCTTAATGTTAGGGGCTGGTCACAGAAGACCCTTGTGAACGTAACCGCACTCGTTTTTGAGCCTTCGGTGTACAGCGGGAATTGCCCTTCTGTTACTAGTTGCTCTCCCTATTGCCGTTTTAGGATGGAAGATGCTTCAGTCGTCTCTTAATGTTAGGGGACCGGTCACAGAAATTCCCTGCTAACGTATCCGCATTCGTTTTTGAGCCTTCCGTGTACAGCGAGAACTGCCCTTCGTTACCAATTGCTCTCCCTATTGCTTACGGTCTGGAAAATGAAGGTGGAAGATCCTTTACGAAGCTAGTGTTGGCACCAGGTAGTCCCATTGATTGATCTGTTGTGCTACTTTCCAAAATTTATGTATGTCAACTTGACCTGTTTAGTTACAGGGATCATTGCTGGCATCTCGTCAATCTGAGAGCAATCAACGACTTTGTCCTGGATGTACAAGTCCTGGAAGAACATTTTGACATTCCAACTTTTCATGGGCTTTAATCTTGACCGCTTCCATTCTTTTCTACTCACTAAGAATGTGAATAATCCTCGCCCTCAGTTAAAATGGCTGTATGACTGAATGGACAATGGATGTTACCATAGACCACCATAAAGCACATATACGCGTGGACGAAGACCTCAACTAGCTTGAAGTGAGTAACTGAAAACAGTTACCAAAAGTTCGTCAGCGGCTTGTTAATTGAAGATTTATATTTTCGTGGATGAATTTATTTTTCGACACTTAACACTAATTCACATTGGATACTACTGCTCACTACTGCTCACCCTCTGTTTGGTTCGCTTCCTATTTATTGAATACCTGTTCAATGCATTTCGATCGCAGATTTTGAAGCAAGTGCAATTCTTAAGAATACAAAAGTAAAATGAATGGCTAGTGACCTGCTGGGACTTAATAAATGGTCATACTTGTCGTCTCTTGCTGGCAAATGCAAGTTGTCGGCCGTTGACATATATGTAACTAGCGTACCAGAGTACATAGGATTTGTTCGATTTGTCAAGTTTTTTTTTCCAAGGGACCGAATTATCGAGAATTTCGAATTATCGAGTTTCGAATTATCGAGAGTCGACTGCAATTGTATTGTATTTATCATAAATTAAGTTTTCTAACGCGAGGTTTATTAAAAAAACCAAAAAAAATATTTCTAGTTGGACAACCGTCCACTTTATTGTGAGATAAATGACTCATTCTAAAAACGATGGTTACAATTATTTATAGACGAATTGATGCCGGCAAATTGTTGACCCGACATTTCTGCAGGTGCTGCGGATGCAGGATTGGTTTGAGCAGCGGATGCTCTTATTTGGCTTCTGGGAATTGCTGCTTGGATCTTCTTAGAATTCATCATTTGGATTGCTTATGCTAGTGCTTGGAGAATGTTAACATTTGTGAAGTTAAGCATAAATTGATCGAAAGCATCCAGCGTATGTGGCGCTGATAATAAGGATTCAGCGTATTCGTTGTAAACTCATATTTTCGAATTGCACATAAATACAAACATACATAGGTAGGGCCAACAATGAAATCGGAAAAGTATTTGTATCAAACTGACTAGACAAAGCATAATACTTGACATTTGTGTTAATCATGTTTCACGATAGAGACGCCCTTCTACCTCTCTTGCCCCTTAAAATCTTTATACAGCTTTCTAAAGTCAAATTGACCAATCAGAGAACGGTATTTACGTTATTTTGTGAATAACTGTCAGAAAGCCTCTGAAAATCGGCAATGGACTAGGGGGTTAATCAGCTGTGAAGTTGGGCATCTCTGTCATACTTCATTTCTGGTGTCAATTTCATAACGTCAGACATTTTCACGTTTGCAACATAATCCAATCCATGCATTATACACATGTGACACAAATCCTGCCAAAAAAGACCTATCCAATTTCATCGAACTTTGTGGTTCCAAAAAATGTGTAAATTACACACGGACGATCCTTTCGGGCCGCTACCATGATGGTGGTACCATCCATCGCATTGGTTGTGCCATCGCAAGACCATTCTTCATCATCTTTGTTTAAATATGCTTGGGATATTTTTCCCTGCCTAGTAATCATGACACTTGAGCTTCGTGCCACTCTACCTCTATCATAAACTTTGCTGTAATCATTCGCCGAAGATAGTGTTTTGTTGTCGCTCTTCTCTTTCGGGTTTGCTAATGCTTATGCATCGCTGCCATAGGCCCCCTTAACACGGTCAAATTTCCCATTCAATTTCCACCATTTATCGCAGTTTATTTGATTTTCCCTGACAAAATGTCCTTCTCAATAAGGAAGACTTTTTCCATTTCCTTCCGTACTTCGTTCTAAATCGCCGGATTCCCAATAAGAAAGCAAGTCCCGAATTAAATTTATGCATAATACAACATGAATAAAGAAAGGAGAAGCGCAGAAGCTATCTCAAAAGCTGATACAATCTCTGATGCACACTAAAACATAACGAAAGCTCCCTTAAATGCTGGTAAATTTCCCGCAATCATGCGACATTGTATATTTCGTCGAGAACAAAAAGAAAAACCTAACCCCAGCCAGATTTGAACATAGGATCTGCACGAAAGCAGTGAGCAACGCACCAACCCACTCCGCCAAGGGACCCGATAAACTCCACGGGTTGTTTTTCGTTCGCACCCGGTATAGGCGTGACATACCTACAAAGTTACATAATTACTTACATAGTGTTTTACTATCGAGCGATTTGTCAAGGGGGACATTTTGAACGCATTTGAACCACATTTCTACAGGCTCTATCTCAGAATCAACGTGATGTGCTTCTAAAGCAGTTTGAGAGTAAAGCATTTTATTTCAGCACCTCATTCATCAAAATTTCACTTAAGGTCTTACCCATGCAAATGGGACAATCTAGAATAACCCCCAATCAGTGCCTCGATCTGAGTTCTTCCATAAAGTGTACCGATGACTGATCCCTATCAGATAAGCAGCACGTGGTAGCAGATCCATGTCCACGGCACTTTCAGTCAAAAGAAATAGAAATTCGCTGTGCCCTCAAAATGGCCAGCAAGTGAAATCTCATCTTCACCTTGGACTGCTTCGCAAAAACGAGTACTGCGCGCGATTTGCTTATGATCTCACGTGACCTGCATCCGAGAAAGAAATTTCTTCGTCGCAGCAGCAGAATGATCAGAAAAAATGGCATATTTTCGAAATTGATGACTCCCAGCACGTTTGTACGTGCCCCGGCCCTGTGCACACTGCGCACACATGTCACTGCAGTCACAACGAAGACATCCACCGGAAGGCCCTTGCCTCGGCGGACAGGTGCTCACGCACGTTTCCCTTCGCTCATCCAGGGAACCAGTACCCCCCAGGGACTGGCAATCGAAAGTTTATCCTGTTCACTTGACAAAAACAAAACAACACGACAACAAGAAAAAAAAAAACCCACTACATGTCTGGAATTCAAAATTAGGACGTGCGGGGAGCATCGGAAATTGGGCACTTCACTGGAGTGGCGACGTTTCTACTCGTACCATCGCGTGGAACCTTGAAACACCGACACACAGGAGGAATTCGTCACCACACCAAGCAGTGGCTCACGGACAGCACAGCTCGAGATGCGAGCGCATTTGATTTGTTTGCTCTCTTGAACTTGAACTTTCGAAGGAGAACGCGCAGAAACTAAACCGCGCCACTGATCTCGTTCGCGAAGTGAACTGAAGCAGATGCTTGCGCGGTCGCACGGGATGTGCTAGCCGATATCTCTTCCGATTTGCGTTGAAGTGAGCACAAAATGCAACCTGACGACGATGATCTGCTGAAATCGCTTGTTTATTCAATCAGACAGTCGCATGATCGCATTTGTTTGTGCTCGAGCGCGGTTTTGGCGCTGAGTGTTGGTTAAACAAGTTTCGACTTGTGGTAAATGCGGGTTTTCCGCGATCTAGCGCTGTGCAAATTAGTTTCACGGAATGTGAAGTATTTGCCAATTGAACCGGTCAGGAGGAGTTTGAAGGTTCATAGTACTTGTTGCATGTGTTCAACTGGTAACGTGCAGACAACTCGGAGCTACTTTTAAAAAAATGTATTTCTCAGTTTGAATTTTGAGCAAGTAATTCATTTCTTCTAGGGATGCTTCGGTGCTTTGGTCACGTTGCAGGAATGTCCCCATCATCACGACTTCCGAGACGGGATTTAAATGCGATTCGATTAGGTAGGCGACCGCTTGGCAGACCCAGGACGAGGCGGTTGAACCATGTGCAAAAACTCGTATGGTTACGCTTGGGCATACCTCTTAATGAGTTAGAGTCGATGGCGGAGGATCGAGATGCTTGGAGATCTCTCGTGTGTGGTTTATCCCCACGACCCCCAATAAAATCAAACATGTACCAAGACTATACAACGCTCTTAAAAAAACTGTTAAATACACCGAATAACAGAAACCCCACAGTGACAAAAAAAAACAACCCTGTCCACCATACACAAGCTTTACTCAAACACAATACACCCGGAAAACGAAATTTTGTATGTATCCAGTTCAGTTTTTGTGGTTTTTCGATTGGTGGGTTGAAATTTGGTCGAAAGATTGGTTGAAATTTCAGAGCTGTCTGCTTATTTAATTTCTCAAAGAAAGTGTTGTCAATGAAGGAGATCGTGTAATTCAAACGACTGAAATGAAATAAGAAACAAACCATCGTATGTTTTCAATTTTGCACGTCTCTTTAAAGTTGTTTAAAATGACTTATTTAGTTTTTTCTTCTCTTTTACTTTTTTTTTTTGTATGTACACCTTGTTCCACCCTAAGCTAAATACGTCGGCCATAGGTTGCAGCTGATTTTATGCATATCCAATCCACTGCAAGACTGTTCCCAATACGGGAGTCCGAACCACCCATTCTAACCGAGGTCGAAAGGATTCGAAGAGGCAGTGTCCTCTCTTCCCAGCCACCAAAATTTGTGGTGCTGCATAGCAACATCCCGAATGTCCCGCCTGGATACCGCCGTACTAAACCGGAGGAGACCCTCCTCAGCTCGTTGAGCGACGGAACGGTCGTGGTTGAGTCGCCTATCCACCGTTGATTTGGCGATGTGGTAGATAAGCGGCACCGCATTTACGTCTTGTATCAGACTTTGCTTGTCTAGATGTAGAAATACTTCTGGGGACGATGTCGTTGTGACACACCCTTTCGTGGTATAATGAATTGGGGTAGCAAGCCCGCAAGATCAAGTTATTGACCGAGTTCATAGCTCTGGCAGTATGACCTCGAATCAACTTCACTAGGAAATTGTCCACTCGTATCAGGTTCGCACTGTTGTATAAGATCTCATTGGAACAGAATTCTCCGTACTGGGACTCTGGAGTTCTATAAAGACGAAGGCAAGCCCTAAGACAAGCCCTCACGAACAACCGAATCTTTTCCATCAAGCTTGCACGCACATTGAATCACACGCGACAGCCATAGGTAAGCAATGGCCGGATGAGGGCCATATAGCAGATGACCTTCACCCTCGCATAGAATTGGCTGCTGTAAAACAGTCTCTTTGTAAAGGCAAAAGTGCCTCGGGCCCTAGCCAGAGCAGCACCTACATGTTTGTTAAAATATAGATACTAGCCAGATTCCCAGGTATCTGACTACAGTCCTTTGCGCCAGTGGTTGCCCGTGTCGTCCAACGATTGAGAACTTTCGCCAATTCTTTTTCGTATCTGTCGAGGCCTTATACAACAATATGGTTTCCGCCTTCTTCGCAATCACTCATGAATGAATCGAAATCACCCTGTGCGAGGGTAATGACTTACTATTTGGTCCATAAGACTTTAGTTTTTATGACGCCATTCATTCGTTTTGACATGCTTTCACCAAAATTCTGAATAATTTCGTTGGGAGTTTAAGACCATTCAGTTTGAACACTGAGCCACAATTCATCCAAATTTGTCGATGCTCTTTCATACTCCCCAATTTTCCTCTTCGCCCACAAGTTTTCTATCGGATTAAAATCCGGACCTTGTGATAGTCATTTCATTGAAAACTTTGCTTTTCCATCCAACTCTTGACAATCTTGGCTGTGTGCTTTGGGGTCACCGTCCTGTTGGAAATTGTTTCGCCCGTGGGATATGCACAACTTTCAACTCGGGAAAATTCGTTTTCAAAATATCTAACTAGGAATTTTCACTAATGTACCGACGTGCCACCAAGAAAAGCAGCCCCTAACCTTCAAACTTCTGTACATACATGTATAAATAAGTGTAAGATATGAATAAGAGCAAATTCAAACTGAGAATGGAGGAATGAACCATTTTATTCTCCGTATGTTCCTGATCAGTAGCTCTCGGCAAGAATTGTTTGTTATTTGTTCTCGCCCTAAATTGAAACATTGATCGAGTTCTCTTGTGTTAGTAGCTAGTAGTCATTCGAATGATTGATTGAGAATCGAGATGTTGTAATTATCGATTATCACTCGAGTTATCATTCGAATGCGCCCATCACTAATTTAGACTGTGACTTAGCTTTGTTGCCGGTAATGACGATAGGAGAAGAATGCCTGGGTTATAATCGCGTAACTTTTCAGATGGTTATCGTCCTGTCGATTCCATGTAAGATCGTCACTATCGTCTCGCCTATCGTTTATTTTTTGTACAGTTTGGATGCTCTGTTAAAGCTTAGACGGCTTAAGAACTTCAGTTTGCGACCAACACTAATACAAATGCGTCCCATCAGATTTCAGAAATCGTAACTAAACTCTGGTATACGTTGTTCTCATTTAATAGGAGACGATACTAATAGGAGCTATAGTCAAAAATCAGTCGTCGAGACTATAGTTAATGACAGCGAAGCAGACAAAACGATATGCTGCTATTAAAGCCCTCACTAGCAAAGGTTTACCTTATACCGACATGATGAGTCTTCGACGGGAATCAGAGGACGTCCACGTTGAACGACTCGGTGTGGAATTATCTATCAGACTGCTGGGAAAAGATCGTGCTAGCTCGAGAAGATCGTTGATAGGGTACACCCCGTACTATAGTGCAACACTAACCAGAAGAGTTGGCATTTTTCAAAGTATTGCCCATCTGAAGCTATGACTTTTACCCATCTTTCTGGCAATTTATGGAAAAGAACTGAGTCGGCTTGGCAGCCAAGAATGAATCAAGCCAATTTTTGATATTCTGCTCTATTCTCTGCTAATGCTAGTCAGAAGGGGCAAGGTCTGGGCTGTAAGACGGGTGTGGTAAAACTTCCCATCCACTGTTTTCCAAATAGTTCTTAACCGGATATTGGGCTTTGCCTTTGATTTGACTGGTTGGCCAAGACAAAATCACCATTAAACAAACCACTTTTGCACTTTCGCTCAGCTAGCGGAAGTTCACCATAAACTTCCACCAAAATACGATGACTTTCGACAGCAGTTTTCTTCGTATTAAAGTAATGAAGAAGATCTCCCCGCAAAAACACTTTTTCAGGCACAAAGTTCGTACCCTTGCTCTCCTTCTTCTTTATCTCTTTATATGACACGATCACGTCCTACATAAAGTAACGTGTGAGCGACATGATGGGTAACTGCGCAAAAGACCTGTGGATCTGCGTCTGCGTTAGACACATTTTCAGGGTAAAGTCTGTCGATATTCTCATCTTAACCCCTTCACATTTGAAAATCTAGTGTCGACCACCTTTATTGCTTCTTGCCTATGGCCCATTTATTAATCAGATGGTCAACCGTTCCACCTACAGACCTCGGTTTTTTCTTTGATTCTTCCCGTGGGTATACTTTTCTCAAAAAAAGGGCTATTCCATTTTGAGATGTTTCTATTCACATCTCAAAACCAATGATGTCTGTTTGCATAGCACGGCAATTCATCACTAACAAGTCTTGCATTAGATCTCCTTGACAATTCAGTGATGCCAATGCATTTATTTCCTTTGAAGCATAACTTTGACATTCCTTACTTGTCAGATTAGGATCACTCAAAAGACATCTTGCATTCGTAGCAGGCTTTTGCTTGGGCAATTCTTTCGATTCCATCCTTACACTAGAATAAACTGGAATTTTGTCAGGAGTCAGGATACAACTTTTTCTCGCATGAACAGCAAATGCAGAGAAATGCTTGCTCATGAACCTCGAAAATTCTTCGTGAACCTGTAGATTAGCACCAGCCCACTGCACAAAGTGTTCCTTAATTCCTTGAACTAAAAAATAACTTCAATCGCTATTCCTAGACTGTAACTACAAAACATCATCAGCCACCTCAATGAAGAAAAAAACAAAACACCCAAAGTTTGTTACATTTATTAATTCATTTATTTTTCACTTCAATAAATCATATTCACTTAATAATCAATTTTTAAGAATTTTTCATTACAATTCCTACGACGCGCTAATATGGACAGAATGGTTACATAACTTGTGTAATACAAAACTCATTATAACTCGTAATTAAAAAAATAAAAATAAAATTAAACAAAAAATATAATAAAAATAAAAATTATATTTAAAAATAAAATATTATTGTTGCAACAATAGTTCGTTTGAATACATAAGAAACGAATAATTTTATCAATAGAATATACACGAAGTTTCATTTCATTTTTTTTTTTGTTTTATAAAAGACTGTTTCAATATTTTATAAATTATTATATTCGATTCAATATAAAATTAAACATATTTAACATTTTACCTCAACGTTAAAACCTAATAAGGCACATATAACAGTTTTTTTTTCTTTTTCATTTTCTTTTTTATGTTTACTTATTTTTTTTTTTTTTTTTGTAGTTCGAATCTACAGTGGATGGGAAAAGTATCGATGTGTTGCCATAAAAATTTGCGGAGACGTGTCAAAAATGTTGTTACTGAAGGCGGTCTGTGTGAAGTGACGAGAAGAGTCTGCCTGAGGTTGGCAATGCATTTACTAAGACGGTGAGCTACGGATTTTTGATTGATTCGATAGGTATTTTGTGATATCAAAATATGTTGGTTTGAAGCTGAATCAATGTCAAAGTCCTCGGGACCGAATTTTTGCTTAGTATTTTGTTCCAACTCTCACCTAAGGTCATACTCTTCGGGTAATAGCCGCAAGAATAAGATCGGGAAGTCGATCGCCGTGAGAAGGTGAGAAACACGGCACTGAGCGAGGAACTCAATGTTGACCAGCTGCTTCTTCCACTCTTCGATTGATTGGTCACGTTACACGAATGTCCCCATTATCACGACTTCCGAGGTGTGCTTTGAATGCAATTCCATTACGTAGGCGACCACTTAGTAGACCCAGAACGAGGTGGTTAGACGAATGCCAAAAACTCGCAAGGTTCCTCTTGGAACTGTTAAAGTTGAGGGTGGAGGATCGAGTTGGGTGGGGATGTTCCGTGCGTGATCTGGAACATGTAGGTCACACTAAATTTTTCCATCCCACAAGACCGATCTACCATAGCCCTTTTCTGCAACCACCCCTTATCCATCCGACACTTTTTCCAACCACTGTATGTACAGTATAGTTCAAAAAAAATCATCCACGATCTTTGTTATTTCATTTTATTTTAAGTTTGTGATGTTGGTAATCCGACCAAATATGTTTGCTTGATTATTTTTTGGCATATAAATATAATTTGCTTAAAGAGTTGCTGTGTAAACTTAAACAAAATGTTTCAGATATGAAATTTCCACTCAGAGACTATTTTGCTTGGCTTTGGTCTATCAATGAATTATCGTTTGTATTTTTGTGTATTTTCTTGTTATGTCTGCAGTGTGGTGTGCATGAATGCGGATGTGGGTTGAGGGAGTCAGGGGGGATTGGGGGGGTATGGAATACTCTATCACTGTTTAAGATTTAAATATTACCTTAAGAGTACTGTTTAGAGCTATTATCCTTCGCTAAATAATACTTGCACTTGCTGTGAAGTATATAGACTTGCTGTGTGTTTTAGGTTGATGACTACATGTTCGGTATGAATTTGTCTGTTATGTGGTGATAAGCATTCTCAGATTCTTTTGTTTGCTAAAAAAAGAAACGAATGCTCAAAGTCAGTTTGAGACTTTTGGGGTTTTTCTTCTCTCTTGTTACTTCAAATGCTTGGTCCTTCATGTGGATGGCGCTGGTGGACTTTGTGTTGCCAAGACAACGCCAAGGCATGTTGGACAAACAGCGGAGCACACACACGAACTCCTCTTGGACGAATTCACCGTGAGGCCTTGGAAACATTTCTTTCTATATAATTTAACCGTCTACTCGTCTTCTGTACGAAATTCTTCTTCTCTCATTTTGGCCCTTCTGTTTGCCAAATGCCGCTTCTACGCCATTTTGTTTATTCAATTTACAGTTTATTTACTTAATTTTCAAAAAATATGCATTATATATGTAACAACTAAAAGCTAACCTCATCCTTCAAAGTACATTAAAAACACTTGCGCCTTCTCTCGCTCGTTTATCTTCTCGGCTTCCCAAAGCTACCCGATGGACCGCCGCCGTTGCCATAAATCGCAGTGCCGCCGCCGCCACCGTTGCCGTATATCGCTTGTGAACTGCTGCCCGGGCCACCGTTCATCATGGGAGGTCCCGGAGGGCCGCCGCCCTTCCTGTGCAGTGTCGTCGTCTCACCTTCGTTCAGATCCAATCCGGCGACCATTTGGGCGATTTCGCGCTCCTTCTTCATGTCGGGCGGATTGAATTGTAGACTAGCAAGTGAGCCGTGACTTCGGCTTCGATGCTCCTGACGAATGGAGTAGCTGAAGGCGCGTTCGTTCAGATGTCCTTTTCTTCTGTAGATGCCCGTGCCGCCGGGTGACTCGGCCCCCGAGTTACCCGACTCATCCAGACCGTTGCCAACCGATGCGGCCAGCTTCCGACTGCTCATGCCCAGGGGGCGTGGTTCGCCGATCATTGACTGTGCTGTCGCCGCCACTGGGGGCGGTGGATGTCCGTGGTAAGCGTAGATCGACGGAACTATCGGCATGCCAACTGGGATTCCTCCGTTCATTTTGTCCTTTTTCTTCTTCTTGGAGGACGTTGACGACCTCGAGGGCTGCAGAGTCGCGTACTGCTGCGGCATCATGACCTGCATCGGCATACCCACAGGACCCATATGATGCGCTGGATGGCCCATCATCGGGTGGTGAGGGTGATGTGGATGATGTGGATGGTGTGGCGGCGGACCGCCGTTCATGGGGAAACCGCGATGACTGATTGTGTGGTACTGTCTGGATGGAGGAGGCCCACTGACCGGGCCATACATCACACTCGCCGCGCCGCCGTGGTGCATTCCCGGCCGCTGCAGTGTGTTTGCGTGGATGGGCTTCGGTCGGATCAGGGTGCCGGACAGGCTCTGGCTACCGCCAGCCGACTTAGATGCCTTCTTGTCCTTCTTCTTTTTGCTCTCCTCCTTCATTGGCGGCGGAGGCACGTCGATGGGGTTGCTTATCTGCCGCGCACGCACCGGTCGTCCCAGAGTCGACGTGTTGCCCGAGAACACCTCATACGGGCTCTCCATGGCGATGCCATCCAGTTGATCCTGCGACCCGTTCCAGACCTTGTGGTTCTCGTCACCGTTGTAGATGGATCCCTCGCCGTCGTCCACGACGTGTATGTCTGCACTGCTGCCATAAACTGTAACGATACCAAGAAAACGAACAAATCAGTGGAAGAAGGGGAAGACATGAAAATAATTGCTCTGCAACTGACCACCGCAGGCCGTCCGGTGCAGGGCATGGAAACGGCGCGACGACGATGAAAAACAATTGAAAACCCCAAGCCTCAAGTGAAAGTGCGAAAATTCAATTTGACGGGAGAAATTCGTTGGTCGTTGGTTGGACTGAAGCTTATTGACTCACGGGGTTAATTATACCGCAGGCAGTCGCATTTGCTTTTCATTTCGATTTCGATTGCACTCACGTGTCGGCCGCTTTCTGAACGCGATTTCAAGGCTAGACTAAGCGCATAAGTGGAACATGCTTATGGGTATGGCGAGGTATTTTCACTTAATTGAGCCGGGAAAGGTCAAATGTGATTGATTTGATTGGAGATAGGCTTTAAGTAAGCGGTGCGGCGGTTGAGATGCCGATTGCCTTTGTGATACCTTCACTTGATGACGGATTTCGGAAGAAAAACGTATTTTTTCTTGATGGGATTGAGGGAAACCAATTGAGGGGCAGACAATGAAGAGTAGTCAGCATGGCAGGTGGTGAGATGAGAGATGTGTTTTGTGAAACGAGAGAGAGAGAGAGAGAGAGAGAAGCTGTAAGTGGTGGAATCGGGGGGGATTTACAGAAGCAGCTTGCGGTTGGTGTGTGCAGATGGTACACATTTCTGGTATATATGAGATGTCATCACCCCCCCTCCTTACCAAATTGGCAGTTTTCCATGTGAGAGTGATATAATTTATAGATCACTAGCGACGCGCTTCACACGGGGTCATGCAGGCAACAGTGTGGCGTCGGAGTGGAGTGAAACTTCTCTAAAACTGACATCAGCTGGACCTTCATAACTGTCTATAAGTCCACTCACTTCGATCCGCACATGCACGGGATCGTGTTAATCTGTTTTAACCGTCTACGGTTGACTGACAACAGCTGCATCTGCTGGAAACGAAGCGCACACCAAAACACGTGCGTAGCTCTAGGCTAGGTTTTGTCAAAATATCATTTCCAGGTCAATCGGCGAGGAAATTTTGAGATATGCGGATTTTTACAGACGTACGATTTTTATTTACAAACGTAATAATAATATGGGTCGCGCCCATAGAGAGCCCATAGAGGACCAGAGCCTAGCTTCTAAGCATCCACTCGTGTTGTGAGTGCTATTGTTCTCTCACGAGATCGATGTCAGGCACTCCTCCGACAAGAGCCATGCCTCTGATCGTTTCCTTGTTGTAGCCAAAGTAAGAGCACCAATATCAATACATAGGCCAACGGAGAAGAGCAGTGCCACAAGAGTTCGTCGGAGAGCTACTATCGCAATTGACCACTAGGAACTTGGCCGATAGAGTGGCTCCGTTAGATTCATCAATCAGTGGATCAGTGGAATATGAAGAGAACTGCTGCCGAAAGTCATCGTTTTTCGGTGGAAGTTTATGGGGAACATATGCCAAAAGTGGTTTGCACGATTTAATGGTGACTTTGGCTTGGCCAACCAGCCAAATCAACGGCAATGCCGAATATCCATGGCACGAAGGTAATGCTCTGTATTTGGTGGGATCAGAAGGGTGTGCTGTATTATGAGCTTCTAAAACCGGGAGAAACCATCAACGGACAACGCTACCGAACACAATTAATCCGTTTGAAGAGAGCTGTGGCCGAAAATCGCTCGGAATATGCCACGAGAAACGAGGCAATAATTTTCCATTATGACAACGCTCGGCCCCACGTTGCTGGAAAACAGTGGATGGGAAGTTTTACCACACCCGCCTTACAGCCCAGACCTTGCCCCTTCTGACTGCCATTTGTTCCGGCCGATGCAGAACGCCCTCACTGAAATACGGTTCAAATCAGAGCAGAATATCAAAAATTGGCTTGATTCATTCTTGGCGCAGTTCTTTTGGGATGGGATTTACAAATTGCCGGAAAGATGGGAAAAAGTCATAGCTTCAGATGGGCAATACTTTGAATATTACTTTTGTACATGTCCTTCTTAAATAAACGTTCAAATTTTGAAAAAAAAAACCTCACGAATTAAAATTTGTACAGGTATTCTAGCAGTGGTAAAGTTGTAAACACTGGGGGATGCGCCTAGAGCAGGATCACATCAAAGTCAGTTTAGCTGGTTTCATGATGATGAAGGGATCGCCAACCATCAGCCGCGAACAGCCTCTTCACAAAGAAAAACTTGCATTACATTAGACAGAACAGCCTCTTCTCAAAGAAAAACATGCCTACGTTAGGCAATGTGACATTTCTGGTACAAACACGACAGAAAGTCCAACTCATCGAAGGCATTCAATTACCTACATAAGAGCCCACAGTACATCCTTAAAGTACATGTCGTCGTGTATATTTTCGAAATATTCACAGTATTTATGCAGAAATGGAGTATGATAGCGATGGCCAACTTCTACCTCTCTTGTCTCTTAAACTTTTTGACAACCATTTTTTTATACCGTCTTCTAAAGCCCAATTGACCAATCCGAGAACGGCATTTACGTTATTTCGTGAATAACCGTCAAAATTTCATGAATAACTAGCAAGTCTCTGAAATTTTTCGATGGACTAGGGACCAATCAGCTTTGAAGTTGGGCGTCTCTGTAATACTTCATTTTTGGTATTTTGGTATCATGTTCTTTTTTTTTTAAATGTTTAACGAAATCGGTTCTATCGATGATTTATGATCACAGCCCATACAGCGTTGCGTTCTGTCAAAAGTTGACAACTCATAAGACCAAATGAGAGAGAGAGAGAGGGAGAGAGTTAGCAGATGAGACCCACAAGTGGAAAGCATTACGCTGGATGAAACATGATTGGGGAATATTTGCAACTTCTTCCTCTTCTTCACGCTCACCTTTTAATTGATTTTCGGGTAAAGATCGTAAAGTCTGTAATATTTCGAGATCAACAAGTTGAGATATTATAGCAGAACTAAATTACACTTTTCTCACTAAGAATCTCCAGATCTCCTGATTCAAAGTTTTGGAAAATCATGCAAACGGGTCTATACGGCGGGTCTATGTGTGAAACTATTTTTTTTTTAAGATATCGCGTCGAGTAACTCTGTACTGTGAATGTCCTCGTGATCAGCTCGATCGAGATTGCCTAAACTCAAACGACAATCCACCACAATCCCGAGCTATGCTTGAATCCTTTATTTACTCAAGGGATATGCCACAAAGATCTTGGCCCAGAAACGGTTTTCTCTAATTTCGAACCATCGTATCCTTCCGTTGGTCGTTGATAAGAACAACGGAAAAGAACAGAGAACGTAAATAATAAATACGTGTCTCCCTTTTTTAGGAATGTTACGCATGAAAGATAAGCCACAGAAGCTGAAAGTCTGTTTGAAAAATGACCACATGGGTCAAATGACCGGCGCCGGCTTTTTTGATAAATGATATGTTTATTCATTTCCTTGCGAAAGATATAACAATGAAACTATAAGTAAATTTAAATTTAAACTATTTTAATAAAAGTCGCAAAAGGACATGCCGTAGAAATCAATTATAAAACGCTTAACTTGAAAATGGGTCAAATGAACCCTGTCCGTCTCTCTCGTGTTAAACTCGTCAGAGAACAATGTGGATGCTGAGAAGCTAGGCCCTGGCCCTCTACGGGCTGTAGCGCCTTCCAGATTATTACAAGCTCTTCTCTGCCATTTTACGTGGGCACCCGATACCATTCATGCATAGTCTGGTGGGTCATCATTCAGTCCGGAGAAGTCCACTGCGGCAGGTCAATATTCTCCACCTGTTCGTTGGCATATGTCATTCATAGAGACTATAAAACGTCCATGCCTGGCTTCGATGTCAAGGCCAAACTTCTCAAACTGTGCAGGGGATAACGCTGGCGAACTAGCTCGGTTCCATTAATGTTTGCACCAAGACCTTCAACATCAGAAACCGACTTGGACAAGGCACGAGACGTTTTCAATATCGTTCTTAAAAATATCGTGCACAACCAACTCTTCAGCACAACTGGCATGACCTTCCAAATGTCCGCGCAATTGTTGCCATACATGGACAACATTAACAGCTTAGGCGTCAGCTAGGCATTTGCTAGCATTGAATTGGAGGCGGTCGAAATTAATTTAGCTGTGGGTGAAGGGCATGCTATCTTCCAGAAATGACACACACCATCGACCACACCAACTTGCCTCGCCATAGGCCATTGGTAGATATACTCGTGAGGTATTCACGGGCCTCAGTTACCTCGGTTCCTAAGTAAACAGTACGAATATCATCAGAAGCGCAAAAAATATCTATTGCCAATGCCGATGTTTCCTTGAGCTCAAATCGCAATTGAGTATCTGATTGCTAGCTTGTCAATACCTGGATCATCCTTCTTCTTCGGAGAGAAGAATCTCCGGAGAGGATGTTGGTTGGATCACAGGTCCGTCACAGACTGTGGAGCATCAGAAGAAAAATAATCAACTGTGTACTGGTCTTTGGCACATCTCTGCGTTCCAGTTCTGCTTACTACATCAGATCAAACGGTGGTACTGCCGCCCAGGCCATTGTTTTGTCGTCCACACAGAGTTGGAAGACTTACAACCAAACTTAGGAGCAAAAATACTCAATAAACTGTCGCTGACCGCTCTCTACGGCCGTCAAATGTGACAGATGTCATTTAACCTAAAATGGCGGACAAATAAATGTATAAAAAGCACCCAGTACAAAGAACCTAGAAGGTCTGACCTACATCCCACGACCACAACACTCATTTCCATGTCAAAATTCCATCTCCTCTAGTGGACCTCCGTAGAATATTTCCAGACTTGAGGAAGAGAATACGTATCTCCATCCACTGGACCACTCACCACAACTCATTGCCTGATCCTCTGTCCGCCAAAGATCGTCCCACAAATCATTTCCATTCTCCTACTTCCCAGTTATTCGCAGAGAACGGACATGAAAAGAGTGAACCAAGAACAAATTGCTCATTCGTTTCGGGCCGTAACCCCGTCACTCGGACTGGCACGCCATTTACTCTGGTCTGGTTAAGAACTGGAACCGGAAACTCTATTCTCGGCTCTTACATCGATAGCTGACCGTTAGACCTGAGGCCATACACAGCCGGCGATGTGACAAGCCATGAACCCACTTTTGGACATTTTTTCCTTAACACTTCGTGATTTCCATCGCTCGCTGGCTTCAGTCGCCTTTCTTTGCGGCTCGCGACGCGTTCGAGGGCCATATGGCGATTTCTAAATTGTTACTGCCAGCCAACGGTGGTGTCGTCACGAGATGAATCATCCAAATCGATGCTCGAAGTGATAAACGATCGTAACCTTAATGAACGTCTCGCCCGGAGTTCAACAAACCGATGATGGTGGTGAGCGCTTTCAATGCGAGATGTGAAATACCTTTTGGCAGATGTGCACCGATCGCTGTTGCTGGCGGCTGCTCGCCAACTTGTCGACGTCTGCGCGTCGCAAGACAAAGAGATCGAGAGCAGGCCATGTGATCGTGGTTATTTGTGCTGGCGGAGTGTTCCAAGTCAGGAGTGAGCGAGCATCACGCATTGGTTCCTCTCAAAGCCATTGTCTATATCGAAATCCGTAATCCGCGGGAGGCTTTATGCAAGAGTCGTGCGCTTTTTGTTTCTTTTTTTTTTCTTCACTCCACTCGACGTTACTCAACGCCAGTCTCACTTGTGCCGAGTGTACGCTTACAGATTTCAAGGTTAGAGCGTATGAGTAATAAAATCATTTTTATCTGATGAACAAACATAACAGTTCGGGTGAATGCAGGGTGAACTGTGAATTTTTAATTGAATTGCGAAAAGGTTAAGTGCTTAAGTTTTGGCATGACGTCAAGTGCGAAATGATTGAGTAGACGTAGATGTTTGACTGGCAGTTCGGAGAGTGTGTGGTTGTCTAGAAGGATGGCAATATGTATGCAAATGAGGGATGGTGACGGTTCTGGTTGGTGTGTTTGTCTGGTTCGCAAAGGCACGATTATTAAGCTTATCGACGGTAAATGTCTTCTTGGTTCGAACCCGGACGTACCAACATTCGTTTTCATGGCAACATCTCTAGTCACTGGCTGAGAGAGTATAACTTTTTGTCAAGCATCAGTGTTCAAAGGCTGTTTAGAGTGATGGATGATGATCTCCTTTCGTGAGGAATAAAGAAACAGCATACAGGTTGAAGCTGCACAGCAAGCCTTAGCTTTACAGATAACCTACAATTACGAAGAAGGAAATTTTGTAGGACATCTAGAGACTCTTGAAAGAGTGAACAACATCTGGGAGCTGACGCGTACAAGTGGCTTGGTGTCTCCCTTTTGGAAAGCACAATAAGATACTCGTACAGTAGAGAGGAATGGAACAGCGATTGGTTAAAGGATGGTGCCCAAAAATGGTACACTGATGGATCGAAGTCTGGAAACAAAGTAGGGGCCAAGGTGTAGCCTACACATTCCTCTCTACAAGGATCTTTCGCTATCAACGAAGCTGCACATTGCACTATTAACAGGAATCCTGTAAATATCAAAATAGACATAATCTCACATAGTCAAGCGGAGCTCATGGTACATAAGAGCTACGTATTTAACTCTATCTTCAGTCTGTCTGGGAATGGCACAAAACACTAAATATGCTCAAACTAATACGGGTGCCAGGACTGAAGACCACGAAGGAAATGAAAAGGCGGACGTGCACCCGAGGAAGATGCTCAAAAACCCTGCAATCGTCCCGCTCCGTTTTGTGGATTCAATAACACGGATACAAATCTTCTAGAGATCTCCTAAGAGATGGTCTAATTTAGGCACAACCATAAGGGTACCGCGGCTGTTTATGGAACAAAACTACAATCCCAAACTAGTCAAGGAAGCTCTAGAACTCAATAAATCTGACCTAAGGTTGCTATGTGAAGCACTAACAGGACACGAATCATGTAACTACCATTTACATAAAATGGGCCTGCTCAGCACAGAAATCTGTAGGCACTGTGACTAATTGAAAGGAAACCATGGAACACCAGACGATGGACTGCCTAAGCCTTGCCCGAGACAGGTTCAACATAATAAACAGAACATCCTGAACAGGGAGAATCTTCAATAAATCCCCTCTAGGAAGGTCGTCACATTTTTAAAGGCAGCACTTAAACCCTAGACCAAAAGAAGGGAGTACAACAATAGACCCACATGGTCGCTGTGGTACTGTTTGTTACCAATTCAATTCAAATGTGCTTAAGTAATGTTTAAGCCAGGAATGAAATTTAATGCCAAAGGAAAGAGACACTGAAACTTACGAGAAATTACAATCAGAGAGGCTCATTGGCTCAAGGTTATCAATGCTGTACTAACATTTGCAGCTTTTACAAGCGTACTGTGTTTGAAAGGTGGCTTCATGTGGTGTCTTAGTTGACCTGTGATGACACCCTGCACATGAAGGTCGGTTCGTAATAGGTCTAGAGGGTTAAATTGATGGTCTAATCCATGACCAAATCCAAGCCTCGAAAGCACTAGGCGAGTAGTAAAAAAATACAATGCTTTCCAGAAGTCTTCAACAGCAACTCTCAAACCCAGCAATTTCTTCAAGTTTGGGAACAGGAAATAGTCGCGGGCTCAGTTGAGATGCCTGCAAACACTTTTTACAATTAATTCATTGATCGTCCAATTTGTATCGACGATTTCTGGCGTGACGACGTCTTTTGTGAGAGCTAAACCTTCGGCAGCACTTGTGCTGGGAAGGAACTCAGTAAGTCACTTCTTAACCATTGAGTTTGATGGTGCACCCTGCACCCTATTGTATTTATCAAGATTTTTCTTGGTTGCAGAGATCAAATAATAAACATTCTAAAAAAAGGTTAATCAGCAAACGAAATTCGTTTCCTTCATATTCCCATGGTTGTCTTCATAAACTCTAGGATCATCAACTCAAGTTCATCAATATGGCACCTATACCACTGGACCAAGGGAGATGGTCTTGGGCAACTCAAACGATTAATCGGGCCTTATTCCTAAGAGGAAATCCTCTGCCTCGACAAGGAAGGCATACGAATGCTAAATGCTAACCAGGTTTCTTACAGCCCACTGCGCCCTGAATTACAATAAACATGTGCCAAGACAAGGAATGTCGGCTTCGCCTGGAAAAGGATAAGACATCCGGGCGCAGTTTATGTGAATATCTGGGACTGCGGAAACATATTTTCGATGGGCAGACACTCACTTCAGTGGAAACAATGAGGTCCACTACAAAAGAGCGAAACCGGAAGATGTACGTCTTTTGGGTCAACCCCAACCCTTCGATGTAGTCGCTGTGTCGTCGGCCATGGCGGCAAGGGTTGTAAAAGAGGAAAACAATTTACCTTATTAAGGTTCTGTTACAGTGACCGGCCAATATACTGGATAGGGAAATCACAAATCGGCGCACACAAATGTATCGTAGCGCATCATTCTAAGCTGCTTGGAATCGTATCTGGGCTGCGTAGGCTAAAGTGCATAGGGGTCCACGCACAAACCCACAACGCCACCGCTGTACATCACTTTAAAATATTAGTGCACGTATTTTTCGTTTTTAGAATGAACTAAAACGCAACTTCCGACACTGTTGGTGTAACTTTCTGTTTCCGTCATTTTTAACAATAATCATCGGAAAGCCATAAACTGGTCATATTAGTACCCTGCCGTTCCAACCATAACCAGTTTCACGTCCTCTCACTCTAAAACCCCCATCAGGCTTGGCTTTTAAGAATGACTTTATGATTTCCAGTAACAAACTAGCATCGGATTCCAATCACATTTTGATGGTTTTGCGATGGACTCCAAAGAAACTAATTTCTGCGATTTTCTGGTAGTAATCACTTGGAAATTGAACAAGCAAGAAATCCACAACCATTGGGAAAGAGAAAGCCCTTTTCCACTCGCACAGTGGCCATCATCGCACGGCAAACCTAGCGATAAAATTATCATTAGCATTGAACTAGTTTAAGCACTTCTCATCGCCTTCACAATCCCTTAGCACAAATTCTCCTCAGCTCTCTGCTGAATTCCAAGTGGCATTCCCAAGCACAATTAACGTTCTTTCAACGGCTATTCACTGGCTTGCTCCAGATTCCATCAGCGCGCCGTGAACTTACGTCAGACCTCAAAGATTAACGCAGAAACCGCTGAATGAAAACTTTCTCAGGATCCCTGACCCCAGTTTCCGAATCGCCTCCCACTTTCATCACGCAACCGACTCATTCAGCCAAAAAAACATCTAATGGAACATAAAACCCACGAGTCCGGCTTCCGCGTTGAGTTTCATTTCTCTCTCCATCAACTTTTCTCTCTCCATAAAACGAACGATAACAGTTCAGAAAAACGAACAATTCGGGCAACAGCGGAAGATCGAGGTCGGAAGCGAATTCGCCTTCGCCGCCAACCACCGCTCATTGGCTCTTTAATCATCCCAACACACGCGTTTAATAGCTTTTTCTTTCGAAAGCAGCAATCCGAAACCAAGGCATTACGAGAGAGAATCTAAAACAAACGAGCGACGACACGACAGAAGAGACGAGTGCCCACTTGCGCTGTATGCAAGGCTGGCACAATTCGCGATTCGCAAATGTGTCCGTGTGATGTGCACTTGTGCAAGCAAATGTGAGTATTTTGTTGCTTTTCTTTCGGATCCAACAATGTACGAGTGTCTTCTTCCTTTTGTGTGGTGCAAGCAGCTGACGAGAGAAGAAATGAATTTCACGCACGCATGCGTTCTTAAATTGCACTCGAGTGGGCTTTGCTTCTTGATTTTGAACTTGACGCCGCGTTTGCCGCGATTGCATATGCCACTGAACGGTTTGTGAGATCTCAAAGTGCTTATGCTGTAATTGCAGCTGTAAGTGCATCCTTACGTAAGCAGCTGTTTTCATGGCTATTGCTTGGAGCAGATTGCAGCAATTAGCCGCACTGAGGATTAATTGTTAATGTCGTATATCGGAGATTTGAATGGCACTGTGTGATGTGCGTTGCGTGCTTGGAAAACAAAATATGTGAGCAATGACTGTGAATAATGACGGTGTGTGTAGAAGACGGATGCGACGTGTCAAATGGAATTTTCAAAATGAACGCTGAATTGTCATGAGCTCAAACCACTGGAAGAGATGTCTCCAGCAAGACAAAATCTTAGACAAACAAGATCATTTTGCTTTGATCGCCGACAGAAAGCCCATGGGCCAATGCAACAGATGATGCTGATGCACCCCGGACTGTAGGGGCACACACGAAAAGTGAATAGTTGTGGCCATAGAGAGCATCAGCTGGAGATCGTGCGAGCTGGAGAGGCATATTGGCTGGTACACCTTGTGCTGGGCGCCATGCGAAGATGAAGATAGTACATTATAAAGTGGGGCCGGGGAGGACGATGATCTCTCTAGAGTCTCTAGTAATGAACGCAGTTTCTCCAAATCAAGTTCGGTGCATAGTTTTACTGTCAGTCACGGGAGACATGTCCAGAAGTGCATTTCTTTATGGCGGGCTCCTTGGAACAAGTTCTGTACGGTTGGTATTCTAACAGACCCAGTTTCTTTGCTCTGGGCCTTGATATATGTTCCAGTCGATGTACAGTGGTGACAATCGCCTGGTTTTGTTTATCAATTTGCTGTTGATGAAACTTTGAACATGATTTTCACGAACTTCTTTTCTACTTTCAGATCAATAACTTAGTTCAGTAGAATCTCGATAATGTCTATAACTTAATTCGTGCGGTTTGCTAAGAGATGGCGTAACTTGCATTATTCCATTGGAACATGCGTTGGTAAGCTACTGTCATTGTACGTCATTTCGGTATATATCATTCATTTGAAGCGTAGACAACAATAATTTTATATCACTCAAATATGTCGAACTTTGTGCCTGAAAATGAGTTTTTGAGGGGATACGACGCACGACGCCACAAAAAGAAGTCATTTTCGCATCGGATTGTGACTGGCGATGAAAAATGGATCCATTACGACAAGCTCAAAAAATATGTGAAACCCGGCCAACCAGACAAATCAACGGCAAAGCCGAATATCCATGGCGCGATGGTAATGCTCTGTATTTGGTGGGATCAGAAGGGTGTGCGACTGAACTCGTAACAAATTTTTGCTATTCAAAAATGTGAATTGTTTGTTATATCGTCTTTGCCTATGGATTTGTTTGCTTGCGGGGTCTAACGATTTTAAATGAGAAGAGGTGACTTTGTACGTTATTCACGCAAGTGCTCATTTATGTTCGTTTTTTCTCGTGATAAGGTCTAACTTTGTCCCTCTCTCTTCTCGCTGTGTGGGGTTCATTCTGCCGTAAAACTATAAAGCTATGGCGAAGCAAAAGCAACACAAATTCCTTACAATCAAGAAATAGCTGACATTGTGAGAACATTGGAAAGTTGCTACTCAGGATTAGGTTTTTTGCATATGGGTTCCACAATCCAGAGTAACCTTAAGATCAGTGTTGCCGCTGAGAGAAGAAATCAGAAATCAGCTAGACCACAAAATAAAATCCAGCTAGAAATGTTAGTTACTGCATTGGAAAAGTAAAGGCTGTAGTTTTTAAATCTGTGTGTAATTTTTCGTCTATCTGATTTAAATTATGACGTCCTTTGTTACAGCACTCCTTTTCATCGCCATTCATTGTTTGTTAAAGTGGGTTTCCCAACACGTTTTTGCCCATGTTCTTTGTATTAAAAATTCCTTCGACAGCATTAGAGTGGATAGCACAGTGATTGCCGATTCAGCTAATTCTCGAAAATTAATGTATTTTGCCTACTTAGTCATCGTCTAATCCGAGTTCTTTAGACAGCTCAATTATATAATTGTCTTTGCTTTGGTTAAACAAATTCTCTTCACCTATGACAGTGAAATCAATACAGAGCTAATTGAGTTTGTTCAACTTGAGATTCGAAAGGCTGTCCTAAATAAGGTTTTCGTATTAAGTGATCTTTAATTTTTACAATTCAGTAGTCTTTTCTGGAATTTACAGCAGATGGTAGCAATATTCTGTTACAAAGGATAGCATAATCTGCACGTCACTTAGCACAGTTTTTAGAAAGCAGAGATATACCAAGTCGATGACAGTGAACATTCTGCATTGCCTGAAGTAAATCTGATGTTTTGGACTGGGTTTGTAGTATTAGGTGTGCTAATGAAAATCGATAGAATCCCCTAGATTTTTCTTTTTACTGAAAACCGGCAACCCTGCAGCCTGCAAGATCCTCAGAGATGCCTCAAATCGAAACTGCCCTCTTTGAGTTTCTTAAGAAAAGATTGGGAAAATATGCCAACTTCGTCTAATTTATTCAGAAATCAAAGAAATCATTTTAACAGTCAGTTTAAGGAGTACGGACGTGTTCATGCACGTCACACTGCGGCCGCACTTCAAGATTTGAGACGAGGGCAGTCGATAACCGCGTCCATAAAAGCAATGTGATGTGTCAAACTGCTATCAAATTGGCAGTGATTTTTGTTTTTTCGTAGGATTGCAGGGAACCCGAAAAGTTGACTCGTTCATGAAAAAATGGAGTCTAAAAACATCATATGAAAATTTCGGTTATTTCTGTGCAAGGCTGGGGGTAGCTTCAAAAGACCCGAGAACGTCATGGAGTGCGAATGCACTCGCTGCCACTACTCTATTCATTACCCGAATGAAGCAACGAATAGAAAATGAGGATAGCTTCGATAGGATTGATCAGGAATCGTTTATAGGCTATATAATACGTCGCACAATAATAATGATGCAGGTTAAAGGATCCCTGTGTTGTGCATACATGCCATCCCACATGACTGCAGACAGGTCTCTCCAGTCAATTGCATACCAATTTCGAATTTGTGGCTTTGCGTGACAGGTTATTCTCGCGAAAAATTATCACTGACTCATGGTTGGTGGTTCTTGAGAATGAATATAAGTGATTGAGGCGTTCTCCACAGAAGTCTGAGCACTTATCCAGCAGTAAAATTAGAGCGTATCAGGCTATGTTCACCATATACATTCAGAAGACAGGTGGCAACCTGCTTAGCAGTTACACTTCATGCCTAAAATGCTCCAAAGGTGCTACCGTTGACCTCCATCAAGAGCAACAGGCACTGCCAAACAAAGCGTTGCCCCACCATTCTTAAGTTGTTTGATAATATAAGAGTTCCCACCTCGCACGTCGGTGGATTTGACCGATTCTGTTGACCCTTCCCTCACAAATTGGGAGTATCAACTGGCGTTTGAGAAATGTTGATTGTTTTTCGCAGAATGCTCCACAATTCTCTCTCTAGCTCAGTCTCTTTTCAGGAAGAACTTCTCAAAAGTAGGCAGGAGTTTAAGATCTTTTTGGGAGTATAATTATCGGAGGATGGATGGTCTCCTTCTCTTCACAGATGATTCTCAGGTAATTACCAGAGTGGGTACTGCCATCTCATCCAAGGTTCCAGGCATGTCCTTTCGATTGGCCAATAATTTGATCAGCTTTGAGGTGGGACATTCAGCATTCGGATAAGCTCTGTCTATCTGATATCGTTATCAGTTCTGATATTTAGGCCTGTGCAGTCACTAGACGTGATGCCGCTTTGGAGTTCATGGTTCAGTCTCATCTTTATGGCTAGGATATGCTCATAAAAATGGCAAATATGCACTTTATAAAATAAAAAAATGCATTTGCACATGTAATGATACTAAAGTGTGCGGAAAACAAAAACAAAACATGTTATCCAGGTTTAAAAAAAAGTACATTCATCATAATTTATTTTAGGTGCGTTTTAATGAGAATCTATACTCAGCTCAGTATTACTCTAGCACTCGAAGCAACAACAACACACTCAGTGATCAACACTGACTACAGCGCGTTGAAGAATCTCAATCACTTGACGCCTCACCTACGAATCAGATACCACCACTAACTCACAGATGCCGCGGACAACACTTCTTGAGGGTACAGCAGAGTTATCGGCATTTGTGTTCTAAATCTTGGCATAGGATAACGTATCCCATCTCGTGAATAAAACTATATTTATACAAACATTGTAACATTGGAAAGAAATGAAATATAGAGACGCTCTATTTGTATTTCAACATCTAATTCCATGAAAGTAAAGATGAGCACCAACTTTTAACACCAGAAAATAACATGAGAAGAAGAGCGTTTTATTGAGAATCAATACAGAGCTGAGTATAAATTCTCAATGAAACAATCCTTTTATGAACTAAAAAACTACAATGTTAATTTATTGAATAAAAATATTGACAAAGCATAAATACCATCATTTGAAAAATTAAATAAAGGAATATTTTTAGCAATATTTTTGTTTGATTTTCAAAATTCTCATATTTTTGAGGTGCATTCTTAAGAACATATACTTCTTCCCTGGTTAGGTTTTCTATACATGGCAACAGTGTAAACGCTTTTCATATATTTTTCAGTTCAAAGAAGAATCCATTTTTCATGAGAATATTCTCAGGCTTTTTCTGTATAGTTACGAGTAAGTTTAAGCTGAAACCACATCGGATCAAACGAAGCGATTCGTTTCGACTCGATAGTCAAGTTTATTTGAACACACAGCAACCGAAGCAGAATGTAACAAAACAAAGCGTCTTGTCTTCTTGTGTCGATTGGTGTGCGTTGAAATAAAACAAAATGTTGTTCATGGTGTCGGACTCAGACGACGATGTTGTGCCAGTCGTGTATAAAGTGGTCCAAGCAATTGAGGAAAATGACAGAGAGCAGTGCGTTCTGCCACTGCTGAGGATGTGAGAATAAACTTAATAGCTAGAAAATTTAATAATTTCACTATAATGCGGATTGAAACTGTTGACTATTTGCTGTCAGAAAACAAGATAGGAACTATCGCAAAAGCATACCTCGGGCTAAAAGCTTATTTATAACTCGGAATCAAACTTTGGTTTTTGAAAAAGACTGATGTACTGATGTTTTCAGCGATTTTCATTCATTCAGCTGCGCATGGCACAAGGCTATTTCTGTACTTCGTAAATTGTGTGTAGTACAAAACTGCAAAGTTGCTTTCATTCATAAGGGCAGCAAAATGAATAAAAATCGCAAAAACATTATTCGAGAAAATCCCCAACGTTGCGGTTTTGCACTACACACAATTTATGAAATACGAACATAGCTTTGTGCCTAGCGTCCATTTCTAAGGGGTTCGCGTCCATCTAAGAGAGGTGTTACCAACAACTCAAAGCCGCGTCCGGTTAAAAGGGGGTCTCTCCAAGAGAAGGTAAATTGTTCGGGAAAATATAGAAAAAAAAATGGTTTAAGAGAAAATGTCCGAGCAAGAGGGGTGTCCGCTTAATAGGAGTGTCCGTTAAGAGAGATTTCACTGTAAATCAATTCGATTTTTCAATGTTTTCCATCCATCCTTTCGCTATTGTGTCACTGAAGAAACTCTAATTGGAGCTTATGAATATATATTATTTGCCTTTTAAGAAAAGGCTGAAGCAATATTTCTTTTGCATTTTCATTGGAACCACATCAGAGGCATCAACATTATTAACCACACTTTCACAGGCAACATAATGTTTCGCATGGGAAACAACTGCTTTCGACCAAGTGCCCCACCAGTTGGCAATAGGCTGGGATGGCAGAGGAATTAAGGGATAATTAAGGATGTTCTGGCAGTGAGTGGAGTGAAGAAACGTAGTAGAATGAAACCAGTGGAAAACGGCGTAGGAGGTGTGGAGTTTGTTTTTTGTTTTGCGGAAATATGCACAAAATATGCATTAATAGTAAAATATGCCGAAATATGGTCCAACGATTGGATGCCAATTTAAAGTAAGATTCATGAATCGGAAAGTAAATTTCTTTTAGAAATTGCTTCTAATGTGTCGCAAAAAAAAAAAAAGGAAATCCATCGACATCCTAGCCCTACTTATCTGCAACGTGTAAAGGACCCAATATCCGAATTCTGTCCTTTGGAATGATAAAAGTCTGCGAGAGAGATAGAGAGCTTAACAACGCAATTGAATGCTGAGCTCAAAGAATAAGTGGTTGACGAGGGGACTACTCAACGTGGAATCAAGACATACGAAGTGCCTGGCTGCTTCAAAGTTTATCCTGTCAATTGTGGCGGTTTATTCAAGATGTCGATGTTGTGTGTCCTTACTCGTACAAACCATGCACCTGCCTTCTCCAACTTTTCACGCATCACTACATCCCAGAGGCATGCAGTTGCATTCCAAGTTTTCTTCTCACTCATACTTCCAACGTCGTGTCCCAATGAGTTAACTGAATGCACGTTTCGATTTATAGGTCAACCGTTAACCGGTCTTGAACATTTACGAGTATGTGAACCCCCAAGTCAAGAAAGACCTTCCACATGCCAAACGAAAATTACTCTCTCACCAATTTCCGCTCGAAAGCAACATTCGTGATTGGGCGGATTTCCCACAAATGCGGCAACTATTCCCCGCATAAGGCAAACCAAAGGCCAACAACTTTCAATTGAGCCGAGTCCGGATCTTTCCGCTTTCCATGGTCTTCCAGTAGTTCCGCCCCAAAATCATGCCACTCTTACACAATCTCGAGTCAATCAGTTGACCAATGTCCGCGCTAAGAGCTCTGATGATACCTGCAGCCACGGGGACAGCTGTCAAACTGCTCAAAGCCTACGTGCATTTCTGCTCCCAGTTGGATTATCGTTGTAATCGCGTGCGGTCTGCTTTCTTTCATAATCCCCACAAGCCCACTCGATCCAAGACCAATTCCGGGTTGCCCGAGAAGAAGCATTGGCTTCAAGTCTCCAGTCGAGAATCGATGCGGAAAATCCAGTTTGTATTGAGGAAAACTGGAGAAAAACAAATCAAATTCCAGCAAACCTGTCGATGTGCCATGCCATCATGGGCAATTAGGTGATCAGTTTACGCCGTAGCCACCGCGTCGACCCGCACGAAGGGCGAAACTTGTTTCTCCTCTAGGCACTTGCTTGTTCGTCTGGTTGGCAGTTGAAAGTCGATATCTCAAGGTGGACACATTAAATTCGATACTGCATCTGAGATGAAGCATCATTCTGTTTGACATGCCGGAGCGGCACGGGACGCGGCATGGTTGCTGGTGTGTAGGCAGGGAGCAAGGTTTTCGGAACTTGATCGTGTTCGGCGATGTGAAATCGATGCACGACCTTATTCATTATCAGAACGTTCCACTGGGGGCTCTAGCAGGAAGGGAAACTCTAGAACTTAACGAGGCAGATTCTTGGTTGAAATTAGAGTTGATTTTTGGGTTGGTTGGGGTTTTCAGCTGTTTGAAGTAGACTCATAAATTGGGTCTGAAATTAGGGAGGACAATTTATGGCTTCCACGGTTTGACGTTTTCATAATCGGGTCGAGAGTTTTGAGAGCTTTGGAGAGAAATGTGAGTAGTTTTCGAACATATTCCTCATCTTTTCTGGATGGCACTGTGGTCTATGGGCGGCCTGTATTTTCTCAGACTTAAGCCTCTTGCCAGGCCGCTGCAGCTCGATCTTCACTTCTAAAGGCTAGGCTCTATAAAAGCAGCCAAAATTGGATATCTCAGCATTTTTGATACAGTCCGTAATAATTATAATAATACGGCGGTAGAGGGCCTGGGCCTAGCATCTATAGCAACCATTTGAGTTGCGCGTGCTATTGTTCTTTCATGAGCGAGCGGGACCTACAGTTCTGTGCCGACTCCGAACCTCCAAATTGAGAAGCTTTTTCGAGGCATTTATACTCTTTGAGCATTGTCAGCGACTTGAAAGAGCTGAGGCCATGAAAAGTATTTTGCTCGTACCGGGAATCGAACCTGTGTTGTGTAGGCTTAAGTGCGTACGGGTCGACGCACCAACTCACAAGGCCATGGCCGCCACTCATTCAGTCCATGCAATAATTAAATATAGAGCTTGGGTACGAAGCTAAGCAACTCCAAGTGACCAACAAGACGTCCAACTAACACTCGGGGCAACCTTAGAACACATACTCCCCAAACTCGACGATGTGGTGGTATCTCATTTTTGTCATCATATTAATCATTGACACTGTTTTGAATAATTTTTTGGAGGAAATGTACGTCTTCCACTCCGCGCCAGTGGGACAACGAGATAGAGGACGCCCACGATACATGAGAGGAACTTTATCATATTTGAAGGTCTTCTATGGGATAGACGGAAAGGCTTGGTAGTTAAGGAGAAAATCCATCTCGAGCTGTAGCGCCACGCTAGAAGAAGAAGTACCCCAAGACATCTTTGTTAAGACGATGATATCCACATCTTGTACATCGTATGAAACGCAATTTGGAGATCATATTTCCTTTCAATTTGAATTGTTGCGCCAGTCGGTTGTAGGGATCATACCTGATTCTCTCCTTCGACCATTGCCACCGTGATTATCACGGAGTCCCCCACAGTTTCTTACATGACGTGACTCTGGGGATTTTTTTCGCCAGATTATCTCCCGGCATGTGGTGTATTGAATCCAAAGCTAACTAAAGCCGGTCAATCACTTTTAAAGCTAACCACACCGAAAATTGGCTTTTTGATGAACGTCTTTAGCCCACATTCAGTCATTTTGTGCCCAAAATGTGTGAGCTGGTCGACATGTGCCCCCCTATTACGGCTGGTAAGCCGAACGAATAAGGAAATTGGATACACGGGAAGCCGAATTTACAACCTTTAATGCGACTTAAAGTCAAACATTTTTCGAAATGTATGAGATTACTCGAATTGTAAACTGTAGTCTGTCGAATGGGTTAGTTCGCCAATGAGGACATCCCACATCGAACGTTCGACTCGCCAATCTTACTAGGTTTGTAGTTTCACCGAAATGGCGACCCATAATATCAGAAGTGAACTGCAGATCAAACTCAGGCGTAGTTGTGAGATCTACAAGTCTTCTGTAAATCAAGTCTTCAAGTCTTCTGTAAATAACTCTTACTGTCTAGCTACGAAGCTGACATTGGCATCGTTACCAGTGTGTCGTTACTGACGCTATTACGCCGATAAGAGATCAGTGGAAATGAAATGGTCTCAAGGTATGGCGGCGAAAGCTGGATGATAAGCAGATCGACGATCATTGTCCCTGACACCATCACATACTCTATGATGTGTACAGAGATGTTGCCCTGTGCATGGACACCAAGTTAGTGTTTGAATCTGAGCCTGCTATGTAGGGAAGGAGAAGAAGACCGAACTTGTGGTACAAGATATCGCTAGACGCCTTCCCTTGCGGTCTTATGAAGTACAGTGAAACTTCTCTGAAGCGAATACCAGCGGGACCGTACTGTTTGTCCGTTATGCAGAGGTGTCCGCTCTAGCGAAGTAGAAGTACGTTACTCATGCAAATTGAAATATAAAGTTCACTTTCGCGTTTGCCTAAAAGTTATTTTTAGTAGCACTTAGAAAAAAACGTGTACTCTCAATTTCATGAATAAACTGAAAGCAGAGGTAATGGAGGATAGAGATATCCAACTTCGACCGCTAAATTTATACCGCAGAAAAATTCGAGAGTAGTAGTATTCCCATGTCTTCCACAAACTTACCACACAATGGCAGCAGATTCGTAGATTTCAGTCTGAAATGGCGGCAGATTCGTGAATATGGTGGGAATTTTTTTTGGGCTGAATTTTCTCACTGTCATGTAGTATTGTAAGGACGGTGTTCAGAAGTTGATTGGTATTTTTAAGAACATAGCAATATACCACAAGATACTCCTCTTGACACACATCGACGACTTGTGCAAGCACTTATATGGCCTATCATCTGTTACGCTGAAGTAGTGTACAGCTCCTTGGACTTTCCTTGGATTTCACAAACTCCAGGTAGCTTATAATGGCGCTCTACGATAAGTTTTAATGCGCCGTAGATATGAGAGAAGTTTTGCATTCTCTATCCAGTTCATTAGGTGTTCACTGCAACAGGGCCTTAATATCCGAACAACCAGGACAGTTATGGCTTCAAATTGGTAAACGGTATTTAGTGAGACCTTTCTTTTGAATCGCCACTTTCACCAATTTCGTCCTGCCTAAGAGGTGTTTTCTTGGTCACACAAGAGAGCTATTTTAAGACTCAAAGAAATTTCAGATCCAGTTTTGTCCATTGCATTTCAGATATCCTTTTGTTTTAGGTTACATAGTTATGATTCTCAAGGGAAGACCTGCGACCTGTGCAAGAATAGCCTGCTCATGAATATGGGTATATATGGAATATGGAATATGGAAATTCAAGGCGGACAAAATTTGTCCCGAGGATTTAAGACAACATCACTCTCCGTTGTTCGCCAGTCTCCTGGATGGCAGCTGATAGAAGAACACTGTCCAGCGAGGATTTTCTTTACCCCAGAGTAGGTGCTTGTCACCCTTTTGATGTGGCTTGTCACCTCTTAGCCATGAATATTCACCCCTTTTTCATCAAAACACATCCGTTGCCAAGCTTTTGACTAAAATATAATATTTTAGATAATTAGCCTCTGCTGCAATTTCAATGACCAAACTTTAGGAGCAAAACAAAGCAGACCATAATGAAGTAGTTATTGTAGTTAAAGTTACCAGTTTGCAAGCCAATATGTACTTCCTTTGTCGATATGACTCCTTATTAGGTACCAGTGTGGCTCGGTGTTGTGTCTAGAGTAAGAGTTCCTTTTTCCCTAGACTTTGTTGATTTCGGGTGCAACACCTTTAACAAGAACACGTAGACCACTTTTACAGCCGGACATTGCTCCGCACCATCAGTGCAAATGCCTACACAAACATTTTCCAATATATTTCACATGATGTACTAAACTCATTTAAGACATTAAATATTACTTCTCCCGTAGTATGGTAGAACAAGATATCGTCTTTAACACAATTCTTAAATTCATGGCACGGCATTGTTAAATATATCCAACATAGTTGCCACTAATACCTTCGCTGTCAAATTTACCTGCCAACAAAAAAATAACCTGGGTAAGATGAAAATGCATCAGCATTCCATAGCTACTTCCTGCATCGACTTTCCTTAGGGATTTCTGATTCCTCTGTAACTCCTGTGGTTTTTTGTTGAAAAATGCACGAGGTTTATCTTTATACTCCCTGTGCTTTGTGGCGGATTAGCGTATAATAAAGGGTGATTTTTTAAAAGTTATAGGAAAGGTTTTCAAAGAAAAAAAACACATAAAATTCAGAAAAATGCATGAAATCTTCTTACGGTCCATATAATTTAATGTTTGAAGATTATTTCATGCAAATGTTGACCTTGACTGCGCCTCAAATGGTCCATCCGCTTAGTCCAATTTTGGCATACTCTTTCCCACATTTCGGCCGGTATCTCACGAATAAATGCTTCAATGTTGTCTTCCAATGCGCCAATTGAAGCGGGCTTGTCTGTATAGACATGAGCTTTAACATAGCCCCACAAAAACTAGTCTAAAGGCGTTAAATCGCATGATCTAGGCGGCCAATTGACCGGTCCCGAACGTGAAATAAAATGTCCACCGAGCTCGCCTCTCAATAAGTCCATTGTCGCGCGTGCTGTGTGGCATGTGGCACCGTCTTGTTGAAACCAGATGTCATGCAAGTCAAGCTCTTGCATTTTGGGCAAAAAAAAGTTGGATATCATCTCACGGTAGCGCTCACCATTCACAGTTACGTTACGATTCGCATCATCTTTGAAGAAGTACGATCCAATGATGCCACCAGCCCATAAACCGCACCAAACTGTTACTTTTTCTGGATGCATTGGTAGCTCTTGCACTGCTTCTGGCTGATATTCACTCCAAAATCGACAATTCTGCTTATTTACGTACCCATTGAGCCAAAAATGAGCTTCGCTGAACACATGTGATGTCGCAATGAACTTTCTTAACAGAGCACGCATTTTGATAATAAAATTCAATAATTTGCAAGCGTTGTTCGTTTGTAAGACGATTCATGGTTAAATTTTAGACCAAACTGAAGATGTTTGACAGTGAAACAAAACACGAAACGTGCGTCAGCTGTTTAAACCAGTGTTGCCAAAAAGATAATAGCTAAAAAATCACCCTTTATAATCATATGGTATGGGTGCTTCTACAGCCCCGTGACGGCCTGGACCTAGCTTTTCCGCAGCAACTTGTGCTATTGTTTGTTCACAAGTGGAAGGGAGGTTTTCTGCTGACTCCGAACGGCC
Organism: Eristalis tenax; assembly: GCA_905231855.2. NCBI lineage: Eukaryota > Metazoa > Arthropoda > Insecta > Diptera > Syrphidae > Eristalis > Eristalis tenax. The sequence continues at coordinate 115,560,725 of HG993124.1, forward strand.
AATTTGAGAAGCCTTTTCCAGACAGTTATACTCTTTGAGCATTATCAGTGACTCGAAAGTGGCGAGGCCGTGGAACCTAGGCAACATAGGCTCAAAGGAACTAGAGACGTCAAAAGAATTAAAGCAACAAAAATTAACTTATAGATAAGCCTATTAATAAAGTGAGTGTATAAAGTGAATTAATAACACGAAGATAATTTATAGTGTAACTGAGCCACACCATAAATTTAAAAGCTTTAATACTTTTCTGAGGAAAGCGGATTCATTTCGAATCATACGTATGTCATGACGTTATTTATTAAACAGCCTTGGAGCAATTGATGACAACAAAATTAAAGAACATCTGTAGGTTATGTTAAGGAACTTGTACAAGATTCTGTTCATTTACTCTAAGTTGGTATTTAGAAGAGCATCTATTTAATGAATAAACTGATTTTTCAAAGAATATTTTTAAGACGTTGTCACTGAATAAATGTCTGAAATTCAGTCCTCTAAATAATTGTAAGCATTTGGCAGGCGATTTTTGCAGCAAATAAGTCTAATGACATGAGAGGGAGACATAACAAGAGAAGAAGGACGATTTTGTCACTGAGTGCCACCCCAAACAACTAAGCCAAGCTTAGATTGTACTAAATCATAATACATACATTTAAGAACATCTAGTTAACAATTTGATTTCAAAATGTAGAATTATTGTCATAAGCTACTTTTTGAGTGAATACGACCAACTCATCATCCAGTCTAGGATAACACCAATGTACTTGAATTCTTTTGTTGCTCGGAAAATGTCTGGGTATTGTGTTGAGAGTCGCAAATAAACGCACTGTGCCTAAATCTTTCGCAGTTCCCACAATGAAAATTTAAAAGTCCTTCTATTTGGACTAAGATACATAAATTGGGTTTTATCGCTTATGACCAAATTTTGCGTGTTAAATCAATGGCTAAGTATTTCCAGCTCATGATTGATATCTGAAGAAAGATTTGAAAAGGTTTCACTAGTAAAAACACATGCCATGTCATCGGCGAATGCTGTCAATCCGCATAAAAAGTGAATTAATGAAGATTACTAACAACAGGGGACCAAGCACGGAACCTTGCGGGACACCTACAGATACGGTTCTAAATACACGAAAAGCCATTTTTTTCATGCCGTGTCCTTAAAGATGTGTGATCTTTATAGAGGGTTGTCCATAAATATAAGTTTCACTGTACCTCTGCGAAGTCAATAAAAATGCTCAGAGAGTACAAAGTTTCACAAACCTAGCCCTCCATCCGTGAGGGAACAATAGTATACACACATGCGTAGGTATCTGCAGAAACTAGGAATGCCTATACCCCGTGACATGACAAGACAAGAATTGTTTTGATTTTTCGTGATTTCCTCACAGTCTCGACTTTTGCCTAAACGCCATTCTTCTTTGTCCTGTTTACAAATAATTGAATGGCATGACATTGAGCATCCAGTTAACAATTTTTTGTACCAACTGAGCAAATTATTGATGTATGGTTACTTATCCAAGAATTGAGTCTTGGTCATGGCTCACTTTTTGGCCCAAGATTCAATATTTTGACAAGATTTTATTGCGAAGTCTTGCGATAAGAAGCAACATTTTCCAAATATGTAAATTCGCCCAAATTCCAGAAGGTTAAGCAGACGTGAATGGAAATAGTACCCACCTTTGTGGGGATTTTCTTCAGATTCTTCTTTGTTTTTCTGCAGACTCTTCTTGAATGGCACAGGGTTGGTTCGAAATGGACGTGGCAACGCATTCATTTTTGCGTAATCAGACGCCATTTTTGAATTGAGTTCCGACAATTTGAAAGCGTTACTCAGAAATGAAGAGAAGCCCAACTTCACAGCTGATTGACCCATAGTCCATCGACGAGTTTCAGAGGCTTTTGCGAAATAACGTAAATGCCGTTCTCTGATTGGTCAATTTGGGTTTAGAAGACGATATAAAAAAATGGTTGTCAACAATTTTAAGGGGCAAGAGAGGTAGAAGTTTGGCGTCTCCATTTCTGGTGTTACTGCGGCCATACTCTCAACAAATCAACTCTCAATTCTCGTCTCAATCCTCATTGCGAACAGTGCTGCCAAGTTTAAAATACAACTAGTAAGTGGAATAATCATTGTGAAGTGATATATTAGGAAGAGGGCAACAATAGGTCTTAATTCTTTAAATCTATGTGGTAGCCAATGGTGTTTAAGTTGCTTATATCCAATTTATGATTCAATGCTGCATGTAGCTGCCACAAAGACAGCGTTTTCCGGAGAACCCAATCCCGCAGACGATCCAAATACCCACAAGAGACATGACATTCCAAATCCACTCTGAGTTCATTAGCAGAGATCTCTAGACTTTCTCATCGACCCTTTGATTAGCATAAACAATCACAAACCACATCCAAATATTTACATTTCTCGTATCTCGCCCTGCAACCAGACTTGACGCTGCCCTCAATCATCACATATACACTTCAAATTTCGTCAATCCGAATGCCACAAGCCGTCGAATACCACGAACATGAGAAATTCATTCAGCAATACAACGTCAATTAAATATGAAAATGTGACAATAAAACTGAGGTCGCGACTGTAAAATGTCAGTAAACCAGTTTCGATTACATTGTATCTATCGCGCCATTGTTTGCATGTGTACGCCGACTTCTATTAGTGGGCCAGTAAAATCACGTTTCTGGCCCACCATTATGATCAACAGCAGCAACAACAAGACCAACAAGACCAACAATGGCAACGAAGCAGTGAGAGACGGTAATTGTAAGACAAACCAAACCATTGTTGCTATTTACCATTCGGCATTGTTGTACACGTGCAGACATTTACCAAACTTTCTGGTTCGCTTTTGATCTCCACTTGGGAGTGGAAGTGTCTTAAATTAGATCCCCTCCATCAGTTGCCTCCAGTGTGACCACTGGAACTCCATTCGAATCAGTTTTGAAGCAAAGCCCTCCATTCGCTTGGAGTGCGTTCAACTGTTGGCTGTGCAAAACCAGTGTTGCCACTTCGCAGCAACTGTCAAATGAACGATGGGATTTTTCACAGTTAGCGTCTCCATTCAAGCCGAAAATAATCTTTTCTTCTGCTGCTGCAATATGCAAGCGGAAAAACCTGCTCATCAGTGACCACTTGACCATGACAACTGCGGCGAGAGAGCCGTCTTGTGTGTTATGCAAACATCAAAGGCAACATCATCTCCGCGGCATGGGGCCGGCCAATCTTGTCTTGCAGATGCCGTGTTGCAACAGAGGGAGTAGGAGAAATATTTGCAATTCATCTCATTGTTATGCGCGATTATGGTACACTTACAACGGCTGCGCTGCTGCCAATAGAATGTGGCAACAATTTGCATGACATGACGGGCGGACAAGCCGTCGTCGTCGGGAGTCTGGCCCAGTCTGAGGGTGTCCTAGTTGAAGCATCTGTTTCAATAGTGCAACCTTTTGCTGCCGAGCACAGTGTTTTTTCTCTTGTTGCCTTGGCGCAGCACTCCTTTATTTGTTTTGACGTTAGTCACCGCCGTCGACCGACGACCGCCGACCAATGGAATGTGCTGTGTGGCAAGAAGCATGCCACTGGTACCACTAAGCGCAGCGTTTGTTAATTATGTGGCTGGGCGGCCTGTGGTAGCGGTGGAATTCGATAATTGTTCTTTTTGTTGTTTTATCGGCAACTCGCTGAAGTGAAAACACCATTACGGTATGAGTTGTGTTGTGGGGTTTTATTACAACACTCGGCCTAATCAATGCGGCTTGATCTACTCAAAATTTGGGCCATGTGATTGGTGTTAATTGAAGTGAAGTTAAAGTGGGTAGAAACGAAAACTACGTATGGCGAGAGAAAATCTTTTGTAACATCTCCGATTAGCGCACGGGGGCACCGTTCAATGATCGTAAGACGTGACCTGTTCATCTGTTTCATCGGTGTTTTATTAGAACGATGCTTAGATCTTTGATGGATTTTAACAAGTTCCTGGTCGGCTGTGAGTTTCTCTTCATTTTACAGCTAGACCTACAGCTTGTCTTGATGTGGTGCATTGGGTCACATCCTCCCCAGGGGGGAACAGGTTCTGATTGTAAAGTGATTGTAAAGTTCACACCGACATTTATGTAACCGAAGTGAAAGTTTAAAATCAATCTTATGGTAGATTTAAGCCTAACTTTATATTGGAACTCGAATTCGTGGCACGTTTTTCTATTACTCGACGCTGTAGCCAGCAGATGCTGGCCAATTTTATGGAAATACTAGCAGTGGCCGCACTTTTCGGAACGTGTGTGTCTTTACCCGTGACCTTCTAAAGGGTGATTTTCTAGCTATTATCTTTTTGGCAACACTGGTTTAAACAGCTGACGCACGTTTCGTGTTTTGTTTCACTGTCAAACATCTTCAGTTTGGTCTATAATTTAACCATGAATCGTCTTACAAACGAACAACGCTTGCAAATTATTGCATTTTATTATCAAAATGCGTGCTCTGTTAAGAAAGTTCAGATCCACTTTTTTACCGAAAAATTGTGTTCAGTGACGAAGCTCATTTTTGGCTCAATGGGTACGTACATAAGCAGAATTGTCGATTTTGGAGTGAATATCAGCCAGAAGCATTGCAAGAGCTACCAATGCATCCAGAAAAAGTCACAGATTGGTGCGGTTTATGGGCTGGTGGCATCATTGGACCGTACTTCTTCAAAGATGATGCGAATCGTAACGTAACTGTGAATGGTGAGCGCTACCGTGAGATGATATCCATATTTTTTTTGCTCAAAATGCAAGTGCTTGACTTGCATGACATGTGGTTTCAACAATGCCACACAGCACGCGCAACAATGGACTTATTGAGCGGCGAGTTCGGTGAACATTTTATTTCACATTCGGGACCGGTCAATTGGCCCCCTAAATCTGCGATTTAACGCCTTTAGACTATTTTTTGTGCGGCTATGTTAAAGCTCATGTCTATACAGACAAGCCCGCTTCAATTGACGCATTGGAAGACATGAACATTGAAGCATTTATTCGTGAGATACCGGCCGAAATGTTGGAAAGAGTATGCCAAAATTGGACTAAGCGGGTGGACCATTTGAGGCGCAGTCAAGGTGAAATAATCTTCAAACATTAAATTATATGGACCGTAAGAAGATTTCATGCATTTTTCTGAATTTTATGTGTTTTTTTTTCTTCGAAAAACTTTCCTATAGCTTTTAAAAAATCACCCTTTATGTAAGATCGCATAAAAGCCCGCTTAGCGTCAAACTATGTCTTTGCACGGTTGATGTGCTATTATTAGTCAAGTTCGATTGCATCTTCCTAAAAATGCAACATTTAACACCGGCAATAAGGTTGGCCTCGTGTGAGAATATTCCCCGTCAATATTGCTTGCGACCTTGGGTACTTGCCCATCTTGCGTCTTCTTGTTTTCTTCGTAGCGCCTAAAAATACATTTAACATTTTTACTGACCACCTGCCAAGCAACTCCCACATTCACTTACGCAAAGGCAACGCCATAAAACAAACCATTTTTCCCACCACAAGATGGGCTACTTATCTTCCCCTGGGGCACCCCAGACACACCGCACTCCTACCAATCTTCACTTCAACACTAAAGATCTCCACCACATTTAATACAGTCTGACGCCGATAAGTATCTCTTATCCCCTAGATCCAAGCACAACTCTCCCACATGTCGCCCAGCCAATTCATCGCTTCGTTGCGTAAGTGTTCTCAGAGCCCGTCATGAGTTCGCCACCTGACTCAGAATCAATAGAAGCGGCCCACTTTCAAAAAAAGAATTGAAATCTGATTTGATTTGAATTTGTGGGTCAAATTATCACCTTCTCCAGTCTGCCAGCTAGACTGCTTCTGTCGGCCAAGTTGGAACGTAAAAAGACAAAAAAAAAATGCCAACCAGCAGCAACTAACCGTAATTTGTCATATTTCCCCCGCCAATCCAAAAGAGCGGCACTACAGCAAATAATTGAGTTGCTTTCCGCTTTCCGTACATTTCCGCAGGGAGCCCGCGGAAAATCCCAATTCAGCTGAATTTCTAGGTTACCGCACAAACTGTCAGCTAATCACGCCGCCGGAACACCTCGCGACCAGACACAACGATGTGGAGCAGCCAGCAGCTCTTGCCGCGTCGAGTCGTTCACCCGATTGCGCCAAGAGATTCGCAACGTCGACAGAAGGGTGACTTGTTTCAAATTTAATAAGAACTGCACCGGTCTTCATTATCTCTCAACGGATTCGTAGCCCCGCAATCCCCTACCACACTCGTCCGCATGTTGTAGCGTGTCGTACGGTGACTCATGCCGTCAAAGACAATGAAACACATAAGCCCTGACGGTTCACAGACGAAGAAAGAACTGGAAACCAGGCTGACTGTAGGTGCCAGGCCAACACCATTCTTCCACGGAGCGCACTCACACAGAGGCGGGCTCAAAAGTTCAATGGATTCCGTGCCAAAAGTAGATTTTCTCACGCTATTACGACCACCACCTCTTGGCGCAGCGGGCGCGTCTGTGCTGCTTCTCCCCGGAGGTACGTAGCTGCCATGTGCCGCTCGCAGTCCCTCCTGCGTCTGGTTCGTTACGATTCGCTTGACTTTTTGGAGCGCGCAAATCGGAGGAGGACGACTGCAGCGGCTACATCTCGCTTGGCTGATCAAGAAAAGCAAGAGAATTGTGTAAGTCGGGCTTGGATGTCGTCTTCATCTGCATCGCCGCGGTTGTCGCCGTCCAGCTGAAGCTAATGACCAGCGATGAAGATTCTGTGGCGCTCTGGTATCCTCGTTTTTTCTTTTTTTTTCGTCGGTCTGGTAAGCTGATAGCCCTTTCAATGCCTCGCCTCAGCAAGTCATACCCGTGAAGACGTGGCTGTGAGTCATCGAGTTCAAAGTTGCCCTCCTAATGATCATCGACTTGACTTATGATCATCCTGAGCGGCGCGTTCTGAGTGCAGGCGATGAGGAAGTTGCTATTTACGGTTCGATGAGATAATGCTAAGCTGTCATCTCGACTCTGATTGATGAGAGACGACGGTGACTGCATGCAAATGCTCGGATAATTCGCCAGCACGAACGTGACGGCTCATCTTGTGTGTTTGAGTGGTGTTGGTATTTTTTTTCGTCGCAAATTCCACTTTGACGAGGTGTTCTTAACGCACTCGTAGGCCGCTAGCTAAGCGATTAAGCACTCGAGATTTGGGGGCCGTCAAAAATGAAGCGAAAATCGTAGTGCGAGGAGTTCTGCTGAAGCAATGACCTCATAAAAGCAACGCTTAAGCCCTTCGGTTCGGGATGGGAATCAGTGTTCGGATTTTATCGAGGGGCACTCATGAGAATAGAAAGTGTGTAAGACATTGTTTCCCATGATGTAGATAGTTTCTATCTCCTTGTTTCAGGCTATGTGAGAGAGATAGGCGAGCAAGCTTTAGCTTAGCACAAAGATGACGGTGGTCTGTGATGGTGCTTTATTCCTTCCAGGAAATGTCAGCGTCAAGTAATCGCGTCTGACGGGGCGATAACCGTGCCCACTCACGCGACTTTGTCGCTCTGCTAAGGGTATGTCAACTACTGCCAGACAGGCGCCTTGAGCCCATCTTGCATGGGAACCACTACGGGAAAGTGGACTTAGTTCCTGGCAGCGTATAAAAGTACCTCAATTGGAGCTTTAAAATTCTCAATTTGGATCTATTTTCTTCGGAATCCACTCCGTCTTCATCTTCATCTCTCAAAATCAAAATATTGCTAGATTTAGGAACTCAAGAAAACCATCTGCGTTGTCCCTGCTCGCAAGCCCAAACACAGCCCGTTAGCTTTAATTCATACAGTCCAGCATCCAGTAAGGCACCATAACCTAGTTTCTCTCCATTTCGGAGTCGTTTTGCTTAAAAATCCAAATTAGCCACACATAAATGAATGAATAACCAACCCAACAACAAACATGCATCAGCGACAGCATACCAACAAGTGATAAATAATTTCAGAGGAAAAATCCAATCCCAGTCACCGTTGGTCTAACTGGTTCTCCGCACAGTCTTTTTCGCAGAAATCCCGGACACAATAGACAGCTAACCAAATGGAATTCGCCAGTCCGTGCCAGTCGCTAAGAACATTGCAACATTGTCGATTTAGCCGCAAAATTTATTTTGCAACTCTGCAAGCCCTGGCATGGACAAACGCAGCTAACGCAGCCCATCGCAGACAAGTGATGTCGCAGCCAGTGTCAAGATGGCAACGGTGATGATTTCGGATTCATTCGTTTTCAATTAGAACGATCAAGTCATCACGGGCCAGATTCAATTCATCTGCGAGCCGGTCACGAGAAGCCAAAGCAGAGACACTCGCTGTGATACACAGCAATTTGCATACCAATTAGCACCACAGTTGGCCGTGGCGCGGCATCGGCGGTGGGGCCACCGCTGGCATACCACAGGCCAAGTCCGGCCGAGAAAAACTCATTTGGAATGGGCAGCCTAACCTAAATGCCGTTCACATGTTGGGTAAATATTTGTGCTTTTGCCAGAGGAGTGGGCGAAGGGGCGCGCGGTGGCGTGCCACGGCGAGGAGACACGTTTCGGATGGATGTTGTAATTAGAAATGCCAATAACAATAAATAATGTTGCTCTCGGATAGCAGTGGGTTTTGTGGCGCGAGTGAAAGACGAGAGTTCGGCCCGTTAACGGCGGCGACTGGTGTTTGCTTGGTAAGAGACTACCAGATAACGATTATGGTTGAAATGAAGTGGAGTCGTGCTGCTCTCAAGTGCAGATCAGCACGGCTCGCTTGGAGCTAATGTGTACACTTTGAGATAGGTTTTCCGTTGGTGTTGGTGATGGACGAAGAGGAGTGCCCAAAAGGTAACAGATTTCGCTTGGGGTCTGCTTACAAATTGTGCCTAAGCGAAAGCGAAGAGCATGGTTGGTGCTGCTTGTTGTTGACACACAGCAAGCAGTTTGCACATCTCAAGGACTCTCGAAAAGGTTTTATGATGGATGACATTTTTAGAGTGTGTGCTGCCTTAAATAATCACTCAGTTTCCGATTTGATCCAATGCGGTCAGTAAAGCAATTTCCGCAACACAAATCCAGACCATGCTGCTGCGAAGATTTGAAGGTTATCGGGAGGCAGCACGGGTCACAGGGATATAACCGGCGATGGAGCAATGAATGACCCATCCCGGGCAATCCTGTTTATCAGCCAACGTCTTGCGGATATCGCCTGGCCCAAGTTGAACAGTGAAAACTGACTAATTTCTTCAATGCTACAAAAAGTTGCCGGTGATGGTACAAAAGTTGCCAGCACTTTTGGACTGGCCACAATCTGAAGTATATGCCATCGACGAAGAGGAAAAAGACACTTTGCACACGCAAAACCAAATATCTTTGCCAAAGTCAAACAAACGTCATGTTGACGTGCGCTGTAAATTCCAAATTACCAAGTTATCGAATTTTCTTTTTACATAAACACACTCAGTCTTGGCTACTTTATAGTTGTGGAGCCAAGCGAAAATAGTTAAAGTGTTCAAGTGAAGTCATGATCTCATCCCATAAAGCTGACGAAATAGACTTTAGATTTGTAAGTAAGTAAAAAAACAAGAGAACTCTGTCATTAAATTGAATAGTCGTGAAGTCAGTAGGCAGAGCGGTGTGGTTGAAGGGGATACGCCATTGCTCACACACTCAACACATCTCTGGAACAAAATAGGTTGGCAAATGCCACCATTCTGTTGTGAGTGTGCACATATGTACAGTGTGTACACAATTGACGACAGAGTCATATGAGTGCAGCAACTAGGAGTATTTACAAATTATCACTTCCGTTCGGTGTTTCATCTCACAAACGTGATAAAATGTGTCACGTTGAAACTAGTCTACAGAGTGCTTGATGAAAGCGACAGTAGTGGCTTAATTTAGAACGCATGCGGAAGCAGTTAGCTGACGTTGAGAATCTTGTTCATCGATGATTCTACTTCTCTTGTTCCATGGGTAATTTTTTCCCCTGCCTGACTAATTTTGACAGCTCATGCGTGATTCGTGACACATGTCAAAGTCAAACATGCTCTGCCTGTATTGCCGCTAAATCACGGAACACACCCGAACTGCGTTCATTCAGATTCTCATCTTCAGTGGACCGCATGATTCACTAAAAGGGTCACAGTAGCAAAACACGCATGAAAGACCTCCATCCCACTCCATAAAAATTCGTGCTCTGTGAAAAATGGTTTTCGCGCACTTCGAACTTTCTGCTATTGAACTACTGGCTGAGCCAATTCAAGATTGGTGCTTTTCTTCGTATTTCTGTTGCTGGCACTTAACTTGCCTTGTACTTCAATTCAGTTTCGAAATGTTCACTGAAAAACTAATGGTAGCTCTTCTGACACAAATCAAATGTAACGCAACCCTAAAAAAAGTCAACCATGCGCATAAGTTGCCATAAATCCCAACGCTTTGTCCTCATCGACCAAACACCAGCCCACAACTAACCAACTCCGCTGCACCAAAAGTAACCACAACATCATGTCCTACGCAACTCGTAAGAAATCCCTTACTCATCAAATTTCAAACCAAAAATCCATTTTCATTCTCCTTCCAGGATACGGAGGACACATCCCAGAGGCACTCAATCACATCAACGCTCTGAAGAAGACTCCGAACGCAGGCCCACTGTGTGAATACGCCAACAACTGCAACCTCCACCGACACAATCCCCATGGGCCGTTGGACTATCGTGGAATTGGTTTGCCACCGCCTGGCTGTGGGCCGTTTCAAGTCTATCATCGAGCCACGAGCGTAATGCCGCACTATGGTGGGCATATTCCCGGGGTTAATTTGCAATTTGGGAAAACTTATGGCTCCTGTTCGGCCAACGCTAGGCAATGGCTGAGGAATTAAGTTTTCTTTGATTACTGTGTGACGATCTTAGACAGATTTGTGTGAATACAAATTTGAAGAATAAAGGACGACTGCTGGTGTACGAGGGCGTGTTGTCATTGAAATAATCGTAACATCGTATGAAAACCTCTGTCAGATGAATTCACGGGGCAAGTGAGGTAGCAGTTGCATGTCTCTATCCTCTGATGTAGACTTCATAGAGACCATGGTCGATCTGAAAGTATCCCGCTCTCAGTCTGTAGAACAGATAATTCTGGCTCCAGGTATTTTAAACCCCGCAGCTATGGGCTACACAAGTGAAAAAGCACCTCAACCAATTTGGGGTGGACACTTGTGAACTGCTGACAGGAGACAGACTTGGCAGACCCTCGGACTGGCGGTACAGTACGCAGGGTAGACCAAGAGTGATCAACTGTTTTTAGCAGTCGTGCGAAATGAACGATTCAGACATTTTCGGAACCGGAGGGGTCCTTCCTTAGCCCATTGTGCGACGTAATGGTTGTGGTTGAGTAGCCAGTCCACAGTACATCTGGCGATGTGGTGAATGGGCGGGACCGCATTTTCGTCTTGTATCAGACCGTGCTTATGTAGATGGAGAAATACTTCGGGGGGCACAAAGCCCCTGTGGCATACCCCTTCGTGGTATTTTGCATTGGGGCAGTAAGTTATGACCGAGTTCATCGATCTAGCAGTATGACCTCGAATCAACTTCACCAGGAAATTGTCCACTCTTATCAGGTTTGCGCTGTTGTGTAAGACCTCACTGGAATATAATTTCCGGAACTCTCGAGATTTATAAAGGCGAAGGCAAGCCCTAAGACAAGCCCTCTCAAACAACCGATTTTTTCCATAAATTACTTTTCTACGTTTTGTTATTTATGCAGCTGGATCTACGGGATCCACCGGGCTGGCTGAGTTGAGAGGCGTGAAACGCGCACTATTCTTTGGCAGGGAATTTTCAGATCTCTTGCATGAGCCATATAAAATACGCGCACAGTCCACACTTTGTCTTGGACATCATTAAAGAAACACTGCTAAACATGGTTTATTATGCTCTACTAGACACTTTTCAAACCCACTAGACGAGGCTCAAGCTGGCATCGAGGGTATAGACTCAGCCTGATAACCAACAGCTAAACTAGGGGAAGAGTGAGCCGAGGGAGCACTTTAACCGGCAAGTATACGCCCATCCTGAGATGGAGAGACATATCCCACTGTCAAGACAGCAATGACATACAAACAGCGAGTACGGCCGATAGATGATCACACAGAAAAACTGGACATTAGGGGCCAACAGAGGATACTGCACTTATACGGTGAATCACATGGCAGAAGGCATGCCCCAGCTACAGAAAAGAAGCACGTAGCTTCGTGCCACTTCGTGGGTGGATGTCAATGGCTCAACAACGGGTGCTAGAATTAAGTAGTATCGATTCTCTTAGTGGAACATTTGAGAGGACTATCATGGAACCGTTGAAGCTAGGCTCAGGTCCACGTTGGACATAATATCATGGAACTAATAAGATGCCAAAGGGGAGAATCGGCTGAGACTGACTTACAAGCATTTATGACAGATGCGGCCAATTGACTCTTCGCATTAAAATGACATTTAAAACGCACAAGGGATTGTGGATGTCTATTATTCAGTCAACAACTTAACAAGATGTGAACCTCATCACTGAACAAGACTTGTTTTTTTAAGTTTCACGAGCTGAGCCATGATCTTCTAATGAAACACGCACAAAACGTGGTTATTCACTGCTAGCTGATGACAACCCAACTTTCAACTGTCCAATTGGCTGCAACTACAAACAGTACTGCCAAGTCGAAGAACAAGACTCCTAAAAAACATATTTTGCTTACTAATTTGAGAGATCATTCGAAGGGGAGCTCGCACAAGGGTTTAAAAATAAAACTTAAAAAATAATAAAACTTAAACTTAAACTTAAGCAACCGGGATCAAGAGACGGCACGGCCGATGGTATAGAGGGAGAAAGAGAGAGAAGGTACTTGTGCACATGGGCCTTAAATATCTGCGGATTGTAGTCGGTGAAAAATATTAGGCTGGGTTATTCAGCATTGTGGAAAGGAAGTTCCGCTATCCTGGCAATAGTCTACTACATAACCAAATCCAAGCTCGGGTGGGAATGCCTACAGAAGCTTAAGAAACTGAGCAGGAGTAGCAGAGTAAAACTTTTTTGGATACCTGACCAGGAAAGGAGCTTAGGAACCTTTCATAGACCTCTAACCATTCTGTGCTGTAGGAGATCACTACCTCAGGGAGGAGTTCAGGGAACTAGAAAGAAGGAACCGGGCCGATACCTGGAACAACGCTCATGGCATGAAGCAGCCCAAGAAGCTCTTGGGTCAACATAAGCAGATGAGGTTTGAGGCATGTATCAGAATGATTACGAACAACCTCCGTATCCTAACAGGGCACTGTAGACTCAAGGAGCACCGAAGGAAACTGGGAGCAGGGTCTCGAGAGAATTTAATAAAATTCCAGAACATATACTTTTTTTTAATAATTTGTGAGCGCACAAGGGATTGTTAATATCCTAAAGTGTCCGGGGTCAAGACACATCACAGGCCGAAGGTATAGAGGGAGGAAAGGGAGAGTTGGTACCTGTGCACATTGGTCTTAAATATCTGCGGATTGTAGTCTGTGGGAAATATAAGGCTGGGAAGAGCATTCCATATTCGTGTGGTGCGGCTGATAATCGAGTCTTTAAATTTAACTGTGCGTCTCAAAGTGGGCTTAAGGGTAAACTGATGAGCATTCCTGGCGAGACGGGTATTTCGGGTGAATTCATGGGAAGGAGGAATGCAGTTGGCAAGCTCACTTGAGCATCGTTTGTTAAAATAGCAATAAAATACGGATAGAGACGAGACGGTACATCGATGTTCGAGCGAGTCTAGTGACTCTGCAATATTGTTGTCTCCTATAAGTTTTCTCGCTCGCTTTTGGATTCTATCTAGCAGGTGCAGGGTGGTTTTGGGGGCACCAGACCAGATATGAGCGTTGTGCTCAAGTTTGGGGCGTATATACGCCTTATAAATTCAAGCCAAATCAGAAGGGGTGAAGTATTTCTTGCATCGATTGAGGAAACCTAAACATTTCGCAGCATTTTTGGCGACCTCAAATATGTGATTGTTCCAACTAAGTGTTGTGTTAATACTTAAGTGCCGCTTCGTACTTAAGTATTAACTTCAATGATGTGTCATCGACACAAGCGCCATTCATGGATAATGGCTTGAGTGACAGCAGGCAGCATTGAATTCCAATCGGTTGTTCTTTCTCGGATCAGAACTCAATGTGCTTAAAATACGCAGCCGTTCCAATACTACGGTCGAAGGGCGGGGTCGTGAGTCTTCGAACGTTGAGGGTCCTGTCATGAGCAAAGGAATGGATTGGATTAGAAGTCGCAGACAAGAGATCATTTATAAAAATGAGAAAGAGTGTCGGAGACAGAATAGAGCCTTGCGGAACACCAGCATTTATTTTCAGAAAAGGGGAAGAATAAGTATTGCTTAATACACAATAAACCCCCTAAAAATATGCAATTTTCAAACCAATAATGGCCGCGTTGCTACAAAAAATTGACAAAGTGTCAAAACACCTTCCTTCACCTCACTCTGCGAAAAATGTAATGAAAAATCGCCACCTAACTTCCATGCCTCTCCAATTTACATTACAAAACTATGAAAAAAATATTGTTAATTACTTTCACGCACCTCTCATCGACCAAAACATCAAAACGAAGCCGCACTTAAGTATCCTAATGAGCCCCCGGTCTGTGTCACTTTCAAATTCCATCACAGATTACCGTCATATACGCATATCCATTCGCAAGTCGCATCCGCCGTGTCTGACAGACGAGTGGATATGTTCAACTGTTGTTGCTTTTAATAGTTTAATTGACGTTTACTTGTACCGTGTTTAATAATCCACAAATGTTGCGCAATAATTGCCCATGTTGCGCCCAGTGCTGTGTGTCTGTGCATTTTAAACGTTTGTTTTTTTATGCCGCACGTATTTTTTTATTTGCTCACTCGCAAGCTAATTAATCAGTGCAGTTGCTTATTACAAAAAAATGTCATCATACCTTTGAACGCAGAAAAAGCCCGCATGGGAGGGTTGTGAATTTAAATTCGCCTTCCGACTGCACTTGTCGGTGCGTTTGCTTCGTTTGTTCGAAATGCGTAATCGCAACATGCTTGTGTTGTGCAAGTGCTTGTGGGAGAATTCGGGACGGTTGGGTTTTCATTGAGAAAGCTGTGATTAACGAAACAAACATGGGAACTGAGGGATGAGCACATGGCAAAGAGTACACATGATGACAAACACAACGTGCGTGCATTGAGTCATCCCTGGCGATGATTGTTAATTGACAAACTAACGCACACGCACGTCAGTTCAGTCAGTTGCTTGGTCAGTCTTGCTAAATACCATTAGCGAGTGTCGGTTAATTTGAAATTGTCACGGGATGTGATTTTTTGATTTCTTGGGAGTGGAGCTGGCGATGAAATTGAGGGCTTTTTTTCGAATATTCTTGAATATTTTCGAAGAAAGTGCGGTTCATCGTGACTCTCGCTACGGAACCGGTTTTATAGACGAGTTGAGTTAAGTTGATCATCAAGCGTTTGATGGCTATTCAGGATGGAGTAGCACGGCAGCTCGACCGCATTGAGAAATTTGAAGGACTAAGGTTTGATTCAAAGATCTGGTCATGCGAATATTCTACTTCGGATGCTTCCAATTCCTCTTGGGTCTGACTGGTGCAGAAATCACTTGTGTCATGCATACTGTTGTGGGGCGTGTAGTTTTATACCAATCCTTCCGATCACGAGGTGATCTGTCATAATCTGAAATCCGCTCTAAAAACTGCTTGCCGGTTGTCGTCATCATACGCGACTGCCTCTTGGGATATCACTCCAGGAAGCAAGGCGTATTCTCGTAACAACTTCAACAGACGCAGTATTGATAAAGAAGAGGCATGACGTCCATATTCCAAACCTCTTCAAGTCTTGGCTTGCTCTTATTACTCACGAATTTAAGTTCATTTTTCTCCCGATTAAATGATTCATAAATCGGCTTTATCTTCGCAAATCTACTTCGAATCACCCTTAGATCCAGTTGGTTCCACATTAGTGGTTACTGGATCGAATTCACCCATGGTCTGGATAAAGTTGTCCACGATGGATGGGGTTAAGTTGAGACCAGGTTATCGCATGAACAACTGATGTGAAAACATGTACATCACCCTTTTTCCACCAGTTGCATAATAGCTCACTTTTGAAAATGTAATGAGTAATTCCACTACACTTTGCAATTTCAAAGATCTTAGATGTACGTTTGCTTGTGATGTATTTTTTATTTTCAGCGGGGTTTCCTTTCCCCTTCTAGCACATTTTGACGGCAAAGACGAATCAAGTTACGGATGGAGAGTCCAACAAAAACAATACATAGGTACATCAAATATTTACCGGATACTCGACATACGTTCACCACAATCATTCCTTGAACAATTGATCCAACACTGCTTGCAAAATGAGACTGGGCACATGAATTTCTTGTGTTAGCACTTGCAAGTATAATACACTGCTAAGGCAATGGAATCGAGGCCTTTTTGAAATGACGCAAAATTGATAAAGCACCTCAACGGGAAGCATTAAAGAATTTGTACCGGCGCAGGGAAACCTCCCAAACGGGGCAGTCCAGTGGACTAAGGGTGATTTTGGTCACAATTGCTTAACTTGCCGGAAACCTGGGAGTTGATCAACTTCGGAGTTGGTCTCGTTATTTAACCGGCGAGATGAGAATTGATTTTGGTCACTATTTCAACTCACAGACTGATATTCAACGATAAGGTCTGTAGTCGCCTATTGAATTGATCCGAGCGCATAATATTGTAACACGATTGGTCATCGTTTGTTGCCAATGAAAAATAATCTATTAAATACGTCATTATTTCAAATAAAATCGAAAGGCCAGTATTCAAAGAAAGAAAGCTTTTCACGGCAATGAATCCTGCATTAGTTCGATCACCATTACTTCTGTTCGCTTTGTGAGAAGAATCTTGTATACTCACATGAGCAGGCAACTACGGTAGGGGAAGAAAAGAGAGAGCGGGCGAAATCCCTTAACTTCTGCTATTTCCATAAATTGGGAAAATGAGGAGTTGATAAACTCATGAGTTGTAAATTGGAAGTTGAAACCATACAATTTGAGAGAATGAACGCACATGCAGAAGTTGAAGAGAAAAATTACAAAGTTGTGTTTAACTTTTAGTGATCAAAGTTACACAAAATTGGGCCAAATAATATTCTGTCCAAATTCTGAAATAAAATGTTCCTGTCCATTCTACTCCTAGTACAACTAAAATAAATGAGTAATTTAGCACGAGCACGGACTTTTTTCATGCGCATTTCCTACATTCCGATGAAATCGCAAAATGAGACATTTCTCTCTGATACATGCCCTCACCACCTCACTTGGCTTTATGTCCGAATTTGGTGGTTGTTTTTCAGTCAATGAAAAGTTTTCCTATGGAAATCGTTACCCCATGATCCAATTCACAGAGGCACCTGTTTTCAGAGTTCAGTTCACTTATATGAAAAAACCAAGTACATGCATGAAGTGCGATTCAATTCAGAGGTGTCCCAGTTGCTTTAAGGAGGTTTCATTCAATAAGGAAGTTTCATTGTATTTCCAGGAGCAGGCTTCTTAAAGGAAGTTGATTATTAACACAAATCACATCGAATTAGAGCGTTCGTCTGTCAACATCAAGGTTGACATCGATTTCAACTTTTACTTAGTCTCTCAACATCGATCGTGAAAACATCGAATGGACGGAAAATTATGCTCTGCATCCATCGCAAATATGCCCATTGCAGCATTTTGTTAATGATCAGTCGAAAATTGTGTTATTGGTTACATGCGTATAAGGACAGTCTTTTGAAAATTCCTCTGCTCTAAATATTGACCTCAAGAACATGGACAGTGTAATGATTATCATTGGTCCCCAAAGACCACGATGTCTAATTAAGCATCACTGTCTTCGTACAAAGATTCTTGGGCGAAACTGGAGACAAACAGATAGTTACTTGAGACGTAGGTTCAACCGAGATTATACGAAAGACGAAGAAAAAATGTCCGCATTCAATTCAACGGTGCTTTAGGCCATTGGCCTTTAGTGCATCTTTTGACTGATCATTGTCCATTGACGAAACATTTCTACAAGTACACACTACACAATTGTCTCTAGAAGTTAGTAAGCCTTTGCATACACAGACATTTTGTATAATTTTGAAGAAAAGTGGGCTCGCGCGTTGGTTAGGCATTTTGTTATCTATTTGCGTTTTTTGGCTGGTCACGAGAATTTGCACGTCATACGATTTGTCCTCGTACACAATTCTTCTGTGTAAATATTTTATTTGTACAATTTTAAGCCTCTCTCCTTCAAATGTAAGAAGTTTTCGATTAGAAAATGTACGGACAGACCTAATCAGAAATCAATTATTATAGAGACAGCCAACTTCTACCTCTCTTGTGTTTTAGCATTTTTGACAAAAATGTCTTTGTTTCGTTTTCTCAAGCCAAATTGACAAATCAGAGAACGGCATTCACATCATTTCATGAATAACCGTCAAAGATTCATGAATAACTGTCAAAAAGTCACTCAAATTCGTCGACGTTGGTCATCTCTAAAGTACTTCATTTCTGGACCTAATATGGCGGGCGATGTCAAGATCTGGTGCATCCTGCAAGATTTGGGTTCATAAATGCTAATAAGCTGCATTGATAAAAGCAAAGTTAAGGTCAAACTGCGATCAAATTGGCAGTGATCTTTGTTTTGTTGAAGGATTGCTGGGAACCCGAAAGGGTTTCAAGTTGTACCCAAGTTGACACACCTCTAGTTTGGCATAACACAATAATTCAAATTTGTGAATTTGGTCTTTGAAAAATAACACTCCTATGACATCACAATGTCGCGTTCCCGCGGTAGTGCTCTGACATTTTAAGTAGGATACACGTAAATCCATGGAACAAGTCACAATGCAGCTATCGCGCTTTAATAGTTCACAGACCGTAATATAAGCGCGAGCAAAAATTTCTAGGTAGAGCTATTCGGGCTTTTGACAGTTTGGAAACAATTTTCTTTCATTTGCTCCTGATTTTCTATTGTTGGCAGACTGAAGCAACTATTTGTGGATGCAATTAATTTTTGTAGATATTTTATGTGAAATAAATGCATTTTTTCTGGTTAAATGGATTTTAGGTTATTTTACTTGTGAAACGCGTGCCTTTCATTGTGAATTATAAAAGTGAGATAGCCGCGCTTTGACATAACATTCTCGTAAGCTCGCAAAAAACCCACTGAAGCCTATCAACGCCCGACCGCGCGACCTCAAAAGTGTGATTTGGACATTACTCTTTGATGCAGTTCTTTTTATTGACATTTTTTCCAAATATTTATTACAAGACAATTGCTTTTTACCATTAACCATATTTGTATTTGAACAGTTGTCTGGGCAACGAGTACAGGACCGCGGTCAAGTAATTTTGATCAAAAATATTAAGGAACCGTCAAAAATGACGGCTTCATCGTTTCTGGAAAGACTGTCAGTCCATGTTCCAAAAACATTCAATGATTTCGATTTTTTTTTAAATTTTGAACTGTCCTCATTACCGACGACAATAATCATTTTCAAAGAATGCAGCTAATGACGATTCG
The DNA here is from genome assembly GCA_905231855.2 of Eristalis tenax. NCBI lineage: Eukaryota > Metazoa > Arthropoda > Insecta > Diptera > Syrphidae > Eristalis > Eristalis tenax. The sequence continues at coordinate 115,580,365 of HG993124.1, forward strand.
ATCGCCCTTTTCACTGACAATCGACTGACATCTCACATTCAACGATGTCTTGTTGCTTATACCTTTCTCTCTTTTCAGTTTTGAAGCTATCCACTACGTCTGCCAAGGCATCTGTTACACCAAATACTTGATCTTAGCAACTGAAGCACTAAATCCCAAGTCAAAATCGATTCTTAGAAGCAAATTGATGCCTAATGACAGCCAAACACTGCCATTCATCGTTTGATGAAGCGACAACTTCTGCACAAGCCCGCAACACCATTTGAAGCGACCTATTCGTGTGTTCATTGATAGCCATCAGGTTCAAGGTGTGGTTTCAGTGAATTCCTCTTCGCCAGTACGTGACTGGCCTCCACCAGTGCTCCGTATGGCAAAAGAAAGCGAACATGACACTTCGTCTGTGTTCGCCAAAATAAAAGAGGAAAATAATGTCAAACGATGGTTATCAAGAATTGATTCTTCTCGGTACGTCCAATTGTGATTCATAGTCAGCTGACATTTCATGGACAAACACTGTCCTTGAGTGCCGCCTCCAGTCTGTACCGTCCACGCAGAGACTCGACTCCTCTGAGTCATGAGAAAAGGAACAAAGTTGAAACCGGACCCCTCCCATGAGCCGTCTGCAGTCAACACGTCAACTTGACGTGTGGGCTTTTCTTTCAGTCTTAACCTCTAGGCGTGTGTGTACTTACAATTTTTGACAGATGTATATCCTTCTGCTGCACTGCTGTTACTCCCACCGCCATTGAGGCTTAATCCACCATTCATCATGTGATGCTGTTGATGTCCGTTCGATTGTCGCCCAACACTGTTCAGCGTAGTCGTGCTGCCCGCCCGCGAGCGCCAACCACTTCCGCTTGCCGCAGCTGTCAAATCACCATTTGACTTGCTCGCTGCACCATTGCTCTTTAGTGTTCCATACACACTGCTTCCGCCACCACCGCCGCCGCTGCCGCCTCCCGTCTCCAACTGTCTGGCGTACGAGTTGTCGGCGTATGCATGGAAACAACATCTGACTAGAGCGTTGGCCGCCGCCTCACGCTTGCATATAAACACATGACATTCGAGGACCTTTATGCCAGTGGTCCTTCGCAGAATCGCCGCAAAGATGGGTGGATGCTGGGCCCTCGGCATCCGGGCGAACGGCGAGTCCAACGGGAGGAATTTTGGCTCGGGATTCGAGTTGCCGCGCTCCGGGATCAGGACCTGTCGCACTGCAGCACAATAGTGCAACGATTCGATCGGGAAGAATCGTGTGATTTGTTTCAGATTCTCGTCGACATTCTCCAGGAGGATTCCATTCGACCAAACGCTCAGCCACGAGTCGATGCCCTTAGCACCGACCGCACCCTCGGACGGGTAGAGGCTGCGCAGCGGCTCCTGTATCCCCTGCAGGCCATCCTTGCTCTGTCGCGGTACGGCACTGCCCAAGTAGAGCACCCTACAGCGACAGATCGGTGTTGAATCGCCCATCATCGGGAAATATCCACAAAAACAAACGGAAAAAAACTGAGAAAATAAATGTATCTACGCGTGTACGCCGAGGGGAGGAAGACTGGAGAGAAGACGTTTCTTTTGTCACACCGCACGCCGAAAGCTGCCACCGCTAATTCGCATTAATTATTCTATATCTCTCGTCTATGCATCAATAGCATGTTCTTGGAGGGCGTGATATCCAATACAAGTGCCCAAGGTGGTTGGGTTACACCAGCCGGAGGCAAACAAATACACAGTCACTGGCGACAAACAACAACCACGCCAACGACACGGACGACAACAACACGAACGCGACAAAGTGTTAAACGAAGAAGAACCGAGGGGGCAAGCTGGTGGTGTCGTATCCACAAGTATTATCACGGCAAGCCGAAGGAGAAGATGCTCTTTTCACTGGGCTCATCAAGAACTTTTGCTGCTGCTGAGACTGTTGTTTTCACAGGCGCACACACACGCACACAGGAATGGCGTTCTTGTCGCTCTCTCGCTCTCTTTCACTCACTGATCGTGTGTGTTGGTGGTGAATTCCTTTTACTTTGACACTTACACACCGCGATCGGATTCGAATTAAATTCTTTTGAACGACATTTCGCTTCTTTTAATCTCTGATTTAACTTGTATCTTTTCACACCCGACTTGTATCTATTCACTCAGATTTTTTGAATTTATTTCTCTTCACGCAACATACGACGAAATGGTATCCATTTGAAGTGAAGGGGGACAGCAGAAAATATGGCGGAAGTTTCTTCCTTTTAGGGCACTGATCACTTTTGTACTTGTTGTATCTTTTTATCTGAACTTTGCTCGTTTCCTCTACACTTTTGATGATGTCACATATTTTTTTATTAATTTTTTGAAATTGCAAAGATAATTTAAAGAGAGGAACAAATCAAAAATCAAAAAAAAAACAACGTCTTCCGAGTTCGTTGGGCGAACGCGCGCGTTTGTACGGTCCGTATCGGTATCGCTGACTTGAGTTGTTACCACGGCGCAGGTATACTCAAGAATAGAGACCGTAGCGACGACGTGGTATTTTTTTCCTTCCATCTCTTGCTTCGTTTCCACATTCCGCAAGTCTAACAAGTCTTGGATCGGTTCAGGTGTGTGATTGTGTGCGCAGGTTGAGATGGTGTTTGCTGGTGTGGGTTTCTTTTTTGAGTTGTTTCGCGAATGTCTGCTGACAATTACAGGTAAGGAGCATATTTTACTTCGAAGAAATGTGCTTGTTAAAGGGAATTTGTTTCTTTTGTGCCGAGTGCATTCATGCTTCCATTTTGGAATGGTTTGCTTTGTGTTTATGTGACGATTCAATTTGTTTCTGTTCATCGAATAGTTCTGCGAGTCGTGAACGATCATTTTCTGGGTTGGACGAGGAGTGATGATGAGTACCCAATGTATGACCTTGGACAGTCAAAACTGGCCGATGATTCAAACAAATGAAGGGGTTTCCTTCAGGAATATGTTAAAATGGAATATAACAAGTTATGCGAGAGATATCAGTGAGGGCCTGTCACTGGCATTGGAGTGAATGTGACCTTGTTCAAATGCGTTTGGAGACCATTTTGCGGCCTTGAAGTAAAGGTTTCGGTGCCTCGGGACATGGATCTGGCTGAGTTTTAGTAGCAAATTTACCAAGGGGAGGTCTCATAAGAAAAAAGCTAAAGTGGTCAACACACCACAACATTTCTGTGGCCAATTTACTTTGCCTCTACTTGAGAAGTCCTCAAATCTTGTGAAGATGATCACAATGCCGCACAAGAATTGGTTGACAGTACAACCGTCCCGCCCCTCAGTCTACATAAGAAGTCCTCAAATCTCGTGAAGAATGTGTTGATGATCTCAATGCCGTACAAGTATAGGCTGACAGTACAACCGGCCCTCAGTCTACACCAAATAGCGAGTTTATGTGGTCGCATTGGCACTCGAACGATGTCGTGTAGACTGACATAGTACAATTCAGCCCCTTTCATACAAAAATGGAGCCACAGAAAACTATTTATTTGTTGCTCATTCTTTGCTCCGACGTCACAATACCTAAACTCATCTTCGAGAAGAATTTCCCAACTACCATACCCTCCAGACCTTACTGGACGTCTGGTCGTCTGAAAATGTTCACAGATGGGCGAAGGAGTGGGTGTGGGAGTCGCTCTAAGGATCTGAACTTCCAACTGTCACCACGACTGCCAAATCACTGTCGTTTCTTTCAGGCAGAAACTAATGAATGCTATGCCCTGGCTAAAAAAAAAAAACAATTTAATATCAGACACGGTTATTGTCACCTGTTCGGACAGCCAGGCAGCGATCAAATCACTCAGAGCAGTCACATTTAACTCCAAAACGTCCCTTAATTACTATGGATTTCAATGTCCTACTTATCCGGGACGCAGTGACATCCCAGAGAATTGCGAAGCAGGCGAACTTGCTAGAAAGGGCACTACCTAAACACTCAGACCTACCGCCCATGCTTATCGCTACTGCAAAGCAACACTTACTCACACCTGGCAGTGGGTGCCTCACCACAAAATAAGTATGGCCTACTCCTGGTCCAAAACGTTAACGTTACCTGATAAGTATCCGTATTGGTGTTATTACCGAGCATTGCGCCATCAGAATCCTGGTTTCCCCTACAACGACTTCTGTAGAAGTTGCAGACATGAAGAGGAGGAAGTAACCATCGCACACACTCGTAGATTTGGTCACTTCGACGCCCTATATTTCAGTGACTTGACAGAAGTGACCTTAGTGCTCTTCATTGCTTCTATAAGGTTTGCGGATTAGGATCAACTAGATCTTTGTTTGTGGAGTTTTGTCATTTGCACGTGTTGCTCGATGCTGGAACTGGATGAGGGAACACCATACAAAAGTACGTGTACTATATTAAAAGCAGGAAAATTGACAACAGATAAAACCAAATCACTTTATTAGTACCACCCATGGTGAAAAATCATCCTTCCTGAAGGACCTACATGCGACATCGTATAAAGGAGTCGGCTGCATGTTCTGAAAGTTACATTTTTTATTGGTGTGTCCAGTTTATTGTAAGGGTGCTATTGCTGAACAAGGCTGACACACGTCAGGGGTTTCTTTGGAGTTGATGCTACTGACACGGAAATCGTGAGTTTCACCATGTCGATGTATCCTATTTCTTTCTTCCGATTATGAGGAAGGGACAATTATAGAAAAAAAATTACTTAAAATCGAAAAAATACTAAAAAAAAAATCAACAACGGCAACACTTACAATGAAGTTCAAAATTTTTTCAAAAACCAATCGGTTTTTTTGTTTTCGATTCAGCATTGATATAAGTATTGACCACAGAAAGCCAATAATTCACATCATTTCAGAATTTTGAAAAAAATTGGTCCAAACTTCTTTATTTTTAATTTTTTATTAAAAATTTGAGCTTACATGCGAATTTTTCAAAAGCGTTTAACATAAATAGTTTGATTTTAATTCTGGATAAAAAAAGGTTTCTGGATTTCAAATTTAGAATAGTACTTCATTGTAAGCGTTGCCGTTGTCTTATAATAGTTTTTTATTTGAAGTATTTTTTTTTCAAATATTGCCCATAACTCTTAAGGACTACTTGTTTTTGACCCCTCTACAATGTGCCACTGCCAATTTTGGCACCATATTAATCATACTCGTGCCAAGGTTTTTTTATGATGACTTCGTGGGTTAAGAAAACATTTGGACAAATTGTATTTCCCTACCAGCCTTAGGGCTTGTAGCTTTTATGTCAGTTACAGATCTCATCCGTGTCAAAATTTAATAAGTAGATGGGAGGCATTCGATCCCCATGTCAGCCCTTCAGATTGGTAAAAACCAGTACAAACCTTGCCGATAAAACCATATATTCTCTTAAGAACTCGTTTCCATTGAAACATAAAGTAATAATACATAACAATAACCGTGTTAGTATATGTACAAGGGTGACCAGGGATATACATTTAAATAAAGTTGATTCTGGCCTTATTTTGAAGCTTTATTAATATTTATTTTTATTTATTCAATTGTGGAGGCCATGGCGTTGTGGGTTGCACCTGAGCCTACGTTACCTAGGTTCGATACCCGGTACTAGCAAAATAATTTCCCACGGCTCCACCTCTTTCACAGGCAATGCTGAAAAAGTATAACTGTCCAGAAAAAGCTTCTCAAATTGGCCATTCGGTGTCGGCATAAAACTGTAGGGCCCCTCAACTCGTGGCAGAACAACACGAGTTTGAGGCCCTGACCCTCTACGAGCATTATGTGTAGAATCATCATTCAAATGGTGTCTCAGTTTCTCTAGCAGTGCTTCAAGGGATCGTTCCAATGTTGGCCTCGAGCTCATCCAAATTATTGGCTTGTTGGCCTGGACTAAGGACTTGACTAGACTCAGAGAAAATAATAAAATTGTGACAAGTCGGATGATCGGTCAATTTATGAGTGCTTCCCCAGGCGGCACATTTCTTCTCACAACTTCGACCGTTGGGAGCTTGTATGGCAAGTAGTGCCGCGCTTGGGGTTATTTGCCCCGAAAAACCGTGCATTGTCCTATGAGGAAATACTTGGCTGAATCAGCTCTAAAAGTGCATTAAAGCTTATTTCTGTCAAATTTAGGGATAAACTAAATTTTAAGCTAAAAATGTTTTTTTTTTTTTTTTTTCTGTCCAAGACACTTTAGGAGCAAATAGATGGTATTTTCAATTTTAAATGAACTTGGCATTTTAGTGATGAAATAAATTACAACGGGAAGTGCAATGTCTAAACCAGAGGAAGAGCTTTTAAAGTTGCAAAAAATTAAGCGTTACCTCTTAACTCATGCAAAGGTATACCACGCCTAGAAATGGTGGTAGGCGTTAGACTAGACAGTAATCAGGGACGATAAAATCTAGAGGGGCAGATATGAGCAAGATTTTTTTTGTGTAATGTTTCTTGACACTTTTCTCTAAAAGCTGGTCTTCAAAATATTGCAGAATAACATCAAATACTATTACAAAATCCCCACAAGAGAGAATGAAAATGAATTAAAAACAAAGCCTGGTGTATGTACATATTTTGAATCAGAAATGAATCATTATAGAATGCCAACTTCTACCTCTCTTCCCCCTTAAAATGTATGACAACCATTTTTACTTCGTTTTCTAAAGCCAGCCTTATGGCATTTACGTTATTTCGTGGACAACCGTCAAAAATTCATGAATAAGTGTCCAAAGGTCTCTGAAATTCGTGAATGGACTAGGGGTCAATCAGCTGTGAATAAATGACTATTAAACTTTTGGGTCTATAACATAATTCGGGCGGTTTGCTTTTTTTTTTTCAAAATTTGAACATTTATTTAAGAAAAACATGTAAAATAGTATTATTCAAAATATTGCCCATCTGAAGCTATGACTTTTTCCCATCTTTCCGGCAATTTGTGGATCCCATCCCAAAAGATCGGCGCCGGCTTGGCAGCGAAGAATGAATCAAGCCAATTTTTGATATTCTGCTCTGATGTGAACCGTATTTCAGTGAGGGCGTTCTGCATCGACCGGAAGAAATGGCAGTCAGAAGGGGCAAGGTCTGGGCTATAAGGGTGGAGTAAAACTTCCCATCCACTGTTTTCCAAATAGTTCTTAACCGGAATAGCAATGTGGGGCCGATCGTTGTCATGATGGAAAATTATTGCCCTTGCGGGCGTTTTTCGGCTACTGCTCTCTTCAAACGGATTAATTGTGTTGTCCACTAATGGCTTCACACGGTTTTAGCAGCTCAAAATACAGCACATCCTTCTGATTCCACTAAATACAGAGCATTACCTTCGCGCCATGGATATTGGGCTTTGCCGTTGATTTGACTGGTTGGCCAAGACAAAATCACCATTAAACAAAATACTTTTGGCACTTCCGCTCAGCTAGCGGAAGTTCACCAACTTCCACCAAAATACGCTGACTTTCGGTAGCAGTTTTCTTCATATTAAAGAACTCCCCGCAAAAATACTTTTTTCAGGTACAAAATTCAGTGTGAGTGAAAAAAAATTATTTTTGTTTACGCTTCAAATGAATGACATCATACACTGAAATGACGTACAATGACAGTAGCTTTCCAACGCATGTTCCAATGGAATAATACAAGTTACGCCATCTCTTAGCAAACAGCACGAATTAAGTTATAGACCCAATATATTTCCACGGATATGGCTTTACAACAAAGTACGTACCTCCAGCTCTGCGCCCAATAAGAAATAATATAAAACATTTGTATTTAATGTAGAACATTTGAAAAAATCAGTTATGAAACATGGATAGGTTTTTCACAAGAATTAACTAGTACCCAACTCATGGTTTTGATCGTTGTCTCAGTTACTGTCAAATGTGTGCATGAATATTAAAAATTCCTTCGGCACTTTTTCTTCTTCTTTATTTGGCGCTACAGTCCGGGGTGGATCTGGGCGTTAACCAACAAACCTCTCCAACTAGCACGATCTCTGGCTAGCTGCATCCAGTGCCGCAATCCCATTTGGTTGATGTCGTCCTCTGTTGAGGGGTCCTTTGTTGCCAGAGATTCTTAGTCGAAGACCCTTCGGGCCGGAGCTGAGTTGAGCGCTCTACACGACCCAGGCGTCCTAGACGTTAGATCCGTAGACGTCTAGCTGGGCTCACGTCGCTGGACGTAGTTGAATCTTCTCCTTCAAAAACCGCCAACGCAAACAGGACCAAAGATCGCACGCAGAATTTTTCTCTCAAAAAGACCAAGGACCTCCTCATCCGCTTCTGAGATTGTCCATGCCTCCGTGCCGTGCAGCAAGACTGGGATGATCAAGGGCTTTTATAAAGTCAACCTGGTCGAGAGATGACTCAAATGCCCAAAGAAACAGCCGTTAGCAAGAGTTACCCTGCGTTTGATCTCGGAACAGATGTTGTTTGTATGCTTACCGCGGAGACAAGGTAGACGAACCCAAGGTTGAATACCTCGTTATAGCTGCACACTGTGACGCTCTGTCCAAGATGTCGATGTTGTATGGCCTTTCTTAAAGATAGAATATACGTCTTTTTGCCCTCGTTCACCGCTAGACCCATTTTTGCCGCTTCCGTCTCAATGCCATCAAAGGCTTCATTTGAGGCTCGCTGTGTTCTGCTGTTCGGATTTCTGGAAGATCGCGCCTCTAGTGTTGGCGTTTGAGTCTTGCACGATCTTCTCCATGATGATGTTCAAGATGTCACATGACAGCGCGGCGCCTTGTCTAAGACCTTTTTTGACATTGAGGGACTCGGTGAGTTCGTTACCGACCTTGGTGGAGCAGCGAGAATTCTCCATCGCCATTCTGCACAACCTGACGAGTTTGGCAGGGATTTCAAAACTAGGCTTTCATATGCAGCCTCAAAAATCGACGAGTAGGTGGTGGGTGTATATCTGAACTTCTTGGGTCTTTTCCAGGATTTGTCGAAGTGTGAAGGTCGATGTTTAACTTCCCTGCCCCGAAGTCACATTGCTAAGAACCTATCAGATTGCTTATAAACGGCTTCAGGCAGACACACCGAACGGCAGAAAGGACCTTGTACGCGACTTATCACTCGGTACTACAGCTATAAAATGGTATATTTTGGAAAATTGATTTTTGCGTTTTGGATGCAAATACTCCTATACGCGCTGTCTTGTTGGAACCACAGCTCTGATATCTCGTTGTTGTCCAGGTCTGTGACCAGAAAGTTTGTTAGCTCTTTTCTTGAAACCATTGATTAAAGCCGTCTTTTCGAAAGAAATAAGGTCCAATGATGCTGTCATGCAATAAACCGCATCAAACAGTACACAGCACTGATGCTTGGTACTTGTGGATTGTGTTTGTCTCAATTTTGCTTATTGACGTACCTGCTGAGCCAAGTGTGGGCTTAGTCCGAGATGATTTTTCGTCTAAAGCACGGATCTTTGGCCTACATTTGTAGCAAACTCACGGCTTTGCCTATGGCCCTTCAGCTTTAATTTTTGTATCAGCACAACCTTGTATGGATGAAGGCCTAATTCCAACCGCAAAATAAGCCGCGTTGACGGGCGGTGACCAATTCAACTGATCGGCTCCAAAACTGTCGGCTACGGCGAAAATTATTTGACAACGGCAACATTTTATTAAAAATACTCGGAATGTCAACATTCGTAAGAATTCAAGTCAACTCGAACAGCAATAACAAGAGAATGCTAAATTTAGGTCCAGGGTCCTCGCATGGGATGGACACAGTACGCTATAACAAGCTTTAAGTATTATATGCTAAGCCTTTCATGCCTAGCTAGTAAGGTGAGGTAAACATGACCCTATGTTGGCCTAAGAGTGGTTGCTGTCTGTCCCTACAGCAGTCGATACACTAGCTCATCCATTCTCAGAGCTGACCTATTTTCCAGGATGATCCTGAAATGCTGTCTCATTGTTATCTCTTAACAGGTCGGTCTCTGCCGACATTCAATTGCACACGCAACGACATCAAAAGAATGCACTGCACAAAACTGTTTCCCCCGAACTTTCCACAATCTCTTCCAAAATCAACCTTGTCCCTGTCAACAGACAAAAAGAAAAGGAATTTATTGCTCACATCCTTCCTCTTTCGAACAGCACCTCTACCAATCCCTAGATCCGGCCATCACATGTTGACTTGAACATTTCTGTCAGGTAGGCAGTCTTTCTCTCCGTTTTCAGGCATACCACCGTCCACCAGCAAAACTTGTTGCTCTTTCAATTCACGAATACCCCGCACACACAGGCGCACACGCAACAGCAGTGTTCCACACACCATTGTACCGAAAAATTGTTGACTGTGCTCTGCTCCGTGTGTCCCACCAAATCTACCGGTTTTTCCTCTTTTTCAGTGTCCCTGTTGCTGCTGCTAGAATTTCTTCACACAAAAATACGAGAGAGAAAAAAAAGAATTCCTTTTCGTGGTTTGTTTTCTTAAATCTGTTTCATTTTTTTTCTTGTATTTTTCTCGTATTCCTCCACTGTTTAGTATTTTAATTTAAACGCGCATGCCAATCACATGAAGTATACCTGTCGCCAGTCTGATTGTGTGTTGGTGAGTGTGTCTATTATTCTCTCATTTGTAGATACACGACTGCTGGCAGTAGCTGGGCTTGGGCGTACAACGAACACGCAAAAACAACAGAAAACAGCAGCAAGTTGTTTTGTTGTCTTTTCTCCTTTTTCGTGATTTTGCTTTGCGCTGTGTTTTATTTTCTAAATTCTTTTCTAATTTTCTGTGAAAACAAACTCAGTGTTCTCTTTCAGTCTTCTTTTTTTTTCTTTTCGCGACTGCTTTTGGGGTATTTCCTTTTGTATTATGGTTTCGTTGGCGATTTGCTTTCTTTCTGCTTCGCGCAAGTCTTCTCCAAGTCGGCCTCTATTACGTATTTAGGTATCGCCAATTTATTCAGGCACGCACACCACCGTGCGTCGCAGTGCTTGTGCGTGGAGTACATGATCTTTTTATGGATGTTGCTCCGATACGGAATGGAATTTAATTGCATCTGTTGTTTGGCAAATTCGTATTCAACGGCAGAGGCAGAAAAATGAAAAGAAAGAGAGTGAGAGAGAGAGAGTCAAAGGCAGAGAGAATATGAAATAAAAGAGTTGGACAGCGAACTTGATAGAATTTTTATTTGCATTCTTTTGTTCCGGATTTTGGCTGATGGCTGGTGGAGGTGGAGGCAGCCGGTGGCTGCTGGTAGCGTCTGAGATCGGGTTTCAGGAAGAAACACATTTAAGCGGGGTATTGTATTTCAAATCAGTTATGCTAGCCAACCAGACCTTATGGTCATTGTTTACCTCATTTCAAGTTACTTTGAAAGTGAAGCTGTCTGTGTAGTTTTCTAAACGGGTTGTTAGATTTATGTCGCACGACTTTGAATAGATGAGCGAAACGCCTCTTCCCCACTTCATGAGGGTCCCCCAAACAAGGTTAACCCTTTTCTATAATTACGTAATTCCTAAGCATTTATTTAGCTTCTCTAAAAAAAAAATGGTATGAACACGTCACCGGAATTATGCTCAAGGATGAATAAAAATTATATAAAAATGCCAGGAATCTGGCCCTGAATACGATTTTCATCGAAACACCCAAATGGCCCAGAGACAAAACCAGTTTATGGAAATTCTAAGTTTTTGTACCAAAGAAACATTGACACATTGCTTGCACAGACAAAACTCAGATTCTTCAAAGATCATTCTGTGCCATCGACAATAATATAATGACTTGCGACAAACGATGGCGAAGTTTGAAGAGCTTTGATATGAAGCGCTCGCTTATATAATTGTACTTTGTTGCCTAAGTCTGTCTTAAATCTGTGCTAAAACTGCCTCAGTACCAAGTAGCTAAATTTTGATCAGCGCTGTGACCGCCCCATCTCAATGAATTCAGTATGTTCGTCCTATCAGAGTCTTATGGCCACGAACAACATTGTGAAGAGCAGGTGGAAAAAGCTAAGTTTGTAGCGACAACCAAGCTGTTCGTAAGGCCTAGCTCATCTCATTCCTCACTTCCAGGATCGATGGTCTAAATTTTCTAAGACTTGCCTGGGCCCCGATCAACCACGGGATCGCGGGAAATGATATCGCTGATGAACTTTCTAGATCAGATTTGGACCTCTCGAGAGCGCAACCGAAGGTGGCATGCCTTTCCGGAACATAGGCAGACTAAGCACATGCTTTCAAGCGTCTATAAGAAGTCCGCGGCATTCTCTTAACAGAAAAGAGTGCAGACGACTTACCAGCGCACAGTGGGGCAGAATGCCCTAAAACCTGGCATCGAATCAACCGTACAAGCTAGGAACTTGAAATTTGTTCATGGTTACTCTTGGAAACATTTGTAAATTCATTGTGCAAGTTACATACGCTTTTTTGGAAAAAAAAACGTTTTTTTTTCAGTTTTTGTTGCTTAGTAAATCGTCTTAGTCGAATCTTTTAGTTTTCCAGACACTAATTCGATGCATCGAAAGAAGCATCGATTTATAAAAGTGATTAGAAAGAGCAAAATGTATCCTTCGATGAAACAGGTAAGAAACAAACATGGTGCAGACAAATAAAACACAGAACTTATTTTCACCTTGGGAAAATAACCAAAAAACTAAACGATATGTTTTGATCGACTGCTCCTCATCGATCGTCGCATTTCGCATACATTCACGACTCCGACGACGAGACGAAATTGCATAAAACAGGGGCGTGCCTCAAGACTCAGTGTTTAGTCCTTTACTGTGGAACGTGATGTGTGACGACATTCTACGACTCCCAGTCCCCAGAGAAGCCCCCATTATAGGCTTCGCGGACAACTGCTGTTCTAGTCCTGGCAAAACGACTTGAAGAAATCGAGTTTTATAGCAACGAAGCAATATCACGAAAGTCATAGGAAGAAATTGAGGTCTCACTCATAGTCAAACTGTATGGTTCCAGCCACCTTAACGCTTAGTAGGTGGAGTCAAGCCTGCATCTGCATCAGTGGATCTTCAAAAATCACTCCATCGGATGAGGATAGATCTTACTCCTCTTAATATTATCAGCTAAGCACCGGCAATTAGCCCACTTTCCACAGCACAGTAGTCCTCTGGACCAATGGACATTCCACCAAACTCAGAAAATTGGACTAAGGCGTTCTTTACTCATTTTATTTTTTATTTACTTTCTTGGCATTAGATGTCAAAATACATATAGATCGCCTCTGTATTTCATTTCTTGTCAAATGCATTTTTACACTAGCAGCATTTGGATGGGCGGCGTTTGGACCAAGGTTGGATTACGAATTGAGATACGTTATCCTGTGTCGAGATTTAGAACACCAATGTCGACATCTTGTCAGCGGCATCTGTGATTCAGTGGTAATACAGTAGAGCCTCGATAATGTGAACTAAATCCAACATGACCAGTTCGCATTTTCGAAAAATTCATATTATCGAATTGGAACAAATACACTGTTTTTGTTACAAAATACATGACAACAAAATGAAACAGAAGAGGACAGAGTTTTAAGGAGACTTTACTAAATTGTTATGAAACCGCTGAAGGAAAATGTCTATTGTCATCCAGGCATTTCGATTGACTTGTACAACACAGGCACCAGAAATGAAGTATGATAGAGAGTTAACCAACTTCACAGCTGATTGACCCCTAGTCCATCGATGAATTTGACGGATAATCATGAACATTTTGACGATTACTCATGAATTGTTGACAACTATTCACGAAATAACGTAAATGCCGTTCTCTGATTCGTCAATTTGGCTTTGGAAAACAATATAAAAAAAGGTTGTCAAATATTTTTAGGGGCAACAGAGGTAGAAGTTTTGCACATCTATCATACTTCATCTCTGACAGGCACATTACATATTTTTGGACTTTCCGAAGATAAGAGGTCGTAATTTGTGTTTTCCAGTCACGTTTGATGATCCCAAAATAGCCAAATGTTCCTTGCTAGATTTCTGGCCTGGTGCAGTTGCCTCTTTGGGCAACACAAGACTAGTCTCTTCGGGATAATAAATCTGTGTAGAACTTCTTTTTTTTTTTTGATTTTTACTTTCCCTGCCGTAGGCTTGAAATTCTTCCAGAAAGTGCAAATTAATATTCGCATTCCATGATGCTCTCAAAACATTTGTAGTCACCCGTCACTAGCTTCTGACCGGTATGCTCCACTAAAGGTGTCGCGGGGGTAGGTAGGGTAGGGAAGGGGGCTACTTCCACCGATCGACCAATCCAAATGGTGACTGGACTGGATTTGAAAACCAGATAAAAGCGTACTAACTTTGCTTTCAATTGTGATTCGAACCTAGGATCCCACTAACCAAGAGCAGGCACTTAAGCAAGTGCGCCATCCAGTCGTTTTGTCATTTAGTCGCGGGGGTAAGTCACCAGGCAACTCGATCCTCCGCCACCGACTTTTACCCATCAGGAGTTATGCCCAAGCGTAACCAGGCGAGTTTTCGGACTTGGTCCAACCACCTCGCCATGTGGTCGCCTAAGTGACGGAATCGCATTCAATGCTCGCCTCGGAAATCCTTCGTGCCACGTGACCAACCCACCGAAGCATAGCCCTCTCCGTTCGAAGAAGCAGTTCCACAATGTCGAGTTCCTCGTACACTGTCGTGTTTCTCAGCCCATCCCGGCGAGTAATTCCCACAACAGCACGGAGAAATCTCATCTCTGCAGCTTGTGTTCGCGATCTTATTCTTTCGGTGAGTACTCAAATTTGATGACCATAGGTGAGAGTTGGAAAAAATGCTGAGTTGAAAACCACTAACTTGGCTTTAAAACCAAGCTCGACCTTCCTGATTACAGATCAACCAAGCTGTTTCAAAATTGACACAGCATGACCAATCCCTAAAGAAAGCTCAGCATTACTCCTTCCTTCACTGGTGAACAAGACACGAGATACTTAAACTTCTCCGCCTTATTCAATGGGACTCCACTAACATGTAGGCGTTCTGGAGATGACCGTAACACGCTGACCTTCACTAGAGCATCAGCACATACGGCCACAAACTTATCGAGTGCGCGCTGGAGTTCCGTCTGGGAAGATGTGAGGATACCTAACTTACCCTCAATTCTCCCAATGTGAAACATTCCTCGACTCGGCTGTGCTGCAACATCCAGTCCATATATACAATGAAAAGGAGAGGTGACAATACGCACCTTTGGCGAAGTCCAACGCCCACGGTGAAGGTGTTGATTTAGCACCGTTATCCCGAACACAGCTGGTACAGTTTGTGTACCTCAGAAGAGGACCATTAATCCCATACTCCTGCAAAACACTCCAGAGTTTACCTTGAGCAACTCTGTCGTATGCCTTTTCTAAATCCACAAAACAGCTCTAGCATACTCCCAAGCATTCTCAAGTACCATTCTTAGAGTGAAAAGCTGGTCGGTTGGAGTTCTACCGGGACTAAGGACGCACTGTTCATCCCCGTCCTGTGCTAGACCATAGCTCTAGAACGCTCTGACAACACATTAGTGTAGACTTTCCCCGGGGAGACTGAAAAGAGGTATGCCCCTGTAGTTGGAGTAATCTCTTTTGCCCCCCTTCTTGAATAGTGAGATTATCATCCCAGTTTGCCAATCGCCAGTTGTCTCACGACAAGCTGCCAGGCCACTTTAACGACATGAGAGGGCCATAAAACTCCCTCTTTTGCCCGTCACCTAAAGCATTTCTAGCCGAATTTCATCCCCCACCGGCGGATTTGACAACTTTTAGAGATTCAATCGCTAGAAAGACTCCTCCACCGTTGGACTATTCTCCGCCCTACTCAAGACCACGTGTCTGCCATCCTTAGTGCCCTGTTCGGGAATGAGCAGCTCCATCTGCGTAAGATGTCCACTTCATTGGAAGGCAACACACCTTCTTTGGATTTAACTCCTTCGGTGATGTTGAATTTCCTTCATCTGAGTCAGCGAATGGTTTACCGAACACTTTTTTCGCAGATCTGTAGTCGCTTCCACCTTCTCGCTGGCATTCAAATTATAACGGTTAAAATAATTTGCTTGAGTTCTGAGTAAATTGGTCGAATTTGCAATATTTTCCCCGACGTTTGTGAAGCCATTCAAAGAGAAGAGTTTCCGTTGGATGCATCTCTGAGGATCTTAACATTTCAAAAACATTTTGTTTCTTTTTTATGACTCTTATCGTGGATTAAGGCATCCGCGAAAGCCCAATGGTGAGTAGTCAGTTTCCAATCAGCTTTTTCCTTGATTGCACGGAATCTCAAGACACAAAAGATAGAAACAAAATTAAAAAAAAGCATCACTAATTGCGAAAATCTGCTCTGGGACAACGCCATATTCACTTCTCGTTGTCACCTCCTCCAACAATCAAAAATAGTTTCTGCAAAAGCAATTCACATTTTCGAATAGTAAAAAACTGGCCAAGAGTTCACATATCAGAGTGGGCAATACATTATTCACATCACATTACTGAATAGTTCACATAATCGATACTCTACTGTGTCGGAATCGTAGGTGAGGCGCCACCTGTGACTGAGATTATTCAACCCGCTGTAGTCAGTTTTGACTGACAGACTTCCTTTTGCTCAGTAATTTGTTTTGTTGTTGCTTCGCCTGTGAAAGTAATACTGAGCTGAGTATAGATTTTCAATAAAACACGCAGCCAATTTTACCACGCAGCCTTTAGACATTTGACCCGAAAAATCTGGGTTAGTGACAAGAATCTCTTAAGGAACACGCATTTATACGGATGACACCAAGTCGAGGTGCTTCTACTCCAAGAAACTAAACCGAAGCCTTAGGCCCGACTCTACTTCGATAATATGTTTAACTACACTGATGTTGCAGTAAGAAGGGTCAAAAAGTAACAAAAATCAAACCTCAAATCTCAAACCTCAAATCTAACCTCAAAATGCTACGACCGGAGTGGTCTTCACAGATGAGTCCTGATGTGGATACCCTGGCCTGCACAAACAAGTCCCTATTCCGATAGCAGTTGTATGTCTATGCAAAGCTGCAGCAGCTTTTGCCCTGTCACCATCGTCTCTTGACTTGACATTCAATAGGAAACATCATGCTTCTCAGCTGCACCCAACAATCTTTCAAAAAACACAACCCACCCACGAACGTAGTTGTTAAACACCAGAAGCTGCACCCTATCGCATCAGCACTGAACACCGATATCCGCGATTCCAGTTGACACCTGGGCGAGAGAGAAATTCCTCCCAGAGTAGTCATCCACGAAGATGGGTGTTTCGCTAAAAGTCGAAAACAATAAGAAAGCATCCAACAGACACGGCCAGCCACAGAACCTGCTTGCAATGCCACAAACACGAACACCGAAGCTAGATGCTCTCGGCGGGCTAGGAACTAGTTTCTAGGCCACAACATGCATGCGATGCTGATGAGTCGCTGTTAGCTAACAACGCAGGCATAGCGTAGAGCTCATCAATGAGATAATGCCTCTCCCCTGGTGATGTGAATTCCGAGATTAGTTTTGTGGAAAAAATGTGGTCTCACCGAGTGTGCTCGCCGAACTGGCGACCAGGTGGTGCGGGCAGGTTGGCTCCGCGATCGCATGCATTCAAGAATAACAACTGCAGTCGAACTGGAAGTGCTGGTTCGAGATTTTGACACAAATGAGGTCACGAGAAGGATTGTGCCTTGTCAATGCGGCGACATTTCACGAGAAAGGGCCGTTCGATTTCTGACTTCTGCGGGGCATCACGTAAACAAGGTCACGATGGATACTGGAGTATGAAGAGATCTAGGCGAATTTTTTTCAGTGGTGTGCATGTATTGATGTCGTTGTCGACTCGTCCAGTAAGAAGTGAGTTACGCGGGGACTGCGGTCATAAATTGTGGATTCAGTGAGTTTGGTGAAAATGTTTTTATGGATATGCCAATTTTAGCTTCAATTTAAAGGAATGACAGGGACCGTTTTGTCAAGGAAGTGTTCCATGGCAGAATTGTAGCCTACAATAAGTGGTTTTGATGGATAATCCTGAACGATCCTGATCGAATTATACGCGATGAATTTGTAATGGGCCAATGGTCCAATGGAAGCAACGATCTCAAGCAAAAGTGGAGACAAAAGGTGGTGTGAATACAAATTGACAAGGGACTCCTTTCACACGGAGTGGTCCCTCAATTTTTATTCACACCACACATGGGACGAGTGTTTCCGTTAAAGGAGCTTCGTAGGAAGCAAAATGTCCCCAAAGTAAGTTCCCACCAGAAATAAAGTCTGATAGAGATGCCCAAATTCTACTTCTCTTGCCCCTTGACATTTTTGACAACCATTCGTTTTCTGAAGCTAAATTGACCAGTCAGAGAACTGTCAAAAATTCATCAATAACTGTCTATGGACGTCTATGGACTAGGGGCCAATCAGCTGTGAAGTTGGACATCTCTATTATACTTCATTTCTGGTTCCCACCCTCAAGTTGACGTTTGAAAACTAGAGTGGAGAGCTGTCAAATTTATTTGTCAACGGTCTTGAAATGTAATCAACAAAAGTAAACACAGAAGATATATTAATTCTGTTTTTAAATAGAAATGCGAAAACAAATCACTATAATTCACGGCGTTTCGGGGACTCAGGGGATGATTTCAAGAACCTGTACAGATTCGAGTTTCGCAACGTGGAGTGGTTAAGCAACCTGTGCTGGTGCCATGCCAAGAATTGAGAAGATGAAAATATTTCTTCGATACATTGGTGACCAGGAGGCATGTGGACATTACAATTACAATTGAAGTATTTCACTTCACTTTTTCTACTTGTTAACATTTTACCAACAGATGTTATTGAATTGAAAACGACACGTCGTGCAACAGCACCTTAATAATAAGGAAATGAAAAACTAAAATTCAAAATGTCAATATTTCGTTGGTCAATATTTACAACAAACACGCGGCGTGTTTCTTTGCAAAAACACTTTTAAACAATGTGACTAGGGATCTAAAAAAGCTTAAATTTCGTACACAAATTTAGTTTATGCCGTATATGAGTAATGAATGTGTTTTTGCACTTCACTTAATGTTAGGCACGGCTTTAATAGACTATCTGTACAGATGAGTGTCTGCTTTTCACGTGCAACTTCTCAACTAAAACTTTTAAAAGTGCAATGGCTTCGGCTCTAAAAATGGTATTGAGGGGATGAAGCAGCAGATAAGGCTGATAAAATCGCAGTTAAAGAACCCCTTCTTACATTCTTCATTGGCAACAAACGTGACATCAAAAGGAAAATTTAAAAAAAAAATTGTTAAGGAAAAGAAGTGGGCAATAGAAAAATTGCATCCATCCCTACTCCTCAATCAAACCTGTGATATATCGGCGTAACGTAGCCTTAGCGTAGAGCAAATATGTAACCCGTAGTGATTTCATATCAAGCAAACATGTTCAGCCAAACGTCAAAAGTTACACTCACTCACTGGTATATAACCTCTCAACTGCACACGTTGTCTCCTAGTTCGTTTTGCCCCATATTATAAATTATTCGTGGATTAAGCTTAAAATAAATAAATATCATTGAATTAAAAGTGTTGATTTCAATTCATCACAAGCCCAAAAGGGGGACGCGCCATTTACTCAACAAAACCGACAGAAAACATGATCAAATGATTTACAGTCCTCCGCCTTGGACACACAAATGTTAAAATCACCTCATCACCAAAAACAACCCACCAAATTGCCACACCTGCCAAGGGAGCGACATACATGCTAACCATCAAACATTTAACACACACGATTGTCCAACAATAAATTCTCTCTCAAGAAAACTTTTTCAAAATAAAAAATACTTTCCTCCGCCGCAGAAATTAACATAAGAGGTGTTTATAAATTTCTCACTGCCGTTAACCCAGAAAATAGCATATAATTTCCTTTGTTAATTTAAAACCGGCCGTAAGCCCTGGCAACTAGGGCCTTAATTAGTAATTTATTACACTTTAATAAATAATAATTATAATTAATAAACTTTTAAACACAGATGTTCGCCTCAGAAACAGGTGAAAAACTAAAGGAACTTTTGCAAAGCTATGCACTCAAAATCAAAGGCGACCTTATTCAAGAAGAAGAAGTGGATTTTGAGTAATATGTTTTTTTTTTTCATGTTGTACCTTAAACGATAAAAAAAGGCACGTTAAAACAAATACAAATATTTATATGTAAATTATAAAGAAATAATAAATAAATATTAAATAAAATTATAAATAAAAATAAATAAATAAATACTTTAAATTTCTAATAACTTCAATGCGTCAATGCGTCGTGAGCTTAAAATTAACGCCACGACATTGACTCTGTAGTCGACACGGTGTAATCTACAACAAACAAAACGCTGCTCTCTCACGTTTTCAATTTTTTTTCCTGATTTGCATGATGTTTTTAATTTTAATGTCTGGAGATAACGACTTGTAGTTTGATTTTGTTTTTTCAGCAAGCATAAAATGGATAAGGATAAAATGGCAATCACTTGATGTAATCGTCATCGCCTCTTCCAGGTTTCCTCTTCTAAGGATTGAGGTTTAATCCTCTTACGATACAGTATTTTCCATTATTTCTTGTTCTTACTTTTTTCTCCCTGCAAGTAAGGCCAAATCACAAAGTCCCGTTCGCGCGGTCTTGCGTTGATAGGCATCGGTACGCGTTTTATTGAGTTTTCGAGAATGTTATTTCAAAACGCGGCTCATTCACTTTTCCAAATCACAATAAAAGGCGCGCGTTCCACGAGTAAAACGGTCTAAAATTTATTTTTCCTGTACAAAAAAATGCATTTATTTCACATAAAATCTCTACAAAAAATTAATTACGTACACAAATAATTGCTTCGGCCAGCCAACAATGAAAAACCACAAGTAAATAAAAGAAAATTGTTTCACAAATGTCAAAAGCCCGAGTTTGTAGATGTAGCTCTATCTAGAAATTTGAGCTCGTCCTTACGATAATACGGTCTGTGAACTATCAAAGCGCGCATTGTGGCTTGTTTAATAGATTTACGTATATCCTATCAGAGCACGACCGCGCGAACGCGACATTTTGATATGGGTAGTAACCTCCTATGTCCACTCAACGTCTACAAGTAATCTCTCAATACATTCCATCTTTCTTCACACCAAAACAGAGATAACACTCAGCTGTCAAAATATGTGAGTGAAGGTGTTTCGTCAAACTTAGCTAAAACATTTTGGATGTGGAGATAGAGTTTACCCTCCAAAATGCTAAGAGAACTCAGTTTGTATGGTTATGATTATTACCCAGCAGCCGGCAAAATGTGCGGCAAACAGATTGGATTTGTCCAACGAGCTGACTGTTGGGAACCGTCAGTAAAGTGGGGAATTTGTAGAAAAATTAAGAATTATTACTACTTAAGTGGAAATTGAAGACGAGGTGGAACTGGTTTTGACAAATGATCAAACGTTTTTGCACCCTTAGCATACAACTTTTGTCCAGAAGAATATTTTATACGTCCGATTATTTCATTGCATTCATTTCTGGTCCTTTTAAACATATTAAAGTTTCCCTCAGTAGGGCTGACTTTGTATATCCGGAAACTCAACTCTGTCATCGTAATAGGTTCCTTAAACTTAACCTTAGCACACATTTGCGTTAAGTTTGACACTCTTCACTCTGTGAGGATTATAGAATCTCACGAATGAAGCATTTACTAGTGGGTCAGTTTTTTTTCCTTCAGCAATGATTTCCACGTACCACGTATAGCGGAAAACGTCTCCATTACCTACTTATCAACATTGAGTGACAGTTGAAAACCTTTTAACCACTTTTCTTAGAAAACTATCTTGATGCGAGCTATGGGAAAAACGTAGATCATAATACTGACGAATTGTTGACTGTTGACACTTCGGAGTTTGTTTAAATTAAAAATAAAATAGTCACCGTTTCTCATAAAAATATTATTTTTAGCACAGTACAACCTCGGTAAGTCGAACTAATGGAAACCTACTCTAGTTCGATCCACGGAAACACGGAGCTTACGGAAACACTTTTCGTAGACAATATTTAAAAATTATACAATACCAATAAAGATGTAAACAATAATATAAAAATATCTTTGTTTTAAGCAAAGTTTTCGGATAAAGAAACAAACGATAAATATGTAGACACAAAAAAGTTACAATTGCGTGAACAAAGTTTGACATTTTTGAATTACAAGATAAGTAACGTACAAAATTTTATGTTCGAATTAGTGGAGCGTTCGAATTAGAGAGATTGTACTGTACTAACATGGTCGCCGTGGTGTAGTGGTTTGGTGCATTGACTCCTACGCCCGGGGGTGCCAGGTTCCAATTTCCGAACAACATTCATAGTTCACGGTTTCACCTCTTTCTAGTGGCTGAAAATCTTCGACGAGTATTCCTGTCTACATAAAGTTTCTCAAATTTCCCCCCACCGAGTCGGCATAAAACGGTCGACTCGGGATAGAACAATAGCACGCGCAGCACAAGTGGTTGCTGTAGAAGCTAGACCCTGGTTCACCTTGGACTGTCGCGCCACCCATATTATTGTTTTAACATGACATGCGTTGTATATTAACAAGGATTTTGTATTGTGTTTTATTTACAAACAAAGACAAATGAATGATGACTTGTCAATTCTTCATAATCAAACATTATTGGTATCGTATAGAAACACGAATTCCATTACACGTCGATTGCACATTCACAAGCTCATGTTTGAGCTGCTGACCCTATATAACTGCAGGTTAGGGACGAATGAGGTAGTGCATATAAACAGCCACCGGACCAAGAAATGCTCAATACACACAACAAATGCATTCAATAATTGCCCAATCGTTTAATCAACACCAGCAATAACAATTTCTTTTATTCGAAATTTGAAATATTCATAAGAACAATCCCCAAATATGGCGACGAACATGAAGTACTTCGACACAACCATCGACGAGCACTTGTGATGGAAACCACAACAACGGGCCGACAGGTCGTATACGCAACCACCTCAACATTCCCAACCTGCTATGGCATTCCTCAGGTTTTCTTCGATTTCTTCTCTCCCTCTCTCTGTCTCCATCTTTCTCTGTCTGTGTGTGTTCTCCAAATTGTGTCCTCCCCCCGCTCGCTTCATGCACTCACATCTTCATCGCCACAACTCCGCAATTGGTCGCATTGGAATGCAGTAAATTTACCTACTTTTTCCAAGTGAACACAACAGCAAACGGCACGCTGACGGCGCGGCGGCGTAGACTACACGACATGGAAGTGGTTAGGCACTCCACCGGCAGCGCGCAGGAGGAAGCCACGGTGACAAGAAGTCAAGTAGGTCTGTGTGCTGTATCGCAAGGGACGTAAGCCGCTGTCGGGGGGAATGTCGGCGAATGTTTGGCATGCATTCGGTTCCACATCTGCATTAAGACGCCGCCGCCGCCGATGACGATAAAATGCGAACGTAATGTGGCCAAACAAGGTCGCCGCAGTCCCTGGCGTGATTATTCTTTTTAAATAATACCTACTTTTCTTGATTTATTTATTTTCGTGCCATACGCCTCGCCCTCGACGTCGGCGGCGGCGGCGGCTGCCGATCGCCAGGAGACAGGTGCAGAGAGGCGATAAGAGGAAATCCAGTTCCGATATTGATTAACGACCTCCAAAAGAAAAAAAGCGCACCTAATGGATCTTTGATGGGTGCTGCGTTGAGTGTGGTAATGCTCGTTTAATTGCCAGAATGTGCTGCCATTCCGGCGTTTGTCTAAGTGGCTAGGCGATCAGGAAGCGTAAATGGATCTCGTGGGTGAATTCGTTTGAATTTTCAAGCTCAATTAGGAACGCGTTTCTATCGACGGTGTAAACCGTGGTGGGGTATTTCTTAATGGTAGCATGTAATCTGACTGACCGTAGTTGAACTCCTCACTGCTGCATGTGGCTTCATTAGCGCTTGAAAAATGGCCAAGCGTTTATTTAATTTTGGGCGTATGGCTCGGGAGTTAGAGTCAATGTGCTAAATCTGCAAATTCCATACTCTTATCTAAATTAAACTTTTATGGGAAACCATGGCCGTTATTGTTCATGGATCCGGATATGAAAGATAGTCGGCTGTTTAGGGTTTCCATGCCTATCCCCTTCTTCTTCTTCTAAATTGTGATAGTCTCATAGTTAGCCAATGTGTCTAAATACTGAAACAATATGTGCGCTGAAGTATCTATCCTTTGAGTTAATCCAGAATATTGATGTGTTACACTGGTTAGCTGCTAACTTTCAGCTCTAACTTCAGCACAAAAACCATGATGTTTGTGTCCATACGATAGAACCCTTAATCCTTGCTTCTTTTTGCAGATGACATAGCTATCCTCACATCCTCACAGACGGAACCTTAGTGCGCCCTCGATAGGCTTGAGGCCGTATTCCGATGCTGGGATGAATGTAAACGTGGACAACTCAGGGCCTATGGTCCAGAACGACCGTCCAATGCTCTCCACTTGTAAGTTGAGTCCCGTTGAAGCAGGCGGAGAAGTTTAATTATCCTGTGGTATTTTTTACGTGTGGGAGGAGTAATGCTGAGCTATCCAATAGGATTGGCTAACCTGGTGTCGAATCATCGCCCGAACGAGTAAATCGTTATCGAAAATCGTGTGATTGGGCTTACATGACACGTTCCCGTATAAACGTTAACGTAATTTGTGATCATACAACACGTTATCGAGTACGTGAACGCATTGGACTAATTGAAACGTCATTCGATCAGTTGACATTGAACGTATTTGATTTGAAATGTGACTTGCGTAAAAAATATAGCAAGTACATACATAAGATGCATGCGTAAATTTTTGATTACAAGCTAGAACAAAATAAGTCCCTAGCTAAAAGGAGCCGTCCCTATTAATTAGTCGATGTCGACAGAGAGCTGAACCCTCCGCTTGCCAACAGCGAAAGTGTCGATGTTAATTGCATCACAGGAGGTACTGCAGTAGGACAATGTGAGTTTTGGGCAAGTTGAAAGCGAACATGTTTTAATGCTTATTCGAGTGAAAACGTTTAATGTCAAAATAGAAGCGTAATACATTCGGATTTTAAATTGTTTTTCAGACCATTCTTACGATTTTCTTGGTAGATATCTTGGTAATATCATCTGAATCAGAAGAACTCAATTGCAAAATATTGGGTTAACTAAATTCGTGGGCTTTGCTAAGAGATGGCGTAACTTGTATTATTCCATTGGAACATGCGTTGGAAAGCTACTGTCATTGTACGTTATTTCAGTATATGATGTCATTCATTTGAAGCGTAAACAACAAGAATTTTTTTTCTCTCAAATATGTCGAGCTTTGTACCTGAAAAAGTGTCCTTGCGGGGAGTTCTTCTTCATTACTTTAATATGAAGAAAACTGCTGCCGAAAATCATCGTATTTTGGTGGAAGTTTATGGTGACCATGCGCTAGCTGAGCAAACGTGCCAAAAGTGGCCAAGTCAACGGCTCTGTATTTGGTTGGATCAGAAGGGTGTGCTGTATTATGAGCTTCTAAAACCGGGTGAAACCATCAATGGACAACGCTACCAAACACAATTAATCCGTTTGAAGATAGCAGTAGCCGAAAAACGCCCGGAATATGCGACCAGACACGAGGCAATAATGTTCCATCATAACAACGTTGCTATTCCGGTTAAGAACTATTTGGAAAACAGTGGATGGGATGTTTTACCCCACCCGCCTTATAGCCCAGACCTTTCCCCATTTGTTCCGGTCGATGCAGAACGCCTTCACTGAAATACGGTTCACATCAGAGCAGAATATCAACAATTGGCTTGATTCATTCTTGGCTAACAAGCCGGCGCAGTTCTTTTAGGATGGGATCCACAAACTGCCAGAAAGATGGGAAAAAAGTCATAGCTTAAGATAAATATGCATGCAATACTTTGAATAATACTATTGTACAAGTTTTTCTCAAATAAACGTCCAAAGAAACCCCACGAATTAAGTTATGGACCCAATATAATCCGCTTGTTTCAATCGTTACATTTGCATAAATATTTGACGTTTAACTATTACATTTACTAGGTCCGACTCTATTACATTATCTCCTAGAAATAATAATTACGTTCCGTCAGCATTCGTGTGGCATTATCCCAATACGTTCGTTCGTATGAAGAGTAACGTAATTAACGTTTAGTTTTCGTTCGTATAATGGAAGATCCATTCACGAATGCTGTGATTAGACCCCTGGTTCAATGTTGAAACAGCTTGGAATCTGGATCTCTAATTAGGAAGACCGGGCCTGGTGGCAAATCGAAGATAGCGGTTTTCAAAGCCAACATTTTTTGTTCCAACACTCACCGATGGTCATGATCGTGCTGCTGTTTGAGTTACTTGCCGGGATAGGGTGAGAAACAGGACAGTACACTGATTCTTCGAACGGCAAGGGCTATGCTTCAGTAGTCTGGGCAAGTGACACGAATGTCACCAACATCACGACATACTAGGTATGAATTAAATTCGATTGCTTGGCAGACATAGAACGTTGGCAACAGCTGGCTGCTTGAATCGAGTGTCCTTAAGCTCTCTCGTGCTGGCTTTACCCCCGCGAGTGCATCCTACTGGTCAGAAAGTGATGGCGATTATGATTCTTGCTTTATGTAGCAGATACCAGGAGTTATTCTCCCACTAAAGTGGCAATTTAATAAACTCTCGGAAATCCCAACTATCATTAAAAGGTGCAGAAATTGAGTAAAGTGCCCCGACCAATCCATGCGGCACAATTAAGATAAATGATTTATCAAAGAACCGCTCGCTATATCTAAACTGAAATCCCATAAATCTGCTCGAGCTGACGGAATAGCTTTTCACAGAAACCGGCGATGATTTGGTAAGGAACATGCACGAACTCATCTGTTAAACATGATCGGAGGGAAACATGCCCTATGAGTGGAACCTCAGCAATGTTTGTCCGATCTACAAAAAAGGAGACCCTCATAGAGTACATCGTACTCAAAACATTATCTGCCGTGCTGTGTGAACGCCTAAAGCCGTTCGCCAACAATCTGATCGGTACATAGCAGTGAGGCTTAAGGCCAGGAAAATCCATGGAATATCTAATTTTGCCATCCCTTCTCTACCAAACTCGTCCGTTTGTGTAGGAAGTCGACAGAGAATACACGCTGTTCCATCAAGGTCGGGAAAGGTCTAACCTTTTTGTCAAAAATGGGTATTACAAAGGAGGCCACGAAGATAGGTTTAATGATAAATGAGGGCAAAATATATGTTATCAACGAGAAAGACCGATGTTATATAAGCATAGATATAGACATGTAGATAGACATAGATCAGCTTTGAGGTAGTCGGAGACGTTGTCTACCCAGGGCCCTGACATCGACAGCGGCGCTAAAATCAAACGAAGAATAACTATTGCCAATCGCAAGCTATAGAGTGCAGAGACGTGGACTTTGTCAAAAGCGGTCGCTTTGAGAAGAAAAAGGAGATATAACTGTTCAGGACATCGACTTAGTCAGAAGAGTGCGGATGCAACGATTGAGATGGTTAGGTCATGTAGAGCGGATGGAAACCAATGCTCTGGTCCAGAAAGCCTTTGAATCCACCCCCGAGGGACGGGGCAGAAGAGGAAGACCACGACCCAGGTGGCACACGCACATGGAAAGGGACCACAACCAGCTATGCTTGCCAAAACTGGCAGTAAGATGAGGCTGGCTGGAAACGCTTGTTGGTGGAGGCCCACTGTAATGCCTTAAGTAAGTAAGTAAGCTGCCGCCATGGCATAAACCGCACCAAACAATGCATATTTCGTTGTTGTGGATCGTATTCGCTCCAATAGCGACTTTATTTTTCTTGTTGACATAGCCGCTGAGCCAAAAATGGATATCATCCTTGATTATGATATTTTCCAAAATCCAGATATCAGCGCCCATTTAGCGAACTGACTTCATTGTCTATGGTCAAGCGGCTTAAAGTCTTGCGTCAGTACAATCTTATACGGATGATGGACAAAATTCAATCGCAAGATTAGTAGGGTTGACTCTTTGGCAATGAACAATAGATCATTGGCACCGAGTCGAAGATATTCTCTTAAAGTAGGGCGCTTATATTTTCTTCATTGCGCACCAATCTCAGCCTGCTTGATCCCAAAAGAGTGTACTTCAGCTCAAACGACCTACATCCCGACGAGATTCACGCTATGTACTTACAAAGCAGCCGGAATTTCGATAGAATATTTGACCGATAGGCAAGCTAGAAAAGATCCATGAGGAAATGGCATACCTCTTGAATATTTTTGACAGCTGGTTGTCCTTGGTAACTGTGACAGTTGCTGAAACGTATTACAATTGAAAAAAAAACCCTCATTATTCACCCCAGAAATGAAGTATGATAGAGATGCCCAACTTCTACCTCTCCTGCGCCTTGAAAAATTTGACAACCATTTTTTATATCGTTTTCTAAAGCCAATCAAAGATCAGCATTTACGTTATTTCGTGAATAGCCGTCAAAAATTCATGAATAACTGTCAAAAAGTCTCCTAAATTCGTCGATGGACTAGGGGTCAATCAGCTGTGAAGTTGGGCATCTCTGTAATACTTCATTTCTGGTTCACCCTGTACAACTGGCAGTAGACGTTCCAAAGCCTTCAGTTCTTGTCATTAAATTAGGAGAAGTAATTGCGTCTGTCATTCATGAGTTCTAATTTCTATTTTAAAGAGTTCAGACAGTGAGACAGTGAATGAAGCTAGACATGGATACCTCAAAATGTTCAAACACCAGCTGCATCCGTATCTAACTCTCATATATGCAAAACATTCCACCAAACCATTTTACATAGGGCACCTAATTATCTCCAGGTGTGAGCTTATGAGCAAAAACACCCACGCCAGCATCAACAAATGAATTCTCTTCCAAATATTTCCCATCCAGTTGTTCCTCGCCTCAGACCAATAGAATCATTCGAGAGTGGGCAGCATACTTGATAACCATAGTGTCCACTACTAATCCATTTCTTGGAGCTTTGGTTGTATTCTACAGCGACCGCGTCAGCTTGGTCACCAGATTAAGGGGTGCCGATAACGCGCCTCGTGTGCACGGTCTGCTGAACGTGTAACCGACTGCTAGCGGCAGATAAAACTCTCGGAGAGATGCCGAAGTGACTGCTGTGGCAACCTCTGCAACTGGTGACTACGACATGTGAATTCCGAATTCATCGACCATAAGCACAGCAGCTGAAGACGACGACGACGGGGCAGAAGACGTAAGAAAATGTTTCTCGTGTGCCTCTGTGTTGTTGTCATGGGAAAATGGGTCACTTGGCCAAAAATAAAAAAACAAAAAAAAGTGCCATCGACTTGGTTGGCCTGGTCATGAATTTTGCGATTTCGTCTGACAAACACGCCAACGATGCGGTGATTTTTCTCTTTCATTCTGAGAGTTTCATCTTGGGCTTGGCCCGCGGAGAAAGTTTCTTATCGCACAGGGACGGAGTGTTTGTGTGTCGTTTTCATCGCTTCTGCATTCCGGCCCAGCACAGTTGTGGTCAGTTTCGGGAGGCTGTTCCCGTTGGCTTTGTCGGCGGGGTCATTTTATTGCCATAAGTCCAATTGCACCGAATGCTGCAATGGGAAATACTCTTTATCAAACTCCGGCTACTTTCTAATTAGTTGGCCATTGCGTTCGAAGCGAAACCGAGAGCGTCATCACCGCAAGAGGGGGCACATTCATTGATTAATTCTGTGAGTCTTTGAAACGAAATGAAAAGTGAAGTCTGGCGGGTGTTCGTATGCGCCGCTCACTGGGGGGACTCCTTTTATGGGGTGAATTCGCTTTCATTGATGAAATTAGATTTTCGATAATTGAGTAGCTCCGCACGCGTCGGAATGTGGACTGTAGCTACTCGTCGTCCGCTTATGGGTCTGGCTGGTGAAATGACGGGTAATTAAACAGATTTGATGGCCCTAAGACTGATGAAAGATACCTACTCTGATGTCACTTGATGCGTCTGATTGGAAATTGAGACGGAAGTGAATCTGTTCGTTCAACTGGAAGGTCAATGAACAAGACGGAGGAGATAATGCACGTAAAAGCGGAAGACAACCGAACCTCCATAAGACGAATAGCCACGGGAACAAATATTTTGTTCGATTTATGGAATAGTCGAGTTATGGAGAAAAAAGAGAAATTTAAGTCTAAGTTCTGAAAGCACTACCTTTATGTTTCGACATTAGGTTGCTGATCTGCATCCACCTGTAGATGGTCTCCTTAAGGACATAAGTACCGATTTCCCAGCATTGATACGAATACCCCATTTGGCACAGTAGTCAAATTTGTTCGCTGTATGGATTTCGACCCTTTGCGCGGCTGTCTGTGGTGTCGTCGAGCTGACATAAGTCAGCGATTCATCTGCAAATAGATAGCATTTCACTGTGTCAGTTGAATGTGGTTGATCTGCCGTGTAGATGTTGAGAAGCCACGGTCCCTGCTTTGATCCTTGTGCAACTTCCCCCTTCAACTGAGACGTAGAATCTTCTGGAATGCAGGAAGCTATAAATTATTCTGATGAGGATAGTGGGGAATCCCATCTGGTTCAGCTTGTAGATGAGTCCCTCAATGCAGACCGTATCGAAGGCCTTTTCTACGTCCAGGAAGCAGGCGACGGTGACCTCGTTATTGTTCAGCGCAGCTACAACATCGTGGTGCAACCTCATTAGAGGATGTAGCGTTGAGTGTTTTTCCCGAAATCCGTACTGAATATGCGGAATGATGTTTAGGTCGCTTCAGTTTTCGGACTACCAGGTTCCAGGATCTTGCTTATACTGCTCAAGAGCGATTTAGGCCTGTATCCTGAAGCACGGTCAGCGTTCCCCTTTTTTGGAATTGCGACAATTTTTGCCATTTTCCACTTGCTAGGAAAGTTGCAATTGTTGATGCAATAGTTCATGGTGATTGTGAGAAGTATAATCACCGTTTGTGGCATTCGCTTCAGGACGAAATTCGAAATATTGTCAGCCCCGGCTGCTTTCCTCGGTGTGCTCTGTTGAATAATTCCCGCAATTTCTTCGGCTGTTGTGAGGTCATCGTTTTCTGTCGGGACGTCCGCTGGGTTGGTTTCGTTGAAGATGTTGTCTGGTGCGGATGACGTCTGAAGTGCATTGACGGGTGGTGATGGTTGAAAGTTGCCTTCGAAAAAAGGATGAAAAGGCTTCTACTTTCTCCGCCGTCGGCTTGCGTCTCCTTCACTTGCTGCCAGTGATTGTGGCAGCTTCTTTCTCTTACCGATGAATTGGTGGATTTGTCGGAATGTGTCGGGTCCTGGCTGTATCTTGCGGAGCCTGTTCCGAAACATGATGTTCGTGCAGTTCAACTCACTAAGAACAGCTTGGTAGTCTCTGCCTCGTGTGTTCAGCTCTCGGTGAAGTATTCGCTGGAGTCTTTTCCTCAGCCTTTGCCTAAAAGCACCACCATGGACACACGGACTTGAACAACCCGATGTAAGCACCAGCCATTGTAGGACACATAAACAATAAGCCGACAATAATAATAAACATTAAATTAAACAAGGTATATCAGTCGGGCTCGGGATCATCAGCCTGATTTGCGCCCACGCCCCGACAGAGGAGAAGGATGACAATAGCAAGGACGATTTCTATGATCTCCTAGAAAGAACATACGATCAATGCCCCAGCTATGATACCAAGATCGTTCTAGGAGATCTCAACGCACAGCTGGGCAAGGAAGAAATCTTTGCTAAAGTTATCGGAAAACACAGCCTACACGACAACACATCCGGAAACGGACTCAGGCTGGTGGATTTCGCCTCGGGGCGTAACCTCTCTGTAATGAGCACACGGTTCCCACACCTCAACATCCATAAAGGGACCTGGCGGTCACCTGATCAATCAACCGTCAACCAGATTGATCACATTGCGATCGACGTCAGACACTCCTCCAATATTCTCGATGTCCGAACATTCCGAGGAGCCAATATTGACTCGGATCATTTCATTGTTGTAGCCAAGGTAAGAATGAGGATATCGAGAGAAATACGGAGTCGAGACAGGTCACCTCGTTTTGACGTTGGAAAGCTACAATCGCAGTCGATCGTTAGGAACTCTGCCGACCGAGTCTCCCTGAAACTCTCAGAAAGTTCGACCCTGCCTACAACCACAATAGACCAGGAATGGAAACGTTGTCAAGAAACCATCAAAGAAACTGCCACTGATGTGCCTGGTTTTACGACACCACCAAAGAAGAACCCATGGTTTGACGACGAGTGCAGGCAGGCACATGCAGCCAAACAGGAGGCCTACAAGGCAACTCTGCATCGAACAACGAGAGCTGTTCGTGAGCTCTACGAGCAGAAGAGAAGGGAAGAGAACCGGCTTCTCAGAAGGAAAAAGAAAGAGCACGAGAAGCGCGCGGTCGAAGTGATGGAGAGATGTTACGGCAGTAAGGAGGTCCGAAAGTTTTATCAAAAGGTAAAACAGTTATCCGGAGGGTATAGACCTCGGACAGAAGCCTGCAGGGATGAAAATGGACAACAAGTAGTAGAATCGCAGTCGATGCTGAGAATTTGGAAAAATCACTTCTGCAGACTGTTAAACGGCGATGACGACACA
The DNA here is from genome assembly GCA_905231855.2 of Eristalis tenax. Taxonomy (NCBI): domain Eukaryota; kingdom Metazoa; phylum Arthropoda; class Insecta; order Diptera; family Syrphidae; genus Eristalis; species Eristalis tenax. The sequence goes on from HG993124.1 coordinate 115,612,871, forward strand.
AATTCCGCTGTCAGGCAGAATGTTCCACTTCATTTGGACGAGGATGACCAAGAATTCCGTCCCCCGACTTAGGCGAGGTCAAGATAGCGATATCTAGACTAAAGTAGAACAAAGCTGCTGGAGCGGACGGACTGTCCGCGGAACTGTTTAAAGCAGCTGGAGATGATCTGGTTGTAAGATATGGTCGGAGGAAAGCATGCCCGATGAGTGGAATCTCAGCGTCGTTTGTCCGGTCCACAAGAAAGGAGACCCTTTTGACTGCGCCAACTATCGAGGGATCAGTCTCCTTAACATAGCGTACAAGATCCTCTCTGCCGTCTTGTGTGAACGCCTGAAACCATTCGTCAATAACCTGATAGGTCCTTATCAGTGCGGTTTCAGGCCGGGAAAGTCCACCATCGACCAAATTTTCACACTGCGGCAGATCCTGGTAAAAACCCACGAGATGCAGATCGACACCCACCACCTATTCGTCGATTTCAAGGCCGCATATGACAGCGTGCATAGAGACGATCCATGTCAATGTCAATAAAGACAATGCCATGTCTAGTTTTGACATTCCAGCCAAACTCGTCAGATTGTGCAGGATGACGATGGAGAACTCTCGCTGCTCCATCAAGGTCGGTAACGAACTCACCAAGACCTTCAATGTCAAAAAAGGTTTTAGACAAGGCGACACGCTGTCATGTGATTTCTTCAACATCATACTTGAGAAGATCGTGCGAAACTCAAATGTCAACACCAGAGGCACGATCTTCCAAAAGTCCGTTCAACTGCTTGCCTACGCGGACGACATTGACGTGATTGGACGAACACAGCGAGCTGTCAATGAGGCTTTTGCTAGCAATGAAGCGGAAGCGGCTAAAATGGGTTTGGCAGTTAATCAGGGCAAAACAAAGAACATGCTGTCATCACGAAAGGACGCACAACATCGACGCCTCGGACAGAGCGTCATAATAGGCAGCAGAAACTTTGAGGTAGTCAAGGACTTCGTCTACCTTGGCTCTGCAGTAAACAGGGACAATAACATCAGTACCGAGATCAAGCGCAGAATTACTCTTGCCAATCGCTGTTTCTTTGGGCTCAAGAGGCAATTGAGTAACAGAGCCATCTCTCGAAACACCAAGTTGACTTTATATAACACCCTAATCATCCCCGTCCTGATCTATGGCGCAGAGACATGGACGCTATTGAAAGCGGATGAAGAAGCTCTTGGTCTTTTTGAGAGAAAAGTTCTGCGTGCGATCTTTGGTCCTGTTTGTATTGATGGCGTCTGGAGAAGGAGCTTCAACCACGAACTGTACGGGCTGTACAGCGGCATGCACCAGTTAAGCGTCTTCGGATCCAACGCTTAAGATGGCTAGGTCACGTAGAGCGGATTGACACCACAGCTCCGGCCCGAAGAGTCTTCGATTCCGAGCCTTTGGGACAACGCATAAGAGGTCGTCCTAGAACAAGATGGCGCACACAAGTGGAGAAGGACCTCAACCAACTTGGTGTGCACAACTGGAGGCAGCTTGCGAAAGATCGTGCTGGCTGGAGAGGCTTGTTGGTTGAGGCCCAGGCTCACCCCGGACTGTAGCGCCAAACAAAGAAGAAGATATCAGTCGGGCGCCTATTATTGAGCCAACACACTAACCTTTAGCTTGTATGTCTAGTTGTAATAACAAATGTAAAAAGAATTCGGTTCAAATCAATTTTTAAATAGCTTTTAAATCGTTTCGTTTTCTTAAAAAATTGGGTATGATTGCATTTATTCTATATTAAAGGGACCAGGCGCTCAAATTGCTGGTTTGTTGTTATTTTAACACTAAAAGTGAACATATTTTTCAACTTTTACTCCTATCAACTTACATATTTATCCTACCGACGTCACCCACGAAAATTCAAACGGCAAAATCTCTCTTTCTCATGAAAAGTGACTAAGGGGAAACACACAATCGTCGTGCAAGTGACAAATGTCACATAAAGTGACAAGAGAATACAAATCTGTCAAAGTGGCATATATTTTTGGGTGATATGACTAAGGATTATGTAGTTTGCAAATAAAGTACGGAAAAGCAATTTCAAATCATTAATTCTGATATTTAATGTAACGACGTTTTAAAATCAAAAGGCATGGCAGCACTGGACGCAACCATTTTGGTAACATTCATCAGTGGTTCGAGGTGAATTTAGAAAAGTCTCTAACGATTAACTTGTAAGAGAAGATAAGTTCAAATGAAGAGGCAATCCGTGAAAATTTGTTGTACTTCCGTTGTCGACATGACTCCTTATTAGGTACCAGTGCGGCTCGGTGTTGTGTATAGAGTACGATTTCCTTTTTCCCTAGACATTGTTGATTTCGGGTGCAACACCTTTAACAAGAACACGTAGACCACTTTTACAGCCGGACATTGCTCCGCACCATCAGTGCAAATGCCTACACAAACATTTCCAATATATCCAACATAGTTGCCACTAATACCTTTGCTGCCAAATTTACCTGCCAACAAAAAAATAACCTGGGTAAGATGAAAATGCATCAGCATTCCATAGCTACTTCCTGCATCGACTTTCCTTAGGGATTTCTGATCCCTCTGTAACTCCTGTAGTTTCACGAGGTTTATCTTTATACTCCTTGTGCTTTGTGGCGAATTAGCGTATAATAAAGGGTGATTTTTTAAAAGCTATAGGAAAGTTTTTCAAAGAAAAAAAACACATAAAATTCAGAAAAATGCATGAAATCTTCTTAGGGTCCATATAATTTAATGTTTGAAGATTATTTCACCTTTACTGCGCCTCAAATGGTGCATCCGCTTAGTCCAATTTTGGCATACTCTTTCCAACATTTCGGCCGGTAACTCACGAATAAATGCTTCAATGTTGTCTTCCAATGCGTCAATTGAAGCGGGCTTGTCTGTATAGACATGAGCTTTAACATAGCCCCATAGTCTAAAGGCGTTAAATCGCATGATCTAGGCGGCCAATTGACCGGTCCCGAACGTGAAATAAAATATTTACCGAACTCGCCTCTCAATAAGTCCATTGCTGCGCGTGCTGTGTGGCATGTGGCACCGTCTTGTTGAAACCACATGTCATGCAAGTCAAGCTCTTGCATTTTGGGCAAAAAAAATTGGATATCATTTCACGGTAGCGCCCACCGTTCTCAGTTACGTTACGATTCGCATCATCTTTGAAGAAGTACGGTCCAATGATGCCACCAGCCCATAAACCAAACCAAACTGTGACTTTTTCTGGATGCATTGGTAGCTCTTGCAATGCTTCTGCTTGATATTCAGCTTATATACGTACCCATTGAGTCAAAAATGAGCTTCGTCGCTGAACACAATTTTTAAATTTTGAACAAATTTGAACATTCTTAACAGAGCACGTATTTTGATAATAAAATTCAATAATTTGCAAGCGTTGTTCGTTTGTAAGACGATTCATGGTTAAATTATAGACCAAACTGAAGATGTTTGACAGTGAAACAAAACACGAAACGTGCGTCAGCTGTTTAAACCAGTGTTGCCAAAAAGATAATAGCTAAAAAATCACCCTTTATTAGTTCACTTTATCGAGCGTCTACTGTACTCATTTGTTAGCGTGGTATGTTTTCACGCCGGGATCCAATAGAAAGATGGTATTCTTTATTTCTGTATTATCATCGAGTGTCAGTTTTGCTTAGAATGATTTCCGCTTTTGTTTGCTGGGACTGCTTCAATCTTGCCGATCAGGTTTCAGCGGAATGTCTCACGATTAATGTCCACATTCATACCAAGCCCCAGCATAAATTTGAAAAAAAGAAACGAAAAAATTCGCTTGAATATCAATTAATCTCCGATGGACTACCGCAACAATGGACTTGAGATGAGCCCCATAACTCATCGCATAAACGGCGAACCCCCCCGGCCACATCAAAAGGAAACAATCAATTGCCTTATTAATCGCGCTCAACACACCGAGCTACGGTCTTGAAATAGAAAGCAACATTTCACTAATACCCTCATCGGCATTGTTTCATTCTGTAATACACAGCGACTGCGAACCGTTTTATCCAGACGAGACAATACGAACCGTTGAGATAAGGTTTTCCTCTCAGGCATTTCATTCATCAGCCACAGCAAGTGTTCCGTCTGCGCGGACCCACTACCACAGTGACCCATTCATGATTGCGTCGACGAATCTATCAGCGTTATATCACAACCTATCCACGCTGCACTTTCTATCCAAGTTCAGGCGCCGCGTCGCATTTCCTTCAACCCGCCGACAACAATGTACTTGAATTGTTTGTTCACTTGATGAAATTATCTTCTTTCTTTTATTTTCATTTTAAAAGCTCGCATTGTTAGCGCCTTCCGGCAGGGGATACGTGATGCAGCCAGTCATTGCACGTTTAATGTCTTAATCGCAGTCGTGGGAAGCTCTCACCGAAAATTAAGCAGAAAAAAAAAATACTAAGTTACATGTCCATTGTAGGGGGTCTGAGAACGTAGAAATGGAAAAGAATGAAAACACGAACAATTTATGAGGACCATTGAGAAGTGAGGAGAACTGAATTTAATTAAAATTCTGTTTTAATTGGACGGGAGAGATGCAGATGCAGATGAGCAGGGCAACGTGGCCACTGCATGGCTTTCGTTACAGATCTGGGGTGTTGTGTAACTGATAAAGCCAAGCTCCGCGCTGTGGCAGTGTCAACGATTTGACAGAAGCTGCTGGTGTCGAGAGAGAGTGTGTATATTTTGAGAGGTTGTCTAGAGGAAGTTCTTTGATTACAACTTTGATAATAATTCGATGCATTTAAACATTTAATATTTTTACTTGATTACTTTATTTAAACTACTTGGTCTTGTGCTCAACGAAAGCGAATAGAACATGAGACCCAAACGTTAACTACTCGAATGTTCCTTGCTTACGAATACTGAACGCACTTCATGGCCTGCAGCTGAGCAAATGAAAATTAATTTTTGTCTGTCAAACCGGGAACCGAGGTTTCTTATCCCCACCCGCTTGCGTACCCTCTTTGAGGCCGCCAAACAAACTCAATTATGAGTCTCATTGACGTGAGAGAGAGTTCGTCGGATAAACGAACAGTCTAGACTAGGTGTAGACGACCTTCTAGAGATACTGACAAACTATAGGATCAGATGTCAGGCAAACGCTGATGAGACAATAATTATAGCCAGAGAGAAGATGGAGAAGACCCTGTGCGACATCATCAAATGGGGCCTAACACAAGGAATGATGCCTGTCGACTGGGCTAAACCTTCAACCGGCAAAAACAACTATAGTCATTTTACAAGAATACAGAAACTGGAACGACTAAAACCAAGTCGGGCACAACACTGGCTCCAGTAAATGAAGTAAAACATTCAAGAGTAATCTTGGAGAGCAAACTCATATGGAACAAGTACACGGAAGAGGTAACCAGGCGAGCGACGCGTGGTCTAATCTTTTGTCGGAGCTCAGCGAGCAAGTCCTAGGTATGCAGTCCAATGTATGGGGATGTTAACAGATAAGGTTAGACCAACAATTATTTTACAAAGCATGGTCCAAAAGAACCAACCTGATCAGCGCAAGGCGAACAAATCCTGGGGATGCAGTCAACCAACAACAATATTGCAAACATTGTACCCTCCTACGCTGTGCCGCACCACTTTACAACTAACCGCGAGTGCGAAATTTCTGGGTCTCATCATCGACAACAAGCTAAGCTGGAAACTCAATATCCAGGAGAGGGTCAAGAAGGCTTCTTCTGCTCTGTTCAGCTGTAAAAGAAACCATAGGCTGCAAATCGGGATTACAACCACGCATCATCCATTGGATCCTCATCTCAATTATCAGACCGACACTTCTGTGTGGAGTCTCAGTTTGGTGGACAGCACTAAACACAAGAGCACGCTACTCAAACGGGTGCAAAGACTGGCCTGCATGTGTATCACCGGGGCACTGAAGAGCTCATCTTCCACCACTGGAAGCCTTCTGTAAACAGGTGGCAGCCAGCACAGCCCTGAGACTCAAAAAAAAAAAACTCTCCTTCCGTCCCTCAACCATTCAACGACACCGACCGCCTACTACCCCAAGCTATCTTCGAGAAGAAATTCTCCACCATCATCCCCTCCAGACTGGACTGGGTATCTGATAATCAGACACTGGCTGATTCCCTGCCCATCTTCACTGATGGGTCGAAGACAGACGAGGGTGTAGGTGCTGGTGTCTATTCTCAAGACCTAAACATAGCTATCTCCCTGAAGCTCCCTGACCACTGTAGCGCATTCCAGGCAGAAACCATTGCGATAAAGGAGGCATTGTCCTGGCTCAAGAACAACGTTATATCCAAAAGGAATATCACTATCTGGCCGCAATTAAGTCCCTGAACAATGTCATGTTTAATTCAAAAACATCTCTTGATTGCAGGCTGTCTCTTAACGAGATGGCTGAGCACTTTAACATACACCTCGTGTGGGTGCCGGGTACTCGCTCGGTGTGACACATCCTCCACCCAAACAATAGGAGGTGTTCCATCTTCCATGCCAATCGCTACAGCCGGCCATCTACTAAAAATGCACACAATCAACAGCACTATTCGTAAATGGCTAGAAGGTACCACTTGCCTTAAAACAAAGGAAATATGGCCATCGCTTAATATCAAACGATCACTCAATCTGCAGATCTTCACTCAGGACGCTCACCGGCGTCATTACAGGGCACTGCATAATTGGCACCCATGACCGTAGGTTGGGGGTCTTCTATAATGACTTCTGTAAAAGCTGCATGAATGAAGAGGAGGTTGAAACCACAGATCACCTACTCTGCTCGTGTAGCGCGCTGGCTGGGGCCTACTACTACTTCAACAACCTCAATGAGCTAAAAAGCGTCAGTATTAGACAGCAAAATCGCTTTGTCACAAGCACCAACTGGTTTTAATTGTAAGGGGAAAGCAATCCGCGTGGTGTCACAATGGGCCTACTTTGGCCGAAGTGTGACTGCCTTCTGCAGCCAGCCCCTACAACCTAACCTAACAATTACAAAGCATGGTCCAAAAGAACCAACCTGATGAGCACAAGAGACACTACAACGAAGTTCAAAAGGCCATGAGAACTTGCCCAATTGCTGCCCATTGGCGTTGACACCCTTGCATCTAGTGGTTGCGGAATGTGAAATCAAAAAAATCATGAGAAGGCCAATAGAAGAAATAGACGAGACAGGTGCATTACATCGAGACATAGGATGACGCGTTTAGGAAATTCAACTTTTAAATGAATTTTACCATTAGGCTCAGCTGGAACAATGAATCGATAGTCCACAGACTGAGCAGCAATACTGTAGAATGGTATGCAGATGGAACTGATGAAGGAACATGGGCAGGGGTATTTGAACCCTGGACAAAGTAAGCGACAGCATTTTTCCAACAGAAGCCCAAACCATAGACAGATGCACTCAAGTGAATCTTGACAGGAACTATACCAACAGCAGCGACATAGCAACTGTGGCATCAGCAAATTCAGCCTTGTGTTCTCACACAACACATAAGCTGAAAGAGAGTTGTGCAGGAGAAACAGAGTAAGACTCATCTGGATACCTGGCCATAAAGAGATAGAATGCAATGAAATGGGCGACTCCCTCGCTAGGAAAGGAGCATCGGAACCGCTGCTAGACCCGAACCATTCTGCGCTGTAGGAGACCATGTTCTTAGAGAAGAATTCCGGGAACTAGAGAGATCCTGCTTCAATATAACCGAAAGAGGTTTGAGGAATGTATCAAGTGGAGCAAGAACAGCCTCTGTATCCTAATAGGCTTGCAAACAGAGCACTGCAGGCTCAGGGAGCACCTAAGAAAACTATCAGAAGAAGTGGAGAATCTACAGAATTTCCAGAACATGTACTGGAAATTTTGTGAGGCACTAGCCCGCAAATGACAGAAATATCTTACCAAGCACCTATTATTAGAGGAATTTATTATGAATTGAAGTCACTGGAACCATCTCTCATTCTCAGGTTTGTAGGGAAACTTAGAAAGAACTTAGATTTAGAAAGACTTAGAAAGAATATTCATTTATATATGTCTTAACAACGATTCGAAATTTTTAGGGCCGATGTTGTTTTTAAAAAAAAAACACAAATTATTTAGGAAATTATTGTCATTTATTTTTATTATGATAATATTGGTATGGTTCAATTATATCGGCCAAATGGCAGCCGCGACCTCGGCGGCACACCTCCATCCGATTGTCCAAATTTTCGATGACGCTGAAGCATAATTGAGGTTCTATGCCGTTAATGTGCCGAATTATCTCATCCTTTAGCTCTTGAATTGTTGCTGGCGTCGACGTACACCTTTTCTTTCAAATAACCCCAAAGAAAAATCCAACGGTGTCAAATCACATGATCTTGGCGGCCAATTGACATCGCCACCACGTGAGATAACACGGTCTTTGAATTTGTCGCGCAAAAGAGCCGTTGTTTCGTTAGCTGTGTGGCAAGTGGCACCGTCCTGTTGAAGCCACATATCGTCCACATTCATATCTTCCAATTCTGGCCATATCATTTCACGATAGCGAACACCATTCACAGTAACTGCCTGACCGGCCTCATTTTGGAAAAAATACGGCCCGATGATGCCGCCAGCCCATAAACCGCACCAAACAGTCACTCTTTGTGGGTGCATTGGTTTTTCGACAATCACTCTTGGATTATCATTCGCCCAAATGCGGCAATTCTGCTTATTGACGAATCCACTGAGGTGAAAATGTGCCTCATCACTGAAGATGAGGATGATGAGATGAAATTGAAAAATGTCAAATGAAATGCAGAAAAAAACTTGACGTTAAGCTGTGGTTCACATTCAACATCGGCCCTTAAAATTGACATAAAATCAAATTTTAAAACCATTTTCTTTTTATTCTCACGCCGACTTCCACTGGATTTACGTGGCCGTTTTGTTCATACTTTTCTGTAGCATACTCTTAGGAGCATACACTTTTATTCGTAGTTTCTAAGAAAATCTGTTGAACACAGTTGATTCCGCTAAGAGCCAGTAAATAAACAGACATTCTCTAAACGTAAAGCTTAATATGTTTATATCCATATTATTTGCCTAAATGAATTTATATGCAATTGTATTCAAACAATATATAACATCTTCAATTCCTTCACATACGATCGCTGAACACATCACATTTCCATTAAACACGAAACGCACTCACTAATCTCTTGTAAATACAGAAATGTCAGCAAAAGCCACACAAACTGCCCCTGTCATGTTTTTGTTTGTTTAATTTCTAATTCAAATTCTTTAAATATCTTCAATCAATGCTGAGTTTTTGTGAAATCATACCATCTTGAATATATGGATTTCCAATTTGCTTGTGCGATAAACGTTTTCGACGAAGTCTGATGAACTTATTCTCCGGCATCAACTTTATTCCATTCAATATTGTACGGCCGTTTTTTTCTCATCAAATTTAAATACGAAATGGAAGCGCCTGGCTTCACGATTTTCCAAGGAGGCGAGAGCATACATCTTAATAATAGCATAAACCGCGCCGAAGAGGAAGAAGCTTTGGAAGATCAGAAGCGTCGAGAAGAGGAGGTATGCGGGATGGAATAAAATAAATTCGCACAACCTACAAATTCAGTGTTTCATTGCAGCTAAATCATGACCTACAGAATGCGTTTGATGACCTAATTGATGACGACGATAACACCGTGGATAGTTCCAATTTTCATTCAGATAATTTCCCCCCAAGCTACATGAAGCATTTTGTGCAAAATGGAAACGTGCAGACTGAAATGAAACATCAAGTTGTACGAAATCCGCCAAACTATCCTTCGGACAACATGCACCTCTACACGGAGGAGATTCAGAAATTGAAAATGTTGCTGGATTCAAAAACTCGGTAATTATTAAATCCATGAACAGTGAACTTGAACTATAATAAATCAGTGATCCATTTCGTTTGTCAAAAAATAATTCGGGACGGGCTTGCAACTGGTGCTTGGAAATCGTTCGGTTTTGTTTGAAAAATTGAACCACTTGTTGATATTCCAAATAGAGTGACACGGGGGAATCTATGATAATCGGAATTGGGAATTTTTCGACACTCAGTTTAGAGTCCTGTAAGAAATTAGAATGAATGGCATTTGGTCGAAATAGATGCACAGTCTTGCTGGATAACTTGCATAATTGAATATTTATCGCAATACGACTTCTTGCTGAGGTGAAGTCGACTGGCACTTGTTTATCCTGTTCGTTTTGTATTGTCGTTGTTTTGCTTTTTGGCACTTATACACCGCTCTCTGAATAGCGTGTCATCCCAAGTTATCAGTGCCTATTGCGCTTTTTATGATCACTCGCGCGATAATTTTAAAAATGCCATGCAAAGATTTTGTTGCCAATTTCGGTGACGGCACGCGTTCAGGATAAGTTCCAGCTTATACTTAAGTTTACAAAAACCTCATCCATTTCTCACTTTTCGCCTTGTTTTGACTCATTTCAGGGAATTTGAGAATGTCAGCAAGATCGCCCATGAAGAAAAAAAGAAACGCGAGGAAACCGAAAAACGACTGGCAATGTCTGAAGCAGAATGTGAACGTGCAATCCTCTCAAAAAAGTCCACGCACGAACTGCTTGTCGAAAGCAAAGAGAAGTGCTCAAACCTAGAGAACGTCATCCAAAAACTGAGAGCAGAAATCAAATCCATGGAAGCGAACAATAACGATCTAATCGGAAAATTGGAAACATCGCAGGCGTTGCTTGCTGACGTGCAGCACAAGTACCACATGGTGGAGAGAAACATGAAGACAAATAACGACCGCAATGCTGAGTTGAAGTATAAACACGCAGACGAGCGTCATCGTGCTGAAATAGAAATGATGCAACAGCAGCTGGACAGCATGAACAACAAACTTGACAAGAAGGCTGGCGAATTAGAGAACATGAAGGCGCGCTACACAGCGTTGCAACACAGCCACGAGACGATGCTAATCGACAAATCATCAAAAATAAATGATCTGTCCAAATCACTAGCAGAAGCGCAAAAGCAATGCCAAGAGCTAATGTGCAAACACGATTACTCCCAGGAAAACATACGCCTGCAGCGTTTAGTGGCTGAGCTACAGCTGCAAATACAGAACATGGAGAAGACAATCTCGTCGCTAAAGTCTCGCTTGGAACAGACAACGGCTGACTTGGATGCGATGGACAGCGTTCTGCAACAAAATAACGACGAGAGCATAAGGCGACTGAGTCAGACGCACGGTAACGTCCTGGAGAGTACACCCATGTCCGCTGTGGACCGTGCGAGCCATCTGAAAAACGAACTCTACCGCGCAATATCGAACCTCAGAAACAAGCGGGAGGAGATTCGAACGTTGCAGCACTCGCTTGAGCTCAGAAACCAAGAAATTAAGAATCTGAAGGACGAAGAGAACAGGGCGCTCGTTGAGATAACAACCTGCAAGGAAGACAACGGGAGACTGAAAAACAAACTCAAGCTAATAGAAGAGGAGCTACATGAATTGAAAATCAAAAACGCCGGGGACGACAACAGAGCGAACCAACAGAATCTCATGGAGGAAATCAGGCACTTGAAGCAAGAGAAGCAACTGCTTCAGAACACTGTGGACGATATGAGAAAACTCCATCAAACCGCGCAGGAAATCGAAAAAGAAAAGCACGAACTCTCGAAAGAGACAAAGTTGCTCGATTCGAAATTGAAAAATCTTCAAATCGACTTGGAAGAAGTGAAGCAAGAGCGCGACAGTTTGCGACAAAACTATGAAGACCTCCTTCAGGAAAGCGAAGAAAATCGCAGTGTTCCACTGGAGAATGAAAAACTCAAGTTCCTGCTCAAGGACTCGCAAAAGGAGTGCGATCGGCTGAAGAATCTTTACGTGGAAATATCAAATGAGAAAGAAGCCTTGGCCCTGGAACTGAAAAATCTCCGTAAGAGCGATTTCTGGAAGGAACTGCAAGAGAATAAGGAGAAAATCGCAAACTTGAACAGAGCAATGCAGCTGGCTGAGGTGAAGTGCTCTGAATTGACCAAGATATTGGAAACGCAGCGAAGTTCACACGAAAAGGATCTTGCTCAACTGAGGGAGAAATATGAGAAAGGTAATTTTGCTTGCACATTTGTATATGCAGTTGATATCAGACCGCACACTTGCAGAAAAGGGCGACAGCTTCGGTTCGTCATCAAAGAATTCATCTAGCAACTGTTCGAAATGCATTGAGCACGTTACGGAAGCCACAAAGGTAAGTCGCTTTGTGACACTGACGTTAGTAATAAAAACATGGCTGGTTCGACAGTCTGAGGTGGACCTGGGTCTGTCGTCTACAGCAACCACTCGTGATGGGCGATAGAACGTGGACTCGTGGATGTTGATATTATAGTTTCTTATTTTGTGGTTATGGCCGTGTGCATTATTCTCAAGCGAGTCGTTCTGCTTCAAGCGAATTGGACTTATTTCTTGCAGTGGTTGGTATGCCTACTCATAGCGCTTGTCTGTTATTTGAAATCATTTTTTTCCTCAACCTGACATTCGCTTAAGGGAACTGGTGCTGGAAAAGTGCTAGTTTGATTCACTGAACTGCCTGAGATGGATCTAGTGCTAACATCCAGCCTAATTATTCCATCCTTCGACATGATAATCGCTCTGAAGTGGATGTCATTTACCATCTCGCTTTTCAATGTAAAGAGGCTATCAGGTTGAGAGAGCTGAATTTCCGGATATACAAAGTCAACCCTACTGAGGAAAACCGGAATAAGTTTAAATGGGCGAAAAATGACTGTAATGCAGTTATAAGACGTGTGAAATTCTCGTACGAGCTAAAGTTGAGGCAAAAAGTGCTACCATGTCCCAATGGTAGCAACAACTTTTGGTCATATGTAAAAAAAAGTAAAGAATTCCGCCTCGTCTTCAATTCCCACGCTCATTTGCAATGACATCCCAGCTGTCAGCTCTTTAGACAAAGCGAATCTGCTTGCGGTGCATTTTGCAGCCAGCTCAACATTACCGGAGTCCATGTCGCCACCTAAACTCTAGCGTTGCTTTCACCATGGGACAAATCCCCTTCCGCACTCGTACAGTTGCAAGAGTACCTAAAGATCTCGACGTGCACAAATCCGATGGCCCGGATAGTATGTCCCCTACACTTCTGAAGAGGTGTTCTTCGGCACTGGCAAAACCACTGCGTAAGCTTTTTCATCTATCCTCCTCTTTAGGTCTCTTTCCGAGCAGATGGAAAACACCATTTGTCCAGCCCGGGCGAATCTTCGTCACACACCTCGTACCGACCCATAGCACTTACGTTCTTTCTTTCTAAGGTCATGGGAACGCTGATAAATCGTCAGCTTATGAAATATCTTGAATCGCGGAAGCTTCTTAATGACCGGCAGTACGGTTTCCGCAGCAACAGGTCCACTGGTGATCTGATAGCTTATCCAACCGAAAAGTAGGACCAATCTTTGCACAATGCAGGTGAAAGCAAGATCGTTGCACTTGATATTTCTTCACATTTGAAAGAGTTTAGCATCAAGCTCGTGTCGGAAAATCTCTTCGTCTATGGATTAGAGATTACCAATTCGAGTTGTTGTGAATGGGTTCAAGTCTGATATCCACCGAATAAATGCTGGTGTTCCCCAAGTTTCTGTTCTGTCTCCGACACTCTTTCTCATTTTTATAAATGATCTCTTGTCTGCTACTTCTAATCCAATCCATTCCTTCGCTGATGACAGCACCCTCAGCTCTTCATATTCGTTCGAAGACTGACGACCCCGCTCTTTGGCCGTAGAATGGGAACGGCAGCGTATGATAAGCACATTGAATTCCGATCTTGACAGCATAAGTAATTGGGGAAAGAAATGTGCATTATCCATGAATGGCGCTTGTGTCGATGAAACCGGAAAACTTTCCATCCTTGGGATGTGTATCAACACAACACTTAGATGGAACGATCATATATTTGAAGTCGCCAAAAATGCTGCGAAATGTTTAAGTTTCCTCAATCGATGCAAGAAATACTTCACCCCTTCTGATTTGGCTTTAATTTATAAGGCGTAGATCCGCCCCAAAGTTGAGTGCAACGCTCCTTTCTGGTCTGGTGCCCCCAAGACCGCCCTGCACCTACTAGACACCATCCACAAGCGAGTGATAAAACTTACAGGAGACAACAATATTCACTAGACTCACTCGAACATCGACGTACCGTCTCGTCTCTATCCGTATTTTATCGCTATTTTAACAAACGATGCTCAAGTGAGCTTGCCAACTGCATACCTCCTCTCAATGAATTCACCCGCAATACTCGTCTAGCCAGGAATGCTACTTTCGGACGCACAGTTAAATTTTGAGACTCGTTCATCAGCCGCACGACACGAATATGGAATGCTCTTCCCAGCCTAATATTTCTCACAGACTACAATCCGCAGATATTTAAAACCAATGTGCACAGGTACCTCCTCTCCCCTTCTCCCTCTACACCTTCGGCCCGTGCTGTGAGCGCGCTCTGGCAGCAGATAGGAAGAGACTGCTAGACAGTTCAGCCCCTGTACTCGGATGTAAGAATTTGTGTAACATTGCAACAGAAGAAGACCGTGTCTAAGGCGGCCTGGAGGGTGACCTCAGCCTACTAAGTAGGCCAATGGTGTACGTAACTAGAGGAAGGTACCCAGGTCCAACGAACTCTCTGGTCCACCCGTTACAATCTAACGCCGCACAAAAAAGAACTGAACAAATTGTATGTTGCGTTACAAGTCAAACAGACAGACCCTTAAATTTGTATTCCTATAGCAGGCTGTTCCAATTTATGAATGCTTCACTGGATGTCTTTCGCGTTTGGGCAACTCATAAGAATCGTTAGAGGAAAACACTGTGACGAGGCTTAAGTTAACACTAATGCCGGCGCAGTTAAATGAATTCCAATCGTTGAAGTTCTTCACGTCTGTGCATATGCGGGAGTGGGTGCACAACGTACGTTGTCTGACGCAATTATTCCTTGAATTTGACTGTATCCCACAGATGATGGACCCCCTAAGACTGACAAAAGTCATGAACATCTGAGGACTGCATCCTTTCATGTACTCTATGAGAACCAATTTAAGACCTCTCTGACTTTTAATTGGTTCCTGATTGTGATCCTACAGAGTACCCAAGAAGTAGGCTCCCAAGTGGAGGCGGCTGTGACACGCTATTGCCAGCCAAAGTGCACAGGAGGTGAAGAAGAAATACCTCCAGACAGAAGAGACATGTTCTTTTGTGAAGGCAATCTGGAACTTTTCAAACCCTGGCGCATGAGAGTAGCCAGGGTCGGATCATTGTGGAGACATGTTTTTTTACCCATTTATTCATGCCATTCACCCAGCAGCGAGTAGTTAAATGAATTTCCTGTTATAACGCCTGGGAAATTCCAATTTCTTGAAAAGGCCTTTATGGAACTGATCTCTGATGTCCTCTCAAGAACGCAATCTGGAACTTTCCAGGAATCGAAGTAGACCGTGGCGCATGAGAGTAGCCATTTTTTGACTTCTTCAAACAGCAGCTTCCGAGGGAAATTCCAATTTCTTGAAAGGCCTTTATGGAACTGATCTCTGATGACCTGTCAAGAACGCAAGCTTCACGAATTGTATTAACCTGCACGAGCTTGAAACGCTCACTCAAACAAATCGTAGATCCACCGGCACTGGAAGCCTTATTACAAAACAGTAATAGAATCAGTTTCGGCGTTATAACCGGGCTTTGTGCTAGGCCTACCCTAGAATGACTTCAGCATAGGCGAGGAGAAGGATGACGCAATTCTACATCTTCTGAACAATTACAGCGCTATCTTCTCCCGTAAAACAAGTCACTTTACCAAGTAGACAGTACAAAGTACCATCTCCACGGCTTTATTAAAGCTCTGGTTTGCGGAAAAGGATCAAACAGATCCGCGTGGTAACACAACGGGCCTACTCTAGCCTGAGTGCTACGACTATCCACCGGCATGCAGTCAGTCACTCTAACCTAACCTAAGTCAGCTCCCTTAAAACCGATTCAATAACATATCTAACATTACAGATGGAGATCCAAATCCTGAAGCTTACAAATCAGTGCTCGCTGTATCAGAAAGAAGTCGATGTTTTAAATGCAGAACTTGATGAAGCAAAGCACCTCATCTCCGATTTGTCCGCGAAGATCGATCTAATCGATGAGCGAGAAAAACTAATCGTGGAACTCAAAACAAAAGCGCAGCAATTTGAAGAGTACATAAAGTCTCAAAGTAGCTCGGCTGCGTCGTCGCTCAAGCAGACCAAGTCAGAGGACAAGAGTGTCGAGACATCGCCCGAAATTGATGCAAAAACGAACAGACGACAAATCGAAAATCGAATTCGCGATGAAATGGCAAAGATCTTTGCAAATGAAATCAAGAATAACGAACAACGCTACCGACTGAAAATCAATCAAGCCGAGGAAGAGATTGCAGACCTCCAAAGAGAACTACAGAAATACAAGATCGAACTGAGCCAGCGGGAGCACGAAGTGCAATTGCTAAAGCATGCGATCCTCTCCGAACGGGAGAAAGCCGATGAATCGTTGAAGAGCAAAGACAGAGAATTCAACGATGTGTTCCAGAAGCAAAACGTAATTTTGCACAAATGTCGCGATGAATTAAAGCAGAAGTCGCAGCGGGTAAGCGAACTGCTGCGGGAAATGGACGCACGGAATGCCCAAATCGAAGCCGAAAGGGAGTCGATGAAGGCTCTCATGACACAGTGGGAGGAGCAAAGACGTCAGAGTGATCGGATCAAAGAAGACTGGGAGCAGAAAATCGAGGAAATCAAAAAGGAGCACGAAAGCGAAATCTCCTCGTGGCGTTCCAAATATAACTCGGCCAAGAAGACTGCTGTAAATTACAAGGTTAGTTGAGCTCTTTGAAATTAGAAGCAGTGAGTTAGGGAAATTTATTTTCCAGCGTTACGCCGAAGACAAGGAGAACCACATGATTCAGGAGTACAACCGCATCAAGTCTGAGTACGATGAGTCCCTGGAGAAAATCAAGAATCGCATGAAGGACGTCTTCGAGAAGAAAAACCGAGAAGTATTATTGAACAAATTATTCTCTCAATGCAGAGGTTTAATGGCATCCATATTTTCTCTTCCAGACAGCAGTAGCAATATCAGGCGTACAAGGAAGAGACACCGAGAGCCGAGGCACCATTCCAAATCATTGACGTCGCAGAGCAGTGTCGTGGTTCTATTAGACGAATTGTAATTAAGTCTTTTTTTAGTGATAATTGTTCGAATAGTGATTTATGTAAACTCCGTTGTTAAATCGATTAATCAAGCGCACATTGTTTCACACTCCACACTGAATCCAATTTTATTGTAATCGCATCGCATGTCTTGGTCACTTTAAAAGTGTACGGCTCCTCATGTGTCATATTATTTTTATAATAAAAATGACTGAATAGGTTTAAATGTGCGTTTTATTTTGTGAATTCGTTGGGATGTACGAATCCGATGAGAAGCTGGACCTCAGGTAGTTAGTTGTGCTATCTGTTCCGAACACCAACTTGCTTCAAGTCCGTCTCCAATTGCTTGCGTCTTCTCGATCCGTAGATATCTTCTGTTGCGTTCTCACGCAGGCTCGAAGTCAGTTATCCACCGACTGTTGTATACGTAAACGCTGACTCTTTTCGCAGACCAAATCATGTTTCCTTGGAGCTCAAGTACTTTGCGGCTGAATCGAGTATCAACCGTACTGATGTTACCTCTGTGACCCTCTTCTGCCTCTGTTATAGCGAAGTGCGTCCGTTCTCGAAGACTAGGTATGCTTCGCTCTGTCCTTGTTTAACGCCAGCCGCCTTCTTATCAATGCTTGCTCGTAATGTTTAATAAGTCATCTATGTTATCATGCCTTAACAGTTTTCCACGAGCTTTTGGAGGTACATTGTCGCCCTGCTGCTATGACCCTGTACATGGATTATCATGTATACAGTCCGAATCAGCCATGGGACAAGCTGTATACCATCACAAGTGTAGACATTACCCTGAACCCCAACGGCGAAGAGTGAGAAGCATTTGCTAGACAGGGACACTCTTCGAATCTTGTCAGTGTCTCATAAATCTTGTCAATAACTTGAAAATAATCAAGAGTAAATTATTCGTATCTGGAATTGAGCCTAAACACAAGTCAACGGACCTACAGCCGTGGAAGAGACAGGACACACAACGCCTATCTTCTCAGCAACTACGAGTGTTGTGCGTGGTATTGTTCCTTCACTTTATGCCGACTTCAGACGCCCAATTTGAGAAGCCTTTTCTACACAATTATACTCATTCAGCACTGTCAGTGACTCGGCCATGAAAATGATTTTGCTTGTACTGGGAATCAAACCTAGGCAATGTAAGCTCAAGCACCTAGGGGCCGACGCACCTACCAGCAACGTCACGACCGCCAACATGTGGCAATTAGCTATTTCGACAAGCTTATATGGAACTATCACGCTGTCTGCGAGAATTTCCCTTTTCATTCTTCTGTGTGAAAAGATTCAAATCACATTGAATCTGGAAGGAATTTAGTTCTCTAAGCCAATTGGCAAGTGACTTAGCTGTCTCTTGCTCTCCAAACCCTATCTTTCCTGTCTGGATCTCCAATTCAATGTCCAAATAGTCTTCATTTAGTATCTGAACGGTCGGAATGATTGCAGAATGTTGGAGAAAAGTCTGACATCGCAAAACGGAATTATAAGCAGATCGTCATGTGTCTACGATTGTTGGTGGTCATGTGCCTACGAATGTTGGTGTATTTGTTGTTCATCGCTTGCAGCCGAAGTACTTCTTTTGCCAAACTTAGCACTAAAACCTCCGAGGACAATTTTGTTTGCAATTATGATACCGACAGAGTTGCTTCACGGATACCATAGAAAGCTTGGAATCATCATCATCCTCACTAAGGCACAAAATCTTTTCGAATTCAACCATGCTATGAATTGTAGTGGAAAATCAAAATTTATCACTCCATCCCACTGACCAGAGTGTCTTAGTTGGTTCTCGCGTCGAGTCCTAGTCTCATATGCAACCCATTGACAGTTCAATCCTGAGCCATTGCTGTATCTCATTGTTGACGGTCCAGACCAAGACGCCTTATGTCCGTGATCACTTGGTCTTTATGTCGGAGTATCGGTCTTCCTCTCCTCGAAAGAGGACTGTCGGCCATTCGAGTATTGGCGTGCACTGATTGAAATGTCAGCCAGACTCGAAAACGTCTTAGTTCCTCAAAGATAAGGTTTCTTTGGGAGTTTATATACCATCATTGTGAACTTGATTAGACTCCTGGTAAATCGCAGAAAGCGAAACCCACGGATTGTAATAAAATAAAATATATTTAGCTATCATTTAGTGCGTACAAGTATTGCATTGTAAATATTCATGTAGCCTTGCTACTATTTGCAAGAAATTTCTGCCAGCAGTCCTTGAGTTTTCCGACAAACACATCAATCTCGCTCATGGTCACGCCCAGTGCTGCTGCAACTGTGATGTATGGGACATTTGAACTAGAGCAGTGGCTACCCCATGCTAAGGAGAAGGAAAAACAAATCGTAAGCTTCATGTCGTTACAAAATGCATATTTTATGCAAGCTTGCCATTAAATGTGCAGCCATCGACTGACTTCGATTCAGTTGTAGAGACAACGCGTACTCCGGACACCCCTCTTGTGTGCAACATAGACCCGAACTGAGTCAAGTTCTTGTGTTCCCGAAATGTGCTCAGCGTCATGGCCATTGAGATGGGATTTCCTTTTGTTGGTAATAAACTCTCCTGATGCTGTGCGGCAAATTCAGTCATCTTGGAATGTAGATATTCAAAGCAGGCTTTACGTTTCTTCGTGCAGTCCATGTAGCCAGATCTGCCGAGGTGGAGCAATGTCATGAGAGCATCCAGGACTTGGCCAGATGATGCTCGTCCTGAAACATGTGATCTTGTGAACAAAAAACATATATTTTTCTACATTTCATACCAGCATATGTTCGGGCGACTTCCCGCACACATTCTTCATCAAACCCGGCCACAATGGCTCCTCCAACAGGAACCATCAGATTTTTGTCCGTGCTCTGGACGAACAAATCGATCCTTCCCGACTTGTGGCCTTGTTCCAGCTGATGGGTCAGATATGTACTTTGCAGGCCGTAAGCATTGTTCACCACATGGGGAATATTCGATTTCTTTGCTAGCTGTGCTAAAGAGAATATATCGTCGCAGTTTCTGGGTGCGAAACAGCTCGTTGTCGAGAAGATGCATAAGATCTCCTCGCTATCATATCGCCTGACTAACATTTCAAAGCCCGTAACATTCGTCTGAAGGCCATTTGGCCCATCGATAGCATCTATAATTATCGGCTCCAACCCAGCAGTTGTCATGCATTTAATACATGACTTCTGATCGATTCGCGACCAAAGAACATACTTCGCCCTCGGACGTTTCTTTTTCAATGTTAGCATGCACAAGTTCAGCGTCATACCTGTCGCCATTGGGCATATAAAGCAGAACTGGGTACTTCTTACACCTAAACTGCGAATTAAATCTAGGAGCAAATTGTTTGTGAGATTAGCCATTAGCGTTGATCCAGCGGCCTTCGGCTGTGATTCGAGTAAATCTCCGGATCGGCCCACTCCATGACCAAAGTTGTAATGACGCTTGGCAACAAGACCTTGAATACAAAATTAACTTTGGCCGTCAATTACTTCATTATAGAAGTATAAAAGTAACTCAATTTTACTCACTACACGCAATGCGACCTTCGCGTTCGCCTAAGCCAACTTTTTTGCTAAAATTATTACTATCAAGTGATGCTAGGTATTCGACGAAGCTTTCGATGGCGGGTTCTGCCCATCCATTCTCAGGGAGCTTACGCTGTAAATAAAATGTCCAATCAAAAGGCTTTTCCAAGTCTAAGAAAAGTTCTTACTGTTTCTAGGAGAACACGAACGGCGAGATCTTGTGATTTCCTTGCGTCAACAGCAATGCTGAGGTAATTTTTTGGAACTAGTTTTTCTATATTTTGAATGGTACTTATGTCCATAGCTCGTTTTCTCATTGAATACTTCTGGTTGAGGAGTCGTCTTTAATTATTTCATGTGAATAAATTGAATTTCGTGAGAGATCTATTATGTTTATGTTTGTTTTTCGAAATGTCAAATGTGACAGTACAGTCACCTGTTGAATAAATTATTTTCCTGTGTGATGGTTTACACAGTGAGTTGAAGTTGTTGCTTGGATAAACATGTTCATATTTTATAGATTTTTTTATAGCAAATATACTTGGGAGGCTTTCTTATTAGAATCAGCAAGTTGCTCGAATTTAACAAAAATTATAAAGCATATGTATACACCTTCCTCTACTTTCAAATTGGTGTCGATGGATATTATATGAGGATCTTCAGAATAGGAGACATATTTTCTGTGGGTATCATTTGGATGTCGTTTGGTATGTCATTTGGATTCTGAGAACACATTTGTCAAAACTACACATTTCTTTGCATGGAACAGTATGTTTCTAACAATTCTTCCACGCTTATTAAAATCGTGTCATCCTAGAAATATGCAACAAAATAAAATAAATCCACAGGTCCATTATAATCCTGATGACATGTTATACACGGGATAGTTGTTGCGAGGATGTGATAACCGGCATTCAGATAATTTCCAACCGCTCGCAGATTCTTTTTCAATGAGCACGTAATTATGCAGCACAAGTCCCAATTGTGGAAAGACTAATGTTATCTTGCAGTTGTCTTTTGTTGCTTTCATTTTGGTTTCCGTTTTGAGTCCTGCAGATGTTCTTCAATTAGAGAACCAGTTTCAAGGGATTTTGCAATGAAGCGACGGCACCTGAACAACAAAACGTCTTCCATCTGTTGCTCGCTAAGTACTTGCGACCTACTCATACGCATGCATTCTTAGGTACAAGTGTGTATGAATATGTAGTGCCCTTGATGTTTGCCGAATTTCTCTTCTCAATGGGCTCAGGATTTGTGATCTGTGGACGTATAGGTAAAACAAAGTTCAAGCTCAACAATCGCAGTCAGAGTTCCAGAAACGAGGGAGCAAAGACAAGAGTAAGATGTCCTGCCGGAGCCACCTAGGAGTTTCCAATCACCAGGGGAGCGTCTTAAGTCCATTGCTGTTTATTGTTGTCCTTGATTTTCTGCTTGAAGGAAAAGTGACGGACCAAAAAGTGCATCAATTATTCTTTGCTGACGATGGAGCCATCATAAGTGATGATCAAACTTTCCTGCAGCGGATGTTCTGGAGGGGAATGGGTATAGCATTCGCCAGAAAAATACCGAGTACCTGTGCTGCCCTTTCTCCGATCCACTCCGGCCTATTCCTGATATTTATTTAAATGGAAAAGTGCTTCCCAAATATTTGGGGTCAATGATCAATAGCGAAGGAACCTGTGATGACTATATCAACCATTGCTTGGATGAAGTGGCGGGAAAACTCAGCCATCTTCTGTGACCGAAAAATGCCCCCTAAGCTGAAAGGAAGGCTCTACACCGCAGTTGTGCGTCCGGCGCTCACATACGGTTCACAATGTTTGAAAGCGTACAAAAAGTATGAGAGCAAATTAACGGCAACTGAGATGAAGATGCTTCGCATGACGGCGGGAGTAACAAAGCTCGATAGAATAAGAAGTTAAAAGATCCGAGGAAGCCTTCACGTCAAAGAACCCATATCCAAGAAAGTAGAGCACGATCGGCTCAGTTGGTATTGCCATGTTCAAAGGAGAGATCCCTCGAACCCCGTTAAAAAGGCAATATCAATAAACGTTCCAACGCAAGCTCGAAAGAGAGGCTCCTGGATCACACAAATGCAAAAACACAAGCATTTGATCGACCTCAGTGATGAAGTCATCCGAGATAGGGAGGCCTGCCGATATTTCTTGCGGTCGTATCGGCGAACCCCACAGGCGGGCCAGTAGGGATGCAGTAAAGAGGGAGGGTTATGATGCCCAAAATTCGGATCATAACCCCGTCGTTTAAAAGAAAGAAGAAAGAAGAAGGAGAATCTATTGGAATAAGGAGATGTTGCATTTTTGGCAGATCAGGCATCTACTTCTTAATGGACTGGTGGAAAGATGAGTGTGTGAGTGAACGCTACGAGAATTGCCTAGACTGCTCACTTCTCTTCGTGCCTACTCTACTGACCTGAAAATTCTTCGTATGTGCGATAGTTGATGCACGGTTTCAACCCGAATCGCAGCAGAAGCGGCTGCTTCTCCAATTGGAGCGACGTCTGGCCAGCCACTTTAGGCGTTAGATTCGTAGATGTCGGGCTAGGCTCAGGACCAACGATCGCACGCAGAAGTTTTCATGCGAAGAGACCGAGGCCTTCTTGGTTCGATTTTGAGATTGTCCATGCCTCCGCGTCGTAGAGCAGGACTGGGATGTTCAAGGTTTTATATGAAGTCATATGAGATGGTCTACTATTCAATCGTCGCTTGCGCCCATAGCAAAAGCATAAGTTACCCAGCGTTTGCTTTCGGTACTGATATTGTTCGTACAGTTTACTGCGGAGCCGAGGTAAACGAAGTCCCTAACTACATCGTAGTCATAGCTGACTGCGGGGGCACTTTGTCTAAGACGTTGATGTTGTAGTTTAGTGTGCTTACCTCTCAATGCCAACAAACGCCACATTGACAAGTCCCTGTGTTCTGATACGTCAATGTCAGCAGTATGCAGTTACACGAACTTCAGGAGAATCATGATCCTAGGGTTGACGTGTGACTCTTGAACGATCTTCCCCAGGAGGATGTTAATGAAGTCACATACTGCGCAACCCGACGAGTTAAGAAAAATATACATGGCGTATAGCTAGTCTTTCTGCATTCTGTCATATGAGGCCTCGAAATCCACGAATAGGCGGTGGGTGTCGATTTGACACCCACCGGTCTTTTCCAGGATCTGCCGTGGTGTGTACATTTGGTCGCTGGTGGACTTCCCCGACCTGAAAGTGCACCGATGATAATGACCTATCAGGGGGTTCAATGTTTTCAGGCGCTAACTCAAAACGGCAAGAAAAGATCTTGCAGACGATGTCGGTAGTTCGCGGAGTTAAAGGGGTCTCCTTTCTTGTGGATCGGTCAAACAATACTGAGATTCCACTCGTCGGGCATGTTTTCCTCCGAGCATCGCTTACAGATGGGTTAGTGCTTGTACCCTACCAGGAAATCTCTCTGCACCAGCAGCATTATTCCAATTTGGGTAATGACCGAAAGAATACGATCGCGAATACAAGCTGCTGAGATGAGATTTATTCGTGCTGTTGTGGGATTACTCGCCGGGATAGGCTGAGAAACACGGCAGTGCACGAGGAACTCAACATTGAGGAGCTGCTTCTTCGAACGGAGAGGGCTATGCTTCGATGGTTTGGTCATGTGGCACGAATGTCCCCATCACCACGACTTCCGAGGTGGGCTTTGAATGTGATTGCATTGGGTAGGCGACTGCTTGGCAGACCCAGGATTGGGCATCTCGTGATGAGTTAGAGTCAATGGCGGAGGATCGAGTTGCCTGGAGATCGCTCGTATGTGGTTTACCTCTGTAACCCCTTTAGAGGATCATGCGGGTCAGAAGATAATGATGATGATAGATTCTTTCCATTGGTCAGGAGAAATTCCGGAGCGAACCGAAAATTAACTGAGAATTGTCGCACAATGGTCTTATCTTCAAAATGTTTGTAATTATAGTTCCTTTTCCAAAACGCTTCCACCAATTTTTATTTTTTGCAAAGTCCAAAGTCACAACCGACTCTTACGAACACTTGGACCAAAAACACCTTTTAGCGAATGTACGTACCCATAACTTCTCCTGCGCCTGAGATACTAATACAATACATTGGTTTCATCCGCGCTCGATTTTTCTAAAGAAGCCCGGTATCCATGACGAACACACTAGAAATTTAAATTGGTGATGAGTCTCCTCGTGTGTGGACTCAAGTCACCGGGGAGTCCGTAACTGGTCTGTAACCCGTTATTTCTTCAGTTGCTCCGGGTGCATTGGTCATGAGACTGTTTGAGATGTGAGTTCTAGAACAGCTTAGCTACTTGCCCAACTGATTTGCAGTTTCAGTCTCATTCAATATTTTGTTATAATAACGAAATCGCAACTGAGAAGGGTTGCAATGATATGCAACAGAGCATGAATGGTGACGGTACGGCAACGGTACGAATGGATTGATTCAAGACTTGACTACAAGCGAGAAATTTAGTCCTCTCTAGGCAATATAGAATAGAATAGAGTACAATTATATATACTTTCCGTATTGTAGTGCTCACATTTTGACAGTGTCCGAATTAGAGAGGTGCTGACCTGCTGTCCGGACTGGCGTGTGTCTCAACTAACAAGGCTGTACTGTATGCATCATAAGGTGGTCTTTGTTCCCAACAAAAAATTAGTCCAGACGGGACTCCAAGGATACAAATAATTAGTAATGTGCTTAGAGGACAAAACGAAATATATGCTGTTGAGGAATAATCGTCGGGTCCCGCACCAGCTGAGACAAAGCTTTAAGGCTACTACAATTATAAGTTAGGAAAGGAGTTTGTTCACCTCTGGGCAAACGTGAATCCCACCACGTCATCCTTGACAGCCGCTGCTGCTTTAATTTGTCGAAACAACTGGGCTCTAAACTCCTGACTCGAAGGTACAAAATCATGCTCTAGAAAACACTTATCAGGACCGACAACTGCTACACGGACGATAAGCAAAACCGGAAGGACTGATTCTTGGTGCCTTCGATATGCATATGGTCCCAGGTAAATGAAGAAATGCGAACTGAACTGAAATGCGAGGATGTGTATGTACTACGGAATGCATTAATCCGTCGAGTGTACTGAATTAGCCATGGACACCACAGCTCTAGCTAAGAGCGTCTTCACACTGGAACACTGAACTTCCGGTGAAAGACCTAGAAATCAGGGATGCTGATTGGAAGCATCGTGCCCAGGACCTCGAGCGATGAAAGACAGCCACTGCTCTGTGTCAGACCCTCCAAGGGTCGTTGGTAAGTAAGTTAAAAGGTATACATTCACTACTTGCCTGCCTCTTCGAAGCCTGGGTCCTGCATGTCTGTCCCCAGAATCTTTTGCAATATTTTCCATTCGCTTGCAGTTGTGGTGTCTTTTAGCCCAATACTCCTCTAGAGCTACCCTGGTTTTTTAAACAGCCTTTTTCGTAATTTGTGTTTCTCTACTTGCCACTAGTTCATGACTTTCCAATCAGTAGTGAACTGGTGCCGATCTCGACTACTCTCTGAAAGGTTGACAGAATAACCACACATTGCACGACATTTGTGTTCAACTGCGATACTCGCTGATTATTTCGCTGATTGTCTTGTCGTGCTCTGAGGTATAACATCGTTAGCATGTCATTGTTTCATCCAAAAAGAAACACATCCTGCCTGTAAGCTTAGAAGCGCGTCCCTATGACCCCTGCGTCACTACGCATGCTTCGATGGGTCTCAGTGATATTCCCCACAGACGCACATAAAGCGCGCAACTCCCCTCAAAGCCTAAGTCATCACATCATAGTCTTTGCTTCTACCATTCGAATCGCACAATATGTCTAATTAAATCCGGACGAAGATACCCTCCACAAAACAAGGGGATATTTCCAAGCCAGTACGTGATTCATCTTTGCTCTAGCACCAGGTGACGAGCAATTTCACGATCGTATATCTTTTCCTCTGACATCGATAAGTCTTTCGTTGTTTAGCATACGGCAGTTAATCGTTGTCCTTTCTTCTATAACTTGCCAGGAGTCGAGGCAACAAAAAAAAAAAAAAAAACACGAGAAACGAGAAAAAATCATTTATGCCATTGCCATTGTTGCTTGGAAATTATTCACAGCAGATGTTTGAAAATTCGCGTTCTTCCTTTGCAAGGCTGTGCTCTCACTCGCTGCTGGGGAAGACGTTGGACGTGCACGCACACACACGCACTCGATCATCGATTCATTGAACGAGAATTATCCTCGAGGAACCCAAGTTGGGCAACGACGACGATACTTTGCGCACCAGAAACAGGATAAGGACAAAAAAACGAGAAGAAGAAGGCAAAAAAATCCTTTTGAGCGACAAAGCCTCACACGGAAAACACCTTTTGTCCGAATGGTGCACCTTTAAGTCGAACGGACGATCGCTTGTTTCACCGTTCCTCGTTCAGGGGATGATGATGATCATTGTGTTCGGGGCCAGGACACCGCACCGTTGCTGAGTGGCACGTGCGACTGCCCATCTGGAGTGAAATTTTATGTTTTACAACGATTGTCCCGCATTGCCTGAGGTACAGTGTTTTTCTGTTTCTTGCCTTTTGCCTCATGCCTTAAAAGGGATCGGCGTCATCACGTAGATTCGAGAACATACTCGTACCTTGGCGTGTTTTCTTTCTTGATGCGGCAGTTTCCCTTCAAACAAGTCGTTAAGACTTCACATTTGAATCGATTTTATTTTTTATTGATGAACAATTACGTGGAGGGGATCTATTTGCGACCCTCGGAGGGTCTGAGATCAGATTTATTATCTGTTCGCAGTCATGTCCTTTGTTGAGAGTCGGTTGAAATGAGAATCCTTGGTCACGGTCATGAAACAGGATGTGATGCGCTTAACTGAAAAATAAAGGAGTTTACCTCACATTATGCAAAGGGTGAGCGGAGAGGTACATATTTCACCGTGAGAGTGGCGAATCAATTCAAAATGTCAAAGACATTGTTTCGTAATAAGGTCGGTTTTAGAGAGTACTTGTTTGTTTATTTATTGTGGCAGCAATTCTAACAATCTTTGGTTGTATACCCTAGTCCACAGGCATTCGGTTCTTAAAAAAGAAATAAAAATGTTTTTTGCAGGAAAAGCCACTAAAAATCTTTCAGTAAAGATCATTAACCTAGCCCTTGCGTTAGTGGGTCTTTGATGGCAAAATTATAAGAAAACTCAATTTTTAGCAGGCTTGCGACCTATGGATAGGCTGAGCCTGACCAGCTGTCTTCAGTCCGCGACGACTTGGTCTTTATACAAGAGGTTCAGTCTTGCCCTCCTTCTCATACCAGAAGGCTACGATTCGAAGACCCCCTTAACTGGAAATAAATGTTAGACAAGCATTTGCCAGCTTGATCTTAAGATTATCATTCACGACGGATAACGTCTAGTACTCAACAAGGCCAGGCAAAGCGAAGGATATGCTTTAAAATGAATTAAGAAGCATGGGCACCACCGAGACTGTACCGTGATTAGCGTCCAGCCAGCGTGTTGCAGGGCATTCTGTGAAAGGAAGTCTTGTGATACGTCTATGTTTGTAGAACTTGTAGTCTGACCTGGAGTTCTTCGCTATATTGCAAGGAATGATCGTGTTCCGTACATTTTTGGGGGTGTTGGAAGTCGTCTTTGAAAGACCCTCATCAGTGCAGTCGACTCATTTTCATTTTCAGAGAATAAAATATGCAGTCTTGGACAAGGACGAACTGGAAATCAATAAATCGAACATCATCTTTGCTCAGCGGACGTCTGTTGATATAACACTCCTCTTGCTGCTTTACCGGCCAGGTTATCGTAGTCTAAATTTCAGTTTAACTGCCTTTTGAGGTCTCAGTAAAAGTTCGTCCGTATCTCGCGGTTTCCGTTCGGTGGGAACATAGAATTAGGTGACTTTGCCTTCGAGAGGAGAGTGTACTGCAGGAGTAGGCAATGCCTCTTCCTTGTTGTAGACGTCATTGTATTACTGACCTCATCTGAAGATGTGCGTTCAAATGGAGCAGTGTCCACTGATAACTTCGGTGAGAATCATGAGTGCTAGACTGGTTTGTAAAGGGCCGATGTTGAATGTGAACCACACCTAAACGTCATGTTTTTTTCTGAATTTCATTTGACATTTCGGACTAACTCAATTTGAACCATGGAAAGATACACAATCGAGCAACGCGTTAAAGTTATTCAGGCTTATTATGAAAATGGGCGTTCAAATCAAAATGCATTTCGTGCATCATCTCATCATCCTCATCTTCAGTGATGAGGCACATTATCACCTGAGTGGATTCGTCAATAAGCAGAATTGCCGCATTTGGGCGAATGATAATCCAAGAGTGATTGTCGAAAAACCAATGCACCCACAAAGAGTGACTGTTTGGTGCGGTTTATGGGCTGGCGGCATCATCGGGCCGTATTTTTTCCAAAATGAGGCCGGTCAGGCAGTTACTGTGAATGGTGTTCGCTATCGTGAAATGATAACGAACTTTTTATGGCCCGAATGGGAAGATATGAATGTGGACGATATGTGGTTTCAACAGGATGGTGCCACTTGCCACGCAGCTAACGAAACAATGGCTCTTTTGCGCAACAAATTCAATGGCCGTGTTATCTCACGCGGTGGCGATGTCAATTGGCCCTAAAGATCATATGAATTGACACCGTTGGATTATTTTCTTTGGGGTTATTTGAAAGAAAAGGTGTACGTCAATAAGCCAGCAACAATAATTCGGCACATTAACGGCATAGAACCTCAATTATTCTTCAGCATCATCGTGCCGCCGAGGTCGCGGTGGCCATTTGGCCGATATTTTGTTGCATACATAATTGAAAAAGGAATGACAATAATTTCCTAAATAATTTGTGTTTTATTCAAAATCAACATCGGCCCTTATTTTAACCACCCTTTATAAGCAGACTAACTAAACCATGCCCGCTTCGTTGAGAATATTTCCTAAAAAATTCAGTTTAGTTCAGAAGAGTCAAATTCTTTCAAATCTGCAGGCCTGAGAAGGAATTTTATGAAAAATAAGGGGGCAGAAAGAACAATTTGTTTTACATCTATTTTACATAAGTTTTTTTATAACTTGACATTTTGTGTGTGGTTAATTTTTTCGCCAAAATTCTTTTTGTGTGATGGCAGATGTCAGTACGGTGGCTTTATAACATGTTTATATGTGTGTTAACTATTTTTGTTTCGTTTTGGAGCGGCTTACCTCATGTGCACATTCCAATTTGGTTAGTTTACAAAATTACACCAGATGATACCACACCGGCCGGAATATCTGATCATGTGAATGGACCAGAGCTATTTAAAGTAATTGTAAAAAATATGATTCTCTGAGAAATTCAACTTGATTCTATTGGTCTTCCTTTATACCGCCGTCGTTCAACCCGAATCAACAACGATAACAGTATGAAACGAGCAAATTGAAGATGTTAACGGGGGCGGATCCAATGTAGGCATTTTCACCTTCCCATTTGCACATCACATTCCCGGTGCTTTAGCTGAGAATTTCAATATTCAATCGCAACTGCACTTGGTCCATTTTACGAATCGAAACTGCTCGATGCGAACTATAATCGATTGTGGCGTTGTAAAATTAATGCACCAAGCTCAAGATTTAAAATCGAACGCATTTGCCGCATTTGTCGATTGTGGCTATTTTCATTCCCACTTCGAACGTGATCCTGCTATACGTTCACGTTCACTATTGAGTCGAACGGCACGGCTCTGTCGCTCTAACAGCCGCTTTGTGTCTACTATCGCGTGTATTTCTGCCATTATTTCGCCGTGGTTGAGTCATGGTTTCTTCTTCTTTCCAATTTGGTACTTACCGGGAAATAAAAGTTAATTACCAAGTAAATTGCTGATTGATTCACTTCAAACAGAAACTTGACTTTGTGGCAGTGCAAAACATAAAGAGAGGAAAAGGAGAGAAATCCTATAGGATAACCAAAGAGCGCACAGTTGTGATCGAGACGCCGTGTGAAGCTGGCGTGTCAAGTTTTAATCTTTTAAATAAACAAACTGTCAATATTTTGTAGTTTTTTTTTTCCTTTTTAAAGCAGCCGATTGGCCTGATGATGGAAGTGCTCTGCGATAAATTCACAGAAGCTTGCGATGCGCTTGTTTCAATGAACTGCGCATTTCAGAACGACTTTCCGGTTGGCCTAATAATGCAATTATGACTTCGATGACTTTTTCGTAAAGAAGAAAGAAGTACCCTTTTCAAACAAAATTTGATCAAAATTTGGATTTGCCAAACTCGAGATATAAACGGAGAAAAATGTATCAAACTCATTTTTATGTATTGTGTCTATAACTTATTCGTGCGGTTTTGTCTCGCATATTCCGAGCATTTTTCGGCTACTACTCTCATCAAACGGATCAATTGTGTTCGGTAGCGTTGTCCATTGATGGTTTCACCCGGTTCTAGCAGCTCATAATATAGCACACCCTTCTGATCCCACCAAATACAGAGCATTACCTTCGCGCCATGGATACTCGGCTTTGCCGTTGATTTGGCTGGTCGGCCGGGTTTCACATATGATTTTTTGCGCTTTTTTTAACACCCGTAACAATCCGATGCAAAAATGTCTTCCTTTTGTGGCGTCGTGTGTCTCGTGTCCCCGCAAAAACACATTTTCAGGCACAATGTTCGAAATATTTGAGAGGAAAAAATTATTGTCGTTTACGCTTCAAATGAATGACATAGCGACAGTAGCTTTCCAACGCATGTTCCAATGGAATAATACAAGTTAACTGGCACGGATTAAGTTATAGACCCAATATACAGATTCTGTGATCGTTTTTGGATTAAGCGTAGGCTCTGATCCTCAGTTACCCCCAGATAATCGACAATTAACTAGTAGAATTCATCGCTTCAAGCAGTATGAGATGGTTCGCAGTAGTGATGGCCAATTTTCTGAAACATCACAATGCTCCTGCACCCACTTGGATGTGATCCCATCTTTCTAATAGATATGACGACTCTTTAGTCAAAGCTTCCTAAACCACTCTTAAAGCGGCTGGATGGGCAGTTCGTTATGTGCCTGTCCTTGGTTAGAAGGGTCCCTGGAACGTCCGAGGATCGTATTACGTATAAACTTCGTACTCGGGGTCCCCGAGTAGTTCTATTTGTCGTTTGGATTAAGTTAACAGCACTATCACTCCAGTGGTCGATCAGTGGTAGTAGTCCGACTGTGGGTATCACACGGTCTAAGTGTGCTACCACTATAATTCCTGAATGACGATACAGGGAATTAGCAATTGAAATGATAACGGGATGTTAAGATCCTTAGGGTAGACGCCTGCACCTACGCCTTCGCCCTTCGATCCATTGAGTGTCTGGTAGTCAAACTAACGAAGGAACTGTCAGGCCATGAGAAGGCAGATAGAGGCAATATCAATTTTTACTGTATTCCAGGAAGTGTACACGGTCAACGAAGTAAGTAAGTATACTGGGTCAACTCCTGAAGAACATGTCCCAGCTGAACTGCTTCTATCATATCCGAAACAATCTTTTACCCGGTTCGGTGACAATGGCATGGAGTAGTGCCCCCGATGAGTATTTAAGTCACATCTTTATCGCTCAAGAAAATATCCAGGATTTTTATAATTCCTCAAAGAAGAGCAAGTTGTTGAGTATCGATGGTATACAGAATATTGTGGTTCGTTATCTTATCTCCGAAGTCTGTTCACCAATGCACTGATAGCACAATAATAAAGCTGTTTAAATACTGATCCTTAACGGGGCATATCTAGTCTAATCTGACAAACCATTGGCAGATCAGTCTTCTTCCGTGTTTTAGCAAGATCTTCGAAACGATGGATAGTGGCCTAGCTCTGCGAACCCACTATTTTATGCCAACACAATTTTTCCTTCTGAGGATTATCGAGAGATATGGACATAAAGTTAGAAGTGTATGAGATCTATAGTCCTGATTGGGTTGAGGGCGTCTGTGGAAAAAAATTCAACCAAAAATGGGCGGACAGTATATGGCCCTGTCGTCTAAGGTTTGCGCATTGATATTCTGTGGTCTCTCACAGAAGAGTAATGGACTTTAGATTGTACAAAGAGACAACCAGCGCATAAGGTGACCCACAGAAGTGAAGAAGATGATCAATCAACCCTGCAAGGGGTTGACTTAAGATCACTGAAGCTAAAGATCACCGTCACCCAAAAAAGAAGAAAAGAAGGTTGTGTGTTGGTTGGTTAACTCTGCAGGGTTGCCCTTATTCTACTGAGTCATTGCTACCCTGAACAGAAGATTTCACAAATTAAAAAAAATACAACTTATTTAGGAAAAATCAGCTTCTGCCGATGATCGATTAAAGAGAAACCACAAAAAATTAAACTGGTATTCGTCGTTTCGACGAAGGTAGGTTGAAGTGCCTGACTGCTGTACGGAAAGACAATAGCCACATTTAGGCTAGCTTAGGCGTAGTGTGCTACCACGCAGGGTTAATTTAGAGACCTACACCAGGGAAGGTAACCCAATTTGATCAAGTTTTGACTTAGATGCGATACACAAAGGAAGGAACTTTGAAGAAGGAAGATGAGGAGGTATTTTTCATAGTCTCGGTACCTGTCATTCTGGGGCCAACGCAGGAAATCGCTGTCTTTCATAACCTTGAAGACCATCCTGAAATGAACTTCGAAGCTTGGATAGATTCTTGCACAAAACCACAACGGAGTTTAAAAGTTTGTCAAAATAATACGAAAAGTGCCCAGAAGTGTTGTCAACTTTCAAAGTCCGTACTTGCTTCAGTGAACACTGGGAACATCCAATGGCAACATACATTTACGTAAGTACAGAACCGTTCACTTTGATCTTACTTTACTAAGCTAAAGTGAACTAACCTGAGGAATGTGAGCGAAGCTATTTGCACACACTGTTTATTATTTCTGTGTATTCGTTCGGTTTCTTAACATAAGGCTACGTACGGTCATTATAGTTGGCCCAAAATGCCACCACCAGATGTCATTTACGTCACCGTGAATTAACTTCCACTCAAGTAAGTAAATTCGAAGGAATGTGATTTTTATGGTCACAATGAATCCGTCAATTTCTTTCCTTGACTAAAGTCTCCTTACGTCGATTATGGATAGACCTTAACTCCTGTAAAAAAGAAGAAGTTTCGGGAAACACGTATTCAGTTTATTATTGGATAAGTTCCAGGATATATAATATTTTGGCAATTCTCATCCCTTTACAACTATCATTTTACATATATGCCCAACTTACTAAAAGACTGTATCATTAACTTTCTTTTCATGCAAAAAGAATGGAAAGACTTTCCGGTCTTCCTCGCATCTCAATGCACCAGATCCTACTTAAAAAAAGAAAATAAATTCCGACCGGATACGCCCATGAAAGGTGAACCAAATTCAATTTAATGAGGGTTCAATAACAAGTTCGATGCGACACAAGAAGAAAATGAAACTGGAAAACCCCAGACAGCCTCCTGAAGAAATCAAAAAGGAAACATTACAATTCCTAGCAAAACAGGTTTGTCGGAAAAACAAAAGAAAGAAATGAAAATGATGAGAGGATGAAGTCCATTCCAGGATGCATCTTTTACATCAGACAATAGCGCGGACGAGAAAGGTAGTTCATTATTCATTGAACGAAGTGAAAACAAAAATGACCCATTTCTCAAGAATCCAGGTCGATTCGTGGAGGTGTGCAGGCGTACTAGTGAATGGACGGGCTCTTAGATTACAACACAAATGTCACGGAACATAGTCCAATTGTTTTGCCCTCTTATTCATAAGTCCATTGTGCGTGAACGAGTCTCCTGTAAAGTAACAAAGGAC
Organism: Eristalis tenax; assembly: GCA_905231855.2. Lineage (NCBI taxonomy): Eukaryota > Metazoa > Arthropoda > Insecta > Diptera > Syrphidae > Eristalis > Eristalis tenax. The sequence goes on from HG993124.1 coordinate 115,647,459, forward strand.
CATCGCGGTCGTATGTTTTGGGTTCATAATTCATGGACTCTTTCAGATTTCATCTGTTTCCTTTTGATTTTGTTCGATTCCTGGTCAGTTCTTCTGAAGAGATGTTGTTTTGAGATTCCTTACGGATGGAATTCTCTTTCTTCAAATATTTGCAACCTGTGGGTGGGACTGTGGGACAGTGCTACGGAGATTCCTCCAACGAAGTGCGTCTATAAATCAGATAGTCTTCAGTTGTGTGAAACATTCCACTTCATACAATTGTTGCTTTACAGTTCGGGAAGTACGGGGAAATACGTACCAATTCCAATTCGATAGTCACCACGACAGGGAACACCATTCACCGCCATGCATTTTGAAACACAGATTTTAGATCCTGGGAAAAATTTATCCACTATAAAATTTGGCCACAAGCACTCAGTGATGTGGGCATTTTGACTCTAGGAACTCAGAACTTTTGAAAACTTGGACTCTGCCAGGAGTTAAAACTGGTGGCGACATTCCGCGCTAAAACCTGCTTGAACACGCCAAATATCAAAAATCAGCAATCTGCTAGGTGAGCAATTGTGACGATTGAGGAACAGTTCGAATGAGCTAATCTAAATATCTCTTATTTCATCTCGTTACGGAGCCCTACACAACCGAGTAGTCCTGGCCTTCAACTAACTCCACAACTAACAAGAAATTCTGCCAACTATCTGCACTTTCATACACTTTTCAAATTTGTAGGTACCACAATAAGTTCGGGAGTTCCATGTTGTGCAGGTCACAGAGTCAAAGATTCTCCAGGTCGGGGATAACTTCTCAAAAAGCTCTACCTGGCCTAGCCACATTAGGCATTGGATCTGCATAAGCTTGGTAAGTGTTTGGATATCGCCCTCAAAGCCAACAGCACCAAATATCGTACGCGGAGTCTTACTCTGGAATAGACAAAGCAGTTCATCCGCTATTGTAATGGTCCGTGCCGTATAGCAGGGCTTTTGGCGTTTGCTGGCATTGAAAAGGAGGAAGCCAAAATGGGAAAAAAACTAAGTATATGCTGTCATCGAGGAAGGACAAACAACGTTGACGACTCAGCCAGAACGTCACCATAGGCAGCTATTACTCCAAGCCAGTGAATGACTTCGTCTGCCTCGGCTCCGCGGTAAACAGTACAAACAACATCAGTAGAGGGATCGAATGCAGAATAACTCTTGCCATCCGCCGTTTCTATGGGCTCAAAAGGCAATTGAGTAGTAGAAGACTAAGTATGACTCTGTATAAGACCTTGATCATCCCCCGCTCTGTGGAGCAGAGGCATGGACTTTATCCAAAGCGGATGAAGAGACTCTTGGTCATTGCGAGAGAAAAGTTCTGCGTGCGATCTTTGGTCCGAACTGTATGGGCTGTACAGCGACATGAGCCTAGCCAGGCGTCTTCGTCTAAGATGGTTGGGCCATGTAGAGCCTAACTCGAGCCTATACCGGCCCAAATCATTACGCTTCCGCCTCCATGCTGACGACCAGTAAGAACTTTTTGGTCTTTTCGCAAATCATGATAATAGTATGACCACCCATCTGGGCCATCCAAATTGAATTTTTTTTCGTCTGTAAAAAGAACCTGACGCCAACTTTTTGTCCAATTAATGTGTCGTTCAGCAAACTCGGGTCTTTTCTTTTGTAAGCGGGGGCTTTCGCTATAATTTTCTGCGTTTTATACAATACTCTCAGAATTTTCTAATATTCTCTGTACATTGCGAACATTAGTCTTAACACCTGCTTTTACCGCTAATTTTTTGCAGTAAGGTCGGAATTCGATGCCGCATGTAAAATTGCTCTTTTTTCTCTAGCTGTTCCAGCTTTCGTTCGTCCACTACTGTGAGCTTTGCCATTATTTTCTGGATCTTTAAGCAAAATTTATGATATGTGTCGGCTTTTCGGCTTCTGCATAAATGTTTTGCAATTTCACCGATTTTCATATTTTCTTTTTGAAGATTTAGGGCTACTTGAACTTCACTACTGTTAAGCCGCTTTCCTCTAGCCATTTTCAACTAAAGAAAACTCTATTAGTTTTCAAAAGGACCAAAAGATAATTTTCTCACAAAAAATCTAAATGCATCCGCTCTTGCAATCGCTCGAAGAAAACTGAATGCAAATTCATCGTCCTGTGCTATCATTTTGTCGCACCACATGTCGTACGTCGCAACTTTTGTTGCAAATAACGGTAAATCTCTTCAATTCGTTTCACCTCTATGCACTCAAAGAAATGCATTGCATGCACCACTCAAAACTAAACGTTCAAATTCATTGCTAACTATATTTTTGGAAAAATATGCGAATGTGGTATATTTTGGTCGCGATGAGTATGTATACTTAAGTATGTTAATTTCTAAAAGTTGCGTCACTAAATGATTCGGAATTGATTTCATTCATGCATAAATTGATAAAAAGCAGTCTTATTCAACCCCTTTCAGAGTACAATCCATTAAAATGCCATCCACGTCGCAGTAACCATCCATAAATTGCGTACTAAATAAGCAATTACAGGGAATGCCCCCTTTTTGGAATTAACATACAATTACAATGTCATCCAAAATCCCCTTGCCTTGGTGAGGGGTAAATCAAGCTGCCCAAGAAAGTTCCCCTCAGCAAACATGATCTCTTCCAAAAGAAAGCACACTCGAGCGCAAGACAGCAAAAAAACAGCATAATTTATCCAAAAACACTGAAATGAAACAGCGTGAGAAATTCTGATGCGTAATTTTCGTATCGCCTCCGGTATTCCAGAGGTCCACATAACCAGTCACACACACATAACGCACGTTCTGCCAGCGTTCGTTTTTACTGTTTTACTATATCGACCTTCAAAAACGTGAATCGAAAAGGAAAGGGATGCGTCCCCCTTTTGAATCGCTGTACCTCATATTGCGTCTTACACACGCTTCAGATGGCATCACATAGCATAACCTTGAGAGTGTAATATTTATGAAGGGTAGCTGTGGCCGTAGTCCTGCGGATGGATGTGATTCCTGTGAAGATTCTCTTTCTTCTTCCATCAGAGGATAATCACCCCTCGAACCAGCCGAAAAAGGAAGCAGTTTCATTGAAAATGGGGAGAGCCGACTGCCAAACTGGCTCTAACGCAACAGGATAAGACATTAATACGCAGATCCGCGGATTTCAAAAGACGCATTATATGAACTACAATTGAGGCGTACTCTGAAGTCCGTACACCGCGTTCATTCAGTTCGAGTTTCTTTCTTTCAAATTGGAACGAGTCTACGGGAATGTGCGAGTGTGCATTGTATGGGCATTTCCTTTGGTGTTATAATACGTTTTTGATCCTTGCGAGGAACTAGAAAACGAGTGTATAACTTTGTCATGTCGGATGATTTCTTCTTTTTGTTTGATTCATTCCTTGTGAGCGAAAAGGGATACAACTTGAGACACTATGATCCGGTTTTACGAGATCGAGAGCGGGATCGAGATGAGGATCGTAAGAAATTCAGGTTGGGGTTGCAACACGTGCGTCACCCATTTGAAATTGTGAAACCATGCGTGTCGTTACCTTTAATGAATCCCTTCTGCTGTGAAGGGGATTCCTTCGTATAGTAGGGCATTAAAATTGATAAGTTCGCTGGTTGTTTGTGCGATGATTTATGAATGTGGAAACTTTAGGCGCTCTTTCCTTGGCGAATCTTTTATTTTACACGCGGAGCAACAAAAAAACAAAACTGAGTATAAAATGATTATAATTAACTCAGTAAACTAAAGTGAGTGTTGGAGAATATTTATCACAGCTGGCACTAGCGCCTATATATTTTATTTCTTTTCAACAATTTCAAATCAGAATTACAGAATTACACAAAGGAGGCCCTGGAACGGTTGTTGTGCTAACGTCTCAAACAGGAATTCGGAAAATTCAAGAGGAAAAAGACTTTTGTGCTTACAATTGTTGACAAGAACTGAAATATAGAGGCGCTCTAATTGTATTTTGAGTACATAAATGAGTATAAATTGAGTAAAGACTATTTTATTGAGATTCAAAAGTGAGCTGAGTATAGATTCTCAAAAAAACACACATTTTAATGATCACCTACTGACAATTAGAACTCAGTAAGAGTACCACAAGTGAATTCGTTTTTAACTGCCAAGCCCACACCAACAAGGTACCGCTGATGTAATTGGGTACAGTGAACACCCAAGCAACAAAATTGGCTTGTTGTTTGTGCTGATCCGTAACTTATAAAGGGTGATTTTTAAGCTAATATCTTTTTGGCAACACTGGTTTAAACAGCTGACGCACGTTTCGTGTTTTGTTTCACTGTCAAACATATTCAGTTTGGTCTATAATTTAACCATGAATCGTCTCACAAACGAACAACGCTTGCAAATTATTGAATTTTATTATCAAAATGCGTGCTCTGTTAAGAAAGCTCATCGCGCGCTTCTTCCATTTTATGGTCAGTTATGGTCAGGCTCAATGGGTACGTAAATAAGCAGAATTGTCGATTTTGGAGTGAATATCAGGCAGAAGCATTGCAAAAGCTACCAATGCATCCAGAAAAAGTCACAGTTTGGTGCGGTTTATGGGCTGGTGGCATCATTGGACCGTACTTCTTCAAAGATGATGCGAATCGTAACGTAACTGCGAATGGTGAGCGCTACCGTGAGATGATATCCAACTTTTTTTTGCCCAAAATGCAAGAGCTTGACTTGCATGACATGTGATTTCAACAAGACGGTGCCATATGCCACACAGCACGCGCAACAATGGACTTATTGAGAGGCGAGTTCGGTGAACATTTTATTTCACTTTCGGGACCGATCAATTCCGCCTAGATCGTGCGATTTAACGCCTTTAGACTATTTTTTGTGGGGCTATGTTAAAGCTCATGTCTATACAGACAAGCCTGCCTCAATTGACGCATTGGAAGACAACATTGAAGCATTTATTCGTGAGATACCGGCCGAAATGTTGGAAAGAGTATGCCAAAATTGGACTAAGCGGATGGACCATTTGAGGCGCAGTCAAGGTCAACATTTGCATGAAATAATCTTCAAACATTAAATTATATGGACCGTACTATCAATTCAAATAAAGACTCCATGCATTTTTCTGAATTTTATGTGTTTTTTTTTTTTTTTTTGAAAATCTTTCCTATAGCTTTTAAAAAATCACCCTTTATGTGTCTCAAAGATTAAGATATCTTTTATTCTTCTTTTGGAGTTACATCCTTGGGCAGTTGCATCCTCTGCACGGCGTGCTTCCTATCCTGATCTATCTAGTGCTGCATTTCTCCAATATCGTATGTCGTTTAGCTTTCGTATGTCTTTAGCCACACCAACTATCCTATCCTCGGTCTTCCCCTTGCTTTTACACTTTCAGGGTAGCTTTCAAATGTTTTGTTTTCTTGTGTCATCCTCATTAAATGTCCAAGCCATCTGATTTGATATAGTCTTCTTCGCGGATTACGTTACATTCAAATAAAGGTAGGTATAAAATATGTTAACTTCGTAATAAAAATAAGAGAACAAATTTTGGTTTTACGGCGGAAAAAATCTTTTTAAACTCAGCGATGTGGAATTATCACCCCGATTACGAATGTCGTTTAACGCCTTGTCTCGAAACGCATTTATGATGTCGGTATTACGACAGTCGTGAGTTTAGTTGTCCTACGTCATTAAACGACATCTGGCGATAAGCTTATGTGGAACGTACTTGTCGTGTGACAATTGTCGTACATTAGTATTCTGAAAGTCGGTTAAAAGATGGCGATTTGAATTTTGTGAACGCCTCAAATGGAAGAGCAAGTAAAAACAAGAGTTTTCTTTGTGTTTCAACTGGAATAGTGTAAAATGTATTTTGTACGAATTATTTATTTCTTAAGTACTGAAATTTCGAGTCAAAAAGAAATAAACAGGCTGCTTGGACTAATGGAGGAAAACATGAATGAATTTCAAAGGAGGTGTTCCTCAAACATGTGCAATACGCAATGGCTGAAAGGAGGTAGGAGTAATTCCGAACACCTGTAAGGGTGGTGCATGTCTTTTTATGTGTACTTAGCACCTGGTAAATCAAATAAATTGTATTTTGATTTATTGGGTCTATAACCGTTTTTTTTTTCAAAATTTGAACGTTTATTTATGAAAAACATCTATTCTGCTCTGATGGGAACCGTATTTCAGTGAGGGCGTTCTGTATCGACCGGTGGTACCGATGGTAGTCAGAAGGGGTATGGTCTAGGCTATAAGGCGGGTGGAGTAAAACTTCCACCACTGTTTTCCAAATAGTTTTTAACCGGAATAGCAACCTGGGCCCGAGCGTTGCCATGATGGAAAATTATTGCCTCGTGTCTGGTCGCATATTCCGGGCGTTTTTCGGCTACTGCTCTCTTCACACGGATTAATTATGTTCGGTAGCGTTGTCCATTGATGGGTTCACCCGGTTTTAGCAGCTCATAATACAGCAACCCTTCTGATCCCATCAAATACAGAGCATTACCTTCGCGCCATGGATACTCGGCTTTGCCGTCGATTTGGCTGGTCGGCCGGGTTTCACATATGATTTTTTGCGCTTGAGGTTGTCGTAATGGATCCATTTTTCATCACCAGTAACAATCCGATGCAAAAATTACTTCCTTTTGTGGCGTCGTGTCCCCGCAAAAACTCTTTTTCAGGCACAAAGTTTGACAGTTGTAGTTTACGCTTCAAATGAAGGACATATACTGAAATGACGTACAATGACAGTATCTTTCCAACGCATGTTCCAATGTAATAATAACAATAGAATAATACAAGCTATGCCATCTCTATAGACCCAATAATACTTCTTATTTGAATCAATTCCATTATATGAAATTCTGGTGCCGGTAAATAACGCCGAATTCCAAAAGACGGTTAAAATTCTGTTAGCAAGTGCAGCCCACCTCATGCTTTAAATACTGTAGTCCTTCATTTTATTTCCAGAACAGAATTGGTCTTTTTTTTATTAGCAAAAGGAAGTAAGAGCAAATACGTTTATTTCCATTTCCAAATAGAAATAAGGCCAAAATGAATGTTTGCTTTATTTTAAGCATGGGGTGACTCAAATATATTTAATCTGAGGTATGAAGCAGTATAACATTTTCAGTAAATTTAAAAAAAAAAAAACTGGCTAGAAAATTTGTACATCATAGAATCCACTAAATGCCTGCTGCCTGACAATACATCGTCAGTTTGATAACCTAGTCATGCTGCAACTGGAGCATTTATGCAAGCAAGTGTCAGTACAACTCCTTCTTCTCTAATAGCTATCGGATAAAGCACACAAACAATTCAAACACATTCAACATTTTATTTTCATTTTATTTTATTTAATTACTTTTGAGTTACCTATACGGTAAGCTGTGTCAATCACTTATAACAGAACAGCGACTCTTCAGACCGAATCTCCGGCTTTTTTCACAAGTAATGCTCGGCATTCTTTTGCTTTCATGAAGTGAATTTTGGAATTCGGCTTTATTTCACGGCACCGAGATTCTTGATCGTCGTCGTCCCCATGAGACCTCAACTCAGTTGTCATATCAATGTTGTCCATATTTGCTTAAATACGTAAATTCCACGTAGTAACTTTATAAAACAAATAAACCAACAATGTCATTCAAGAAAACAATTTAAACATGTTAATGCTGACAGAATCTGTAGTGTGCACTTATATCGCAGTAGCCTATGCCAAATCACCGAATTGTACGGTTGCCCCCAACAACGACATTCGGTGGGACACAGTGAGGCTGACAGCACGTGGACACGAAATCCGAATATATGACAGAATCTCATTTCAAAACAGAAATGAAGTATGATAGAGATACCCAACTTCACAGCTGATTGACCCCTAGTCCAGTGATTTTGACTGATAATCATGGAAATTTGGATGGTAATTCATGAAAGTATTTAGAAAACAATATAAAAAATGGTTGTCAAAAATTTTAAGGGGCAAGAGAGGTAGAAGTTGGGCATCTCTATCATACTTCATTTCTGTTTCACAATTTGAACTTTCGAAATGACAGTCAGCTTTTGAGTGGCAGCTTTGGAATCTGTGTGGAACATACTCTCTAGTCGATTAAGGTTCGTTACTTAAACGCCTGAAAAGTGGCTCGACTCTCAAAACGTTTTAGTAAAACGACTTTATACAAAGTGACCCTACAACAATCAGACTTTCAGCATCCTAATATCTTGGTAATTAGAAACTACCATACATATGATATCACACAGACTCGTAAATATTTTAAATCTGATTCAAACAAAATATTCACAATACGTGGTTTGCTGCGAAAGTCGCTTTAAAGTGCAGCTGAATACAACATATTGCTGACTAGCTAAATGTGGTCAATAATTTCTACATCATAGAGAAGAGGACGCTTTCAGAAAATCTAGGTCCCCGTTGGAGTCTGTTGGAGCTTTATTTCTACAGTCCAACAAACATTAGAACTTAATTAAATGTCAAGCTTTTTCTTCTTCTTCTTCTTTGTTTGGCGCTACAGTCCGGGGTGGACCTGGGCCTCAACCAACAAGCCTCTCCAGCCAGCACGATCTTTCGCCAGCTGCCTCCAGTTGTGCACACCAAGTTGGTTGAGGTCCTTCTCCACTTGTGTGCGCCATCTTGTTCTAGGACGACCTCTTATGCGTTGTCCCAAAGGCTCGGAATCGAAGACTCTTCGGGCCGGAGCTGTGGTGTCAATCCGCTCTACGTGACCTAGCCATCTTAAGCGTTGGATCCGAAGACTCTTAACTAGGTGCATGTCGCTGTACAGCCCGTACAGTTCGTGGTTGAATCTCCTTCTCCAGATGCCATAAATACAAACAGGACCAAAGATCGCACCCAGAACTTTTCTCTCAAAAAGACCAAGAGCTTAGGGTGATTAGGGTGTTATATAAAGTCAACTTGGTGTTTCGAGAGATGGCTCTGTTACTCAATTGCCTCTTGAGCCCAAAGAAACAGCGATTGGCAAGAGTAATTCTGCGCTTGATCTCGGTACTGGTGTTATTGTCCCTGTTTACTGCAGAGCCAAGGTAGACGAAGTCCTTGACTACCTCAAAGTTTCTGCTGCCCATTATGACGCTCTGTCCGAGGCGTCGATGTTGTGCGTCCTTTCGTGATGACAGCATGTACTTTGTTTTGCCCTGATTAACTGCCAAACCCATTTTAGCCGCTTCCGCTTCAATGCTAGCAAAAGCCTCATTGACAGCTCGCTGTGTTCGTCCAATCACGTCAATGTCGTCCGCGTAGGCAAGCAGTTGAACGGACTTTTGGAAGATCGTGCCTCTGGTGTTGACATTTGAGTTTCGCACGATCTTCTCAAGTATGATGTTGAAGGAATCACATGACAGCCTGTCGCCTTGTCTAAAACCTTTTTTGACATTGAAGGTCTCGGTGAGTTCGTTACCGACCTTGATGGAGCAGCGAGAGTTCTCCATCGTCGTCCTGCACAATCTGACGAGTTTGGCTGGAATGTCAAAACTAGACATGGCATTGTCTCTATTGACATTGACATGGCTCGTCTCTATGCACGCTGGCATATGCGGCCTTGAAATCGACGAATAGGTAGTGGGTATCGATCTGCATCTCGTGGGCTTTTTCCAGGATCTGCCGCAGTGTGAAAATTTGCGATGGTGGACTTTCCCGGCCTGAAACCGCACTGATAAGGACCTATCAGGTTATTGATGAATGGTTTCAGGCGTTCACACAAGACGGCAGAAAGGGATCTTGTACGTTATGTTAAGGAGACTGATCCCTCGATAGTTGGTGCAGTCAAAAGGGTCTCCTTTCTTGTCAAGCTTAAGAGATTGATAACCAATATGAAACGACCGCTTAAATAATTTCAACGATTAACCTTCTGACTTTTAAAGTCAATATTACTAATTTCATCAAAGTACCGAATTCTGGAAAATTTGCCAGAAAAATGCATACGTTTTTTATAGATTTCAAAGGAGTAACTTTGAGCTAGTGGCACAAGCAAGGGAAGCAACAAATAAGTCTTGGAGTTTGATGTGTATTTATTTTCTAGTTTTGATATTTATAGAATCGGAAACAGAAAATGCATGTCTCTAGAAAGAGCAATGTCTAGTTTTGGCATCCCTACCAAACTCGTCCTTTTGTGTAGGATGACGATGGAGAATTCACGCTGCTCCATCAAGGTCGGTAAAGACCTAACCGAGACCTTTGATGTCAAAAAAGGATTCAGACAAGGCGACGCGCTGTCATGCGACTTTTTCAACATCGTTCTTGAAAGAATTGTTCAAAACTCGAACGCCAACACCAGAGAAACAATCTTTTAGAAGTCCGTCCATCTACTCGCATATGCCGACGATATTGACATTATCGGAAGAACACAGCCAGCACTGGACACCCAACACCGACGTCTCGGTCAGAACGTCACAGCAGACAGACACCGCTATCAATTCAGACAACGACACCAGCGCTGAAATCAAACGAAGAATAACTCTTGCCAATCGCTGCTTCTTTGGGCTAAGAAAGCAAGAGGGTGAACAAAGCCCTCTCTCGAACAACCAAGCTAACGCTTTACAAGACCTTAATCGTCCCAGTCCTGCTATATGGCGCGGAGGCATGGACTTTATCAAACGCGGATGAAGCTGCTCTTGGTTGCTTCGAGAGGAAAATTCTTCGTGTGATTTTCGGTCCCGTCTGCTTAGATGGTGAGTGGAGGAGGAGATTTAATAACGAACTATACGGGCTGTTTAGCGACATCGACTTAGCCAGAAGAGTGAAGATCCAACGATTGAGGTGGCTAGGTCATGTAGAGCGGATGGAAACCAATGCTCCGGCCCGAAAAGTCTTCGAATCCACCCCCGAGGGACGGCGCAGTAGAGGAAGACCGCGACTCAGGTGGCGTACGCAAGTGGAAAGGGACCTCAACCAACTATGCGTGCGAAACTGGAGACAGCTAGCTAAAGATCGAGCTGGCTGGAGACGCTTGTTGGTTGAGGCCCAGGTCCACCCCGGACTGTAGCACCACCTTAAGTAAGTAAGTAAGTAAGTAAGTATGTCTCTAGAAAGTATTTTTGTTTTTTTTTTTTTCTAGTTTATTAGTTTTAAGAAAAAAACCTGAATTAAAAACCTCCCTTAAATATTAAAGAATCCTTTAATAAAAATTTGTTTTTGTGATCTTGCGAGATTTCCTCTTGGTATGTCGATGCTTCGTCTGTTTCTCAACGTATAGCTGTGACTATCCGAAACATAGGTTAAACTTCTGTTAAGGTACTCTGATAACATAGTGTGCCTAATTTTGAATATAAACATTTAATTTCTTACAACTACTCTTTGGTTTAATATTCTTAACATGGATTTTCTTTTGGTGTATAATGATCTACTTGAAGTACGGTTTTGTAATCTTTGAAATCTATTTTTGTCCGTTTCGCCAAACATAAAAAAGTATTCATGCACAGTAGTCAAAATGTGGTCATATAGATGGATTGTATACCGTAATTGCAAAACAAACAAATTCAGTTTTTCTATTATTCTATACAGGAAATTGTTTTTTTTTTACTAATTTTGGAACAAACATAATCTGCATGACATTGAAACTCTGGCTTATAATCTATTATTGCACCAAGATATTTTATTTGACTAACTTGTTCAAGCTTCTCATCGTTAATTTTAATTTCCATATCAACAGCACTGTTTATGGTCATTTATTTACAATCAATATTAGTTTTTTGCTATTTAACCAAGAATTTAATTTTTTAATTTATTTTAATTCAGGGTATTTCTCTATCGACCACTGTTGCGAACATGGCTCAACCTGTAGGCTCAATTGTCACATACTCTTCTTGTGACAATGCCAATAGCAAATTAACAATAGGCGTCAAATGTTGCCTGATTTTTCTCATTTTTCAACAACCGAAAGAACGTTAGAATCGCAATTGGAAGTGAAATGTTACTCGACGCTAACACCAACTCAGCTATGTATTCCAATCAAATAAGCCATCTTTTAGCAAAACTCTTTTAGTTAAATTGTTAATTTCTCATATTCAATATTTTGACACAACGAAGGAGATTTTCGACATCCCATTATGCCTGACTTGCTCTGAAAATCTCCGCAAATTCACACTGAAATACCGATCTATTCACTTGAGAAGCCACTCAGGCTGTAACTGGCAATTACTTAATAGATGTTCATCCACCAGCACACCTTCGGCTGAATCTGAAATTTGCAAATTTTTTTTTTCTTTGAAATACCGGTAGCCGATTAAAATTTTCTACCTAAATACACAGAAGAGGATTAAATTTCTGGAAATCTTCGTCTTGGTCATTATATCGCTTCGGTGATCTTTCTTCGACAGTTTATTTTCTCGCCATCAAGATTGAAATTCGATATACAATTTGTAGGAGTAGTCGCTGGCGTACATGCCTTCGAAGCCTGTGTGGGGATGCGCGCACGTGTGTGTTCTGTGACAGATGTTGTGGGGCTTTTGTTTTTTTGGAACACGAGAAGCGGAAAAGGGCTCATTATTTCCTTTATTCATTCAGTTTGAAAATGTACGTGGAATTTACTTTGTGAATAATTTCCGAACAGAAGGTGGACGAGTAGAGGGTTGGGGAGCTTTTATTTTTGTTCGTTCAGTAAGACTTGTATTGCATGTGTGGCGCTACAGCATGTAGAGGGCCACGGCCAGGGCCTAGGTTCTCAGCTACCACTCGTGTTGTGCGTGCAATTGTTCTTTCACGGGTGGAAGGGATATGTATACTCCTTGAGCATTGTCAATGACTCGAAAGAGGTGGGGTCGTGAAAAGATCGAATCGAACCTGAGCAACGTAGGCTGAAGTGCGTAAGGGTCAACGCACCAGCCCACAACGCCACGCCCGTGAAGATATTTGATCATAACAATCAATATTTCTTCTTGTGAACTCATGGTGACGCTTGAGTACGAAATCAATTCGGGTTACAACTCTCAAAAGGCAATACAGCTAGTCCACCGGTGTGGAAGCTATCTCGTCTCCAGTTTAGCATGACAAGTTGCTTATAGTCCTACTGCTATAGTTCTGCCTGCTGCCTGACAATACTTCGTCAGTTTGACAACCCAGTCATGCTGCAACTGGAGCATTTATGCAAGCAAGTGTCAGTGCAACTCCTTCTTCTCTAATTGCTATCGGAGCAAGTTGACTTCACTCTCGCAAAGACCATATTATCCATTCCACTGCACTCGGGATTGCCAATTTTTTCATTCATTCATTTATTTATTTAAGTAGCATGACAAATAGTGTTTACATTTGCAGGAACATCAAAGGTTTAGGACAAGTGTCCTTTACAACTATGATTTTTATAATAAGTGGATTTAGTGAGATACTGCAACATTTTTGAATATAAGTTCAAGGGCTAAAACCCTTATTTAACTCTTAACACTAACTAGCAATGTCCCCTAGTCAAATATATTTATTTAACTTATTTTACATATCAATCAGCACTGTTTTCAATCAACACTGTATATCATTTAATTTGACATTGAAATGCGTTTGATAAGCTCATTATCCGAGATATGGCAATCATCATAGAACCTTTGTGCTAAATTTCCAATGAGGGAGTCTAAAATGTTGATATTGGTTAGCATGATTGTTGAATAACAACGTGGTAAATTAAGCATCATTTTAATGATTTTATTTTGGTATGTTTGAAGTTTTGTAGGAACATTATTAGTAAGAGGTTTAGGACAAGTGTCCTTTACAACTATGATTTTTATAATAAGTGGATTTAGTGAGATACTGCAACATTTTTGAATATAAGTTCAAGGGCTAAAACCCTTATTTAACTCTTAACACTAACTAGCAATGTCCCCTAGTCAAATATATTTATTTAACTTATTTTACATATCAATCAGCACTGTTTTCAATCAACACTGTATATCATTTAATTTGACATTGAAATGCGTTTGATAAGCTCATTATCCGAGATAAGGCAACCATCATAGAACCTTTGTGCTAAATTTCCAATGAGGGAGTCTAAAATGTTGATATTGGTTAGCATGATTGTTGAATAACAACGTGGTAAATTAAGCATAATTTTAATGATTTTATTTTGGTATGTTTGAAGTTTAATTTTGTGAGTTTTAGCACAGTCGTACCAGACAGGAGCACCGTACAACAGAATGGATCGAAATACAGATTTATATAGGATAAGCTTAATGTCTAAGTTTTGATTTCATATTTATTTATAAAGAGTTTTAATGTATTTATTAATTTTATCTATTGTCACGTATAATAATTCCGAGATATCTGCAGTGCTCAGACCAGTCAATATCGATATAACCCATTTGAAGTTTTGCATTGTTTGGAAGAAAGCAGTCTTTACGTCTACGTGTAAACCAAACTGCTTTTGTTTTTGAAGCGTTCGCTTTAATTTTCCATTTGTAAAAGAATTTTTCTAGTTTCGAAAGTACAGCTTGTAGCATATTATAGACATCCAGGTATTATATTCCCGATACAAATACTGCTGTATCATCAGCAAACATGGCAATAATAACATCATTGCCAAGATTTGTAATGTCTGAGATAAATATATTAAAAAGTGTCGGGGCGAGTACAGTACCTTGGGGCAATCCATATGTAACATTTTGTACAGAGGATTTAACATTTTGCACTTTTACGATAAAATTTCTTTCATTTAAAAAACGCTGGATGATTTTAACAATTTCCATAGGAATGTTCAATTTAACTAGTTTGTATATTAGGGCATCGTGCCAAACCGTGTCAAAGGCTTAATATCTAATAATACTAATCCAATGCATTCTTTAGATGGAAATTTGTGTTTGACATGTTTCTTTATCATGTCATTTGAAGTCGGGGAGTATATTATTCGCAACTATGTGAATGTCAATCCTTTCTATTACTATCTTTTCTAAAAGTTTACTTACACTGCTTAGTGAGCTTATAACTGTTGACGTCTCCTTTAGATTTACCAAGCTTGCCAACCGGAATTTCCAAAGCTACTTTCGTTGGAAGTAGCTGAGATTAAGGCATGCATTTGTAATTGCATTTAAATACCGTAAGCATTTGAGAAGAATTGCCTTTATAAGTGTGTATTGCTGATTCCGTCTAAACCAGGACTTTTTTTAGATTTAAGGTTTTTGATCAGTGATCTTATTTTATTCGTGTTGAGTAAGTTTAAACCTGACAATTCAGCATTTCTTTGCGAGAAACTATCAAGTGTGTGTGTGACACTTCAGTACAAATACCAGAATCACTGAAATGGGCTGTAATCAAATGATTTTTTCGAAAATGTTTTTGCAAGTAGATTGGCTTTATCGCTTGAAGTAATATAAAGCTGGAACCCTTAAAGGTGGAATACTTAAACCTCGTTTTTTATAATTTTTGCACCTTTCCAGAATGGCTTACTACATTTATCAAAGCTACAAAGTAGACCATTCCAACGCTTATTCTTGAACTTACTGATTTCCTTTGCAGTGGCAATGGGATTGCCATGATCAAGAATATAGGCACAGTTTGGTACTTCAAAAATGGGTCCTTCTGTACTGAATTCCATCCTGTAACCTAAGCAAATTTTGTTTTCAAGGTTGATTCATTTCAGAGTCCTAGTATATGATGTCTACCGTCTATCTCAGAGTTTCTCAATACCGCGTCAGATTCGGTAAAAATACCAATGATCCCCTGAAAGATCGTACATCTATGAAGGCTGAACCTTTCAAGTTACCCAAATATTTTGTTGGCATTTAAACTCCCATGAGTTCGATCAACGCAGCGTCACGAATAGCGCTCATCTGCACCAGGGCTCATCTCTCATTATGGATGGCTGCGGATGAGATGGAAAAATGTCTGGCCGACGTCGACATCCGAAATTGCAGTCACCAGGAGCTACCTGGTGGGCTAATATTCGTAGCTCAGGTCTAGAAGGTCCTTCCAAGGCTTGAGGCCAACGGCTGAGCGGCGCTCACAGCCCCAACGAGCTTAACAATAGCGGATACACCCGGATGCCCTCCCAGTTGGGGCTGTGTGTCAGGTTAACTCCCTCACCACGTAAAAATCACACGGTTCAGAGACAACCAACGAACTGCCTCGGATACAGACGCAATTCATGTTGACGACCCCAGCAAACGAAACAAGCACAATGATTTTCGAATCTGCACGAGGAATGTTGTGTAGCAGACCACGTGCAGCCCAAGAACTCGCGGAGGCCCTGGACTGCTTTGAAAGAGATCATCGTAATCCTGGAAGTGTGATGTAATGGACTGGTCAAAGCGAGGGTGAAAAACTGCGACATCTACTACGGTGATTGCAACATAGAGAGGCGTTTATATAGATGTGGGTTTGTTGTTAGAGGCAGACTTAGCCGAAAAGTATTAAGCTTTGTTTGTAAATGCGAACACATCATAACAATCAAGGCTTATTTCGGGAACACCTGTCTGATTTGCGCCTACACACCGACAGAGGGCAAATATGCCAACAGCAAGGATGACTTCTGTGATCTCCTATAAAGGCCATACGATCAATGCTATTGACCAGAGTCTGATGAATACAAATGATGAAGTAAGTGCAAGTGCAAACTTTAGCGATTTTAGTCATCAAGAGCCAGGTGTAGATGTAGCATCATTGCCCTAGAACCTCAAATGCTTCTATTGGAATGATTTTCGGGAATTCAAATCAATGCTTTCGGAGGAAAAATATACAATAATCCGAAATGCAAGTCAGAAAGGCAGGCTTATTGCATGACATGTAAGTTGTCTAGCTTTTCTGCCTTCCATCAATAAAACACACTTGATGAATACACGCTGGATATAGTGGACCGGTTATTGGTCTGTTCACTGTAACGAACCTGGGCCTGCTTCCTGGAAGCAAATTGCATCAACATGTGTATGCATTTACGTACAATTCACAAAAAATAAAACATAATTACAATTTTTCTTTGCAATTACTAAAAAACCAATATTTAAGACCATCGTGCAAAAGTAACGTAACCCACAAACATTGAAATTATGCCGAGGCTCTGAGAGTCTCAAAAATTATAATTTCAAGTTTTGCGGGTTACGCCACTCTTGTACCGATAGCCTCATTTATCGAAACGAATATTTAATTCTTAGCAAAGACAACGCAAAAATAATACATTCCATGGTCAAAATATATATCAAGAACCGGCTTTCAGTTAACCCTCTTAAAACACAAGTTGTTCTCTTCACGAGGAGGAGGAACTTGACTGGTCTAACTCAACTGAAACTAAAAGGCGTAAAAGGCGACCATCACTTTCTCAGATGAAGTCAAATATCTGGGTTTCACTCTAGACAGAAAACTTTTCTGGAAAGAACACATCGAGTCGAAAATCGCAAAGGCACTGTCAGTTTTCGGGCAGTGTAAGCGGTTTCTCGGTAAGTCTTGGTGTCTATCACCAAAAAGATATGCGAAGGCCCCTTCTCTCCTACGCACCCGTCGTTTGATGGAATAAACTTTCACGTAAATACGTACTTGCTGCTTTCACTTAGCTTCAAAAAGCGGTCTGTGTCGGCTGCATAGGGACCATCCCTAGTACACTTGTCTCTGCTCTTGATGCATTGCTGATGCACTCTCAAGGTCAGCTTCCGTCTTAAAAGAAGTGGTCTTTGGTATGACACACACTGGAGTTTCGAGGACCTTGTTCACTGCATTTCATTTGACCCCAGTCCGTCTGACGCACGAACAGCAGTACTTCATTTTGACTGGTTCTGAGCAGAATCTTAGCCAGGAAAGGAATGTAGTCGAATGTTCACGGATGGTTCCAAATGCAATGAAGAATCTGGCAAGCCTCTCTGTCATAATTTACTAAGATTTGTCTGGGTCCCGGGATCTCTGGAAATATCAGAGAAGACAGGATCTGAACCAGCACTGTGACTGCATGCGACATTGGTTAGGGATTCCATCGATGGTCGGGCCCCTCGAGAACATAATCGGAAGTGGCATGACTCTCCAGGATGCAGACTGACAAAGCGCATGCCGCCTAATGTCTGTGAGAATTCCGCGCCGTTCTTGTTATCCCTTGGCAGAACAGACGTACAACGGGACACTTTACCATCGCCAAACGTATAAGGGTCGTTTGTGAACAGACACAATTGAGAAGTTAGACACAATTTTTAAATTTTTCTCTTCAACTTTCAAATTTCAGCCCATAAGTTTATCAACTCCTCATTTTCTCGATTTATGAAAAGTAGCAGCAGTTAAGGGATCAAATTGGGGATTTTGCTCTCTCGCTCTCTCTATCCTTTAAGTAAATAAATAAATTAGTTAATATTATCTATACATACAAAAAAAAATAACTAAGAAAGTTAGTTTTGGCACGGACTAGCAATTATTGGATTTGTTGGACTTTGGCATTTTGTAATGATTGCGGGCGATTTCAATGTACACAATTCTAATTGGCTTCGACATTCGGGCCAGACAACATCCGAAGGAAGGTATGTTGAAATCTTTGCTGAGGTAAATAATCTGACCCAGCTAGTAAATGAGCCCACACGAATACCTGACATTGCAGATCAGTCCGCCAACACCCTGGACCTGTTTCTCACATCTCATCCTGACAAATATTCTATTGACATTCTGTCACCTCTAGGCTCGTCTGACCATTGTGTCGTATCAGCTAAATTCTCGTTATCGCCACAAACAGTTAGAGAACAAATTCTTGAAAAAACAGTATGGCTGTACGAGAAAGCCGATTGGAGCGGTCTAGACAACTCCTTTAGGATTTTAACTGGTCACAATGTGTCCTCACTGAACATCCTTCATTCCTTATAGCGTGAAGTGTATCAAGCCCAAAGCATGGTATAAATCGAGCTGTAAAGAGGCTATCAGGTTGAGAGAGTTGAATTTCCAGATATACTCGTACAAAGCCAACCCTACTGAGGAAACCCGGAATAAGTTTAAATGGGCCAGAAATGACTGTAATGCAGTTATAAGACGTGTGAAATTCTCGTACGAGCTAAAGTTGAGGCAAAAAGTGCTATAATGTCCCAATGGTAGCAACAACTTTTGGTCATATGTAAAAGACGTAAAGAATTCCGCCTCGTCTTCAATTCCCACGCTCATTTACAACGACATCTCAGCTGTCAGCTCTTTAGACAAGGCGAATCTGCTTGCGGCGCATTTTGCAGCCAGCTCAACACCGCCAGATTCCATGTCGCCACCTGTACTTGAGAGCGTTGATTTCACCATGGGACAAATCCCCTGCCGCACTCGTACAGTTGCAAGAGTACCTAAAGACTTCGACGTGCTCAAATCCGATGGCCCGGTATGGTATTCCCCCTATTTTTTTTCCTCTGCACTGGCAACACCACTGCGTAAGCTTTTTCATCTATCCTACTCTTTAGGTCTCCTTCCGAGCAGATGGAAAACAGCATTTGTCCAACCCGTCCCTAAAAAGGGCGAATCTTCGTCAAACTAGCACTTACGTCCCTTCTTCCTAAGGTCATGGGAACGCTGATAAATCGTCAGCTTATGAAATATCTTGAATCGCGGAAGCTTCTTAATGACCGGCAGTACGGTTTCCGCAGCAACAGGTCCACTGGTGATCTGATAGCTTATCCAACCGAAAAGTAGGACCAATCTTTGCACAATGCAGGTGAAAGCAAGATCGTTGCACTTGATATTTCTTCACATTTGAAAGAGTTTGGAATTAAGCTCGTGTCGACCAATCTCTTCTTCTATGGATTAGAAATTATCAATTCAAGTTGTTGTGAATGGGTTCAAGTCTGATATCCACCGAATAAATGTTGGTGTTCCCCAAGGTTCTGTTCTGTCCCCGACACTCTTTCTCATTTTTATACATGATCTCTTGTCTGCTACTTCTAATCTAATCCATTCTTTCGCTGATGAAAGCACTCTCAGCTTTTCATATTCGTTCCAAGACTCACGACCCCGCCCTTCGGCCGTAGAATTGGAACGGCAGCATATGATAAGCACATTGAATTCCGATCTTGACAGCATAAGTAATTGGGGAAAGAAATGTGCATTATCCATGAATGGCGCTTGTGTCGATGAAACCGGAAAACTTTCCCTCCTTGGGATGTGTATCAACACAACACTTAATTGGAACGATCACATATTTTAGGTCGCCAAAAATGCTGCGAAATGTTTAGGCTTCCTTAGTCGATGCATGAAATTCTTCACTCCCTCTGATTTGGCTTACATTTTTAAGGAGTATATCCGCCCCAAAGTTGAGTACAACGCTCTGGTCTGGTCTGGTGCCCCCAAGACCACACTGCACCTACTAGACACCATCGACAAGCGAGTGATAAAACTTATAAGAGACAACAATATTGCAGAGTCATTAGATTCGCTCGAACATCGACGTACCGTCTCGTCTCTCTCTCCGTATTTTATCGCTATTTTAACAAACGATGCTCAAGTGAGCTTGCCAACTGCATACTTCCTCTCAATGAATTCACCCGCAATACTCGTCTAGCCAGGAATGCTCATCAGTTTACCCGTAGGCCTACTTTCGGACGCACAGTTAAATTTTGAGACTCATTCATCAGCCGCACGACACGAATATGGAATGCTCTTCCCAGCCCAATATTTCTCACAGACTACAATCCGCAGATATTTAAAAACAATGTGCACAGGTACCTCCTCTTCACTTTCGTCCCGTGCTGTGTCTTCAACCCGGACACTTAAGGGTACTAACAATCCCTTGTGCGCGCGTAAATTATAAAAAAAAATGAAGTTTTCATTGATAACGTCGATTTTTCTTTGAATTTGCAAGATATCTGATTTTTCGTGCAATATTCGTGTAGAGTGGAGCCAGGGGAGGTTGAGCAGGTTTTATTTCGTGCAATTTGCAGTTTTTTGATTTAGCTCAATTACTCCATACAGAACATGCTGACAACACAATCTCTTGGAAAATAACTTTAGACATTACAAGGGTGTGTTAGGTGATAGATTTAGTACGGCCATGATAGAGTTTTTCGTAGGTAGACTGACTTTGTGACTGACAATGTATTTTTAATGCGATCTCCGTAGATAAGTCTCTGATCTAAGTATACACCGAGATACAAAACATGGAATGGCATTGTAATTTATACTTAGCTGATTGTAAGGTAAACAGCAAGCTTTCCTTTTTCGTGTGCAAAGTATAGCTTGAGTTTTATCAGCATTAATGTTAATCTTCCAAAGTTTGAGGTATGCAATAATGTCATCAAGTGCTCTTTGGAGATTGTCGTTCACTACATCTCCAATTTCGTGTGAGCTGTAAAATGCTGTATCATCCGCTGACATAGCTTTTTCAAATAACCCACTTACCTCTTGTTTGGGAATATTTTTTAGCGGCGTGGAGTATAGCTACTGCTTCTGCGGTGTATATGGAGGCGATGTTCGGTAGGATGCCTTGCGAAATGATCGAGCCTTCTTGATTAACAACTGCATAGGCTGTGTTGTCGTCTGTTTTGGAGCCGTAGTATTGCTAGTTGCAGCCTGTCTGTTATAAAAGCCGTCGCAAATCCACAAAACGACTCTATAACCCCGTCCAACATTCGTGATATCGTCATCAAATCACAAACGAAGTTAAAGCTGCCATGGACACCAGGCCATGTTGGAATTGCGGACACACAGAATTTACTCACCAGCACCTGCTCAAAAGGGAGTCCCCTCCAAACTGCCTCACCTGCCGCAGACCAGTAACCATCACGCATATCTTAAGTCAATGCTTTTTATTATCGCAACCAGCACTGCAAAACAACCTCAACCACAACGTAGTAGGTCTACATCTCCTCAAGACATAAGTGAGATAAAAAATCGGGCTTAACATCGAGCCTTGGGGTTCACCAGAAGTGATTGCTTTCGTGGTGGAGAGGGTTTTGTTGAGGATGACCTTAAATGTTCGGTTTTCTAGAAAGCGTTTAATTAGCTGTATGCGGTGTACAGGAAACCGGGACATTTAGAGTTTACAAAGCAAGCCACTGTGGCAAATGGAATCAAATGCCTCAAGACCGGTCGGATTGTTTAATTTTTAGTTTCTTTTTAAAATGGTCTGAAATGCGAGAGAACTTGTTGTGATGTGTTGTAACACTGCCTCAAACCGAATTGCACAAGTAGAAGAAAGTTAACTTTCTTGTGACTCTATGACTTTTTCGTTAATTTTCTTCTGGAACAAATATAATGAATATGGAACCAGTAACACACGCCGATTTGGAGCCCCGAAAAGGCACAGTTAATGCCACATTTTTAAAGGAACGTTTAAACGTTCTGTGATCCTTGTTTTTCCTGGAGCAGTTTTCTCACTGTATGCTGTACTTGTATGTCTTTTCCGGAAGAAGCTTCCAATACAGGCCTGCTCCATCCGCGTTAGTTGTTTATTTAGGCGATGCTAGGAACTTATGCACAACTTATACCTTGTAGAACTTCAAAAGCGTATATCATTTATGTGCTTTCAGCTTAAACTAAAAGCGTAATACTTTCCTCACCTCTCCACATATTGATGAACAAATGATATCTCTACCTCTTGCTTCTTCTCCAAGCACGCCCTTATTCTTTGATCTTTGATCGACCAGTACTCGCAGACAGTCGATGACATCGATCGAATTAATTTGACTTTCCCTGTCATTTTTATTCTTATCAAAGAATTTACATGCACATCTGTAGAGCCAAACAGTCGTTGTGTCACTCATGACCGCTGCATGTCGAAAGACTCGTCTGTTGACACACCTAACACCTTATCAACGTCTAATCTAGGTGCCAGGTGGTCTGATAAGCTCGATTTAATTGGAATGCTTCGTGGTTTTCTTCTTCCGAATGAAATTCCATCAAGTGTCACTTCCTGCTGCAGGCCAAGTGAACGCCATCCACCCACGACCATCCAGCCGGGGAGCTTATCTCGTCGCAAGCAACGCCTTAGAATGTTACTGTGGTCGGTAGGCGCCCTCACCGAACACACGAATCGCATAGATAATCGAACCATTGCTCTTCTGGTGATAAGATACACATGCGTGTGTGTATCATCGGCCGCGGTTATCATCTGCTTGTCATGCCTTCAATAGCCGACGCTGGATGTATCTCGTCGCGTTCGCATGAATTGATTTCTTTGTTCGCACTACGTACCGTGTCCGATTGGGGAAGTAAAAGTAAATAAACCCGCTTCCTCCTCCATGGCTGGCTGGGATTGCGGTTCGTGTCCGAGTGGAAGTGACCAGAATTGAATCGATCGCGCTGCCAGTGCGCCGGCCGGCCGGAGTGTTCTCGATTCAATGGACTATCTGCGGTAGCATCGATGCACAAGTCGTGCCTACATTTTGTCATCACAATGGACACTCGGTCTGCAGGCAGGGTCAAGAGCAGACAGCCGATTGGCCGAGGGGCGCACATCCTGGGGATTGCATAAGATCGACCAGTTGTGCGCATAAATCATTCAGAATGCTGTGAGAGATTGCCACTGATTACGACTAGAAAACGCGATCGCCTGTGATTCCAGCCGTAAATTCAATTGGAGCAGGAGACGGGAATGATGCGATTGCAAGTCTTCCTGTTTTGTCGTTGGCTTCTCCTTCTGCCCCTCCTCCTCGACTGAGATACCTTGTGACAATGCGACCATAAACAGGAATTCAGTCTGCGAGCAGCGCACTCCGGCAGAAAGACTGTAATGGAATCTGGTCGTAGCGGCTGCTCCGCGCTTCGCGCTCCGTGCTTTTAGTTATGGTTCAACTTAATTTCTTCATAAACGAAACGATTAAATGGCAATCGAGAGGAATCAATTTGGAGTGTGAATGGGGGACGCGGCAGTGACACTCGTTGCGGTCGCAGAAGTCGGTGCGTTTGAGTGAGTAATTGATGGCCAGCTCGTCGCTTAATTCCTCGAAACTCCTACCCCGAGCTGCCGGGCATGGCTGAAACTTGAGACCGATTAAGTTTACGAACGGAGTTAATTGAATGACCCAACTGGTTCGGCTTTCAGGGTGTCTCTCGTATTCTAACTTAGGTGGCACTAACATGTCAGGAGCTGTTCAGTGCAATGGAAGAGGAAATCAATCGGTTCCATGTTCAGGTAAAGTTGACATTGGCGGTATCTTGACAAAGTCTGCATTTTGCAGCGACAGGCGGCGCCATAAATTCAACAAGTTACACGTGAAAAAGACTTCTGCTTTCCGGTTTGCTAACCTAAATATTTTGTCAGAGAAAAAAGTCATTTACAGTGCAGAGCCTGCAGCCGATCGATCTTCAAGTTCTGACAATGAGAAGTTGCATAATGGGTGCGGCTAGCGTCCGCTAAACGACTCCACTCGAGGCGGTTCGTCGTAATCAGCGTTGAAGAGTGGGTTATGTGCAAAAGTCGCTTCCTGGGCATAGAACCGTGGGATACTAAAAAAGCTCTTGCGAGGCGCAGCAGGTGGTAGACAATCTACCGCCGTGAGGCAATCACTCACCGACCATCGCAGATGATTAATTCCCAGCTGAACTAACAAATTAAAATGGTCGCCATGGATGGATGGGCGATCAATTAATCTCCTTTCGAATAACAGAGACACAGTCGAGAATGATAACGAGATTCTCTGGATAACTCAATCGGGTGCAAAGCGAGGCAAAGTATCAATCATAGGACCTGACGACAGCTAAGCGATGAAAAAAAGGCAAATGAATGCAATGCATTCATGCAGTCCTCTGAATGAGAGCATCGCGCAATACGTGGTGTGAATTTGAATTGAGTGTGAGTGTTCACTCAGCATTTTAGAGGAAAAACTCCATATGATGTGAATAGGAAAAGATTTCGTTAAGTTTAGCGAAAGCCCTCCCCTCACATATTTTGACAACTGAGTGTGAATGTTGGTCCTCCATGTTGGAGTGAATAAAGATGGAAGGTATTCAGTGAACACTTGAAAGAGTTGAGTAACTTCATAAAAAAGTAAAAAAATGGAGGGTGCTCTTTCGGATGAGGATTAAGAATAAATCTGGAATGAAAGAAGACAATTTCATAAAATGTTGAAAAAGAAGCCTACATCCAGACAGGAAATTTAAAAACAAGTTGGGTTGGATGCTTTGAGAGAAAAAACAAAAATCCCATGACGTTTATTTGATCACCTCGCAAATTCGGAAACTAATTGAAAACATGGTCACCCTTGTCAAGTCCAAATGGGAATAGAAAAATACGAACAATCCTTCCATGATTCCTCTGAGTCTCCGAAACGAAAGAATCATTGTTTTCCGTGTTTCTGTGCTCAGAAAGATAACTGAAAATTAATATTCCCTTTGCGCCCACTTTTGTTGATTAACTTATAAGAAAGTTGGCAGATAATGTTGACAGCTCTCCACTCTAGTTTTCGTACGTCAACTGGAGGGAAAGAACTTACTTTGAGCAAATTTTTTTTGTTTTGAGTGTTCCCCTTAACGACGACACTTCACTCATGTATTTTTACTCGGGGTGTTTCCATAGTTTTATTGATACCAATATTAGCCACTGGCTGGTTACAGAAAACAGCTTGAACGCGTTTAGGTTACTAGAAGACTAACTTTTCAGTGAGCTTTTAGAAGCTGTACAGTAAGCAAACCAGCAGAGCTGATTCTTGGTGCCCTTGAAAAAAAGACACGTCGGATATGGTCCCGAAGATGAATGGAAGAAAAGACATAACGGGGAACTCTATGAGCTGTACCAAGATGTGGATCTGCAATAGTCCGGAATGTGTCTGACTGTACTGGCAAAGCCACATCGAGGGCATGGGTACCACTTTACTCCAACAGTGCTTAATGTCCTAGAGAGAGAAAAAGGGGAGAAGGGGAGAGGAAGCCCGAACCGAACATCACAGGCGCAAGACAGCTTGGTCTTGATGAATGGAAGCAGCGCTCTCAGGACCATCAACGATGAATACCAGATATTGCTCAGGATCAGACCATCCGAGTCAAAGGCGCGACTGGCGACAAAGGTACCACTGAAAGGTACCACAGGATAAGTCTGTGTACCATGTATATCATTCGATAATTCCACTGAGATGTAAGATGAAAGACAAGGCCTCGATTTACGGCGCTTCGATTAACGTCATTTTGAACTTGTGACGGCAAACAAAAAATCATGAAGCTACCTCACATTTAGGACGTCCTCGCTTCGAACCTAAGTCAAAACTTTTAAGATCTAAAAAAATATTCCAAACAATCTTCACTTCAGTTTAAATTTCAGATTTTGTAGGTCTGTAGGGTAGACTGGGTACGGTTGAAACATTTTAGCGTTGATCGTCCACAGCATCGTGAATACTCAAGCGACCTATGTCGGATGTATAGTAAATGAAAGACCGTATATCTGTCCACTAAATGTTTGTCATTTTTATTCTTATATTCATGAGATACTTAGATGCTAGACAAAAATGCTTATAACTAGTTAGATGAACAATGCTAGATGGAACTTACTGGCCCTCGGCAGGCGCTCTAAGCTAAAATTAAACTTATGTCTTTCGACCTAAGCTAACAACGCATATATTTGAATAACATTTTTTTTTATTTCTATTTGTTTCTCTATTTACATCTTACCTTACCACAAAAACTACCCTAATGTGTGTAAGCCGGCCATAGGATGCTACGGATAGACATTTATCAAATCCAGTGCAAGACAGAGACCGACCGACTCCGCCATTCGGGGATACGTACTACCCTTTTTACCCCAGGTCTAAAGGGTTCGACGAGGGAACATCTCGCACATCCCGTCTTGAGACCGACGTGCTGAACCGGAGGAGACAATCCTCAGCTCGTTGTGCGACGGAATGGTCGTGGGTGAGTCGCCCATCCACAGTATTTCTGGCGATGTGGTAGATGAGCGGCACCGCATTTGTACCAGTCATCTGTATCATCTTGTATCAGTCTGTTTTTGTCTAAATGGAGAAAGGCTTCTGGGGGGACGAAGCCGTTGTGGCGTACCCTTTCGTGGTAGAGTGAGTTGGGATAGTAAGCCCCCGAGATCAAGTTATTGACCGAGTTCTTGTTGTATGAAACCTCAATGGAGTAGCATTTTCTAAAGCCCTAAGACAAGCCCTCGCAAACAACCGAATCTTTTCCATCAAGCTTGCACTCACGTTGAACCACACGTGACAGCCACACGAGTGAGCATTGACCGGATGAGGGCCATGTAGCAGATAACCTTCAACCTCGCATCGAGTTGGCTGTTGTAAAGCAGTCTCTTTCTAATGGCAAAAGCGCCTCGGGCCCTGGCCGGAGCAGCATCTACATATTTGTTGAAATAGAGATACTGGTCTAGCCAGATCCCCAGGCCAGTGGTTGCCCATGGCGTCCAACAATTGAGAACTTTCGCCAATTCTTTTTCGTATCCGCCGAAGCCTTATACAACGGCGGCGTCCTGAACAGTATGGTTTCCGACTTCTGAAAGTTGATTTTTAGCTTCCAGTCATCGTTAAGTCACCCTGCACGAGAGTAGTGATGTCCTCTGCCTGGTCTGTACACGATCAAGTCGTCGGCGTACGCAATTACGTGAGGAAGAGAACTTATCAGATCGCTGAAGTAAATGTTGAACCTGGATCGGCGAATTAACGGCACCATGTTGGAGACCATTTTTGACATCAAAAATATCTGTGCAGGTCACGTTGCCATTTTTGATGACGAACCGTCTACCGATAAGCAGCAGTGGTTCGCTAATGCCTAGCCGATTGAGCTTGTATAAAAAGCCCTTCTAACCATACGATGTCAAAGGCCTTCTCCAGGTCAATCAAGCAGGCACCCGTACATTGTTTCTGGCTCTTGTTCCATTGGATATCTGACACCAGTTTCGACGCGGCATGAGTGGTGTCATGCCCCGCTTTGAAACCGAATTGGTTGCCCGGAATTAGATTTTCGTCCTTAGTCCAGATGATCAGAGCTCTATAATCACCTTCTCGAACACCTTGCTGATGTTCGGAAGAAGACTAATTGACCGGAGGTTGCAGGGATTCGATATGGGTTGCACAATCGCTGTTTTCCAATGCTCTGGATAATGTGCATTATTCAGAGCAATGTTAAACAGGATTGTGTACATATTAACCACTTCCAGGGGGAGATGTTTTGAAATGAAAAATGAAATCGGAATAGCATTTCCGATTGCGTTGACTGCAAAGGCTACTGTTACCAAAGAACCCCTCTCGGCTGATGTCACTGAACCTACTTGACGAGCACCACGTCTAGCTATAATTCTGTCCGGTTTTTGCACCGTAGTGACGGTAGCATCAGCATTATACATATTTTGTGGCTCGAATTTGAAACAGTCCACAAGCTCAGTGGCCAAATTGTCGTAGAAAGCATCTACGTTGTTCCTATTGAAGCTCTAGAAAGAGGCCGAGTTCGTAAACGTCACACTGCGGCAGTCCTGCAGCCCAAGATTTGCGTTCAAAATAAATGTCAACAAACTGCAGTGACTGTGCATGAGAGCAGTCGGCAAATGCGTTCATAAAAGCAATGTGACGGTCAAACTGCCTCAAATTTGTAGTGATTTTTGTTTTGTTGCAGGATTGCGGGGAAACCGAAAAGTGGACATTTTCATGAGAAAATGGTTCCTAATAACATCATACGGAAATTCTCTTATTTTTTTTAAACAAATTTCTGTTATTTGGAACGTGTTTTGACTTCCAATTCTTTTTAGTTGAAAGCATGGCCATTTTGCTGTGTATTTTGCTACGGTTTCATTATTCAATATTTTTGAAAGTTGGTCAGTTTAAACATTAAGCCTAGTTTCACACTCTTCTTGTACATGTTCTAGATTTCCATTTTATCAATACAAATGTCAACCAAACACTCTTTGAGTCGCCCACTTATGTTGCATTTATGAATACTTTCTTGGCAATTAGAAAGTGTGTTCATAAATTTATTGAGAGAATATTTTGTGCAGTGCAGGGGTAACAATGTGGCAATTATGAACTCAAACAGACTTGTAGCCTGTGACGCACGTACTGATAGTTCAGGATTTCTTCTCGTGAACATGCGAATCCATTCTTCACCGGCCATTTCGGTGGCATTCCAACTGCGAGGAAGTGGCAAATTGTACTTGACGGATAGTTTGTATGCCAATTTCAGAACATTCTTTTCAGTTATGCCAAATTTTTTGTCTGCACATGAAATTAAATACTCAGATAGCTCAAGCTCTTGTTCCTGTGAGTCTTATACCCCATTTCTTGGTTTTCATCGCCAGTCGCATCTCGTTTACGTACATACCTTAAAGGGGAACAGTGGTTCACTCGGGTCCTTTCTGACCTCTCCCAGTCTTCCTTTGGCGTAAGGACCTTAACAGTGGACGCCCGTGTTTAAGGGGACAAACCCAGCTGGAGAAGGACCTTAACAGTGGACGCCCGTGCTTAAGGGGACAAACCCAGCTGGAGAAGGACCTTAACAGTATACGCCCGTGTTTAAGGGGACAAACCCAGCTGGAGAAGGATTCTAACAGTGGACGCCCTTGTTTAAGCTGACAAACCCAGCTGGAGAAGGACCTTAACAGTGGACGCCCGTGTTTAAGCTGACAAACCCAGCTGGAGAAGGACCTTAACAGTGGACGCCCTTGTTTAAGCTGACAAACCCAGCTGGGGAAGGACCTTAACAGTGGACGCCCGTGTTTAAAGTGACAAGCCCAGCTGGAGAAGGACCTTAACAGTGGACGCCCGTGTTTAAGGGGACAAAACCAAGCTAGAGAAGGACCTTAACAGTGGACGCCCGTGTTTAAGGTGGCAAACCCAGCTGGAGAAGGATCTTAACAGTGGACGCCCATGTTTAAGGTGACAAACTTAGCTGGAAAAAGGACCTCAACAGTGGACGCCCGTGTTTAAGGTGACAAACCCAGCTGGAGAAGGACCTTAACAGTGGACGCCCTTGTTTAAGCTGACAAACCCAGCTGGGGAAGGACCTTAAAAGTGGACGCCCTTGTTTAAGCTGACAAACCCAGCTGGGGAAGGACCTTAACAGTGGACGCCCGTGTTTAAGGTGACAAACCCAGCTGCGGAAGGACCTTAACCGAATTGGTGTACGACACTGAGAGGCTTCGTGGTTGAGACCCAGCTTCACCCCGAACCCCTACATACACACATAATTACATAAAAAACGCACTGAAATAAATGTAGTGGTCTAAATTTGTGTTTTGGAATTCAAAAGTCATTTCCGATTTACGTCGAGCCTGGCAGAACCAATTAGCGACTCAAATCGAGGTATTCATGTATTTAAGTCTTGTAAATAGTTGTAAATTGATGCCACAATAATATGTCACCCGGGTTGACTTCCTTCCCCACATTCAGTCCATCACGAAGTTGAAGTGGGCAATTTGTATGACAGTTTAAGATGTGGAACATCATTTTGTTTGTCTTAGAATTGTAGGACATGCCATGTAATGGAAAAGTCGTGTTTCACTTCATGTCATTTACGATAAATATGAATAAAATTATAGAACTAGTTCTTTATCCAAATGTCTCTTCTAAACGAGAGTTGAATGAAGTGTAGCAAGAATATTTTGATGGACATCACTCAAGCCGAAGTGCAACAAATTCCTGGTATGCTGATGGGCGAGAGGTGGCATTGCAAAATGTGGATGTGCGTGACGAACACTCTGATGGGCGGCGAAGGAGCCTGATGCTGGATGGACGACATCAGGAATCTGCGAAGTATCGATAGAAATTAAAAATTCAACTAAATTTGGTGGGCAATGTTTCATGTTCGTGAAGTTACAAGAGCTGTTGAAAAAAAAAAACTGCATTAAACCGCTTTGAGAAACAGGCAAGGCAAGACAGCTAAAGCCGTTTGTGACTGGTATGCATCGTGCGAGATTACGTGTAGCTTCATGGTGAAGAATATAGGAGCAATAAGGACACCTTCAGGTCATGAAAACTGTCAACAAAACGTGGAGGAGAACGAATAATTTAAAATAATTGCTAAAAATAACGTTGTGATTAGAATGTATGTAGATGGCCATGCAGTCCGAAATGGATTCGAATTGACTTACAATCCAATGCCGGCTCCGAGGTACGAAGTTGGAGAAGTTCTTTTGTTTCTTAATTAATTTTTATTAATCGACTAGCGAGCTCACCGAGCTTCTTCCTGAAAGTACCTTCGCAACAGTAATGCATGGCGGCGGATCGGTGATAGTTTGGGATTGTTTCTCGGCAGCTGGGGTGGGAAAACTTCATATTATTGACGGGCTAATGGGCCAAGGAAATATATTGAAATCTTAAAGCTTAATTTGGCAGAAGGTGCACGAAAATTGGATCTGCACAACCAATTTACTTTTTACCAAGGGTTAAGCTTATGATACCCAGATGTGGCTCATTTGTCCTAGAGCGATGAAAACTCCACCCCTCACCTCTCATCCTGACAAATATTCTATTGACATTCAGTCACCTCTAGGCTCGTCTGACCATTGTGTCGTATCAGCTAATTTCTCGTTATCGCCACAAACAGTTACAAAAAACAAATTCCTGAAAGAACAGTATGGCTGTACGAGAAAGCCGATTGGAGCGGTCTAAATAACTCCTTTAGGAATTTTAACTGGTCACAATGTGCCTCACTGATCATCCTTCATTCATTATAGAGTCAAGTGCATCAAGCCCAAAGCATTGTAAAAATCGAGCTGTAAAGAGGCTATCAGGTTGAGAGTGTTGAATTTTCGGATATACAAAGCCAACCCTACTGAGGAAAACCGGAATAAGTTTAAATGGGCGAGAAATGACTGTAATGCAGTTATAAGACGTGTGAAACTCTCGTATGAGCAAGTGCTACAATGTCCCAAGGGTAGCAACAACTTTTGGTCATATGTAAAAAACGTAAAGAATTGCGCCTCGTCTTCAATTCCCACGCTCATTTGCAATGACATCTCAGCTGTCAGCTCTATAGACAAGGCGAATCTGCTTGCGGCGCATTTTGCAGCCAGCTCAACACCGCCAGATTCCATGTCGCCACCTGTACTTGAGAGCGTTGATTTCACC
This sequence comes from Eristalis tenax, assembly GCA_905231855.2. NCBI lineage: Eukaryota > Metazoa > Arthropoda > Insecta > Diptera > Syrphidae > Eristalis > Eristalis tenax. Next base: position 115,679,312 of record HG993124.1, read on the forward strand.
ACGGGACAAATCCCCTTCCGCACTCGTACAGTTGCAAGAGTATGTAAACGGATGGTATTCCCCCTACACTTCTGAAGAGGTTTTCTTCTGCACTAGCAAAACCACTGCGTAAGCTTTTTCATCTATCCTACTCTTTAGCACCCTCAGCTTTTCATATTCGTTCCAAGATTCATGACCCCGCCCTTCGGCCGTGGAATTAAAACGGCAACTTATGTTAAGCATATTGAATTCCGATCTTGAAAGCATACGTAATTGGGGGAAGAACAACCGAGTGGAATTCAATGCTTCAAAAACTCAATGCTGCCTCCATGAATTGCAATGTCGATGAAACCGGAAAGCTTTCCCTCCTTGGGATGTGTATCAACATAACACTTAGTTGGAACGATCACATATTTGAGGTCGCCAAAAATGCTGCGAAATGTTTAGGCTTCCTAATCGATGCAAGAAACTCTTCACTCTGATTTGGCTTTAATTTATAAGGCGTAGATCCGCCCCAAAGTTGAGTGCAACGCACTTATCTGGTCTGGTGCCCCCAAGACCACCCTGCACCTACGAGACACCATCCACAAGCGAGTGATAAAACTTATAAGAGACAACAATATTGCAGAGTCATTAGACTCGCTCGAACATCGACCGTCTCTTCTTTGTCCGTATTTTATCGCTATTTTGCCAAACGATGCTCAAGTGAGCTAGCCAACTGCATACTTCCTCTCAATGAATGCACCCGCAATACTCGTCTAGAAAGGAATGCTCATCAGTTTACCCGTAGGCCTACTTTCGGACGCACAGTTAAATTTTGAGACTAGTTCATCAGCCGCACGACACGAATATGGAATGCTCTTCCCAGCCCAATATTTCTCACCGACTACAATCCGCAGATATTTAAGACCAATGTGCACAGGTACCAACTCTCCCTTTCCTCCCTCTATACCTTCGGCCTGTGATGTGTCTTGACCCCGGACACTTTAGGATATTAACAATCCCTTGTGCGCTCACAAATTATTAAAAAAAGTATATGTTCTGGAATTTTATTAAATTCTCTCGAGACCCTGCTCCCAGTTTCCTTCGGTGCTCCCTGAGTCTACAGTGCCCTGTTAGGATACGGAGGTTGTTCTTAATCATTCTGATACATGTCTCAAACCTCTTCTGCTTATGTTGACCCAAGAGCTTCTTGGGCTGCTTCATGCCATGAGCGTTGTTCCAGGTATCTGCCCGGTTCCTTCTTTCTAGTTGCCTGAACTCCTCCCTGAGGTAGTGATCTCCTACAGCGCAGAATGACTCGGGGCCTATGAAAGCTTCCGATGCTATTTTCCTTGCGAGGGAGTTGGCCATTGCATTGCCTTCCATCCCTTTATGGTCAGGTATCCAACTAAGTTTTACTCTGCTACTCCTGCTCAGTTTCTTAAGCTTCTGTAGGCATTCCCACCCGAGCTTAGATTTGGTTATGTAGTAGTCTATTGGCAGGATAGCGGAACTTCCTTTCCACACAAGGAAAGACACTGGTCGAAAAACGGCGATGTGCTACTGGCCTATGTTAAACAAAAATAGAGAAATGAGGCCAAAGTGTGATCGCCAGTGTTCCCTCCCTTTTGGTAAGCCTGCAGCGTACTAATGTTCGACATCATTGCTATGTCGTAGTTGGTATAATTCCTGTCAAGATTGATCTGAGCGCAACTGTCTATGGCATAGACTTCTGCTTGAAAGATGCTGCTATAATACTCCTGCCCCTGTTCCTCGATCAGTTCTTGATCCATCTGCATACCACTTCACCGTATTGCTGCTCAGTCTGTGGACTATGGATTCATTGCTCCAGTCAGTTTTTGAACTCCTTTTGGAAGTTGAATTTCCTAATCGGGTCATCCTTCGGAATGGCCAGGAGTAGTAGATTTCTGACTAGTGCATCGAATTGTCTCGATGTAATGCTCCCATGATTAATGGGAATTGATCTGATATCGATTACAATTTTTGTAGTTTCTTAAAAAATTCCATTGTTTATCTACTAAAATTTTGTTCCGGCATTCAATGGCATTTTTCATAATTTTTATTAAAAATACTTTAGTAACTGGACAAGAGCAAAGTGAACAAAAAGAGTTCCTTACGCTCAGAGCTGTTAACAAATTTTAAGGGTAAGAGGTAGAAGATGTCTTTAATACTTAATTCTCCGGTTTGCTGGACGATTTTCGTTTCGTGTCGCCATTTCCTGAACTGCCGCGATAACTCTTCCAATGTCCACGTCCTGGGACCGCGTAGTAATGTGTCAATAATCTGTGTTGCTTACAATTTCTTGGCAGTTGGTAAGACTTATATCCATCACCATCTTGAAGGAGTCACAAGAAGGCTCATCTTGGCATTACCCAGTGTAGACTGCAATCGGAAGCCATAGAAACGGACGTCAGCGCAGTGCGTCGTGTTGCTTTTACATATCAATCCTTTCTCGTATCCCGTACTCTTCGCGCATTATAAGAAATCGATTTAGCCCGAAAACGAGGATATTTGCTTGAAAACTCGGTAAAACGTCGTCTCGATGTAAATCTCTACGATCTGTAATCACTTGCGGGTACAGACGACGCGTGATAACCTGAGGCTTAGGCACGATTATTTCATAGAGTCTTAGACGTTCTGACAAAAGAACAACTTACAACATACCCGATCACAACAGAGGCAGACTAAACGAGATCAGTAATCACTCGAGTGAATGACCTCATTACCGACAAAAGAAAACCGAAACTCTTACGATCCAGATACCATGTGTCTTTCCACTCCCAGTAGATCCTTGGATTTCAAGTGATTCAGGATTCAACAAGGAACCCAACAGAAGACAAAACAACGAAATGACAACATGAATCCATCGATATAATATTCCTCAGATCGGATCCCACCAGATTTCGTGCGTATTTAGAGCACAACTTCATTCTTTTTGGGAAAAAGAAAAGGATTCCACGATCGCATCTTCAAACGAAAATCGAAGTACTCAAGCGATGTGTATACACACACGTCTTGTTTCCCTGGCCATTGCAAAGGTAAAAACTACCGAATAATAATAATAAAGAACACGAATCGCATCTTGCTGGTTTTTTTGTTGTTTTCATTTTTTTGGAACGTTACCAACGGAAGTCGTAAACAATGGGTCAGTTTTTCTTTGGTGTGCTGCCTCAATAGAGAGACAGAGAGGAGGATGTGCACTCTTCTGTTGCTGCGCGCATGTTATGTGCACACGAGTGTGTGTCTGTGTGAGTATCCAAAATACTCGAAAACTCAAAAAGGCAGAGATGATGAGGATTAAGCATGGAATTCAAACGAACGAAAGACAAATCTCAGCAAAAGAGCAGATGTTTCAGCCACATTCAACGTGTCCATGGGCCATGGTACTCAAGGATCTCAGTAGCTGGCTGACGATTGTGTGTAGTACCATACGCTCTATACACGAGATACTTGCAGGAGATGGTGTGCTGAACGAAATAAATTTTAATAACAGCATGCTGGGATTAGTCTGCGGTTTTGTCCTCGAATAGGAGGAGTACCCAGTGCCCAACCTCATATACGCACAGGTACACAGGTATGTAGGTAGGTAGCGTAACATCGAATGCGGATCGGTTTTCGGTTCTTTCAACGTAATTATGTAGTCCGGGTGTGTGTGTATGTGACTGAATTTGCATACATGCCGTGTGTTTTCAAAGCAACGGATTGAATTTCGAAAATCAGGCAACACTTTAAGGGAAATATCCTTTGAAATACGCTTGTTTTATGGCCAGGCAGGTGGACGGATGCGTCGGCGTGTCGGCTGGACGGTAAATCATGTCTAGGTTAGGTTAGGTAGGAGTGGCTAACTGCTGAAAGTAGACACACTTATGTCAATGTAGGTCCATTGTTGTGCTCCGCTGATTGACTACTCGTTGACTTGGAAGCGGTGTTTATGATGCTGTTTAGCTCGCTGAGATTATTGATATAGTCGGACCTCTACGGCTGTCCAGAGCGCTATAGGAGGTGGCTTCTACCATCCCTTAATCCATGCAGTTTCTGCTACAATCATTGTGTGGGACACCCAGCATGCGGGCGTGTACGCCAATTGCGGTGTGCTCGGTTGGCATCATAACCGAGCACTCCGCAATTGGCTGAGCGCCCTGTGTGTAGATCTGCGTAGTCTGAACTGACATACTGATCGTTTAACGTTCAGTGCTGGCCATATATCCATTGCCTAAGACAGATGGTGCCTGCATTCTAAGATCAAACCATTTGTGGGTGGTTTAATTTGTAAAGAAGATGGTAGGCTGTAGGGACCGGCATAGAGGGTGGATCTCCTCCTTGTGCTGTACCACATCTAGCTAGTTTATTGGCCTGGTGTGACGGCACCCACATGAGGTGTACATTCAAATCCCCAGCTTCCTCGTTAAGGAACAACCTGCAGTTAAGGTATGCTTTTGAGTTGGAGCGTGTAGTTGGCATTGTCCGAAGACTTTATTGCGCCCTGGCTGCCTTCACAGATATCCCTTTTGGATATAACACTGTTCTTGAGCCTGGACAATGCCTCTTTTATCGCAATGGTCTCTGCCTGAGAAGTTGTCAGTGAACTGCAAGGATATGGCAACATTCAGGTCTTTGAAATGGACTTCCGGCCTCCCAGACTCTCAGACTCCCATTCGCAGAAGATCGTCCACTTAACTTTTAACTTTAACCATTAAACTTACGATCGCTAATGCCTACTCAGACTAAGCAGAACTACACACAAGACGCTCAGCGATCGTCTGGAAGGAATTCTGGTAAAAACATCTTTTCGAAGGTGGATTGGGGTAGTAGGCCAGGGACAAAAATCACCTACTACCCCAATCCATCTTCGGAAGTAACTTGAATTCATTCACTGAGTGACCGATGGTGAGTTTTGAGCAAAGTCGGAGATTTGTTTGCCGAACAGGTTAAGTAGAAGACGGTGGAGGAGTATGTTAATTACATCTGACGGAGTACTTCTCAACGCTGCACTCATACACATGCGAGCCAGACTCTGCAAACCGGTTGAGTGTGTTGCAGTTGAGAGGCTAGAGGGCTATCCACCAAACTGAGACACCGTATATTAGTGTCGGTCTGACAATTGGTGTGGTTTTAGTTAGCATTCTCCACTTGCATCCAATAGCTTTTTTTGCAGCTGTATAGGGCCGTGGCGGGTGGGTCGTCATGCCGTGGCGTAGTAGGACACCTACACAGAGGGTGCCAGGTTCGATCCCCGAACTCACCAAAATTGATAATTTATGGCTTCACTCTTTCGAATCACCGGCAAAGTTCAACAAGGAGAGCCTATACGAAAACGCAAACTTTGGGCAAATTACGCAAAATGTATGAAATCTAAAATGTAGTACCGCAAATATTTTTTGTAAATATGTGCAAGCTGAAGCAACTGTCAAAACCGTGTTGCTTTTCCAAGAAATTTTTTTTCGCGATATTTTCTTGCAATATTATGGAATGCGTCGTCGGTTATAATAGCTACAAAACAGTTTCGTGACGCCTTGGAAATTAATATGGCGTGTCATCAAAACATCCAACGAGACCAAGGAATGTTTAATTTCAAAGAACATGGGATTTGTCTGTCTTCTTGTATCCACTTCAGTTCATGGACACTTTGTGAACCTATTTCAATGTCTAGTTATAAGCCTTATAATTTGCAACCATCCAATAAAGTTTTAAAAGATTTATATTCAAAATATTCATTGTTATTTTTTTTTAATAAAAAATGCGAGTAATTTGTTCCTGAACGTCAAAAGTATGCTTTGCAATCGTATGCTTTTAACGTTTCAACCGCTTTGTTCCTCTTGCTTTGCAAAGTTTACACTTCCGAATGGGCTCGTAGTTCTATCTAAAAAATGCTTCTCAACTCTGCCACTCGTGACGGAAGAATAGCCCACACGATATTTAGAAGCTAGGCTCAGGTCTATCTCGGTCCCTGTGGCGCCACACATATTATTATTATTATAGGGCGGAATAGGCTTTCCTGCCACTTTCCTGGATATTGAGTTTCCAGTTTGGCTTGTTATCGATTATAAGACCCAGACACACTGGCATGGTGGTTGGTTGTAGGGTGGAGCTGCACATAGGGGGACATAGGGTGAAAAGTACAAGTTCCGATTTTTGTGAGTTGTTTACCGAAAGCATTTGTTGATCATGCCTATATACTTTCTCCACTCATAGGCAGATGCGTGACTACCACGTCTTTTTACAAAATGTTAACGTTTATTTAAGAAAAACATGTAAAATAGTATTATTCAAAGTATTGCCCATCTGAAGCTATGACTTTTTCCCATCTTTTTGGCAATTTGTGGATCCCATCTCAAAAGAACTGCGCCGGCTTGGCAGCCAAGAATGAATCAAGCCAATTTTTGATATTCTGCTCTGATGTGAACCGTATTTCAGTGAGGGCGTTCTGCATCGACTGGAACAAATGGAAGTCAGAAGGGGAAAGATCTGGGCTACAAGGCGGGTGGGGTAAAACTTGCCAACCACTGTTTTCCAAATAGTTCTTAACTGGAATAGCAACGTGGGGCCGAGCGTTGTCACAGTGGAAAATTATTGCCTCGTGTCTGTCGCATATTCCGGGCGTTTTTCGGCTACTGCTCTCTTCAAACGGATTAATTGTGTTCGGTAGCGTTGTCCATTGATGGTTTCATCCGGCTTTAGCAGCTCATAATACAGCACACCCTTCTGATCCCACCAAATACAAACCATTACCTTCGCGCCGTTGATGGTTTCACATATGATTTTTTACGCTTGGGGTTGTTGTAATGGACTCATTTTCATCACCAGTAACAATCCGATGCAAAAATGACTTCCTTTTGTGGCGTCGTATGCCCGCAAAAACACTTTTTCAGGCACAAAGTTCGACATATTTGAGTGAAAAAAAAATTGTTGTTGTTTACACTTCAAATGAATGACATATACTGATATGACGTACAATGACAGTAGCCTTCCAACGCATGTTCCAATGCAATAATACAAGTTACGACATCTCTTAGCAAACCGCACGTTTAAGCACAACTAAGTTATAGACCCAATATTTAAACCATTGACAGCACATTTAGGCTTCCCTACGGTCAATATTTTTGTACAATAAATCGGACATTACTATTTCCGTTTTTCCCTACAAGATGCCATAATATTGTACAGTAATTAACTTGATGAGATAATATTGTGTAATACCAAATATTGTACAATAATATTGACCGTACTTTACAGGGCCCATACACGCTACAGGTACGTCGCTGAAAGCCTTAAGTCTGTGCAAGTACACCTTAGCCACACACGGTGCAGGCAAACGTTTCGTCGTTGTCTTTAGGCCGGAAAAACGACGACACTGCTTTGAATGTAATTAAATGCAAACGATTATAATGAAAAAATTTAAATGAAAAAAATTGAATAAATGCAAAATAATTTAATTAAATGCAAAAAAACAAAGAAAAAAAGTTTCGACAATTTCGTACAACTATAATAAATTTCTAAAAACTCGATGTGAAATTATCTATTCGTCTTTTCATTCATATTTACGATATGAATAATCCTGCTGCAGACACGTCGTTGAAGAGACGTCGTTGACCATGCAAAATTCAAAAAAATGTTTATTCAAGCTGCAAATAAGCGACATGTCATATTTACACTCCTCCAACTAAAGTACTTCTAATAAATCAATAATTATACTAAACACCAATACATTGCAATTAGGAAAAAAACATGTATTAATCTATAACCTCCTAACTTTAATATAATTCCAGCCAAAATTATTGAACAAGAACCTGGAGCTTCTACATGAGCCGTTGGTAATCATGAACAAAATCAAAATGTAGGGATATTCAAATTAAAAATGGATATGTATTTAAATAATTAAAATTATAGTTATTTATTGAATAAAAATGTATTGTTTATAAATTATTATGTAAATAAAATATAATAAATAATATGGGTAAAGAAGACATTAAAGTATAAAATAATTCTTTTCGTGCTTCAATCAGTTGTTACCTTTCGAAGAAATAACACGAGAGGCATTTGCCTTCGTGGGAATATAACAGGACAAAAACGGGTGTCGTAATAAAGTCTCAACAGCAAAGTCCGCTACCGGCCTAAAAAATAAGAAACAAATGTTTTATCTTGACCTTGTGAAGAAAAATGCTACTTTCGCCACGATTTGGCAGCTCATATGTACAATATATCATTTACTCTGGTTATTCTGGTCCCATTAACAAAACAAAACCCCCTTTGAACCATAAATGATCAAGTTCGGAGTCGATGCGATGGGTTGAGTTGCGCCGTTCCCTCTCTAAAAATAAATAAAATATAAATAAATTTGTGCTTACTTATAAATGTTAAAAATAACCACAACATAATATACAATAAAAATACGTTTTTATAATTATTAAATTTATTAATAAAAATCACTAGGCATTCATATTAATGTACAAATTAAGAAAATTAATAAAATCGTTCGATAAGACCTAAAAAATAAGAAATTCCTACTCAATAATTTCTAAAATAACTTAATATAATTAAAACAAATACAATCTGTATTTATAAAACTTGAGCCTAAAATTTTTGTCGCCGATTCACGCCTAAACGCATATACCAATTTTAACCAAACTTTCACACATTGTTGGTATTGGGTTATATCCTGTTTGTGTGAAGTTTGCTTTAAATCGGTAAACGTTTGTGCGGGTTGCGCGTGTGTGAAAAAAACACACGAATGTCAGTACATTTAGGGTTTTTCCCACACATTAGCCGTGTTTTTTTCGTCCGCAAGTGTATCCACTCCGCATATACAATGAAAAGGAGAGGTGACAAGACGCACCCTTGGCGAAGTCCAACGCCCACAGTGAAAGGTGCTGATTTAGCACCATTTACCCGAACACAGCTGATACAGTTTGTGTATACAGACTAAATGGCCCTCAGAAGAGGACCATCAATCCCATACTCCTTCAGAACACTGCGTCTGCCTCTGACAATTATATGTACGATGTTCACGTGTAGTTAAGCTATTAGTTCTGTTTATTTATACCACAACTCCGGGTAAAATAAAGGAATGATTGCTCTGCAGCGACGTGTCTGTGTCGTCGTGGGCCCTATTAGATCAGACCAAATGAGTAAACTAGCGCACGCATCGATAGTTAAACGTTAAACATCGATAGTACTATCGGTATTTTTTGTTTTTGCTGGCATTGAAACGGAGACAGCCAAAACAGATGCAGTGGTGAACGAGAGCAAAACTAAATTATGGTGTCATCAAGAAAGGACGCACACCATCGACACCATAGGCAGCTATAACTTCGATGTAGTGAAGGACTTCTTCTGACTCGGTTCCTTTTTTTTTAAATAAGACCTTGATCTATGGCACTATGGCCTGCACAATCTCAGGAGCAGATGAAGAAGAGCTTAATCTTTTCAAGAGAAAAATTCTGCGTTCAATCTTTGCTCCTGTTTTCGTTGGTGACTTTTGGAGATGGAGATTCAACCATGAACATTGCGAGCTGTACAGCGACGTGATTCAACGTCTAAGATGGCATGTAGAGCGTATAGACAATACTGCTCCAGCCACGAACATTCTTTGACTCCCAGCCAGTGGGACAATGTAATAGAGGACGCGCACGGACCCGCTGGCAAACACAAATGTAGAAGGACCTCAACCAACTTGTCGTGTGAAATTGGAGGCAACTGGCTAGAGGTCGCACCAGCTGGAGAGGCTTGTTAGTTGAGGCCCAGGTCTACCACGGATGGAAGAAGAAGAAGTACGGGCTCTGGAGGTATGCTCAAAGTTTAAGCCGACTCAAGCCCTCTGAATCAAAAATCAGTCACTCAGAATCAAAACCTGTGAATTAATATTTTCCGTTTTCGTAGATCATTTGGATGTCGTCGATCAGCTGTAATCATCGGAATTTACATTCAATTTCTTGTCGTTTGTGTGCAGATTCAGATTCACTGCACAGAAGAACCCGGATTCTGGACACCAGGAGGATGTTATTACTTCCCTAGGAATGCGTATTCCATTGTTTGATCATTAAATGCCACACCATAGTCCCTCAGGTCTTGTTAACCAAAAGAACCACCATCTTTTGGAGGAAATTCGTCAACTTTTTCATATTCCCCAGAAAAGATTGATTGCAACCCACTTGGCATCATACGAAAGTGGCTTCGCCAATCTAATTTCACGTCAACCATCATTACAACGTGTGGAGTCACAAAAAGGTCTGCGAACGTAATGTGTACGCGTCTTATTAGCCCGTTTTCCTCAAGTAAACAGCACTCAAATACCCCATGCCAGCGCGATGCAGAGGTCCTCGATCTTAATTAAAAATCCAAAAATCAACAGAACAACAACAAAAACAAAACCCCAACGAACAAGCAATGCCGACATCTGTTTATTGCATCTTCCTCAAATAAATCGATTCGTAACATTTTCAATCCGTCTCCTCAAACAGTCGCGCCAAGTAATTAAGCAGCCGAAAACACACACAAGACCCGAGCACCGTCTCCTCTTCTGTTGAATTACTGACCAATGCCCTCGCAAACTTCAGAGAAAGAAGCTGTTGCTTTCTGCTTTGTGCTACCTTAACCGCAGATTGGATGTACGAAGGTTAAGTGTCGTCTATAAGCGGGCACCCAAAATGACTGCCACAACTAGGCTATTCGACAAACTGCCCAACCGCTTCACCCCTTGTCAGGTGGAACAGCGTTCAAGCCATTGCTCACTTGGGGCAACGATGGGGAGACAGAGGGTGGGGAAGTGGGGACGCGAATAACCGAAAAAAAAAATTTAATAATAAGTTTAGCATACAGGGTATGGTCCAAGTTGACCGCGATGCCTTATGCCGCATCGATCGACGATGTGCATGTGTGGTGCAGGCGGTTGCAAGGTTCACATGGCAAAATGTGCAAAAAACTGAAAGAAAACAACGACCACAACGCAGCATCATGCAGCAGGCGGTGGAAATAAATTGTCCGACAGGTGTTCTACCTCCGAAAGGAAAGATTTGAAAGGTTGTTTATACTCGAGGGTATTTTGTGGCATGAGGGTATGTTTGGTTCGAATGAGTGTAGTCCGTCTATTCGACCAGTATCTCTCGCTTCAGTTATTGTGGATAGCGAAGATATTCCATCTACGTGCACTGGGCGCTGTCACAGGGCTTACGGATTAACGTCCTGCTTGATGCAGTGGTTTGCTGTACCCTCATTCACATATTGTATCGATTTCTGGGTGGTTCTGGAGTCGATTTGTATGTGAAATCAAAAGTGCTGGATGTTGACTTATAGCATTTCAATCATATCTTGTTCAAACGTGGGTGGAGTCTACAGATGAGATTCATCAGCTTTGGAATGACTTCTAATCCGAAATCGAACTCGAAGCGAAACTCCTGTTTGAAGTGGAATCAATCGCGGAGGCAAGACAACTGGTATTGTTGACTAGAAACAGCGTACGTCAAGGATGGCAGGCAGCTTTATCATTCAGACCCTCGGTGAAATGAGATAGGGATACGTGCCTATGCTGCTCTGCTTTGCAGACACAGAGGTAGTAGTTACCTCAGCCAACTTCGCGGGAGACGACAATCAGAATTGGCTGCAGTGCTAAGGGTCCAAGGATGCTACGCTTTGGGGAAGCAGTGACAACAACAAAAGAGCAGAGAATGCCCCGAGTAGAATGCTCTGAAAGAATTTCTTGTTGAAACTAAATTTGAGACATTGGGTTTGGGACAAATATCAATCCCAAGCTAATGATAAACTTCAGGGCGTACACGTAGGAACAAACACTCCTAAGGAGCTTGGCAACTCTATTGAATTCTTAACGAACACACTAACGTCCCTAAAAGGCAGAGAATACCACAAAGTACGCACCCCATGCTGAGCAAGGCGTGAGTTAAGTAGGGCCAACAAGACATGGAAGTGGCAAACATATAAGGATGTGATCACTAAATACAGCAAAGAACTCAGACTGTAATAATAAATATAATATTTGTGGCTACAGCCCGTAGGACCTGATTTCTCAGCAAACACTCGGGTTGTGCGTGCTATTGTTCTCTCACGAGTGAATGGGATCTACAGTCAACTCCAAACGGCCAATTTGAGAAGCTTTTTTTAGACAACTATGCTCTCTGAGCAGTGACTCGAAAAGTGAGGCCGTGAAATTTATTTTGTACCGGGAATCGAACCTAGGCATGTGTAGGAGACGACGCACAGACCCACAGCGCCACGGCCATGTGCTTCTCATCAGTCCTTACCGCAGTCCTGCAGAACAATGGGCGATATTAAAGTGGCTGAGGAAATTGTTTTCTTTTAATTTAAAAACAATGTTTTTGGGTTTCATTTCCGTTGATGTAATTTGGACGAGAAAAGGACGATGTATGTATGTACCGAATGCACTGCAAGGCTCCGGATTAAAAGATCTCTCACTTCAGTCATTCACCGTCCCTAGGTGCGTGGAACGAAAATGGCATCATTAGCTTACTTCCAAGTCAATGCCAAGCAGCAGTGTCACTTCAAGAAGAAAAATACAGATGAAGCGTGCCATCATACTGTCTTAGGCTACGCAAGCAAGCCTAATTTGCATGCTTTTAAATTTCATAAGTGATCAGATCACTGATCACACTTTCTTTCGTATTTGTTCACTGACTCAGCTGAATCAGAATTCTGATCGCTGTAATTCAAGCACTTCGTATGTTGCTTCTTTCCACATGATTACAAGATACTTAGGTAATAAGTGGCAAAGGGGTTGGGGCGGGGTGGTTTCTACGACAGCCAACCAGATTTGTCAGCAAAGTCCAGTACCGATTTAACTGGTGTTTAACTAAGGTCGCTTAAGTTATCAAGCAAGTAGGAGCTCAGTGTGGCTCACGGCAGCTGAAGAGAATGTTTTTTTTTTTTTAACTCTACACGGGAGCACTCACACTCAAAAACTGGATTGCACTGCCAGGCAGTAACCTACTTTTGCTGTAGTTTCATGGTCTTCTGAATGAAGACCAGAATGCACTTCTGTGATGACTTCAGCAGCGCCACCTGATCCGAGCAAAGGCGGGAGAGTGACAAAGGAAGTACTCTGGAGTGTCGTAGTCCTCTCCACAGGCATCGCAGAGGTTTCCATCGCTTAGGACGAATACATTCACATTTTTGGCGAAGGTGCGGTGTCCCATTTGTGCGCCTGTAAGTCGTCTGCGGTCTTTTCTGCCAAGAGATAACAAGAATGCCGTGGATTTCTCACAGACGTTTGGGAACATCCGCTTGGTCTGTCTGCATCCTGAAGAGTCATGCCACCTCCGATTGTGATCTAGAGAAGCCCAACCACCGATGGAAGCTCTAAACAAGGACGCCAGCAGACCCAGCGCAGGTTCAGGCCCTGGGAATGCTTTTTTGCAGGTACCTACGCTCGTTTGGATTAGTTTATTGATTTGTACCAGATATCGAATACAAAGTGCTTAGTTCAGGACAGACTATCTTTGTTGAGTTCTCGTACTGCTTAAGAATCGGAATTTTCAACAGTCAAACTATCTGTTTGGAGATTTTCGTTTATTCTTTTAAAATTGCCACAGGACGAGTGTAGCAATTTGGTCTGACAGCGAAATGTCTTTACGGCGACATTGTATGGACAATTTTAGAAAAAGAAAAAAAAAACACAATCTGTCGGAAGTCTGCTAGTTAACTGGTCTAGCGGTGAAAAATCAGCTAGTTTTGTTTGTTATAACTGCACGGTAACTGGGATAATCTGTTATAATACACAATCATCATCATCTTCAGACCCGCATGCTTCACTAATGGGGTCGCGGGGTTAAGCCACGCACGAGAGATCTCCAGGCAACTCGATCCTCTGCCTTCGACTCTAACTCATCAAGAGTTATGCCAAAGCGTAACCAGGTGAGTTTTTGGAATTGGTCCAACCACCTCGTCCTGGATCTGCCAAGCGGTCGCCAACCTGATGGAATCGCCTTCAACGCCTGCCTCTGAAGTCGTGATGATACACAATTTCGTACGCAATTTCATTGAAATTGATCTAATTGAGGTAGTTGTGAAAATGGTTTGATGTATGACAAATTTCGAGGGAAATTGCCGAAATTATTCAATTTCGTCTAGTGGGAACATACTATAATACTCCAAATATGTCACCTTCTGCCTCACGTTCTTCTTTTAACTACTAACAGTCCTTCTAACAGACACATGTGTATTGCTCAAATGAATTGTGACCACCTACGATTCTGGCACAGGATGCCTTATTACTAAACAACTCTGACCTACGCTCTGCTCTAACACGTAGCTTAGTGTGATTAGTTTAAGCAGGCCGAATCTTCGAACTCTCATTGGCGTTATAACAAGGCATTCCGTCATAGGAACTTACGCCTCTAGACCAAACATCCCCTACAACGGCTTCTGCAGAAGCTGCAGAGACGAGGATGGGGAAAAACCATGCAACGGCATTGCTCTCTCATCCCGTAGAATTAGACTTCTGGGCACTTATTATTTTGATAGCTTGGCTGAACTGAGCAGCATAAGACTGAGCCATCTTCTTCGCTTTATAAAACCACTAACGGGTTTGCGGAATGCGCGTGGTATCTAAAATGTGGCTCAAGTGTGTCTGTACAGCAGTCAGCCACTATATGTTGGTTTTTTAGTGTGTGAACAAATTACTCGGGGCGGCACAAATTGGGTCTACCCCGATCGGCCCCACTGCTGCACATGATTACTATCTTCTTCTGATATCTCGTATCGTTTGCGGAATTTTAGCGGATCTGAGTGTCGAACCACAATCTGCTGCTTACAACTTTTCAAACTTTGCTGTTTCCTGCCCACCCACATTCCGCGATATCTTTCTGGTTGGGTTACTTGATCTGCAACTGATCTTGTTTTTATTCCAACGAATCGGTGCGAAATCTGATTGACACTAATCTAGAGTTGTACTCAACTCACCATCCAACAAGGACAACCGTGGAAGACTTAGAGACAACCTGAATACATGGCAATCGCCTCACTGTGTGACAGACTCAGAATCTCCACAAACAGGATTCACAAGTTCATGGTTCTCTGCACACCGTATCATCAGGGCACTTTCGTTTCAAATGGTTACATCATTGCCAAGAGAGAAATTTGCGACCGAATGCTTCTGCTGAGCTTCAGAACGAGACAGAAAGACGAACCCAAAGGACGGCGCATCTCGTGGTTCTTAACACAAATTCAGTCATTTAACTCGTCGAAGCAGTTTTAGGAGGAATACTCTTCAGTCTTAAGGCTCCAGCCCACAGAATCCGTTCTGTGCGTGAGGTTAGAGTCCACAGAAATATTTAGTCACTTTGATTGTATCCTTAAGTTTGTTTAACAAGTGTTTTATTGCACAATAGTGCACTGATGTCATCTGGCAACGCACGCAATGCAATGCCCATTCACAAAATTAGAGAAATGAGAGGATCGTAGTACAGAACGAACGTCATTATCAAGGATGAGAATACTGAGTCCAGGAAGGGAAGCTATTGTGGTTTCAAGCATAGTTCAGATGCGGGGAACAGTTTTTGCTTTCCTCACCCGTTATAGCTCGTAAATGTCTTCGCTGCTATCCCTCCTCTGTGTCCCTCTAGATCCTACATGGAGCTGGACATTGTGTCCATTATATGTCCAAAATACAAAAATTCCTTTTTGATATATCTTACGACTTTGGTTATGGAAAAACGTTTCTTTTGTCAGTTTTTTCATGCAATCGGTTTCCTTATAGACGTTCTTTTTTCCGTGAGAGGAGTGTACGGAGTATTTGCTCTCACTTCTTATAAGCAATTCTATAACGAAATAAAAAAAATTAAAGAAAAGGAATGGCGGCCGCAGTGCCTGTGAACCCAACTTCTACCTGTCTTGCCCTTAAAATTGTTGACAACCATTTTTTAGATCGTTTTCTCAAATTGACCAGTCAGAGAAAGGCATTCACCATCAAATATTCATGAATTACTCTCAAAAAGCCTCTCGATGGTCTAGGGGGCAATCTGCTGCGAAGTTGACTGTCTCCTTAGAACTTCATTTCTGGTTAAAAGTCGACCAATTTCATCCCGAGTGACGCACTCCGCATTGTGTGCCGCAATTGCTAACTCTCTCCCTCTCATTAGGCCTTATGAGTTCTCACTTTCTTGATAGAACGCAACGGATTCAGTTCGATGGTCTTCAATGGACTCCTAGTTCAAAAATGCCAATATTCAACATTTCATACCGAATTTAGACCAGTTTCCAGAGGCATCGCATTAAAACATCTCCAAAATCAGTTGAAGGACAACATTAATGCTTGCATCCACCACCACCTGTCGCCGAACTCGAACAGGTCTTCGCATTTGATTTCTTCTTGTGCGCAAGCAAAATTAATGCCCGATTCGTCATGGCTCGGTCCAGTTATTGATTAATTACCAGTTGCGGAGATGCCAGCACCTTACCAATCACAATCGGGAATCAATTTTTGAAGCACATCGATCTTAACGATTTCCTCTCAAAGTCAAGCCGTTTTAATTAGCATCACCACAGACGGACTGAAAATCGAGCAAAGGATCGCGAACATCTGTTAGTCGGACATGAGTATCGAATTAAATGGTGTGCGCCAGCAGGCACTCACCTCACCACATTCTACACACTGCGAATGCGACGCAGTGTGTACCGCAGGAGAGAAGTAAAAGGAACGCCGAACCATGGCTCACATTCACTTAAGTCCACCTTCGAATCTATCATTACCTGGCAACTGTTGTGAATCAGGGGCCAAATGGAAAGCAGCAACCTCTCTCTCTCTCTCTCTCCGTCTACCTGTTGGCATTTGGTCGGTCTACCACGATGGCGATTATTCGTTTCGTTTGCCCTGCCGAATGCAACAGGCTGTTTGATGTTGTAAATCTACTCTTCAGATCTGCCTTTGTACATGTTGTCGGAGTATGTCTGAGCGTGCATACTGGTGAATGAGCTCCATTTTAGGGCAGGTGCTGGACGATTAAGCATACGTTTTATGCTTTGTTTCTGTGTGTGTGTACTTTCGGAAACAACATGTCCAACAAAATGTGCTCTGCCGCTCCTGCATCGCCACTGTCTGACTGTGGAGAAAGGGAACAAAGTCGCACGCAGATAATCAATTTACAACGTCGATGGGAGTGCATTGTTCGTCGACGGAATGACTGTCGACTGATGCTGGTGGTTCTTGGTGGTTACCTTCTTTCCTGCTGCGACATAATATCCGAGGTTATGCAGCAGATGTCATAATAGTTCAGTCTTGGGACGTTGCTGCCTTTTCTTAGATTTATTTCGGATTTTCCTAGAACCTAATCAGGTCGATCTGAGTTATTGTTGACGCTCATTACTCATTACAAGTGCATAACGATGCACTTCACATTCGGGGAGTTTTAAGCGGGGTTAAGGGCAGGCGGCAGTTATTTGTGATCATTTCGATATCGATATCGGCTTTAAACTAAGCAATGGATACTGGGGTATGTTGTGACTGAAAAGTATTTTGCTCGTACCGAGAATCGAACCTGGGCTGCGTAGACTCAAGTGTGTAGGGGTCAACGCACCAACCCCCAACGAAAGGGCCGCCGAAGGCCGTATAAATCGAATGATTACTCGAGATAATTACAGTGAATGCTCCTATTACGGCAACTCTCTTAGACGGACAATCCCCTTGAGCGGACAATTTCTCACGACAGTGGATCTTAAATTGAAGTTGTATGCATTTTATATTCCCTTTAGCGGACACTCCCTCACCTCCCCCTTCGGGTTGGGGGTTACAATTGACCCGAGGTAAGGCCAGGCGACTACAATCCCCCAGTTAGAGTAATTGGTTTAGGAAACGTCCCTATCCCAGTGCTCAGAAGTGTGTGTCCGAAAGCTCGGATAAAAAAAAATTTCACTGATACTGCATATCGTTTGAAAATAACATTATCGCGGCCAGTCCTGGGATGTTATGGCATCCTACTGGTAGCCTGACCAGAGGCCACATTCTGGTTCCACGGGAGATCAGGAATATGCCCCTGAGACCCCTGGGAGAATCGTGGTGGCTGTGGTTTAATACCCAAGAGCTGGAGAACATACCTGCATGACTTGGAGTTTATCACACTGAGGAAGGCCAGTGTGTCCGACTCTGAGACTTGAGGGTATTGATTCAAATATGTGTGGAGTTGCAGACACACAACCGGGTGCTGCGACCCAAAGAGCAGCAGAGGTTTTAGATCGGCCTCACACTTTACCAAGGTGGGAGTAAATGCCCATAAGCACAAACTCGAACTTGGTACTTGGGATTCCTACTTAAGGCGTCTGGTCCAGCGTCGATAAATTGGTCCTTAGGAGTAAATATAAGCCATATGGCAGGAGATCACGTTAATCAAATAATCACTCCCTAACATAGACGCGGACATGGACATCAGTCCCAATTTGGTAAATTTAATTCTCTAAGGCGGGCAATATTTGTTCAGCTAAACTTTCCATGGATGGACAACTTATCCGGACAAAGGTGCTGCGACCGTTGCTGTACGCCCATAAGAGCTTTCACTGCACTGTAAAGTCGTGAGTAATATTTAAGTTATTTTCCTATGCATGTTCGTGATTAGTGATCTTCGATGAGAACGTTTCGGTACTTGTTCTCGTGCTGAAGTGAGACATTTGTCAAGTTCAGTTAGTACTTAACACTCATTCAAATGTTATTGAGAAAAGTTCTTCTATGTATGATGTTCACGTGGGTTCGTTATATCGAGTATCAGCGTGCCTACATCCTTGAGACTAAAGCCCATCAATGATGTTGATCTCTTCTTGCTCAGCGTCGGCGATTGAACCCTTGTTGCAGCTGAGCTGAATGGCGTGTACTCATACCAGATTGACAGAGGTTCTCCCAGTTCCGAGCCCTTCCTCACATTTTCATTTCCTTGGATTCCTGTATGTCCACATACCCAGCACAAGGCCACCAATTCTACAGTATCTCGTTGAGAGTGTCTACGTCTGAATAGCCGATTCAGCTTCGTCTGATATCAGAAAAGCGTTAAGTTTCGCTCTCTCAGCGCTAGTGCCGTCTCGTGTTTCGGTTTAAAAAACCCTGCAGTTCATCCAAGGTCACCGGGTTGACGGATTAGGGTAGAGCCACCAACCAGACCAGTGAGGAATTAAGGAAACATGCGATGCCGTCATCTCACGGCTCGCTCATAAGTGTTTTGCTAGATTATGCGGCTGGACACCATTATGTTTTGTCTGCGGCTAGATCAATCAAAACCACTTTGGACGAAATCGAGACCAACATTCGCGATTCTATTGTCGGAATTACGCTTCGCATATTGGAGAGAGGATCGAAAATTGTTTTGACCGTATGAAGGATTGCCAAAGAAGGTCAGGCGACCATTTTGAATGATGCTGGTTCCATTCCATGCATAATGGCATGAATGTAAATTCAAAACAAAGCGAGAATCAATGTTGACGTCAATTTGTTTTGTATCGTCTTTTTCTGGTCACCCTGCATAGCTAACCTGAGATTTGGTAGATCTTGCCTCCAGTGCCATTTTCAATTCAATTCATTTTTATTCATTACTTCCTTTGTTTACATAGATTTTATTATCTGCGAAGCCGGAAGGACTTGTCTGCAGAAGGCTGGTCGCATTTAAGGGGTGATTTTTTAAAAGCTATAGGAAAGTTTTTCCAACAAAAACACATAAAATTCAGAAAAATGCATGAAATCTTTATTTGAATTGATAGTACGGTCCATATAATTTAATGTTTGAAGATTATTTCATGCAAATGTTGACCTTGACTGCGCCTCAAATGGTCCATCCGCTTAGTCCAATTTTGACATACTCTTTCCAACATTTCGGCCGGTATCTCACGAAAAAATGCTTCAAGGTAAGTTAAGTTTTAATTACATTTCTCTATTATTTTGACTTCCATTGATACTAAAATACAATAAAAAAAAACAAAATTGAACTTTATTTAAAAAACAAGTAGATTTTATGTTCCGGAAGCTAAATAACTTTGACTTTCTTTTAAATTACATTTTTTGTTATGTTGCGAAATTCTCTGTGAAGTTCATTAAGCACTGATGGAACTGCAACATTAAGCGTCCTTCTTCCGTACTCGTTCCAATATCTCGGGACTGCATTGAACTCCTGTTGTCTTCTTCTCGTCTTCACTGCTTGTTGCGTCGGAGTTCTGAATGTATCGTCGTGGTAGAAGTGTGCAAGAATTTCTAGATTGTAGATCTGCTGAATCTCCAGAGTATTATTGAAGTTTTGGACTCCAGGTTTTTGTAGTAATTGCATTTGGGCCACTCTTCCCCTTCCTCCTCAGATGTGATTCGACTAAACCAAAATAGCATTGCCTAAGAATTTCGGGTGTACAGACATTTTTTATGTGGAAGAGTGCGCACGCGGGTTGACGCAATTTAGTTTTAAGTTCTCGTAGGTGGTAACTCCATTTAAAATTGTAGTCAACGGTGAGTCCAAGATACTTGTATGTTCACACATTATCGATGTACGAGGGGCGTTCAATATATTCTCGGTATCGATATGAAGGAAAATGCGAATTCAATTTAAATTGTTTTTATTTTTCAATATAATCTCCCCGAACATCAATGCATTTGTTACATCTTGAGATAAGCTTTTGTAAACCCTCAAATAAATAAATTTCCTCTTTCTCTGCAAATTACCCATTTATTGCCGACTTGAGTTCTTCATCATCCACGACGACATTTTTTCAAATCCGGAAACAGGGTGCGTGTTGGATTTCTTCGAAACCACAATCTCGCGCAGCAGCCTTGGAAACTCGCGCCGTGTGAACAGGAGCGTTGTCATGAAGAAGCAACACACCCGCTGCGAGTTTACCCCGTCTTTTCTTTTTAATTTCCTCCCGCAAATTATGCAAAGTGGAAGCGTAGGATGTGGCGTTGATGGTTTCACCTTTATTTTGTACTCAATGAGCAAGATTCCCTTTGAGTCCCAAAAAACTGTGGCCATGAGCTTCCCGGCAGACGGAGTGACTTTGAACTTCTTCGGGGGGTCTGTTCCTTTTTATTTTGATTTCAATTTTTGGGACATGTGGCGGTCGAATATGCATTACCTTTGTCTTCAGAGCGTTAATAATCAGCCCATGGTTGTGACACCAAGCTGTGATTCCATTGAATTCTTTTTGTAGTAAGCTTGCAGCTTCATTTACGTTCCTATGGCTAATTACAATCGCTGCGTCGTGCGCGTAGGCATATCCCGTACCATACTTCACCACTGACTTCAGATCATTGGCGTGGATAATAAATAGGAGAGGACCTGTGGGACACCATACACAACATCCTCATCTTCACTTAGGAATTCACCGATCTTTACTGTAAATTTTCGGCCTGTTAAGAAGTTTTCAAACCATGCTAGAATATTGCCCCGAAGTCCAATATTTTCTAACTGCCTCAGTAATTGTGTGTGGCTTAATGTATCGAAGGCTTTTTTAAAACCTATGAAAAGAACCACTGTAATCTGGTTTCTATCCAGGCTTTGATTTATTTGATTGGCAAAATTAGCCAGCAGATGGTTGATGCTATGAATTCCGAGCGACCTCAAGATGCAGTCTTGTTCGTTTATGACGCAAACAAAGTAGCAACTAGTTGCGCATTAATAGTCGTAACACCCATTTAACATTATTCTCCCTTGTAGCACCCCTTAAACTAGAACACCCTGAACTAGAACTAGTCCTACATCATCGACCAAACAATTATCGCTGATAATTGCCATCGGCATCTGCATTTCAAACACAAGGACACTCGGAGGTGTTCCCTCACATCATTCGATTGTCCACACCCCTTTGGCATTCTCCACACACCACACACGTTCCTTATCTCCGGCCAGCTCAATCAAAACCATTGCGCGAAACCTCTTCCTGATCTCCATGACATAACACATTTATGCTCCACCGATCCAGTTTATTGGGTGGGGACTTTCACACTGGCACATGCTGGTGGCAGGACAGTCCGGGGAACGCCATCCTCTTCAGCGGTTTAATTTGTACGAGTGCCGAGATCATTGTTCGCCTACCAGTGGGGTTGGTACTGGTATTCACTTGCCAACTAGTTTGTACATCACACTGTCTGGGCACACCAGTGAGTGTTCAACTGTGGAACAGGCAGACCTTTATTCCGTCGCCTCATGACTTGTCGTTTCCTTATCCCAGGTCCTTTCGTGGTGGGGCACACGTTAAGTGCATCCCAGTCGCAGTCGCAGTCCCAGTGCCAGTGCCAGTGCCAGTGCCAATGCCAATTGATTCACCTCAGTGCAAGCGAAAGGAATGGATTAATCGAAGAAATAAATCTGTAAATTGCAAAATGAGGTAACTTACGTCAGAACGGACCGTAGGCAGCTGGAGATAGATTGGGAGACAGCACAAGAAGGATACCAGTGCCGTTGTTGTTATTTAATTAGTCATAACGAAATGGGCGTGAATGCAGACACATGTACGTACGATTGAAAGATTGCTAGGCGAAGCACCGAGGAGGTATCCCATCGTGACGTTTTTGCGAGCAACATACGATTGCTGAGACAGCTTGTGTCTTGGACAGTCGAATGGAGACCGAGTGCTGGCATTGAGAGCTCGTGAGTGTTTCAATACGGGGACGGGAGGGCTTAAGTGAATGAATGATTTATTTGGGGACGATGTGGTTTTAAAACTTCGAGAATTACCAAACATTCGGGACTGTGCGAGTGAGTCTGGAAACATGTTCTTAGAGAGTGGCACAGATCCGACCTCATTGGCTTCATTTTACGATCCGACAACTCCTTTAGACAAAATGAAACAGACAAGTTTTGAGTCTCGATGATATTGCTGTGGAATTTTTTTTAAAACACAACAATAGTAAAAATGTTGGCTCCTTTTAGACCTTCTCTAGACCCTCTTAAAGGGTTGATCGAAATCAGTTTGACAAACACCGGTACATCGCTTCTCAGCAGAGTACATGATGATCAGTATCTTCTGACCCGCATGATGCAGTAAATGGGCCGCGGGGGTAAACCACACACGAGAGATCTTCAGGTAACTCGATCTTCCTTCGGGCTAGTTTTTGTACTTGGTTCAACTTGGCTCTGCCTAATGGAATCGCCCTCCTCGGCTTCACTGGAGACATTAGTGCCACGTGACCAAACCATCGAAGCCCTTTCCATTCTAAGAAGCCTCACCCTATCCCGGCGAGTAGTTCCCACAGCAGCACGAAGAAATCTTATCTCAACAACTTGTATTTATGATCTTCTTCTATCCTGTCGTCAGCATCAGACTCTAGTGTAGAGTGCATTCAGAAATAACCATAACCTCCGATTTGTCCACATTAACCTCCATTCCAGCATCAGCACACAACTACCGAAGCGCAACCCCAATAATGACAAGAAGAAGGGGTTTGGCCTCTGATATTGGCTATCCTGGTGTGGCCCTCTGCCAGGCCAGCATTCGAGGGTCTGCTGGCCGTCCTGTCCTGCACCGTACTTCCTTCGGGCTAAGCACAAGCTGTCAGGGGCCTCGTAAGTCGCTAAGGGTTGGGGGGCGGCTCCTGGGGAACTGTTGCGCGCGGGGATCAAAGCAATTGAAGACCGGGCGAAACGAGCAGGTCTTTAGCTCAATGCGGATAAGACAAAATATGTGTTCTCCAGCAAGAAACGATCCGTCACACACTACCTAGGGCAAAACACCACAATCGGCAGCTACAATTCTGAGGTGGTGAAGGAGTTTGTCTACCGCGGTGCAAACGAGAACTCCATGATGGAGGTGGAGGTTCGACGTAGACCCGCCATGGCAACCGGTCTCCTGACTCAAAGGACCAAG
The DNA here is from genome assembly GCA_905231855.2 of Eristalis tenax. Lineage (NCBI taxonomy): Eukaryota > Metazoa > Arthropoda > Insecta > Diptera > Syrphidae > Eristalis > Eristalis tenax. The sequence goes on from HG993124.1 coordinate 115,703,078, forward strand.
ATCATGCCCTTCAACAGACTTGTTTTGTCAGTCGTGCTATGTGACGCCAAAAGCTGGACACCAAGCAAAATCGATTCTTGGTGTCTTCGCAGGAAAAATTCTACGTCGGATATATGGTCTCGTTCGTGAGGAAGGCGAATGATGGAGAAGACTCAACCGCGGACTCTATGAGTTGTAGCAGGATGTGGATGAAGTCTGGAAGGCGAACGACTGCTCTGGCTCGCCCACATCGAGCGAATGGACCCCAACCTAATAGCCCAAGCCTGATAGTACGAAAAAGGATCTAATGGTTCGAAATAAGAAGGAGAGAAAGACCGAATCGACGGATCCAAGACAGCTTGGTCTTGATGACTGGAAGGATGAGAGTGAGCAGGATCGTCAACCAAGGAATGCAGCAATTGCTCAGACTCAGGCTTGAACCTTTGGTGCGTCGCCGGTCTAATTAGTGGTAGAAGTACAAATTTGTAGTTATCGGGCCTGCCAAAGTAGATTTTATGTCGAATAATTCTTCTGTCAATCTTCACGGACAATCGTGCGATTTTGTCCTAGGTGGTGAGCGACAAATCAATTTTGCTTGACAGTATATACATCGCCTTTGCCTAATTTAAATTTAGACCAGCTCGTTTCGCCTGTTCTTCACTCGATGTAATAGCTTTCACCTGGGTACGTTGGGAATGCACGACGATGTCAAACCGACGATGCGTAAACCAACAGTTCGCCTGATTTCGAGAAGATAGTGTGTTGTGTTATTACAGCTGCCCTCTTAGCCAAAATCTGGTGTAGGTTTCAAGCGGCTCCTTGAATCTCGAACCGAACTGGAGGGTGCATCCCGCATGTGAAAAGCCCGTTAGATAAAAATTTCGCTATTTTTTCCCAACGTGAATTAAAAAAGCCGAAAATAGTGTAGTGTCGTGGAGTGCCACCAACTAATAACTCTCCCCGGGAGAACTTGAATTCGGTCATCGCATCAAATAGTCCTAGTTATACGTTGACTGCTGTCGTATGCGATGAATTAAGTTATAGACCCAATAGAGTTATGTAGATTCTGCAGACGTCCGCTGTCCTATCCAAAACAAAATTCGACGTTCATTCAAGCCTGAATATAATCCTGGTTTCACCAAAAAGACTACCAAATCACATTAAGATATGGGCAATCTTAAGCAAATCTACTTGAAACAGTAATGTAAACATTTGCTGAAGAGGACATGTCGCTGGTGTGGACTAGTGGTCGGCAGCTAGTCTAACATCGAATGATTTGAAGAATCGAGACTTTAGTAATCCAGATATTTTTATAATCGAACGACCACTTGAGATGGGCGCCTGTTCGAATGGTTATTCGTGTGATAATCTATTAGTAAAACGTCTCGATCCTCAAAATCATTCGAATGACTACTAACTAATAACTCAAGAGAACTTGATGAATGTATCTCGTATCTCATCAAAATTATTCGACTGAATTCGAATATTAAATGTTGCAAAAATCGATTATCACTAGTGTGGACAATTCAACAAGATAACTTTCATGCTTCCCTCGAAGTGAGGATGAGAACATCTGGAGAAAGGAGTAGTCTGCGACTTTGTCATCAGTTAAGTCGCACAGGTGATAGTATACTGGAAAATAAATCACTTACTTCTCAGGTCCGATCCAGAGCAATTGCTGCCTTCCATCGCTGCCGGTCCCAGGCACGCTGCTTCCAGTCGTCAAGACCAAACTGTCTTGCATTCGCGATTACTTGGTCTTTATACCGGCGATTCGGTCTTCCTCTCCTTCTCGAAGCAGGAGGCTCGGATTCGGTGGCCCTCTTAGCTGGGGCGTTGGTGTACATTCGCTCGATTTGGCCAAGTCAACAGAATTTTGCCTTCTGGACTACATCGACATCCTGGTACAGCTCGTCGCGGTTGAGTCTTCTCCTCCATTCGCCCTCCTCACAGACGGGTCCATATAATCGACGTAGAATTTTTCTTTCTATAACTTCATAGAATCAATTTTGCTTAATGTACGACTGGATCGTGCGACAGAAATGTAGCACCACTGGCAAAATAAGAGTTTTGTAGAGCATGATCGTGGTCCTTCGAGTCAGGAGTTTTGAGCCCAGTTGTTTCGACAAACCGAAAATAAGTTATGTCGGAACGATCAATTTAAGCAAATCTACCATTTCGATATGGAAGGCCCATTCTCCCTCCAAAACCCACCCATCGTTGTATATTATTCTGAGCATTGACTGTAAGACCAATTAACAACATCTCAACAAAGTATTGATCCCTTGTTCGATAAGGTCTACCAGTGTCGAATGGGAAGTCGGAGAATTTCTTCTAAATTTGTTCGCCAGGCTTTTGAGTAAATCGAGTTGGATCCCTTGACGAGTAGCCGCATAGTCAAGTCATGAATCAACAACATAGTTGAAATTTGTAAGGTGACCCCCATTCTCGGTTAACTAATTCGAACCTATAACTATTCAAGAATGTTCCTTTAAAATTTCAAGTGAAAATTTCAAAAGCTGTTGAAGATATAGCCGATTTATGGTGGAAGCGTCAGGCGAAGGGGAGAGCGCGCGTGGAGCATGGGCCACCTCGCGGACCTCAGAGAGGCCGAAATTGCTCGGAGAGACCAAAGAGCCGAAGAAAATGTACGTTATTTTTTTTTTTTAAATAAATGCATGCAAAAATACAAGCTTAAAAAATAATTTATTTTCATTTCCCAGCCCATTCGAGAATGAGCTCTGTAAAACAGAGCTCACAGAGGCGATTCATTCATTCCCAAGCCTAGGCAAACAAACAGCACCAATGACAACCGCACTTGGTCGCACTCCCCACTCCTTGTTCTACCTCCATTTAACGCTCCCCCAATCCGTCTACTCGGACACAATCCACACATCGGCGAGCGCCGCCTCCACCCATATCAAAGGCTGAAACGAATATACCAATTGCATTTTAAAGGAATCTCGATGATGATTTGTTAAAAAAAAGGTGATCGTTGTGTCAATGGCTCACAGCTGTCATAAATCACTCACAAAGGTAATCATCGTGCAAATTCAAACAAAGACATACTCTTCCGGATGAGAGGGTGAACAAACTCGTCAGTCATTAGTCAAAAACCTCTAGTTACAACTCAATTAATCATCTCTGCCGGGCCGACGCCCCACACCGTATCGGCAATCACAACCTCTAAGGCTGTCATCGAAAGGATTCTTTGTTGACTCATGTAATTAAAGTAATTCTCAAAAATTACCCAATGACTCATAGCAGCTGTACAAAAATGATATTTTCGCAGCCATCTGTGCTTCGTCGTGGGGATTATCCTGCAATCAACTCCTTCCCGAGCACACCTTACGGCAACATATCCTTGGAAGTCGGCTCAGATAATCAAACCTTGTTTTCAAATAATCCGAAAAGCTCTTTATTGCAGTCAATTTTGCATCAAAATGTGCAATTTTATTGAAGACGTTTCCTGAATCATTCACTCGTCATCTGTCCGCTGAGTGGTGCATGTGCGTGTGTAGGAATGTACGAGCGCATTTATGGGCACACTGGGTGACAAAAGTTTGTCAACATTCAGGGAGGGATAACAAAATAATAAGCAAAATTTTCTGAATCGTTATCGATTTTAATTGTTTTTTTCGGGGCATTTAAGAGAATGCGTATTATTGGAACGTCTTTTGAATCTTACGGTGATGCAAACGATGCCTGAGATCGAAAACGCAGACGGTCTACCAGTGGATTGCTTTGTATCGTCGGCGATGAAAACGACCGGATGGCGCAGGTTACGTGCTTGCCCTTGGTAAGTGGGGTCTCCGGTTCGAATCCCTGTATCAGGTCCAGTCACCGCTTGCCGTTGGGATCAAGTTAACGCCACTATCACTGGAGTAGTCGATCAGTGGCAGTAGTCTGACTGTGGATATCACAATGGAACAACATGGTCTAAGTGTGGTGGTGTATTCACTAGCAGCCCCCTTCCCTACCCTACCATCGTCGGCGATGATTATTATTATATTATATATAATATATATTACTTAAGATCTATTGATCACAAGTAGCGTCTGTCAAACGACACAAACTAATGTCTGTGCAGATTGCCCTGTATGGCGGAGGGGTGTTTGGGTTTGCAGCGACGTGTCTGTGTCGTGTATGGATCCTGTAAAAGTTGCCCGTGTACATTGGGACTGAAAGCACGGCCACTGGCTTGGGAACAATTCCTCTGACAACACTTGCTTTACAATTTTCGTGGTGAATGATGAAAGGAAGTGTCTTAAGCCTTATGCTTTGTATCTATTCTTATGGTAACCGATGAATGTTCAATAATTGTGCGGAATTTCCAATGACTGTCCTAGATAAAGATAAAATTATTGACGAGGAAACAATGACAATCACAAGTGCTCATCACGGCGAAGCGGGGCATTAAGTAGCCAGATATATCGACTAAACTACATGGTCCCAGACTCATCGAATGGCCCCCAAGAACTCGTTAAGGACGTAGATTGCGCAGAAATGAATCTTTCTATGCAACCTAACCTAACTGGCACATAGCCACACGGTGGCATTGGGCATTGAGATCGACTAACAGGTGGCGGATGTCGATCAACAATTCTTGTGCCTCTTTCAAAATCCGCAACATCCCTGCTCGCGACTATTAGTGACCAAATTGAAGGTCTTATGAAAACTCAGTCTTAACTTAATAAACCCTCAATAGACCGAGTTTGGTACATTCTCCAATCCGAAGGTCACTCCACAGTTCAGATTACCAGGTAAAGAGGGCGTTCTATACATAAGCAGTAGTTTCCCTCATTACGAATGGAGACGAAGCCCTAGAATAATCAACCGTCAGACCAGTCTAGTGGTGTGAAGTGTAGTGCACTGAAGACTGAAGAGCATTGAACAAGGTACCTACGCTTGAATGATTGAGTGTCACTGGTGACCATCCCAACCGTCGACTAGGAGGTGGTACTAGACTTTCGCTTTGATAAATAACAAAACAATGAGGTCCAACCTCAGTGGGTACAGTCTGAGACAAGGCACGGCTATTGATTGTTCCCAACCTGGAGAGACCCCCCACTGACCAGGCGAAGTTGACATACAGCGTCCTAGCGGTGCCCCTATGTAGCCTCTACACGAAGTAAGTTAGTAGGTAATGTTTGGATCTCAAGTACTTTATCGACAATTCATCTAAAAAGTGCACACATTATGTATGAATAGAGTTTTCTCAGGTCGATCTTCTTTAAATCTTCCAGCTTGTCAAATACGTACCTGTCCAAAAACTGCGTCCCCTTTCTTGCTAAAATTGGACACTCGCCGAGAATGGGGCTAATATCCTCCACTTCTTCATCGTCTCATTCCGTATGTGTTTCTTCCCTCAGCTCCGCACATAGGCACTCGCTATTGATTTGACTAGGATAGGCTAGGATTGGCTTTGTCTACTGAATGACGTTGAATGCACACAACCTGCATATCATGTTTCTAAATCCGGATGTCTGAAGCCACTGCTGCGGTTGCAGCCTTGCTATCGGATCTCATATGAGACTATCGGCAGCCACTATAATCGACTTGAATTAATTTCGAAAATCAGCGTGTGCTCACTTATTCGGAGATGAACACTTCGAGTTAAATTTTACCTTTTGACAAAGTCATGGCATTCAAAATGCTTTTTTTTTTTTTATTTTGTTCAGCTTAAAATAGATGACCCCAAAAACCCGCAATACCATAAAAACCAAATCTAACTCATAGTCCATCAGTGCCGTTTGACTTTCGATGCACAGTGTAAGTTTATTGCGAATCAATTAGCGCACGCCAATAGCAGGTGTTAACCCCAAAAGGAAAGTACACGAGCCGTTAAGGCATGCAACTGGCTGTGAATGCGTCTCCAACGGCAAGACAGCAGATGATGAGAAGCCATCACCTTTGGACGCATCGCCTTCGAAATAATTAAGGAACTTAACTCGTGCCACCACCAGGCCTTTATCGATGATTCGATAGTTTCTATGTTTGTGATGCCTCGCGGACAAAACCGCGCGCCGTCGCAGCCTGTGCGTCAATGCTGATGTTCCAGTTTTCGCAATGCCTTTTGATCTTCGCAGTCTTTTCATTATTTGATCACCTTATGTCGCGATCCAGGAGTGAAGCCATCGGATCGATGCTAATGCACTTGATGCGCAGGCTAGTTTATTTCAAATAAATTATATTGCTAGTGACTTCTTCGAAATGATTACATAATTTAATGGAGCGTTGCGTTAAGTACGTAAGGAACTCTTTTGATAAAGATGACAAAACAGGTAGATGAGGGGTAATTAGCGACTCGGTACGTAGCCAAAATATTAACTATTTGAATTATGATTTTATGTTAATGTGAGTCCACATCGAACTGAAACGTCATCCTAGTTGTTTTGATGACGCCACAGTCCGGCGTGGGCTTGGAACTGGATTCCTGACCGGACCACTCGTGTTGTGGCAACTGCGAGAATCCTTCCGACAGTTGCAGTATATTTACATAGTTTTGCCATGCTAATCCGATGTTTGTTGTCGATTTGTCACAATGTTTTAGAAAGCCGGTTGTAGAGTCAGCAAGAAAATGTTCTGGATTGTTGATGGTAATCAGCGATTGTTGCCAGGAACATATGTAACATTAACGCGCCGCCAATAGGCGCCAGTTTATCCCGTAGACTCTGCTGAAAATTATGCCAAGTTCCTCGGTTATCGACTCGTATCGTCTGGCTAATAGCTCGAAAGTGGCCATCACATGTTTGGCCAGTGTTTAGCAGTCCAAAGCACATCAGCTGCTTAGCCGGTAATAGCCGCGCATTTCGCACACATGAACCGGTTTCTGCGTGACACCATGCTTGTGAAAACCGTATAAATTGGTCAGTTGTACGACATTATTCTCGACTGGCTCGATAAAAAGCAAAAACGCTGGAGTCACTGGACTGCTGATGCGAGATTTCGCAAATGGTGTTGGTCCTGCACAGATTTCAAGCCTAAAAAGGACTCAAAGTAAACCTTGACAAGATGCGAAATCTACTGTCGAGTCTAATGGACATGGTTGCATTTCAAGTTCGATAAAATCGCCCTCACTTTTGTCACTGTTATAATCTTCGGAACCACTTTTAGTCTCGCTTGGCGAATAATCTAGCGTCATCTTCCGAGAAGAAGTGCACACTGGTCTTCAATAAAAATGGAAATATTTGGCCAGTAAGAGCATTCCATATGCATGTTCGTTTCTTTGAGGACATGTTGACGCAATGGACTTAAAAACCAAAACCGTAACTCGTAGAAAACTTATACCCATATCACAATCTCGGGCTCGCGCGGTCGTGCTTTGGCATTTTAAGTAGAATACACGTAAAGCCATTAAACAAGTCACAATGCAGCGGTTGCGCTTTGATACTTCACTGACCTTACGCGCGAGTACAAATTTCTATGTAGAGCTTTTTCTGCAAACTCGACCTTTTGACAGTTATGGAACAATTTTCCTTTATTTACTCGTGATTTTTTCAATGTTGGCAGGCTGAAGCAACCATTTGTGTACGTAATTAATTTTTTGTAGAGATTTTATTTGAAATAAATGCGATTTGGAAAAGTGAAGGAGCCGATGAAACGCGTACTGAAGACTATCAACGCCAGACCGCGCGAACGCGACTTTTCCGATCTGGCCATTCTGATGACAAAACACAAAGAAAACCACAAGAATCGAGCAGACAACTCAATGAAAAACAATTAATTTAAGGAATCATCTACCCGTCGATCGGGTAGATGGCGATGCGGTAGAGGTAGTTTATATTCTTTTTTTTTTCGTTGCTCCTGTTTCTAAATAAAGTTTTGTGTTGTTAAATTGAATCACGATTAAAGTTGTTTAGTTTTTCTTTATTTTGCTTTGGGTCTGCCTCCGGAATTCAATAATGTGTATTCTTGAATACCTATAATTTTAACTTAATGCAAATGTCCATGTTCAGGCAGCATCTTTCACTCAATCGGGTCGATGAAAGACAGGAATACCGTCCGCCCGATCGAGCCAAGCCCAAGATACCAATATATCATGACTAAGGTCTCTCTCTAATCTAAAAGTGTCTATGCCGAAACCGCACTTAGTCAACATCATTCTGGAGAAGACCGCTCAAGACTCGGGCTAATCCAAGAGGCAAGATATTTTAGTTCGTGCAACGGTTAGCCAGATACAAGCGGCTAAAATCGTTGCGACGGGGAACGAGAAAAAAGACTTATGAGGCTTTTGAAAAGGGACATACAACTTCGACGCTTGTACAGATCGTCGCATTGGGCAGCTATAACATCGAGGTAGTCAGGGACTTCCTCTAATTCGGCTTTGTAGTAAACAGTAAGAACAACATCTGTACCGAGATAAAACGATTTCCAATTTTTCTGGGCTCAAGAAGAAATTAAGATCATCCTTGTATAAGACAATGATCATCCCAGTCCTGGGGTACAGCGCTGTGAGGTGTTCTGCCATTAGCTTTACAGTCCTCGAATATTTGTTGGTGTGGTCCAAGCTAATTGGGAATTTGCAATTCCAGCTTAGCTGAGAAACTGGCAGTCAAGTCGCACCGTACTCAAGCCGTTGCACGGGATAGCGTCAGCCGGTAAGTGTGATCGCGTCATGTCTTCGGTTTTGCCTCTAACAGGAAAACAAAAAAGGCCAAATCTATTGTGTTTAAAACAGGACAAAATGAGATGCAGTCTTCTGAATTGCAAGAGATACAGAAAACAGGCAAAATTCCAAAGAGCCAGCAAGCAATAAGTGCCTTCATCGATGGAAATGGAATAGTTCTCGTCGGGGGACGGTTGCAAAACTCTGCAGAAACTCATTGTCAGTGATGCACACTACCCAACCCTTCATGGAGGCATCAACCAAATGGTAGCCTATATTCAAAGAACGTATTGGACTGAGCCAATAAGGAAATGCGTGCTACTTGCACTACTAATTATACTATTTGCCCAGGTGCACAGTATGCTATTGTCAAAAGCAGACGATGGGGAGCTTACCAGCGGTCAGAATCCCGGCAGTCAGACCTTTTAGCGTCGCTGGTGTGGATTATGCAGGCGGTAAAATTTATAAAGGCTATTTCATTTGGAGCTTGTTCCGAATCTGACAGCCCAAGCTTTTATAGCAGCATTTTCCTGGTTTGTTTTCTCTCACCTTTATAGTGACTGTAGCAAAAACTTCAAAAAAGCACCAAAATAACGTCGAAGGCGCACGTTTATAGCTAGTAGCTGGAGGCGGTGGAAGATAATTTATGTATCGCAAAGGGGGAGGGGACCTAATCAAAGAAGAAAGTGTCAGTTGTGTCTTCGAAGAGAAATCTATTCGATCCTAAAACTAGTTCCAAAGCATCTTGTAAGCTGATAAAGAAGTCCTTGGTATCATAGGTGTGCACAGACATGTGCCTAGTCATGAGTCTGCAAATCCAACACCTAAGGTGGTTAGGTCATGTAAACCTCATGAACAACTGAGCTGCGATCGGGGCAATATTCGTCGATTGCAACAGGGGACTGTGTCTAAGGGACCAACATCACACAAGTAAGCAGGACCTCAACCCACTTGGCGAGATATTGCGCTCTTTGGAGAGGCTTGTTAGTTGAGGCCGAGGTACACCCTGGAATGTTTCCCTACCAGTTGTTATTGAATTATCTTTAAATTTTCCTTAAAAATTCCTGTAAATCGTATAAGTTCAAGCCCAATGCTCTTTTTTTCATCCATTCCCGTCCCGAATTTTGTCTTTTTTGTCTTATATCTCCTTAAATTATTGAAACGGTGATGTTTGACTTTCTTTAGCTGGAATTTCAATGACGCATGAAGAACTTACTCCCTGCTTAGTTCATACATATTCACACTTCCTTCCAGGAATAGGCTGTCTTATTAATTTCCCTAGATAGTTTGACCTTGTAACCAAAACAAATTGCATCCAATTAATAATGTTGTCAAGCAACTTATCGGTTCCCATCGTTATCCAAGGGTGAGTGCGTCAGCTTAGGGGAAGGAAAGTGCGTGGAAAGGTGTGAATCTTTCATAAATTTACTACGCCGCATTTTTCAATCGCATACCTACAAAAAGATAAATGAACGCTGTGCGCAATACCTCCTCTCCTGTAGAAACGTACACATAAACATTAAACACGTCAGCAGCAGGAGTTTGCTTTGTGTGTTTGTGGGTAGTTCTTCTTTATCTTTTGTTTGATCTTAAATTGACCTTGAATTAAATTTTGGGTGCATTTTTATGGCACAACTTTTGGTCTTCGAAGAATTCACTGACGATGTCGTTTGTGGTTTGTAAATTAGATTCATGTATGTGGCAGTGCTGGACACTACACTGGAGCACTCAGACTCAAAAACTGGGCCATTGTGCTAGCATATGTCATTCATTTATCTCAAAATCAAAGTCATTTTCCACATTATTTGACAGCGATCCAAGACCAACGATCAACTTTACTTCAGACTGCGTAAATGGAGATTTGATTTGACATGTCTTCACATCTGCCTCTTGTGCTGAAATCAATTTAAAGACCAGATTTAATGTATATCACGTGTTTTCGAAATCGGCAGAATATTATATAAATATTATATAAATATTTATGTTTCGTGGAGCATAATTCTGTTCCTTCAAGTCGGCGTTTCAGTAATTGTAATATGGGTAATATAGGACCAGGGCCTAGCTCTCAGCAACCACTGGTGCTGTGCGTGCTATCAAAGAACTCATGTATCTCTAAGTGTTAATTTGTCAAATGACATAAATGTGTATATAAATAAAGACTGAGAGAACACTCCGAATGAACGAAAACACTCAATTTGGTGTGATTGAAAAAGTCCTCAAAGTAGCAGAAATGAAGTATGATAGGGATACCCAACTTCACAGCTCATTGACCCCTTGTCCATCGACGAATTTGACGGATAATCATGAACATTTTGAAGGTTATTCATGAATTCTCTCTTATTGGTAAATTTGGCTTTATAAAAAATGGTTGTCAAAATTTTTAAGGGGCAAGAAAAGTAGAAGTTGGGCGTCTCTATCATACTTCATTTCTGCAAAGTAGGTTCTTTCCCTCAAGTTAACGTCTGAAAACTAGAGTAAGGGTGGGCAAAGGTGGGTAAAGGTGGGTACAAAGTCTAGGCAATTATGTTTTCAAATATAAACAAACGAAAATCAAACCATAAATATAACTAACGACGTTTCGGGGACACAGGGGATAATTTCAAGAACCTGTATAGATTCAACCTGTGGTTGGAGTTGAGAAGATGAAAATATTCCTTCAATGCATTGGTGACTGGAAACCCCAAGTTAGAGTTGGTGAGGACATTAGGATTCATAGATCCACAGTTTGCCAATAGTGCGTTGCTCCATTGCGTCATCTTTCAACGCACACAATTCAATGGCCATGCACAGAATACTGCGGCGACCTACGTAAGTATAAAATGAGAGAGATGAGACAGAAATTTGCTGACTACATTTTAACGACAAAATCAATTTGAATTCGGACCAAGGAGGGAAAAAAGTACAATTGTTTGAGCAGACTATTTTTTGATTTGATATTTCACAAACGAAAACAGCTGACACAATATTTTTCATTTCGGTATTTGAGAGAGAGTGAACAGCTGATTATCGCAGTGCGTCATCAACGCACTATTGTGTTTCAGGCATTATGGATAAAATTTTCTCCAACGCAAAATGTCTGGCGTTTAGGTTTTTCCTAGCAAGCACGGATAAAACTTTAAAAATTTTATCAAATCTTCTTTCATACCAGATTTTTGTTTTTTTTTTTTGTGTTCCAGTATTCATCTTCCAAAATAGTATTCTTCATATTTTAACGTCTTCCTGTCTGTCACCTCCTATGCACACTCGACTTCCACAAGTGATCTCTCAACACTCTTTCTGTTGTTCATAAATGTTGTAACATTTTAACATTCGCAGACGACATTAAATTGTATTTATCTATGAATAGTTTAACTGATTGTAACAGTTTCCATTGGACTAGAATGCTAGCTGCTAGCTATTAGCTAGCTGAATATTCGAAAATGTAATATCTTCACGGCATATCGAATTACATCCCCGATTGTCTATGATTATTTCATAAATGATCATAGACTTAGTCGCCTAGAAGAGGTTAAAGATCTGGGTGTAATGTTAGGTTTTCTGAAAAGAAACAGTAAAGATTTTCGGGATATATCTAGTCTTAAGTCCATCTATTGTTCGTTAGTCAGACCGTATTTGGAATATTCTTCCATCATTTGGGATTCCCCGTATGATACACAAGAACTCAGATTCGAAAGAGTACAGTTAAAATATCACGAGGTTCACGAAATTATATTCCTTCGAAGAATTCCCTAAATATGACGATAGATGTAAAATAATAGGCTTGCAAACCTTATGTTTCAGGCGTAAGGCAGCGTCAGCTATGTTCATCCGCGATATTATTAATTGCCGTGTCAATTCACCAGATTTACTTTTTCTCATGAATATATGTGCTCTGAGAGTGAGAAATTCACCAAACGATAAGACGCATATAGCCAACTATTGTTGTAATGAACCAATTACAATGTGTATAAACACTTTTAATGAACTTTGCAACGAAATTGATTTTATCTTGTCTCGATTGGAGTTTAAAAAATGTGTTTATGCACCATTCTTTAATTAATACTGTTTATTTGATGTAGTCTATGAGATGCATAATCGGTAGATGATCCTTAGTCGCGCAGCAAAAATCTGCTGTGTAAAGCGATACTGAGAGTTAACACTTAGATGTGATGGAAAAGACAAAAAAAAATACATTACGTCTTTATTCCCACCAAAACAGAGATAATACTCAGCTGTCAAAATATGAGTGGGTTTCGTTACACATGACGAAATAAATCAGACGGAGTGTTTCCTCCAAAATGCTGAGGGAACGTACACACTCAATTTTTGTTCACACCACCCAAAGTGTGCACGGGTTCTTCTTACTGCGCACTCTCAGCCACTAGGATTGGGCATACGTATACAACGTTCCCATATTTTTTTCACTGAAATACAGGATTAATTGGAGAATATATGTCATTGATCGAGATTAAAAAAAGAAACAAAATCGGGATTAATGCAAGCTTAATTGCATTTTTTTGCACTTCTTGTTGAGGTTTTTGTCTAGTTAAAAAACTCAAAGCAACTCATTTTAAAACTTATTTTGGCAGTAAGATTGGCTTTCAATGTTTCAATTCTAAGACTTGTTTTCTTCTCTGTCTACGTTCATTGCTGAAAAAACTCTCTCAACAGGCATACGACAAACTCGATAATAGTCGCCACTTCCTCATATTCACTCTTTTCAGTGTCAAAGCGGTTGAAAACTTCAACCCATCGCTTTGTTGTTGGTGCTTTTTCTCCTTTCCATTTTGTAATTTGAATTGTTGAACAATAATTTCTGACGTAAAAAAATTCTTTGTTCAACTGAGACGCATTTTTCGTTCTTGTTTTTTCTAACAGTGAGTTTTGAAGTATGAAGTAGGAGATGAACATAAAATAATTTTAAACTCTGTAAACCTTGAATAGGGAGTTGCGCATTGAATTACAAAATGTTCGTAGGCAAAAACAGGATATTCCTGCAAAAAACAGGATAGTTGGGAGCGTTAGGCATATACCACTTCTAAAGTTATTTGTTGCTTGTCACATCCCGTCCTATACATCCCTTGGTGTGCAGAAAATTCCGAACGGTTTGTGCATTTACCGTTATTCCATCACTTGTGGCAAGTTTCGCAGCTATTTTTGGAGCACTGGTTTGGGTTTGTTCTTCACAATTCTTTAAATTGTTCGTTCTAAGTAACTGTCGATCACTTTTTTACGAACTTCCCGGTGCGATATCGAAGCTCTTATATTTTTTTTCATAATTTTGTATAACCTTTTGGATTGTTGCACGTGGTCTATTCACACTCTCTGATACTTCAGCGTAACTTTTTCCTTCACCTCTAAGCTTTACGATCATTTTTTGTGTGTCAATTGTAACCTTTTTGTGTGATTCAGACATTTTAGCACAAACAAGCGCAAGAATCGCGGATCTGATTTAATTAAAGGTGTGACCTATGGGTTCCAACTTATAAAATATTGAAAACTGCACTCATTTTCATGTGGTGCATGTGCAATTTTTTGAAGTAGTGTAGGTAGTCCTACGATAGGCGGGACACCACTTAGTCCCACAAAGTAAAGAGACTTGCTAGATTCGTTTAGACCAGCCCAATAAACCTAGAAACTCCATTGATCTTCATCGATTTTTCCGTTCGTAAATACAAGAATCGGCACATTAAAGCGTCGTTTTAACTGTGATCATCTCCAGATGGCCATGGGAGCAAATGCCACTGCATGACAGCACGAATAATACACAACTTCCGTAGCTACAGTCTCCTATTCCACCTAAAAGGACCAATTTGTCTCATGCAATCCATGCATACGTTTTATGTTTTGTTAATCTAACACCAAATGAAAAGAAAACATTTATGCATGGCTTCAGTTTCCACACATAGGCCGGAATAAAAGTGGGAATTCCAATTTTTGTTTGCAGTTGCTACCGCTCCGGACAGGTAGCCGGCAGCAATTTAATTTCAAATATTTACAAGCTGTGCAAATACAAATTGCATGCGGGCTGGAATAAGCAGAAGCCTGGACTGAGTCCAGGTAGATAGTCAATGAAAGGGAAGGATTACAACGCACAAATCAATCACCAGTCCAGAACTTTCTAGTAAATACAGTTTCCACAAGCAAAAAAAACGATGAAGACATCGCATTCCATCATTAATTTCGTAAATCCAACCCATCCCCGCTCCAAACGATTTCTTTCTCCAGCGCAAATGATCACCTAAAAAAACGAAACTGTTCGAATACGAATTTTCCCAGAAACTTGTGCGATCGGCACGGTCTTAAGTGCAAGCAATTAACTTCGTCAAACATCTACCGATTTCGAGCGGCCATACGCCATACAAATTACTCAGCCAACGCCGTGTGCGCTCAAACATGTTCGAGTTCATGTTTTGTTCATCAACTTCACCAACGCTCGCTGCTACAGACAGAAACGCTCGCAGTTGCATGTCAACAAGTCGCGAAGGGGGCTGAGGCGCACCGCGCCGCCAATTGTATCTTCGGATTGTTGAATGGCAATGGCAAGGCAACGGACTGATTGAGTGAAACCCCGGCTAGCTGTGGGCATTCCAGTAAGAGCAGCTGCCACCGCTTCGACCGCTGTTTACTTTTCCATCAGGATGACGGTATGTTGCATTGCACAAGAGGGACAGGGAGAGTTCGGTCGGTGGTGGTTCGGTGGTTCGGACTGTTGTTTCATTGTTGTTCTTGTGTGTTATGTGAGACGGGGTATATTTCGGTTGTTTTTGTTTTTGTACGCTTTCATTTGGTTCGTCGTCTTCCCTTTCTTTGTCGCTTCCATCCATCCATCTTCGCAGTTGCCGTTGCCGTTGCCGATGCTCTCGTTGTTGTGTCGTCGTAGCGTAGTCGACATCTTCGCCGTTGTCGTTGTCGTCTTCTGTTGTGTCGTCACCGTCTTTTCCGAACGGTGGTGGAAGTGGCAACCAGCAGGAGACAGTGTTGAACAGAATCGAATAATCACTTGTGCACGGACTATCGTCGGAGATGGTTGTGTTCCGAATTACTATTTTTCATTCCATCGGCCGGATCGTTTGTTAGTCCTCGAAGTGTGATCTCGATCAATGAACACATCCCGGTAGAAAGACTTGTTTTTTTAGTGGATTTTTTTTATATCTTTTGTTTTTGCTGTTTGTGTTCTTTTTGCTAAGATGACTGACTCGTAGTGCCAGAGAGTGTGTAATCGAAAACCCTGAGTAAAGAATGCAGCTTCTGCAAATTCTTGCAACTCAAATACGCTTGTCTCAAGTCCGGCATGCGGCAAACGACGACGACGACGATGGTTCTTTTGCTGGTGGTGGTCGTCGCGATGCTGGAGGAACACACTGAGTGCTGGTGATTGCGACCGTTATTTCTCAAAAATAAACAAGAGGAGAACAATCTATAAGTAATGGGCGGCGGAAGCAGACTTCAACTCCAGATCGTGTGCAATCAATATCTTACGATCGACGAAAAACCTTTGCCAGTAACAGCTATTCTTCTGTACAGAGCAGCGAACAAGAATCCGTTGTAGTTGTCCAGAAACGATTAGTTCGTCGTCGCTCTTCGACTGTCGGCAAACGAAACAAAGAGCGGTCAGATGTGTTCGACTTTGTCGTGCACTAAGCTCGCTTCCCACCACACACGCGTACATTGGGTGTTGAAAGTCATCATTTTTCGATCTCAACTCGAAAGGTCCACCTTCTCGTCCAATTGACTCGGCCATAAAGTGTGAACGAAGAACATTGCGCAGATGGATTGCTTTGGCTTGTTGAACTTACGGTGCGCATGGTATTGAAACGAGGAATATTTCCCTCGTCGGTATAAGTAACTTTGAAATTGCACCTCTTCAACACCGTCAGTTAATCATTATCGCACACAATATGATGCTTAAGTACATACCATACGAGGAAGGGAATGCTGCCCACGAGAGTGGCAAGGCACTGATGCATAAAGGCTGACAGCGCGGACCACGGTTCTTTGTTAGACAAATGCTATTCACATGTATAAACGAATCAACTAGAAGAGCGATGAACATTTGTTTGCTCTTTGTTTTGGATTGTTTTTTTTTTTTTTTTGTAAATATCAGAATATTGCTGATCTCCAAATCGGATTTATGTGTTCTTTCATTTTCTGGTCGGGAGAATCAACTTCTGGCAGTGTTCAACGTTAATTGATTTTTTTTTCTCAGTTTGTGCGCGCGGGCTTTTACAGGAACGAGACTTGATTGCGGTTTTGGCTTTTTTGTGTGCATCCATTCGATTGTCTTCGGTAAGTTGTATATTTTATCACTTAGTTTGTTTTGGAATTTAATTAGAAAATATTTCATTTCATAAAAAATTGGATTAATTTTGTTTATTTGGTGAGATTACGCACCACTTTTTAACTTGACATTTCATTTTTATTTGAAGTGAACTGGGTAAAAAATTACATGTAGTTTGTTTAAATTTGCTGAATATCTTCGATTAACATATTTTCGACTAATGTAATTTGTGTACCTTTAATTACTTCTTCGTTTTGAACGTATTGCGAAACATGAACAATATTTGATTGAAAATGGGTACTTGGAATATTCGGTTGAAGGTTCCACTGTAAGTGACCGTTTTTTTTATTTTTAAATATAGTGCGGGCTGTTTTTATTTCGAGTTGAGTTTTTATTTCAAATCGTAAATTTGTTTAAGCTCTCTAAGAATCAGAAATGAGGTATGATAGAGATGCCCAACTTCACGTCTGCTTGACCCCTAGTCCATCGACGAATTTCGGAGACTTTTTGACAGTTATTCATGAATTTTTGGCGGTTATTCACGAAATACCATAAATGCCGTTCTCTGATTGGTCAATTTGGTTTTAGAGAACTATAGAAAGTGGTTGTCAAACATCTTAAGAGGCAAGAGAGCTCGAAGTTTGGGCATCTCTAACATACTTCATTTCTGCTGAGGATTTGAATCAGGATGTGTTCAAAAAATATTTCAGTTCTATTTTAAAAATTCGTTAATTCATAAGCAGCACAGCTTAAATTTTCAGGCGTTTTTTTATTTGCTTCCAAAACTACATACAAAAAATGAACTTCATAGAAATAGTGTCTAGTATACTAATTTACTAACTTTGTGGCAGAATTAGAAGCTGCCTGACCTTTAAATTGTCTTCCAACTAATGTTACCTTCCCACCGAACGCAGCCTCAAGGTTTCATCAATTTTCTCCGAACCTACCAGGTTTCGTTACACAATTCCTTGAAACCTCACGGTTTCTGATAAACGAAGAAGCCAGCCCCTTTGAATTCAACCGTCCATGAGCGGTTGTCAAACCGAACAAGTCTGCAGGGTGAATTTTAGTTTATTTTGGTGTTCATTTTCTCATTTTATCTCATTCTGGTGTTGTCACTATTATTTTCTGTCAACAGACAGCAGTTTTGGCGGCCTTTTTTTTACAACTTTAAACTGGGTGGGAACAACCTATTGAGGTTACAGTACAAGTTTGTCCGAACGTAGTTTATGTGTCCTTAGTTTTCATTTCCATTCGAGACAATCATCTTGTCTGTGGAGAAATAAGCCTTTGTAAGGAAATTGTTTTCGCAGGACAATCGGAATTGTGATTGCTTGCGAAATTGGGCCGCAACCTACAGCGCCTACTCTAGCAAAGCGGTCTCTGGTTGGCTGTGCGCCCAGTTGAGCACACTAATTTGGTTGCGCCAGTTTTCAATTTGCATTTTTACTGACTTTCGACTCACATTGATGGTAGGTATATGAATGAAAATCACGGGTCCTTCTTCCGTAGCTGCAGAATGCACCGGGTCTGTTCTTGCTGTAGAAGCTACGCAGATCCAAGACATTCTAGGATTGTCACTGCACTCAAACAAACGATCTTCTGAGCAATACAAATTTTATTCAAATCCATGAACTACGTTCGCCTATTTGCATCAATGAATGAATGATGGTCTATATCGTCTTTCCGATTCATCCGTCTTTCGATCAGTCCGTTTCGTCGTTTCGGATCGATCAGTTGTAACATAATTTGGTTAAAATTGTTGCTACACAATTGAGTTATGAAGTTTCCTAATTACTGCACGCATTTGTCCTGAAATTGGAGCTCTGAACTATGCAGACCCGTTAGAAATACTAACTCACCACTAACCAAGTTGTCAGTCTTAATTTATTCAGTTACAACAATAAACTCTTTCCTAATCCTTCCGAATACTTGACGGACGGATTTGTAACTTCATTGCGTGTGCTCCGAGATGAAATTGTCGTTTAAGTTCAAGCCCTCTCTACGTTGGCGATAATTACATCAAATTAAATTATCTCTTGTCGTTTGCATAAATTTGTATGCCATCTTCTCAAATGAGTCATATTCACAAGTATGTGGATGAAATGGGGGTCCAAACCCCCACCACCAAAGACTATCCCGTCACGTATATATCCTTCCCTGAACCAGACCATAACTCACTGCCCTTCGCACACCCCTTTGCGGGTCATGGTCATGGGCATGATGTGAAAATTCGAAATCCCAATTTTCAACACGAACAGGATAAAATAATGACTCAGCTGACATTGTGTAAGGCACGTGCTTCTCCGTTCAAATAGTATGACGATGAATATTTGCCAAAATACCGTTCAATTGAATTCAACCGTTATGTTCATATAACAAACCGGTCAAAAGAAGTTCGAAATGAAACCAAATATGCACCCATCATGTCTCATGGGAGCCCGTTCCATAGTCCACAGAGCAAATCATGGTGCCCCACATTTTGTTTCATGTTCACCAACTCACAACAGTTACGGTACTTGTTTTGTACATGCATTCATACATAAAGAAAAATAAATCTTGCACACAACCGGAAGAGATGTTCGAAAGACAAAATGAAAAGAAAAATCTGGTCACCCTTGAATTTTCCTCAAAGAGTTCTGCATCCCTCTGTTGCTCCTTTACCGCTGCTGTCCCATCCCATACGGACGAGACTTTGCTATGCAGACGTACACTATCCCCAGAGAAGAAGTTATGCATACATATTTGCAACCTTGTCTACCACGTTTTGGTCGACAACGACGATGACGACGACAGAGACGACCGACAACGAGGAGAATACCACGGTGGGAGGATGGAATGGTAGGCCTTCACATCATCGTGGGCATAGCCCTTAAGTAGTGACGATGGCATCGTTTCTTTGTGCGGACTGATGACTCATGGTTAAACCGACGCCGCTTTCGCTGTTCTTGTTGCTGCCGTAGTCGTCGCCATCGTTGTTGCTGCATTCGTCTCGTCATAAACTGCAAACGAAAAAAAATCAACATTTTACGTCGTAATAAAGGGCGATGGAAAGGATTCATTGCTGGGCGCGAAACTACAGCCGCTGAATGAAGTTATGCCGGGTGGCTGGGTACAGATGCTTTTCGTATTGTGACATCTATGCAACAGGGACAAATCGAAGAGCAATCATACGAAAGAAAAAACTGGTGTCACTTCTTTGGAACGTCTTTTCTTCGTTTGAAGGGTGAACGAAAATATGTACACTCGGGCACATTTGTATTCGAACACTTTTTATTTTTGTTTGAATGTAGATGTGTTCAAATTTCCAGGTAATAATACCCTCGTCCACCGACAGTTGATGACGTCTTTGTTGACAGTTGACGATAAAACCCACGCTAAGTGACCTAGTTGAACGCATGTTTGTTTGAGGCGTTCTCTGAAACAGTTTCGCAAAATGTCACGGGTCAAGAGAGGAGATGTAGGAGGTGGATGCCTGGTGCTGACTGGTTCCTGATTTAGATTGAATAGGGATGCTGAAACTCTGGTTGGGTTCCCCCTTTTCGATGCAGGATACACTAACTTTCGATTTTAGCTCAGGGGTAGTTTATTATTTACCTAACAATACAAAAATATGTCTGGCTTCATCCTTTCAACTTGAGAGGGACAACAGGAAATCAGGATTTGAAAGCCATCCCAGGAGCTTTGTTAGTCTTGTCATTGTGTGGAAGAATTCAGAATTTTGGACTGCCTTTGCCTGGAGGTGTAGATCCTCTATTTTTTCGCATTCCATTGAAGACATGATCCAATCTAGGTACTTATGTATTTTTTTGATGGATTCTAATCTTTCGTGTTCAGGTACTCACGCAAATGTTTTTCGAAGTTTGGCGAGTTGTGAATGACAGTCTCAGACTCGAGTTTATCTTGTAGGAGTCTCGACCCATGCAGTCAATGGATCTAGGTGCTCTCTTACACAAACTTCTATGGGAGACGGGTCGTTGAGTTGGCAATTGCTAGGAACTTCTGTGGTGTTTGTACACGTCTGTCTTCGTTTATCCTACGAATTGTGTAACAAATGATGACACATGCGTATGCGTGGGGATTTGGCCAGCGTTGGATCTAGGCTTGTTTCTAGAGCAGTCATTCGTGTTGTGCATATGCTAGTACTCTCCCACGAATGATGGCATTTTTTTTTTGGAGTAGGAGTGTCCTAAGCATAGGGTTTGTTCAAAACTGCATTTCACCGAAGTTAGTACGATCGTCAGTCTGCATTACAGAACATGTTTCACGCAGGCTTTCATTAGTCTGGCGTTTATGAAAACACCCACAGCTCCGATGGATTCTGTGGAACAAATCTTTGAACGTTAAGTCACAAGCAAGCGAACGTGATATTGGCCAATTTCAGAAAATTAAAGGAAGATTAGATTTATAATAAAGTAAGTGATTTTCTTTTCGGATCTACAGCCACGGCTCTCTCAAGGCTTGTTTTCATTTCAGTAGCTTTATTTCATGTGATTTGGGGGCAAGATCACCCTTAACGATCTCAAAAACAAAGTGTCAGCGTGATTGGCGCCAGATTCCGCGTCGCTTCCAACTGATCTATCATTTTCATTACAATGTTGATGGAGTTGTGAACGCACAGCTGGAGCCCTTGAACATCGCAACAGCTAACGAAACTTGATCGCAAATCGTACGCGTTGATCACAGTTCAAACAAAACAATGTCAGCACGTTGCTACGCAACAGCAACGGTTTATTCTGTTTATCTTACAAGATCGCATTCGAGTTCGTAATCGTTTATTCGTTGCAACTAAGTGACTAATGTCCATCAAAATCTTTATATTAACAAAAATAAACATTAAACTCAGTGCCACTTAAAGAAATCATCAATGAATGTCAAAGAGACAAACCAAAAAAAAAGGAGCAGAATAAATAACAGAGAGAGTCACACTCGCGGATGTTTTTTCTCCCGGATGAGGAGACAACAGACCCCACGCGTATTATCAGAGAAAAGCACACACACAGGACTGTGTGTGCGCCAACTATGCGAGCGCGCGGCACTGGAGTCATGTGTATCTTGACACAGCAAATCCATTTAAAACTCTGCACGCACGGTTCCAATTCTTGTGTTCTGTTCAGTTCGAAAAACAAGACACCACCATCCCCATCGCCATCAGACACTTGCAACCATGAGTTGAATATAATTTCAAGCTCTGCCGCCTCCGTCAGGGACAGCGGAAATCGACTTCTTCCATATTTATTTGTGTATCGTTGCTGTTCTGTTGATTTTTTTTTTGTATTTTATTAATTGCCTCGACTACACGCGAAATGTTGCAACACAATTCCTGTAAACAACGTGCAACTCGGTGATGTCAAGATTTTGAAGATTGAAGATTCATCATCGCCTGTGTGCGTGGAATAGGCAAATTCAATCGTTCGTTTCAGCAACGAGACACAATGCATTGAACTGGTCAATTTGTTGTTATCATATCAGTGATGTGCTTGAGCCGGGTAAGAAATACCTTCCCATCGAAAACTAGACGTTTTCGCTCCCCACCCGGTCTCGCGCCTTTCCATGGCCAGACGGCGACATCAAGCCACGAATTGGGAAAGAAGACGATCTAAAAAATTCTTGGAATCTCATCAAGCCGTCTCCAGAAGATACCGTCTCCTTCTTCATCTTGTGTTTCTTTTTTTTTGTATTTTAATTGACCACAGGCTATACGTATATCTCATCACTCGAGCCCCAAACCGTGCTGCTGCCGCTGTAACTGCTGCGCTCGAGGGCGGGCTGTTGTGGATGTTGTGTGTGTGTGCCTGTGTGTTTCGGTCCACCACTCTGAATTTGAAATTTATACAAATTTATGATTTAATTCCGAGCTTAGATCTCGAAGTTCAAATGTGTATTTGGTATTCCGATGGGCAATGAACGCTAGTGCCCGACTTCTTGAAGCCAAATAATGGCAAACGATTTCCATTGTGAAAGATGGAAGAGAGAGAGAGAGAAGGAGAGCGATCGATGTTCTGTTTCTGTGCTTTGTTTATGATCAGAGGGCTTCAGAATGGGATTGAGTAATGGTACCATATTGAAATTGTAATGTGAAACTCTCAGGAAGACGTCATTTCTTTTTGTTTAGAAATCAAATGAATTAGATGACGTTTGTTGTGCAAAGTCCCAAGAGGGCAAGACAGGCGTCAACGCATGCGTTTCTAAGTGGGTGTTAAGAGTTATTTGGAAATAGAGTTAATTTAATTTCCGGTCTTTGGCGCCCAGCGAGAGACCCGAACGTATATCTAATTATGATGAATTCTTGCCTGTCCTCTAAACATTCCGAATTCGTTGAATTTAGAGCGATTATCTGACGGTGATGATACGTTTGACGTTTGAAGCGATGGAATTTAGTGGTCTTTCAATAGGAACTTCTTAGACTTGACAGTTGGTAGCATATTCTTGATGCTGTGTACTTCTGTCAAACTAGCTGTCAATTATCCAGTCTGTCTCGCCAAATCACCATGGACGGATATAGCGTTGAACAGCACGCGCAGATTATAAAATAGTTTTAATGAAAGAAAGCACTTCTCCCATTTTACGGTCGCTATTTCCGAATGAATGGGTACGTCAGCAAACTTGAGACAATACCATCCACACGAGATCCATGAGCGTCCAATGCATCACGAAAAATCCATGGTTTGATGTGGATTTTGGGCTGGCAGCGTCATCGGTCCATAGTTCCTTGAGAACGACGTTGTCCAGGCCATCACCGTCAACGACGAACGCTATATGTCGATAATTATCAATTTATTTAGGTCCGCATTTGATGAAGTAAACACCAACAACATGTGGTTTCAACAAGAGGGCGCTACGTGCCACACAGTCGACGCAAAATGGTCCTTACAAGTTTTGCATGCAAACGCTTTGGATGAAGTAAACACCAACGACATGTGGTTTCAACAAGACGGCGCTACGTGTGACAAAGTCGACGCAAAATGGCCCTTTTAAGTTTTGCATGCAAACGCTTTTAATGCAAGTTGGTCTTTAGATTGTTTAAATGACCAAACCCAGGGTCAGGGGATGCTCAATTGATCACGCTAAATGCTGTACGCGATCTACATGTGTACTCACATTTGTGATTTGCATTTTGTTTCATTTTTTCGTTTGTGACCCGCTGCGCCTTCGGCATATCCTTATGTATTTCCTTGTTTAAGCACACGACTTATCAATATAAAGGATTTTTCTTTGTATTTCCGCTGGAATTTAATTTTGGCTGAGAAAATAAAGAACTGTATACCTAGTGTCTACTTACTTTTGTGAGTGACTTTAACAGCAATTGTTTGCGGCATTCAACAAAAACTCCACAGACGTCTGATAGTCTGTAAAGTTCGAAGCAAATTGCGACCGTTTGTCTCAAATTCGTCCAACTTCTTGCCTCCCCTCCATTTTGTGAGTGAATTTTCGGTGCACTTTTACTTTGGAAAATCATTTTCCCATAGCAACATGTACATAAACACACTTCTGAGCATATTCCCATGAAATAAATCATCGTCACGCATCCAGTACACATGTGTTCTTAATTCACAAAATACGCATTTCTGTATTCATAACATTTTTACCCTCCACCGCCACGATGCCAAAGAATCTTTCTCAGAAAACAAAACTTGGCATGTCTCATATCTGTATACATGCATGTGTATACATTCAACTGCGCTATGCTTGGTATTTAGTTAAAGTTCGAAAAACCCTTTGTCGGCCAAATCAGTGTATTTTATCGATTCGATCGGAGAAACTTCTTTCAGTCCTGTCTTATGCGCCAAAAATCTGGCATTCTTTTTCCCAAAATTGGTCAAAAAAGAAACACAAAACTGGAGTTTCGGTCACGAAAAAAAAAGAAAAAAGATTCAAACGAATATTTCATGGAACTTTAAGGGTCTCCCAATGCGATCGCTGTCTCCTTAGAACGAAGTTAATCCCTAGTGGACAAAAAAAAGGTGCTGGCATTTTCAATTTCGCATAAAGTTTCGATCTTTATGCGGAAAATATTTTCGCTCCCACTACCTGTGTGCGCGCCCCCGTTCCACGATTAGTCTCTGCCACACGAAGACCGACCGTAACGCATCGTGATGAATACTAAAAAGGGGGACTTTCTGGTAGTGCGGGGCATCTTCCCAAAAGCTTCGGTGTATCACTACACGCGCTTGAGCGTTTATCGATCAGTAAATATTATATTTGACAGTTTCGGTTAAGTTATTTTTTCTTTGTGTTTTCTGTTTCTAATTAATGGCTGAGCTGATTTGAGAAATACATAATCGGAGAAGATCAGACTTGTGGAACTCGCCCCATTGCGCGCATGTCATAATCTCGATGGAAATACTACTCATATAGCGGTGTGTACTCTCGAGCTCGTGGGAAATTTGATTCCCTCTGTATTTATGTTTGCCGCCCATGAGTTCAAAGTCGCATTTCGGTCTTGTGTTCCTGGAAATATAATGCTGTCACAGTCAAATCAAGCCCAGTTCGTTTTCCCCTCTGATTGTGAATATTGGCTTTTGTTTTGTGCGCTATGAATTTGTAAATTGATCGTTTAAGCAGTCTTGTCAGTTGGATGGGTATTTTCCACTGCGAACGAAGGGAAACCGCCTCCTATCTCGAAGTGATCTTCGGACGTTTAGCGAAAAGTTTCTCGGTTTCTGAAGAAACGTTTTCGTTTATCTTTTTCTCTTCGGGCACACAACCCAGCTCTAGTTCTGGGAAGTAGATAATCTCATTAGGAAGCAGAATCAGAATGAGGGGAGATGATGACACGGAGCGCCCATTATGAGAGGAGGGATCTGAGACACAGAGCCCATCAGATGATATTATCTTAATCGCACATCACTGTGAAATCTATCAATATAATTGAAGACAGAGAGAGAGAGAGAGAGATGACTGGGCCACTTAAGTCGGTCGGCCGGACAAAGCTTGTCCCTGGTCGTTTCGAAGCAGAGTCGATTTTCTGCAGGTAGGAAATTGCTATTGACCGGGTTTAGGATGAGCCCGGTACGTGGGAAATTGAAATGTTGTGATACATTTTTTTACGCACCTTCGTTTGAAATATGTGGCTGTGAAATTCAAATGAGGTTTAGGGTGATGTAACGCAAAGGGAGCAATTCAATTCTTCCATCATCAAATTTATTTCGTTTAAATTTGTTGATCGGTTTGTGCTTCCCCATTGACCTCCATTGAGTTAATTGTCTTGCGTTTTAGTTGAGGCTGCTCCAAGCTCCGGGATTTTTGTCATTTTGGCCTATCTGCCTTCCTTGCCATTTAGCGGATCTCCATTATTCTATTAGAATGTTTTCACACGTAGTCTAGGTGCCTTCGTTGATTCCTCCGTTCCCTGTTGACACAGCTTCTGACCGATGATGGGAGTCGATTTGCATTTCCTGGCAGCAGCCCATTTGAGGATTTATGGTTTTTTTTTTGTCAAATGCCTCCAGGGCTTCAAATCCATAAAGATCTTGTGCGTCTTCGTTTGCTCACAGTTGCACGGTCTCACATTGCTATTTCCTTGATCTCTCGTCCCAGCATTCCACACGATCGTGACCTCGTTTATTCCCCTGCGTGGACTTTCACAAAATTGATTTGTCTTACCAGGCGTAATTGCATTTTTAATTCATACTTTTGATTAATGCCCAGTGGTTATACATAGTTTGGCCTTCCAGCTCCTCCATCGTCTCCGCCCGTGCCGTGGCCATAGTTCATAGCTGGGGAGTCATTTGTGCTGGGGATCTGTTCAATTATTATTCAACCGCATTTGAAATCCGAAATGGCAAAACCTTAGGGGATACTCACATAATCACATTCAGATACTGTTCTACATTTTCAAATGGCTCTCCACGGACACAGACGTAGGTGCATCATCCGATTCTTGAACTGTGTGTCTTCCTCCTTTCTCTAATTCCAAGTCGACATAAAATGGTTCACTGATTTTCTCAATATGTACACTCGCGTGTGTGTGCGCGCACTGCACGTTTGTGTGAATAACTTAAGGTTGGGTTCTCTGTCGACACAGAGCAACCAGATTACTTTTCCCCGTATTTACGCCTTTAACCATTTTGGCGATAGATCTAGTTCCATCGCAGCACTCGGAATGCACGGATTCTTTTGTGTGGCGTTGTGCGGTGCAATAAGATCGGAACTTCTGTGTGCTCATACCACAACCAGTAACCAGTTCATTTCCTCTTCTATTCAATATGACACTATGTAGGGTAAAGGCGATCTCCAATTGTCTTACAGACACGACAAACGATCCCTTCTTCTTTTCCTTCTCCTGATCTTCTCACTGCAATTGTCGTTTTGCTTGGAAGCCATTCTTCGTGCGCTAGCAGCTCGTCTAGCCCAGTCGATAACTGTGAATGGATGGTGATCGCCATCTAAGAGAATGATCGGCATTTATGGATGAACTCGCGTGCGACTATTATAACTTCCGTTCAGTTGCATGAGGGAGGGAGGGGTATCGTTTTCTTTTTATTATCTGCTATGCGAGCATCGGACTATAGACTTCTGTTTATGAATCTCGTTCATAAGCAAATCGTGCAAATTGCATTATCTTCACTTAAAATGTAAGAACAGTCGTAACCAAAAGTTTGATGACGTTGTGAAAATTGAGGAATGTGACATCATTTAAGAGGCATGTCTCTATTGTAATTAATTTTCATATAAATTTGTGAAAAATGTAAAGGCCTCTTGTTTTTCTTCATTTGGCCTCACAGTCCGGGTGGACCTGTGGCTCAACCAACAAGCTCCTTAGCAACGCAAAAACTTTTGTGTTAACTTGGAATGAATGTCATATCATTAAATATGTTTCCGTCAAAACCAATTCGAACGACTGTGCGTGTGTGTGTGCGTTAAATTTCCAGCAGAGTTGGTCTCGCCTTCTTGCGGATGATATGATCTCAATTAGACACTCGACTGAATTCGGCAATAGCCTTTTAATGTCCAGTCCAGCAGATTTTTTGTTGCTCCTTCGCCTTCGTTCTGCCAACGTAGACATACCACAATCGAACATAAAACGAGATTCGCGTTAAAATAAGCTGACGACAACGAAAATAGCTTTATGCTGGCTTTGTCATCATCAGCAGAGGCAAGCTGTTGTACATATGTATGGTTGTGTTTATCTCTGTTTTATATCTTTCCTGCTGCAGCTTCACCGCTAACAAGCGCAGCGACAGCCAGCAGATAGGTGGAAGAAAAGGAAAAATCTAAATACTTCGCCAGAATGAACTGGAGAAAAAGTTAACCACTGAAATACCAATATTACCGGATGACTGGGTGGTGGCAACCATCTTGTACGATCGGTTGATCTACAAACATCTACCACGCTTTTGTGGCTGCGCGAGTTGTGAGGACGCAGTTGATCTATCAAAATCAAGAGCAGAAAATAATCTGTTGCCACGGGTTACAAAGAAAAATATAACTGTCCGAAGGAGCAGCAGCACACACCGAAGCGCGATCGGTCGGCGGTAACAGTACAACATGAATCGAAACCAGTTTCTGATCGAGAGAAAAACCTTTCTCTACCGAGCGCAGTATGCTCGTAGCTATATTTAGATGGTTTGCTGAGGACGGCATACCCTTTGCAAACTATGACCAGCATAGCCATCATCACTATGGTTCGACTGAGACTGAGATATTGGTTACCTTTAATGATTGTTAGAACAGCGGCGTTAGGAAGGTCTGCGCCACAACCGGAGAAAGAGAAGGGAGCAAAGACAGATTCTAAATTAGCCGGGAGCTGAAGGAATCCAAAGGATGACTGTAGAATTAGGTTGCGTTAAAGTTTTATTAGCTGTGTGTGTGTTTTGCCTCTTCCCTCCCCTGCGTATATGTATATTTTGAGCCAATTTGGAAGATATTTCGCGGCAAGTGGAGAGGAGAAGTAGCAATAAGGATGCGCCATAAAAAATGAATTGATGCTTCAAGATTTCATGGGAATTTGTCTGTGAATGAAAACTCATCATCTTATCTCGGTTTGATGTGTTGGCTTCCCTCGTTTTGCCATTAGTACGCCGGCATTTCGTCATAGTCAACGCAGTCTCCAGAACGAGCTGCAGGAAAACGAAGAAGAAACAAAACAACCAGCGAAAGAACGTGTTTAAGCGCTCTGTAATTTTGATTCCCAATTTGGACGCGATTATTTCATTTTCGATTTCTTTACAGTGGCCGCCATGAGCAATTTTTGTTTTCCTTCAAAATCATTTGAAATTCGAATGTGATTGTGGGGTTGAGCGTCTTGTTTATGATCACAGATCACAAAGAACCCTTCCTTATTTCGCATCATCGTACCCACGTTAATTGTTCCATTTACGAGTACTTTGTGACAGTGAGCTTAATGTGGGTTTTTCTACCACTTGGCAGCACTGCCCGTAATAATGATAGAGAATTTGACCATTTGAGACTTGCTTGCTAATTATTCGCAATTGCTTTGAAAATGTTGGTTGTTGTTCCAGGATATGCTGAAGTCTTTGACCCAAGTTTCTAAATGAGGCCAGGTAGTGTGATACGATCAATGGATAATGCCAGAATTCTTGAATTCTAGTGCATAAAAGTATGTGGTTAACATACAGTTCGAACTTTATGAAGCGTGTTAGAGTAGAAACCGACCAGGCTAAGCCAGCGATCACATGGTGCGGCCAACATTATTTCTCAATAAAAATATTGACCAATCGACACATATGCTTCATTTGTAGAATGTTTTCGTTGAATACAACTAAATTGTGAGCCTGCGCAACAAGCTCGACGGAACCTTCTAACGCGGGTAACCTTCTGCCCGCGGATTTCCTACAAATCGTCTTTGGACCCAACAGTGATCCCTGTGGAATGTCTTGCTTGACGCCAGAAATACTCGTTAATTCACTGAAACCGAATGTGTACTTTAGTTTCCAAAACAGCGATTGTAGTTTACTCAAAGAAGATTTATGTACGTCGCTGCTGAACTAAATCTGGATCAGCGTAAAATGTATTTATTCAGTCACCCTTAGTAAATGAAATCGAGTATTTTAAGGAGATCATTTCTCAAACGTGTTCAATTTTAATCAGACCTCAGGCGCTGTATTCTCGGCTCAAAGACTGGACGATTTTATGGTCGCCACAGAAGACTGAATTATTCAATCGCAATGGGCAACATGGTTGGTTTACCAATTCAGTCTATCAAACTAATCATACCATACATCCTACCATCCATACTTCATGGACTTTTACCCAGTTATGGACAGAATTGTGAATAGGTGTCCTTTGCAGATTTTAGACCAAACCCCACTGTCCAAGCCAAACCACGAAACACCTGTACTCAAGAATTTTGCTGTGTGCTCAAATGTCCGCTTCTGAATCTTATCACATGTATTTATTTAATGTGCCCTTACTCTTCTGACATTTTAGGTTACTCACTGTAGTGGAATAAAACTAAAATCAAAGAAAAACTAGAAACGAAGAGAGAATAGGATCGTTATTATCAAAGAGAGGATTGCCGGTTAGGTCAGAGTCACATAAGTTAATTTTAGGCACAGTTTGTTAGAAGCAGCTAAAGCGATCAGTTGCCCGAAGATTGAACCGCTTACATCATAGACATTTCATAAAATAAACTACAATCGCACAAACTCTGGTGTCGAGCAAGACGTTCCACAGGTAACACTATTGAGTCCATTTCTACTCTCCATATTTATTGGAGACATTCCGCCACGGCATTATGTAAATGACGATCACTTATGTCATAATGACAACCTGGTTCCCACTATCAAAGAACTCGCTCTGAAACGTAATTATTCCTTCTAATTTCTCCTAAACCAGTGAAATCGAAGAAATTCCAAGTAATTGTAAGACCTAGACTTTTTACCAGTCTGAGATATAGACAGCTCTAAATTGAAGGATTTTGTATCAACTACAGCCGTTGACCACTAATTAGAAACGATATTTTTAACTAAAGATGTCCGTTTTTTTTTATTTTTTTTTTCTTAAATTATCATTGGAACTTCAAAAGACAAAAAAAAAACGCAATTCCTTCAGTTTCTTTTTGGAAAATATGGTTTTAGAGATGTTTTTGCTCTAAGACTCAATATTGAACTATGGCAACTAATTAGAAACGCTGGGAAAAGAATAACAAAAATGTAAGATAATCTTAACAAATAATGTCGGAACTTACTATAGTGTCTTATTATGACTAGTACTTGGTCGGAAAGCCCCTTTGCTTTAACACAGCTCCGCAACGATTCTGCATCGACCTGATTAGGCCTTGGCATCTCTCCACTGGAATCGCGTACCACGGTTCCTTCACATTTTCATACAAAACATGCAAATTGGAAATGTTTTGAGTACTGACGGCATTCTTTACATCACTCCAAAGGTGTTCTATAGGATTTAAGTCGGAACCTTGTGATGGCCAGTCAAGTACAAGCGTGGAGTTCTGCTCAAAAAATGTTTTTGTGAGCTTTGCGGTATGTGGTAGGGTCATTGTCTTGCTGGAATGCTTGCTCCTCCGCCCATGGTAGCATTACATTTTTTAATGTGTCACCGTACTACTCCTTATTCATTGTTCCCACAATACGATGAATCGGTTCAACGCCGTTCCACGTGTACTAGCCTTGGATTCAAAAGAAGTCTTGGTCTATCTTGTTAGAAACACTCAAGCATGGTTGTAGGATATTTAACGAATATTCATCAAAGAGATTATGACCAGAGCGACTCCCTAAGTGAATGCTCCTTGTTAACTAGAGGCATACTACGCCACGGTTAAGACCTCCAACTTCATATGGTAGCTCACATTTCATGCTCGATTTAGTCCACACTGTCTTGGTCTATTTGCGAATATGGGAGTCTTCGCATGCTGTGACGATTCGGGATGTGGACGGTTGTCTTCATTTGAAATCAATGTAGTGGCTTTTCCTCAATTCTGAAAGATCCACAACAACAACAAAACTGGCGACATTTTCAAATCTTTTTGTCATTTGTTCCTCTTTGCCATTTATTACTGGTTCTTGTTTCTTTACCCCTTTAAGTTCCTTTATCCCTATGAGTACACACAATCCCAAAGGCGTGTTATAACAGACGACTGATACAAAATTGTGAGTGAGCAACTGTTCGATTTTATTTACGAGACGTTCAATGTATTATGTGAAATTTCTTGGAAATTGAATAGTCCAACAGATCGACCGTGCTTTGTTTCCAAAACCATTTCTTTAGCTAAGCCGCCCACACAAATGTTAACTTCACATACTGTTTTCGAAGTACGTCGAAAACTGCTTGCTTGCTTTTTCTTAAACCTTAACTTAGGCTAAGTCTAAGGAGTAGTGGATCACAAGCCCATATGATGTACTTTTAATACTGACATCGGCATGAAATTTGTGAATAACAATTCAAAAGCATAGAATGGAGTTCCAATTACTTGATTTATTTGAAGATGAAGTGGAACTGATTGAAATTTTAGAAGATCGAGTTTCCACCCCATTTCCTCGTAGCTTTGACGAACTTCCTGGTTAACCAAGGACATATTCAATAGTCATGGTTGTCATTGGTTACACAAGATGGAATCAAATTAAGAATGTGCTTTCAACAGGTATTGTTCATTTGCTACTGCGCATGCATCTTAATGAACATTCCTTTTTAAAGAAATAATTCGATTGAGCCCCTCAATCAACAGTTGTCACATAAAGGCTCATTTACAGAGCATTCAATGTCGGAGGAGTGCAGGCTTCGAGTAAATCCAGGATTGTTTTGATACAAATGTAAAAAATTACCGGAGACATGGCAAATGCCAAGACATATTTCGTCATTCGTTTCCATCAGTGAATGGCGCCATCTATGGATCCTGCAATGAAATTCTCATATTCAAACTAGAAACAACGAGTTTGACCTATAATCGTGTAGTTGGTTGCATCGTATCATAGCTGAGTCCGAAAATATGCAAGGTTCATGTGTAGTGTCAGCAAGGGTCTAAACCGCGGGCTCACTGCAAGGCTAATGCAACAAACAGCCTTGTACATGTACTACGAGCACGGCGAGTATACCTCCGTGCTCTCCCCGGATTCGTGAGGCAGTACATCAGCATTAGTCCGATTTATATAAGAGGTGATCGATCGATGGTGGCGAACTGATTATACGACAACGTTCCTATCATGCGACTGGTACGTCCGTACGGCTTCCACATTCCATAACCATTTGGCCATTAAAAAAATGTACTTGCGATGAATTGGATGCCGTATGAATTGATAACTACTGAAAAAAGGTCTCGTGTCAAATGATTTGAAGAAAACAACGATCGCATTCAAAAAGCGTGTCATTATGGAATCATTGATGAGTGCATAGATTCCGAAACTAAGAAAGTGGTTCGTGCGTGGTCAGGAATTTCTTCAGAAAAGCCGGATATGTCCACGCAACAAGAAGACGGT